>CM071803.1:12457694-13700194 GCA_036559045.1 Platycarya longipes | reverse complement strand
GTCCATTAATGTCACAAACTCCATGTTTTGAGTCATCATGTTTTCCAAAAAATACAAGGTAATAATTTTTATAAGAACCCCCAAAGGTTAGGGCGGGGTATTTTTTTGATGGAACTCTCTGTTTACTCAAGAGTGTATAAAATCCAGTGAAACCCTTCGGTCGACAAAGAATAGTCGACAGGTCACGGATGATTCCTATATAAATGATTTTGGCGCGTGGTCGCACCTAAAATTGGTTGGTGCCAAGAACGATGAAGACGTCTCGATCTACCATTAAGAATATGATTATGACGTAGTTATCTCGACTAAAATAGTTGTAGTGTGATGTGGTAACCAGTAGGGAACACATGATGTATATGAGAGTCGTGAGTTATCCAATATGTTATATGAAAATTCGTGACAAGAAAAATGACGATGAAGATGTTTCGATCTGCTGTCAAGAATGGTATGAACAAGAATGATAACACGTCATATTATGAATAATAAGAAAAAATATGAAAAATTTATAAAAAGTTTCAAGTTCATGAAAAATCTTGAATACATGTCAACGTAAATTAAAGAAACATGAAAGTCTTTTATGAAAACACATGATGTATAAGTCACGTGATAAGTCTTCTAATCATGATACATACATTTGTCGTGTTACCTGTATATGCTGATAATGTTTTTATTATGTTATCTGAGTACTTACTACTGAGATTTCTTGAAACCTCACTATTTTATTTGTTTTAACTATCATCTATTTCGGAATGATAAAAGTGATCGCAGGAGTAGATGGAGCAACCCAGGACTCCGACATCCTAGAAGATTCTGAAGAACCTTGAGGGCCCTACAGAATATTCCATTTTTGACGAGACGGCTCATCCATTATATAACCATCTGTTAGAGATTTTGAGCCAGGGCGCATCCAAGTTGTCCTAGGATCAATGACCAGTAGGGCGTTGTATGGTTTTGAGCTCGAATGACTCGTTATCCCTCGATAACATTTATACGACGTCAGCAGGGATAACTCTCCAACACGACTATAGTCTAAGTATGAGCTTATTCTTTTTTGGTGAAGACTTAAAGAAGTTAAGAAGGAATACCTGTAGAGAAAAGGGGTAGTAATATATTTTCTTTTGAATACTGAACAATGATATGTTTTGTAGAGAGTTTGATCTTGTAGACTTGGTACATTATGCTATTCTTTATTATAAAATTGTGAGATTTTACTATAGTTTACCATGTGATAATTTGCAAAGTTTATATTTCTTTGCCTATTATATGAAATTGATTTTATTCCGTTGCGATATATATTACATACTGCTAATAAGTTAAGTGCACGTAAAATATTTTCAACATGAACGAAAGAGTATGTAGTCTAGAATTACATGTCTCGACTTTTCAATTTACGTTATATTTCAAACGTAATCTGAGGAGTCGACGCCCTAATTTTTAAGAACATAAATCTTTGTAATTCACAGTTTTAAATCATAAGAAAACTTACTTTAATAAACTTTATAACTTTCTAAAAGCAAGCCAGGCAAAATCCAGTCCGAGTTTTAGGGCGAAACTAAAATTTGGGGTTTGGGGGGACGATGTATGAGCATAAAATTATATAAATAAAATACATATCTACAAATCATCTTATAAGATAAATTTTCTAAAGATTTTTATACTATGTTAAATATAGACCATTATAAAAAAAAAAAATGAAATTATTGTTCTTCTTTCGATGGGATATAAGGAAATTAAAAATAAGAAAAGGAAAAAAAATATTAGGAGAATAATTTTAATAAAAATTTTAAAAATTTGAATATTAGGAGGAATAATTTTAATTATATAAAAAAATTTTAATTTTTTATATATTAAATGAACATTTTTAAAAAGTTTGGCCGACTCCCAAAGGTATGAGTGGCTCCGACTCTGAGTCAGTCTGACCTTGGAGTAATGAAAGGAAGGACGACCGAAGGAGTCGACCTAAATAAAGTTGCGTCCAAGGAGGAGACTAGAACAAAGACACGGAAATTTACAAACTACGAAGGATAACAACTGCACCTCCAAGAACGTCATGAAGCAAATCATGAAGTCACACGTATCTCGAAAATGAGTAGAAAGATTCAAAGATGCAAATGAGAATGAGAGAAAGGTGTACCGTTTTATAGGCATTTGAAAGAAGGAAGAGACAATTGAGGTCTTGGACTCTTGGGTCGATCTCACGTTAATCTTATTTTCCTACGGTTGGAAGTAATTACAATTTTAAGTATTAAATTCAAGTTTTAAATTATAAATTTTATGAAATTTAGGATATTAATAACTGACATGTCAACACCTATTATTATATAAATAAAAATTATAAGTATAAATATTAGTTTTCTTTACAATATATATGCGTCAAAAAATTATATTTATGATGATGAAATACAAACAACAGTGCATCATATATTCTTTTTTTAAAAAATAAATAAATATGAGATTGATATTAAAAAATTAATATTTTAATAATAAATCACACTCTTTTTCAAAAGAACATAATACTTACATAATTTATTACTATATCTAAAATTTTAAATTTCATTTTTTTTCTTTTTAATAATTCAAACGGAAGGAACTTTAAAGACAAAATTATTAAATTAAATTATGTTCAATTAATGGGTTTGGTGGAGGGTAGACATTCATTTCTTTAATGTCTCAAGTCTCAACCCCTCTTATTTATGTCACGTATCTCCTTTTTCACTTAACACGATGCCTTCTCTCAACCTTTTATCCTCATTCATTTTCTCTTTCTTCCCATCTTAGGTTGGGCCTAGAAAATCACTTTAGACCTGACAGATTTTATCCCTTCCAATATATACTACACGATTTTGGATCCATTAATATGTTAATTAGATTAAAATACAATTTAGAATGAAACATAAATAAATACATAAAGTGTGTGTATACTATTTTTTACTTTTCCCAACTGTCTTCTGAAAAATGTTATATAATACACTTAATAAATGTTAGGGGTACGTATAATAGCTCGTGAGTCGTGATCCCTACTCAAAGAGCCTTACTACATGGTAAATAAACGAAACCCACTTCTTAGATGCTGGCCACTAAGCTTCACTTTTATAAAACAGCCAACTTTTTTTTTTTTTATTATTATTATTATTATTATTATTATTAAGAAAAGAATAATATTTTAATTTTATTAATAACTCTCACTTACTATAGTAAAAAATCGTAATTACAACTAATTCCTGCAATTCTCAGCTATCAGCTTCAAAGTTGACACATGACAAACATTTATAGACTACGTTTGTGAAAATACTATTAAACGCCAATCTATAAGGAAGAAGACGGGTTAAATGGCCAGGGAACTCTCACTCCCTCTTAAAATTTTTCTAGAGATAAAAAAAAAAATGATTAATTTAATCATTAGAGTCTTCCAGATCCTACTAGACCCGGTATCACGTTAACTATTTTCTTATTTTGCAAGAGGAACTCTTTACTGATCCGATCACGCAAAAATGTACTTCAACAATAAAATATTAGAAGATAATAAAGTCTCCATAAAGTTGGAAGTAATCTAATTCACTAAATTTGACCAAGAAATTAAGCTTACTAATTGGAAGAAAAAGAATACAAAAATGGGTATTCGACTAACTTAAGGAAGGAGAAAAATGATTTTAAAAGAGAAATGATAGAGGCAGTCATAAAGTTGTAAGTGGTGTACAATTATTTTAAAAATATATATATATATAAACAAGACTTACGTAAAAAAAGTTAATTTTTTTTTAAATAATTGTACATCGTTTATAATTTTACGATTGTATGCAGTATTATTCGTTAAAAAAAAAAAAAAAAAGACTTACCAGCGCAGAAAGGGACTATGACAAAGTGATATCTTATTATATATACCATAATTCACAGATCAAATCACGTCTCGTTATCCATTTGACTTCCTTTCATTCAATACCAACTATATATAGATGGCTTAGCCTCTGAGGTATGCGCTTCCGTCATTCCATATTGAATCCCTCTTGCCCACGTTCTAATTTCAAAATGAGTAATATTCTATATAGCTGGAAAAGTATTATATAATTATTTTTAAAAAGTGTAATTTATTGTTAAAAAATTGATTTATTTTTATATAAATTTCGTAATTATTGACTTTTTTTTTTAAAGGGATTACGACATTTATTATAAAATCAGTACTTTATGTTTTTATTTTTTATTTTTATAGGTTCTTAAACTCTATTTAGATAATAAGATGAGATGAGATGATTTTAAATAAAAAATAAAAAATAAATTTTAATAATATTATTATTATTTTATAATTTTAAAAAATTGAAATAAAATTTGCAAAACGAAATGATATTCTTACATATGGGAATCCCGATTGTAAGAATATTATTTTTTTTAATTTTTTTTTTATGTATAGATTAAATATATATGTTTTATTAATATTGTGATTTTTTAAAATACTTAAAAATGATAAAAAATTGCATAAAAAAAAAAATTAACTAGTTGGAATCCCATTGGAGATTTATTATTTGTGAATATGGCAGTATTCTTTACAAAAATTATATTATTTATCATATTTTATTAAAAAAATTATAATATAAAAATGATAGTTTCTCAATCCCAAACAGATCTTGAATTGTCTGACAAAATTAATACTTAATAGTAGTGAAAGATCGTCTAGCGACATTGACATATCACTTGTCAATTATTTCTTGGCTGACATGGCATACTGGATGACATGCATAAGCCAATCGAAAACTAACATCTAATAGCAATCCTCAATTAATTTTAATAGACTTGCCCGTTCTATTATCTATATTCATATAAATATTTTTCCAGTCTCGTATAATTTCCATATCATAAATTATCATCTAATTTTACATCAATAAAATTATAAAACCCTTGAGAATAAGTACAAGCTTATCTAATGTGGGAAACATCATCATAAAAATAGGTAAAATTCTGGCTACGTGCATGGACAAACTCCATGTTATAACTTCTAATATTAGATAGGATTCAAATATTATTATTATTATTATGAACATCATCTTCTTTTGTGTGCACACTACAAAAAAAATTAATATTTATAATAAATTATTTATAGCAAAAATAATTATTTATTATGAAAATAAATTTATTTTAATAGAAAATAGTTATTTTTGTAGAGAATAGTTGGTTATGGATAAATAATTTTTTTATAAGTTTTGTTTAGACTCAGAGATGAGACGAGTTAATATGAGTTTAATTTTTTTTAATATTATTATTTTGAAATTTGAAAAAATTGAATTGGAATTTGAAAAATATGTATTGAGATTTGAAAAATATGTATAATAATTTTTATTTTATATGAAAAATTGAAAAAAATATAATAATAAAATAAAAATAAATTAAGATAAATTGAGAAAAATTTTAAATTCAAACCGGGCCATAGTGACATAATTAAATATTGGATTCTCAATCACTTTCTATTGAATCCGGATCCAACATGTAACAGTCAACATCTAAATAAAAAACTTGCTCATTAATTGGAAAGTATCTTTGTGGAACCGAAAAATTAGCAAAATCAGAACAGCTTTTGAAAACTAAAGATGAGAGAAAAAATATTAAGTAAAAAATGTTTAATTTAAAAAAATATATATAAAAAATCAATTGAGGAATTTAAATAAACTATGAAATTGAAATTATTTATTTATATGGAAGGTAGATTTGAATACCAAGTCAAAGTTCAACACTTTCAGTTAATTGTCCAATATGTCCGACTAGGTTCATTGTTTCTGGAGTTTGTACATATGTGAACGAGGGTTATTACTGTCTTCTTGTCGCCTGAATTTTCCATCATGTTCGGTTAGCAGGAAAGTGCCTGGAAGGTGATTGTTAAAAGGCTAGAAAGCCAGTGCTCGTCAAAGTCAAACAAAGCAAGTGTCTATCACCAACTAGACCCTCGGTCTTGCATTGAATTACAAATCTAGACCGAGCATCTTTTGAGTTCCACGATGAACTTGGCCTCGTTTCTTTTAAGATGGACTTCTCATCGAATATGTTTTTTTAGAGCATTAAAATTAGTTATATATATTTTTTAAATTTAATAAAAAATATAAATTTGATAAAAAAAAAATACTTAAAAAAAAGTTTATATTGGATTCATTAATTTTTTTTTCATATTTAATCAAAAATAAAAAAAAAAGTAGAAAAAATAAAATAATATTACTTTTAATTTGACTTTCAAATAATAATTTTTCATATTTTAAAAGAAAAATTTGATAGAACTAATGGTAGTACTTTTATGATGTTTATTTTTCTTTATGCACATTCTAAGATATTCTCATAAAATATATATACTTGGTCAATTAAAAAATTTTAAAAATAAATTTATAAATTGATATGATAAATTTGTAACACATCAGATTGTAAATCTTTTACTAAAAAAAATAATTTAACACAACAAGTTTAGATATATTAATTTATGAATTTATTTTTGTAAAATTTTAGGGTTAGCCTAATACTTCATTCTAAAATTGAAAAGAAAAATATTATTTGTAATGATGGAATATACAAACGCTTTTAGAGAAGGTGAGTAAATATGAGAGTAATAAGATCTACGTGAAAAAAAAAAATTTCAAAAAAAGAACTATACCTTTTTCAAAAAAATTATACAACACTTACTCATTTCACAACTGTACATAAAATTACTCAATTGAAAATATTTTCAAAATGATCTATACATGTAAGAATTAAGGTGTGTAAAAAGGGTGGGTGTCATTAAAACAAGTAATTTTTTATATTAAAAAGAAGAATATGGATAGATATAGTTTTAGATTATACAAGATACTCCTTTAGAAAAAAAATAAGGTCTATTGTTAAAAAATATATATATAAATCTTATATTTAGTCATTTTTTTTTTAAAAAAATGCGTGGCTCTTGCTTACTCAATGACAGTATATATTATTTCACAAAAAGGAGATTAGACGAGTATACTTGGCACAATTATATTAGTTAATCATTTCATTTTTGTATATTAAAAAATGATTTGTCCAAAATCCAAATTGACAAATTTTGTACAAATTTTTGTAAAAAAATAAATTTCTTCTTAAAAATTACAAAAGAATTATTTTTATTAAAAAGAGATACCATTTTATAAAAAATATATGTAATTTATCTATTTAAAACTTCCACCAATATTATTCATTTTTATTATGCAACCCTCAGGCTGAACCGTAAATACGAAGGACAAGAAGGCCCATTTTGGGCATTAGAATATAGCCGCCGTCTATTAAACCCAGACGTTGGGAATTGTCGATGTTGTTGATTTTCCTTCGCGTCCAAACTCCAAACACATTGATTTGGCCCCCCATGTCTTGAGCTCCCTCGCGGCTCAAGACCATTTCTCGCCCCCCAAATCCAATTTCAAACCAAAACCTTAACGATCTTGATTTTGCAATTCCCCATGTCGTCCGTTCCCTTTTCCCCGCTGTAGCTTCTACTCTCAATTCCACCAACCCTTCTCCGATTTTCTGTTGGTTTCTTAATTAATGGAGTTTCTCGGATTTTTGGGTTTCCTGAATCGGATTTGCTAAGGTACTGAAGCCACACTGTTCCTAATCTTCATCTTGCTATTCAAAATCGTAGAAATGGCTATTCGAGTTACCTTCAGCTTCTCTGGCTATGTTGCCCAAAACCTTGCCTCCTCCGCCGGCCTTCGGGTCGGCAATTGCCGCGCCGTTAACGAGTGTTGGATCCGGTCTCGGATATTTGGTCACAAGCAGAAGTCCGAGCTCGATCCATCCAACTCGGTGCGCAATTACCGATCCGATGTCCGGCGGCAGAAGCCGAATAACTGCTGGGGAAAGAATTCGGCTTCTTTGTACTCCACTCTCGCCGGGGATATTCTTGGTGATAATTGCAAAAGCCCTATTGTTTTGGGCTTGTTTTCGCTGATGAAGTCGACGGCCTGTGCATCGGGTACATCGGCCACGGCACTCGGCGTTTTCAGCATTTCGCCTATTAAGGCGTCATCGGTTTTGCCCTTCTTAGAGGGATCGAAGTGGCTTCCTTGCAGTAACGAGTCGGCTAGTGGGGTTGTGGATAAAGTCGGAACGCAGCGTTGTGAGGTTGCTGAGACTGAGAGTTCGGAGTATAAACACATGGGGTTGGAGAAGAGCGGTTGGTTGTCGAGGATACTGAATTTCTGTTCAGAGGATGCCAAAGCCGTGTTCACTGCTGTGACTGTGAGCTTTTTGTTCCGATCTTTCTTGGCGGAGCCTAGGTCAATCCCGTCCTCTTCTATGTACCCTACTCTGGATGTGGGCGACCGTATTTTAGCCGAGAAGGTGCGTCCAACTGAACTCTTTAACTCGAAAATGATTTTTTTTTTGGTAAGAATTTCTCTTGATTTGGGAGGGTAATTATGGGAAAAACTCTTAACTTGATCTGGGTGTGTACCTGGCAAAACTATTGTTGCTGATTATGATCAGAATTCTATGATGCGATTAACTCTAAACCAACAAGCAAGTTCTTATTTTTCTTCGTAGAGCTTAGCAGGGTTAGGTTTACTTTCTTTTATTTCTTGTATTGGGGTTAGCTTACGGCCTAGTTTCATTTCTTGAATGACTTGGTGATTTTCTTTCTACAAATGAACAAAGATGCGGCATTTTTGTTTCGATGGTGGGTTGTGTTTAATTAAGGTTCTGATGATGTGTTGTGGTTGTTATAAGTGCTGAAAAACGTTTGATTAATTCATCTAGTGGCTTTTTGCATCTTAACAAGAAAAAAAAAAAATGGAATTTGGCCTGCCATGAATTCTCAAATATTTTGCACGGTTCTTAGCATTTAAAGTGGTATCTTGAGACTGGAAGCTGTTCATTTTGTTTTCGACGCACGGGCTAAAGATAAAATATAAAATCTATGAATTGCAGATATATAGAGATAATACGTTAACCTTTTATGACTGTAAGTTGATTTAATGCCTTTCTGTTTATTTATTTTTTATACCACAGGTGTCATACATTTTCAGGAAGCCTGAAGTTTCGGATATAGTAATTTTTAAGGCACCTCAAATCTTACAGGTATGACGTGTAAAGTACTTTGAATCCTTTGAGAAATATTGTCTTGATTGATTGGGAGTTGCTGATTTTATGAATTGTTTGCATCTTGTAGGAAGTTGGTTTTAGTTCAGGCGATGTGTTCATCAAAAGAGTGGTGGCAAAGGCTGGAGACCGTGTTGAAGTAAGAATTCATGAGCATTTGACATTTCATCGATTCAATTTATTTCTCTTAGTCTTTCGCTTTTCCTTTTGTAATTTTTCTCTTCAACTTCATATCTTTTATTGTTATTATTATTATTATTTTATTTAAGAAAACTTTGATAACACTTTCTTTACCTTTATCTCTAACATCTTCACTCTTGTCTGGCTTTTTTATGTTATAGGTACGTGATGGGAAATTATATGTTAATGGTGTTGTTCCAGATGAAAATTTCGTTTTAGAGCCACTTTCTTATGAAATGGATCCAGTGGTAAGCAACATTCTTATCATCAATTTCTCTTTCCTTTGTGGATCTGTCACATATCTCTTACATGGTCAATGCTTTGGTTGCATTTGTTAACGGAGCCTTGTGCACTTTTTTTATTTATTTATTTGCAGCTAGTTCCTGAAGGTTATGTCTTTGTGATGGGAGACAATCGCAACAACAGTTTTGACTCTCACAACTGGTAATTCTGGAAATTTTGTATTGCTGATGATTTTTTTGTTTGAGAATATGTATTGAATTAGGTAGGGAAAGAAGCATTTCCAGCCTGTAGCTTCTACAAATATTGCAAACATGCTTATGTTAAAATCTTATTCAGGGAAATTATATAAAGATGTATGAAGATCACCATAATTTCGACCGTTTCTGGTCCAATAGTATGTTTTTTGGTTTTGACTGTATTTCCTGACACTTTGATTTATTTACCTTTGTCAACAGGGGTCCACTTCCAATAAAAAACATTCTAGGTAGATCGGTGTTTCGTTATTGGCCTCCATCCAAGGTATCTGACACCTTGCATGAACCTCCCGTGGGAAGGGATGTTGTAGCATTTTCTTGACATGCTGCCCTCTGCCTGAAGGAGGAGATATTTGGTGACATCTATTTCATCTAGATGGTGATTCAAGAAATTGTTCTTTCGTTCTTTTACCTCATTATTGAGGAGTTGTGAATATTCAACCTTTCCTCAACATGATGCCTGGTTAACTTGGATTGGTTCTTTATGGGCACCTTGTCCATTGATCTCCGTTTTGATGGTCCATCTGCGGCCATTGATACATTCGTTATGTAATGACATGTTTAAGACTTTTCTTAACAAAATGGTGGGAAGAAAGGAATGAAGAGAAAGACATATCTAGTTTTTTTCTGTCATTCATGAATATGCATCATTTATATTATCTATTGGGGAGTTGAATGCACTTTTACTAGTTCTGGAGTCGAGATTGGGGCCTGATGCTGCTATTCACTTGAATGCTGGGGTGCCAAAGTCTCCATCTTTTCTGGTTAAAGTGCCCTGATGATGCATTGGTGAAGAGAGGCAGGCAGGCAGATTATCTACACTGTTGGGGAAGAGCTATCCTTCTCTCCTCTTAAAAAATGTCCTTGGCTGGCTGCTCGGTGGTTCTCAACTTCTCAGTGCTTGCAATTTCCCCTTGTTATATCTATATTGTGGGTGGAGACCAAGTTTATAATCAATGTCTATTATTTTTGTTCTTTCAATCAACTTTTGCTGCAGTAATTTTGCCTTGTCCTTTTTTAGGTGGAGCAGGCCTCAATGTTGCTGTGTGGCTTTATCTGTAAAAAAGGACAGGAAGATATTCAATCATTTGGTCTCATTATCTTGATATGCTTCAAAACTTTGTTTCATTTCATTAGAGTATACTGGAGTAGGACAGCCTAAAGAACAAGAGATTTATCTCTAATAACTGTCTCACACTCAGGCTGTAGGCGGAAGAAAGAATGCTTAAGATCTATAAGCTGATTGCATCTAAGGGTTTCTTTTAGATAGTTAGGTCCTGTTTGAATGTTGAGTTGAATTGAAATTAGTTGAGTTTCTTTATAAATAACGAGTTGAAATATTGGTGTGAGTTATGTAAAGTCTACTTAAAATGAGTTTAGATATGTTAAAATATTTAAATGTGATTAAATGTATTTATGAAAAATTGTAAAATGTTATATGTTTGTGTGTAGAGAGTTGTTGAATTGAAGAAGATTGTGGAGTTTATATATAAAAAAGTTTTGAGTTGAGATGAATTTAGTAATTTGAAAAGAAGGTATGTAAATGATAGTCATTTAAAATTAGATTAAGTTGAGTTAATTTGAATTTAAAATTTTAAACATGACCATAATAGCTCAAGAAGAACATTTACATGATCAAGCCACCCACAAAAAGGCAGGCAGAAAGACTAGATGAGATTTAACTGTGACTATTTAGCATTCAGGTGGTCATAATTTTCAAAAAATAAAAATAAAAAAAAATTCTGTATTACTTTATCTTTCTGACACGAGTTTACACCAGATGATATCGTGTTGACTGTTGAAGGACCATGAATCCCACTGTGTAAATATGCTGGGAATCGGATACATTGCAATTTCTTTTTTAATTTATTTTGCCAAAAGAGTTAACAAAGTCCTAACAAATGTATTAAAAAAAAAAACAGTTCTAACAAAAGATTATTTCTATCAAGCCAAAACAGCATGTAATATAAAAGAAAGACAAGAATTTCACATCTCAATATCCTTACATGCCAAGCATTCCTTGCCAATTGATGCGATGCCACATTACCCGATCTGCTCACATTTGAAATCTATACTTGTTTTTTTTCCTTTTTTTGAAATGGTGAAATCTATACTTGTTGAAAACCCCTCAGCATGTGTTTTATGTCTTGAACCAGAAAAGCAAAATCTGTGAAAGGTTTAGTTGAGGAGTTCAAAGCATCCACAAGAATTAAGCCATTAGATTCCAACAATAAATTTTGAACACCCCATTGAGCAAAAAATTGCAAGCCCCTCAACATAGCTGTAGCTTCAATAAACTCAAAAGAAGTAACATCTCTTTCTAATTTACTACAGACTGCAACAACAGTTCCTTCATGATCTCGAAGAATAATTTGAATATCACTACAAGAATTAAGCCCATTTCTGGTGATCAAAATCACCAGAAATGCTCCACAAAATTGCCCAAATTGAGTAATTTCGGCTACAACAGTTCGCCCCAAAGTCGCCGCTATTAAAGAGCCAAGGAAACAAATTTCTGGCAGTTTTTAAATTAGGAAGGTAGCCACTACAATGTATTGCTAGCGATATGTTTTCGCTGGATATATATTGGCCACAATAGCATGTCGCCGAAAAAAGTTCCCTATACTTCTAGAACTTACAAATCTTGTAGTGAAATGTATATAGACGATTCATTTTTTGCCGCAAATATATTTTTTGGCCGTAAATGCTTGTTATAAAGCAGTAATATTTGTTCGTATTTCGTAGTATTTCCAAATATTTGTTATTTTTTTCCTAATATTTGTTTCTTTTGTGACAATTAATTGCTTGCTAATAAATTAAAAATGCTAAATTTGGAAAAAATTATATTTGATTGCCAGCATATATGTCAATATTATTCAACTAACCTCAATGTACATATTTGAGATTGACCATTGTTGAGTCTTAAGTTTTAGACGATACCATCCAACATATCACACTAGAATATAAATTTACTAAGTGTTGACCTTTCTAATCATTGTTGTCTAGCTAACAGCAAGTTGCCTTCATAAATGCACCAGCTAGCTTCTTGATTAATGTCACTTATCACTAAGGATGCACTGAGAATGTTGATAGTTGCCACAAGTCCAATATCCCCAAGCGTAGCCATTTATATTCTCGTATTTTCCCGTGAAATGAGCAAGAATATATAAATGAGGGTGTGGCATATATAACACGTTTTATGCAGATTATTTACTCTGTTCCTTGCAAAGGGAAATGAATTATGAACTACTACTGTTCATCTCCCACTTCTACATTGTTTTTCAGGTTCATGAAAATGAAGAAAGAAGTACAGAAAAAAAAAGGAAGTTAGTCCAATGCCAACCATCAAAGCTGATCTCAAATTTGGGCTTGGTTTCATTTTCAGAGTACTGCCAACATATATAGTTGGGAAGCAAAGTTAAAATGGTCAAATTAAAAGCAATGCAAGAATAGAAAAATTTGTTTATCTATGCAGATATAAAACAATGTGAAATATCATATGATCATTGAACTATGAAACAATTATTGTAGTTAGCATTCAATGTCATTGAGAGCCGACTCTGTTTTAAGGTGAACTATTGAAATCCACCAAAAATTAAAGTGTGGTGTGCATTCCACGAGTTGTATGTCTTTAGCTTGGAGAAGCATTCAGTGGCCTAATTCAAATGCAGTGGCGTCCATTACTCTAATGATACTTATAGTCGTAGAATGTGCAAAAGGTTTGAAAAAAAAATGAATAATTATGAGACCCATATGAAAAGAATTGATTTTTTAATCCTCTAATGCGTACCAAATAAAAAAATGCAGGTCAGTGAGCCCCAAAGTACCCAAGGAAGAAGAGGAAGTCTCGTGAGAAAGGAAAATAAAGCACATTCAAACTGTGAGCATTCACAAGCAAGGGAGAATCCTAGACAAACCGTTTCACAATTCTTGGTGTGGTATCATAATTCAACCTTCTTATGTTCTGTCACAGATAATCAAGTTACAAAATATGAACAATTTGCAAACTCTTTGACCAAATCACATACAAAACACTACCGTTTTAGGTAACTAAACCAATTAAGATGGAATGAGTAGCCCTAGAAATAAATTTAATAAAAGCAAATGCCCAAGACTCATGTACCTTTGAGAAGGCAGCAATATTCAGTTATCCCAAGCCAAAAATAACGAAAGAAATTGTAATGATTCTTGACGACAAGAACTCAGCACAAACCTTCACAATGTAGATTTCCCATTACAAAATAGTGGATTTTACTCACTCAAACACAATAGAAGATGAATACACAAATTGAGCCAAATGTAAGATTCCCTCAATGAATCTTGATGGAGAACTTTTGAGGAGCTCTCAATCTCCCAACTAACTTTGACTGAAAATGAACCTAGATAAAATTGTACAAGCATGGCTTTTGCAGCTCTGCACTGCTTTTATAGTTGCAAAACCACGAAATTTAAGTGTAGATCTTGAAACTAAAACGCGTAAACTTAAACGCATTGTTTTACTAAATCCTCAAATGCGGGAGGCAAAACATAAAACGCAAGGTCACTATTCTACAAAACAACTAAATGACTTACAACACAGCAAAATATAAAACGTTTCATATCTTAAAATCAAAGCTGCTTGTCGTCACTTCTTGATTAATTCCTTTATTTTGAAGCCGTTAAAGCTGTTATTCTTCCTTTAGGTTTGCTACCTTCCCGCCACTGTCTTCTGCTACATCTCACACACCAATACTCTTAGTAGCTTCTTCAAGGCCTTGCCCCCAAGCCTTGTGACAATCCCCACCTCTTCAAGGCGTTGCCCCCAAGGCACCCATGACAAGTACAGAACAGTGCCTTTTAAGTGAGGATACAAAGATTCGAGCTTATAAAGCAATTCCCAAGTGCTATCTTCAACTTCAGCACTAGTCTACTTGATTCTCAACTCTTTTCATCCTTGTGTCAAGAATCCTCTCTGGTTTAGGTCGTAGACAACCATCTTTGTCTACTGGAGGAAGATTAGACAAGGTAGAAATTTGTTACCTATTTTCTTTTTTAAGCAGGATACATGGAAAATAGAGTGAATCCTTTATAAAGTTGGTAGGTTCAACTTATAGGCAACAATGATAGTTTTCTAAAGTATCTCGAAAAGACCATAATACTTGGGAGTAATCTTCATATTATGCCTCATAGCAATTGATTTCTGCCTATAAGGTTGTGATTTGAGAAAAACCCAATCTTCAACTTGAAATACTCTCTCGATTCTCTTCCTATCTGCAAAATATTTCTTTTTGTCTTCAGACTTCTATAAGTTTTCTTTCAACAAGCACAAAACCTGCTCTTTATTCTTCAAATGCTCATCTACAGCAAGATAGGCAGTAGTGCCAGAGACATATGGCAACAATGGTGGTGGAGGCATACCATATAATGCATGAAAGGGGGAAAACTAATAGTGGAATATACAATGGTGTTATAACACTATTCAGCCATAGGCAACCAAGTGACCCAACTCTTTGGTTTCAAGCCACAATAAGCTTTCCAATAAGCTTTCAAATAAGCCTCAACAGCCTTGTTTAATACTTCAGTTTGACCATTAGATTGAGGATGGTAAGCTGAACTCATTGCTAAAGTAGTTCCCTGTGGTCTAAAAAGTCCATTCTAGAATGAGCTAGTGAAAGCCATATCTCTATTGGACACCATGGTCTTAGGGAGCCCATGTAGTTAAAAAACACCTGAAAAAAGTGTTTTTGCTACTTTTGATGCTGAAAAGGGATGAGCTATTGGAAAGAGATGACCAAATTTGGTCAATTTGTCCACCACAATGAGGATAACTGACATACCATCTGAAGAGGGAAGAACCTCAATGAAAACCGTAGCAATATTAAGCTAAGGACTTTGAGGAGTAGGTAAGACTGAAGTAATCCTACTGGCAACATGTTTTCAGACTTATTCACTTGACAAATTTGGCACTCTTTGACAAGTATTTTAATATTCCTCCTCATATTAGGCCAATAAAAGTCTAGCTTAGCTTTTGTTAGGTCTTGTGATAACCATGGTGCCCTGCCTCTAGACTATGGTGGATAAGCTGCAAAAAGTTTTATTGAAATGGAGGTCTAGACACAATAAAAAGTTTTATTTTCCTGAGTAAAATACCTTGCTGCAATCTGAATTCTATAAAAGTCTACTTGTCATTCTGTAATGCCTTAATCAGTGCACAAATTTGATTAGAAAATGCATAACTGTGCTTCAACTCAGTTAACCAAATAGGTGTGGCAAAAGAAATAGAGGCTAAGGTTGTGAATTCTTCCTCCATTTGCCTAGAAAGCACATCCGCCACTTTGTTGTCTCTCCCTTTCTTGTACTCAATCTAGAAATTATAACCCATAAGCTTTTATATCCACTTTTGTTGAGCTTCAGTTGCTATCTTTTGTATTAGCAAGTGCTTGAATGCTTGTTTGTTAGTTTTAATCTTAAAAGGCTGACCAAGCAAATATGGTCTCTATTTCTCAACATCACACACAATTACTAGAAATTCCTTCTCATAGGTAGAAAGTATCAATGCTTTACCTTTGAGAGCTTTGCTGAAGAATGCTATGGGCTAATTTTCTTGCATCAACATAGCCCCTAACCCCGCTTTCGAGGCATCACATTCAATTGTAAACCCTATTGAGAAATCTGGCAGCATTAAAATAGGTGAGTTGGAGACAGCTTCTTTCAATCTTTTAAATGCATTCTCAGCTTCAATTGACCACATAAAACAATTCTTTTTCAACAATAGTGTCAATGGGGCAGCTATGGACTTATAATCCCTTATGAATTTTCTGTAATAGCCAGTAAAGCCTAGAAAACCCCTTAATGCTTTCATTTTTTTTGGTATGGGCCATTGAATCATTGTTGAAAAATCTGTTGGGTTTGCTTTAACGCCTTCACCAGAAATAATATGACCCAAATAGTCCACTTCAACAACACCAAATCGACACTTGGATCTCTTAGCAAAGAATGTGTTTTGCTGTAAAACAGATATGACTATTTTCAAGTGTGACAACTGTTCATTCAAATCCTGTCTGTATATTAGAATATCATCAAAGAAAACAAGGAACAACTTTCTAAGAAAATGTTTAAACACACGACTCATTAAACCTTGAAAAGTAACTAGAGCATTGGTAAGCCCAAAGGGCATTACCAAGAATTCATATTGGCCCTCATGAGTTCTAAATGTTGTCTTAGAAATGTTCTTTTCTCGAACTTAGATTTGGTGATAACTTGATCTTGAATCAAGTTTAGAAAAATACTTTGCCCCTTGTAATTCATCAAGAAGCCCACCAATCACAGGAATAGGAAACTTGTCTTTAATTGTTTCTTGATTTAGAGCCCTATAATCTATTCACATTCTTCAAGATCCATAAGCATTTTTAACTAGGAAGATAAGAGATAAAAATGAGCTTTGGCTGGGTCAGATTACACCATTACTGAACAATTCTTGAACATTGTTTTCAATCTATGTTTTTTGGTAGTGAGATTGTATGTATGGTCTTATAGAAATTGGAGTAATGCCCTCCTTCAACACAATTTGATGATCACAAGCTCGATTAGAAGGCAACCTAATTGGTTCCTCAAAAACAATATGAAATTGTTGCAATAATTCTTTCACTTCTGGTAGGACTTGAGCCCTATCTTGCTTGTCATTCACTACCACCAATTGCAACGACCATCCCTGTTGCCTAACAAAATTCGATTTCGGCATACTGATTGCAGCTTCAACTTGCACTTTCTTAGATAATAGTCTTTGCAAATTCAATGTCTTTCTAGCCATCTAAAATTGCATTGTCATCTTATTATAATCCCATTGAATAGGACCCAGTATTTTGAGTCACTGGACACCTAAGACAATGTCAAAACCCCCTATTGTTAACATATGGAATGGTAGCAGAAACTTGGAGCCTTGAATTTTAATAGTCTCTACACAGCTGCCTTGACTGATTACCATAGCTCCATTTGCCACTTTAACTTGTAGATCCAAGTCTTTATGAACTTTTAAATTTGTTGCTTCAACCATTAATGGATCCAAGAAGTTATGGGTGCTTCCTGAATCCACAAGTATTTCCACAATAAAGGAACCAATAGTCCCTAATAACCTCATGGAATTACTGTTACCACAACCATTCATAGTATTAAATGAGGCTTCGAGAACCTCAGCATCATGTAAAGCCTCTCCCTAGTCTTGCACTATTGCTTTTTCAGAATCATCTTCTCTTGTTTCCTCCAAATCACCTTGTAAAACATAAACCTTAGGGAGTTTACACACATGGCCAAGATGCCATTTCTCGTCATAGTGAAAGCATAAACATTTCTTTATCTTTTCATCAAATTCCACAAGTCATGTTCTTGCCATGAAAAGCATTTCTTGGACCCAGATTAGACCCCTGATCAACAGCTATCCTTTCACCAAAACTTGAAATTTGTCTCCATGATTTTCTTGAGCAAAGGACATATTCATCCTGAATCTCAGCAAGGCCAAAAGCAGCCCCAAAATTCAAAGGATTCAACATTTTAATAGGTGACCTTATATCATCTTTTAACCCACTTAAGAAGCAACTCAACTTGTGCTTCTCAAATAGCCCTTTTAACCTATTCGACAGGGCCTCAAATTGGAACTTGTACAGGGTTACAAAAGTCGTTTGTTTCAGCCTAGTCAAGGCTTATGTTGGGTCATCATAGGTTGATGGCCCAAACCTCACTTGGGTGGTTGAAACTAAGGTATCTCAAGAATTGAATTGCTTGCTTTCAAAAGCTTCTTGGTACTATACTAATGCTTCTCCTTCCATGTTATACGAAGCAATTAACAACTTCTGGTGGGATGGGGTTAGATTATAATCAAAGAACTGATTATCCTTAAAGGCTCACCCAATAGGCTCATTCCCATTAAAATGGAGAAAATCTAAACAAAATGCCCTATGTACAAGACTTCTCTCCTAATGATTCTCAACATTTCTAGAATCCCCAAACTGATCATGATTATTATTAATAGGAAAACATTCAACTAAAGATCGAAGCATATCATATACCTGATCGAGTATTTCTAGGACTATATCATTTGCTTGCTGATGATTGTCTAGTTGTTTCTACATATCCTTCTGCTTATGCGCAATCTCCCATTGCCCTTTTAATGTTACTCTCCTACCGTTTGCCATTCTAGGATCACCACTTGCTGATACCACTTGTAATGATTCTTGATGACAAGAACTCAACACAAACCTTCACAATGCAGATTTCTCACTATGAAACAATGGATTTCACTCACTCAAACACAATAGAAGATGAACACACAAATTCAGCCAAACATAAGATTCCCTCAATGAATCTTGACGGAGAATTGTCGAGGAGCTCTCAACCTCCCAACTAGCTTTTAGTGAAAATGATCCAAGATGAAATTGTACAAGCATGGCTTATGCTTTTATATTTGCAAAACCACGAAATTCAAGTGCAACTTCTGAAACTAAAACGCGTAAACTGAAATGTATTGTTTCACTAAAGCCTCAAGCGTAGGAGGCAAAACGTAAAACGCAAGGTCATTATTCTACAAAACAATTAAATGACTTACAAAACGCAACAAAAGATAAAACGTTTCATTTCATTAAAACAAAGCTGTAGGTCGTCACGTCTCGATTAATTCCTTTATTTTGAAGTCATTAAAGCTGTTATTCTTCCTACAGGTTTGCTACCTTCTCGCCACTGTCTTCTTATACATCTGACATGCCATACTCAACAGCCTCTTCAAGGCCTTGCCTCTCATGAAAAAACTTTTTTGTTTACTTGAGTGACTGAAAAAAAAATTAGAGAGAGAAATTAAAGTCTTATAAAAATCGAAACAAAGAGACCCCGAGAGATGGAGATGAGAGAAAGACAGAGGGAGAACCTTGAAACGAAGTAGTGGAATGGAAGCCTAGAAGCTCGGAGTCAACAGTTGGCACAGTTGCAAATCGGGAACCCTCGTACAAAACCCGGGGGGGGGGGGATAATAGAGAAAGAAAAATAGGAAAAATAAGAGTAGATGAGAGATAGGGAAAATCAGATCGAAAGAGTTCAAAATAAGCCGGGGGGAAAAAGTGGGCGACTTATTACGGCAACTTACACGTCGCTGTAATAAGCGAAATTTGAGAAAATAAATATATCCTCCGATGAGAAACAATTATTGTGACCAACATTCGTCGTAATAAGGACCAACATTAGCTATAAAAAGTAGCCTTGTAGTGTACTTGCCTTTTGTTGATTAAAGAACATTGTACCATCCATAATTAATTTTAGACAAATTTGAAAAAGGTGGATACCAACTAATTACTTTCTTCACTTCCTTACTATAACCATCAAAAACTTGTACCTGCTTATAGTCAAATTGTAGAGACATAACATTATTAATCGTAGTGGATTGTTAATGCACAACATGATTATATGAAATCTAGTTTCTATGATACCACAAAGCCCAAGAAATAACATTGAAGTCTGTTAGAGCTTCCTTATCTCGCTTATCTTTTACATATAAAGCCAAATCCCAATAAGATAAACTAGATTCTACATTCCTCAATAAAGGCAAATACTGTAAAAAGGAATAATTTATTTTAGAACAAGAAAATAAAGCATGAGCCATATCTTCAGTGATTTGATGACAGAAAGCACATTTATCAATCATCATCCATAATCCTTTTCTTCTGAAATTTTGACAAGTTGGCAAATTTTATTGGCAAGCCCTCCAAGCAAAAATTTTCATTTTCTTTGAAATCTTTAAACACCATAAACACTATCAAAAAGCTGTAAACTGACCACCTCTTGAACCTTCACCCATATTCTGAGCTATTGTCTGCTACATCAATCTGTGGCCACTCTTGACAAAATGATTGCCACATATTTCTTGTGTCGAAAACCAAGAATCTTCATGAGTTGTACATAAGTTAATCTTCATAATTTGATTTGCCATCCATGGATCAAAGGGAGCTCTAATAATATCTACCTTGCACCAACCTGCATCATCATCAACTAAAGCTTGAACCAACAAATTTCCATCCCCAATATGCCCTATACATTACTGAACATCTTCCACTCGAAAACCTGGTATCCAAGGGTCTTTAAAAACCTTCAGAGAATTTACATTACACACTCTCCACATACAACCAGATTTTAACAATGATAGCGCATTGAATATTTCCTTCCATTCATAAGAAGCATTCAAACTACTCTTAGTCTCAAACAAACTGCACTTCAGAAAGTATACTGCTTTAAAAATCTTGTAAAGAAGAGTCTTGGTTAGTAAGAAGTCTCCAACCCCCCATGAAACCACTCTTACAATAAGTGCCAAATTAAAACAAGTTAATTTGTTAAAGCCCAACCCCCCATGAAACTTTGAAGCACAAAGTTTATCCCAACTCACCCAATGAATTTTCTTGACTTGAGATTAATTCCCCCACAAAAAAACAAACCATCACCATTTCAAACTCATGACACAAACTCGTTGGAAATAAGAAACAACTCATAGCATATGTCAGAATAGATAGCTACAATTTTTAATAAAACCTATTTACATTCTTATAAAAGTATATTATCTTTCCAAACTTGATGCTTTTCTCACAAACGCTGTTTAATACTAGAAAAGTCCTCCATTTTGATCTACCAACCATTACTAGAAGTCCCAAATATTACTCCCACCCCATAGCTTCGTTATTTCCTCTTTTAAATTCTCATTCACATTTCTACTAAAAATCATAGAGGTTTTCTCTTTATTAATGCATTGGCCCAAAGCTTTCTCATATTTATCCAAGAGAGAATGAGTTCTCTCATTAGTAACAACATCTGCTTTACAATAAGTCACACTATTATTGGCACATAACAAGTGATTAATTTGAGGAGCGCCTCTACAAATCCAAATATCTTCCGCCATATATTGACTTTCATTTCTCTTTAATAAACTAATTAATCCTTCTATACATAAAAGAAATAGGTAGGAAGATGGAGGGTATCCTTGCCTGAGCCCTCTACTCAAAACCAAAAGTCCTTTTGGACTATCAATTGCTAGCATGGAAAAAGAAATGTGGAGAAAAACCTCATAACCATGTCAATCAGCTTTGTGCAAAACCAAGAGCACCCATAATTTTTTTTCAAAAATCCCCACTCAATCTTGTCATACGCCTTACTTATATCACGTTTTGAAGACCAAAAAACCTTATTCCCATATCTCTTATTTCTAAGATAATGTAAAAGTTCATATGCAACTAAAACATTATCTTTAATTTGTCTTCTAGGAACTGATAAATATAATTTTTTCATGTCTTTTATTACTTTTTTACTTACTAAATGTATTGATTTTCCTTGATTTTATTTTGATTTTAGTTTATTTTCATTTATTTTTTTATTTTCTTGTGTTTGCAGGAATGAGAAGGTTTAAATGCAAACGAAGAGGTATATTTTATATGGAATTGTTTTCAAATTAGAAATTTTCAAAAGAAGTCCAAATCTATCTAGAAGTTTATTGTAAACCAGACTCTGCTTCGATTTTTAGCCTATATCTAGAGTTCTAGAAGTCAGAATAAAGCAAGCTCAGATGCTTTCGAAAGCTGAGAAAGAGACCTAAACCTTTCATGAAGGGCCCAACACCAAACTACATCTTTATGATGCTCTAAATTCAGAGGAAGTTGGGATCCAAATTTTCAACAGTAGATAAGGACAACACGAACATACTTATGTATTTGGACTGTAACCTCCTACTCACATATCGTCTGGATGCGATTCCTATTGGTATGTTGGAAAGTTATCGAAAAGAGCTACAACCTTGTCTATAATAATAATTTCAAATTTTGAACTCCTAAAGCCCGTACATGGTTGCCAAGTTAAGTCCTAAAAGTTAGGCAAAACAAAAAAAAAAACTTTAGAATCTTTTTCTACCATATATAAAGATATTATGGGCACAAAATTGAGGATTTGAAGTCTAGAGTTGGAGGTCCAGTTTTTTATTAATTTTTCTAAGGCAGAGATAGATCTGGAGAACAGAGAGGAGAACCGCATGCTTCATCTACCGACTTCAACAAAAAACACTAGTTTCATTATGAACTAATTTTACTTTCTAGAGTTTTGTTGTAGTCTTGTATTGAACATAAAATTTATATTCCAAGTTATTTTATTTTTTAATATTTCAATGATTGAGTGTTTTTTTTGTTCTTAATGCTTACAGTTTTCTGACTAATTATTGTTTGATCTATTGATTCTCAATGAGACCGATAGGTGATTTGTGATTTTAGCTCTAGAATTAAACATCATTAGTTGAGCGAAAGAGGAGATATTTTACCGCGACTGCTTGGATTTTATAAAAAAAAATCCAAAGAACTTAACGAGTCTCTAAATAATTTAATTCACAGAGATATGAAGTTATCAGTTAGAGATATTTTTAATATTATTTGAGAGAAATACTGAATAGTTAAGAAATTTTATCATCAACAAGAGATTATTGGAATTTTATAACTTGAAAAAATAAATTGTGTGGAATTTGTTAGGTAAGACCAAATGCTCTAAATCTATTCTTATTATATTTACAATCTTAGATTTTATGCTCTTTTATTCATAAATTTCTTAGATTTTTTATTTAATATTTCAAATAGCAACTAATTTATTAAATTTCTATTCTTAATAGCATAATTAATCTCTATATGTTTGACATCCATTTTCCTTAACAAAATTACTTTACTATTTGTTATGATTATGTGCACTTGCAAATATTTTTATACTAACAAATTTTTAGTGATGTTGTTGGGGATTAATTATTTGTTACTAATATTGATACTAACTAGATTTTTACTATTTTGGATTTTATTTTAGTTTTGAAATTGGTTTTAAGTATATCTCATTTTGATTTATTTTTTTATTTTTTATTTATCATGAATTAGAAGTGCATGCTCCAATCTAAACCATTAGAGCATACACTCTTCAATCTCGAGATTGAAAGAATATTACGTCAGATTAATAAAGAAAAAAAGAAAAAGGCAAACACAACTATATCTAATATGGCCGATCAGGAGCACACAATGCTAATGAGGCTACATCTAGCATAAGGGGGCTATGCAGGCCAATATTTTTTAGATTAGGCTAGCTTTCATTTAAAGGATACAGTAAACTGTTCAATTTAGGGGGTTGTCACAAGTGGATCCTAATGTTCATATTGCAAATCTCGTAAAAAATTATGAAATTTTAAAACACCACGAAGTGACAGATGATGCAATTCGATTAAGATTTTTTCCTTTCTCACTTAGGAAAACAGGAAAAGTTTGGTTGAATTCTATGCTACCTGGCTGGCATCATCACCACCTTGGAAAAGTTGATATAAAATTCTTAGCAAAATATCTCTCTCCTGCGAAGACAACAAAACTAAGGAATGGTTCACATTCATCTAATTTAAGGGTGAATCGTTATATGAAGCATGAGAGATGTTCAAATATTTATTGCGAAAGTGTTCTCATCATGACCTTCTAGCATGGCTTTAAGTCCAAAAATTCTACAATGGTTTAGGAGCTACAAACAGTTCTATGGTTGATGTAGCAACTTGAGGGATTTTAATGAGTAAAACTCATGAAGCAACTTATGAATTTTTAGAAGAATTGGGATCCAACAATTATCAATGACCTTCGGAGAGAGCAATGCCAAGAAAGATGGTTATAGTTCTTGGACTTGGTTCTATTACTACATTGGTGACACAAATGACAACTTTATCTAAACAACTAGGTAAGACGAATGTTAATGCTATTCAAACTAATGTTGTTTGTGATCATTTCACAGGAAATCATTCAAGTATAGATTGTTGAGTAAAGAATCCTTTTGCAAACAAAATCTCGAACAAGTTAATTACGTATTTAATTTTCAACGTCAAAATAATCTATAGTCGAACATATTCAACCCCAAATGGAGGAACCACCCCGACTTTTAATAGAACAATAATCAAGGGCTAGCTAGACCACCTTATAGTTTCCACAGCAAGAGAAGAAGCCGACACTTGAGGACATGTTGATGCAGTACATGCAATAGAAAGATATGGCGATACAAAACAACTTGGCTTCAATCTGTAATCTTGAGGTGCAAATCGGCCAGCTCTCCAACATGCTTACCAAGAGAACTACAAAGACCTTGTTGAGCAAGATTGTGACCAATCCAAAAGAACATGTTAATGCAGTATCATTGAGAAATAGGAGTACATATGAGTAGCCGAAAATAGAAAATTTCGAGCAAGATGAAAATGAATGTAATATGGAGTCTAAGATGAAGGAAGCTGAGTCCGAGATAAAAGAAGTAGAACAGGTTGAAGAGATAGCCGACCAGAAAGCCGAGAATACTATGGAGAATCAAAGAGCTACAAACAACAAAAATTCCAGGGAGATTAGAAAAAATACTAAGGAGAATCTGAAACTCATTCTCCTTCAATTTATGACCTCCCAATTCTTTTTTCGTAAAGATTAAGAAAAAATAAGATTGATAATTAGTTCTCTAAGTTTCTGAGTATATTTAAACAATTGCATATTAATATTCCTCTCATTGAAGGTTTAGAGAAAATGTTTAAATATGCAATTTTTTTAAGGATTTATTATCAAACAAGTGGAAGTTGAAAGAGCATGAGAAGATAATGCTAACCAAGGAGAGCAGTACAATTTTACAAAAGAAGTTGTCGTCTAAGTTAAGAGATTCAAAAAGTTTCACTATCTTGTGCATCATTGGAAAATCTTATTTTGATAGAGTTTTATGTGATTCAAGGGCAAGTATTGACTATTTTCTTTAAGCAGAAGCTGAAAAGAGATTTGAATAGCGAAAAGACTAATGTTGCGCAAAAAAATATGTTTCAAAAGAAGAATAAGCACAAAGTGAGTGCAAAAGGACTTGAAAAACATACAGTTTTGTTCCTCTAAGAAGAAAGGTCACTTCTTCTCACTATAGCAGAGATAGAATAATCATCAACATTAAGAGTAGAAGAGTTTGCATAAAACTCTCTAACTATCTCCACATAAGGAGCCGGAGCCCCTTCAATAAAATTTTCCAACTTTCTTTCAGTAAAAATACGTCCAATAAATTCAAAGAAGGGGTCAATGATACTGCTCAAAGTTACCTCACGACTCACGTTTTCCTAGAATAGTTTTTGGGAGAAAAAAATCTTTGTGTGCTGCTTCAACTTCAGGAGATGCGAATTTTGGAGGTTTGTTGGACCTTGACGCTGCTTTGGATATGCTTCCAAAGACCTGGGGGGTCTTGTCAGCATGCTTAGTGGTCTTGGGGGATGGTTATGGAGTCTTTTCTAGTGACTTAATCTCTGACTCTTCCTCTTGAGAGGAACTATCATGAAGAGGCATCTTATCGAACTTCTTCTTTTTGGCAACAGACTTGTATTTCATCTATATATATATATATATATATATAAATGTTAGCATATCCTATAGATATTTTTATGTTAGCAAGAACAACTTATGATATTGCCATCAGAATTTGTTCACCAATATGCCATAGCCGATGCTATCATTAAACTCTTGTGAGAACTTAAAAAATGTTGAAACAGAGCACAGAAAATAGTTCTACACAACAATTTTCATCAAAAAATTTTAATCCTCATTCTCAATTTAAAAACAAGCTTTTATCATGCAAATAATTCAATGTGTGCATGTATGTACTAAAACACAATACTAGATGAGGGATAAAAAATGATTTAGGCAAAGACATAGTACTACAAGATGAAGAAGTCATCGATGTTGGTTTAGCCATATACTCGTTCATCATGAGAAAGCCGTCAACATGGATGGAAAAATACAAGAAAAATATACTTGCATGCTGTATTTAAACCAGACAATTCTATTTTCAAAATCCAAAGGTCATAGATTGTCCATTTGTAGACTTGAATTTCTTGAACAATCATTTGTCACCAGACAAATGTCTAGAGCAAGCATTACCTTATTTTCTAGGCTTTTACCCTTGTTAGCAAATATGTTCATTTTCCTTTTTCTTGTCCTTTTCTTAGATTATAGCAGTCTATTTTTGCATGATCAATCATTCCACAAAAACGACACGTAGGAACGAACTTACCTTTGGGTTAACCTAGATGGAACATGGTTGCATTTTCTTTGCTCATGGCTTTCTTTGGGACATTCTCCACTTTACTTCCTTTCACAAATATGATAGCTTTTGAAGATGAGGCAACATATGCGTTGTAATTAGGACCTTTGGAAGTTGTGTATCCCAATCTTGCGCGATCAAGATTATCTTTTTGAACCATCAATAGTTCATTGAATTTTTGAGTTGCTGTCTTTTTTTTTTTTGGCTTCTTGACAAGCTATTATAGCTCCTTCTCAAGTACTTCTTGATGGGTGTGCAATCTTGACACTTCTATTTCTAATAGTTTCAGTGTTTCAACCAGATTATTTTGCTCATTTTTCACTGTGGTTAGCTTGTTGTAAACTTTTTTTTAAAATTTTTTTAACTTTCACTACTTCTTTGCACAAATCATCATAAGCTTGTATACTTAATTCATGGTTAGTAACAATGATGATGTACTAGAATTTTTAGAGTCAGAATTAACCATTAGCAGATGATGTACTGGAATTTTTAGAGTCAGAATTATCACTCAGTGTGACATTTGCAACAAATGCAGTTTTATTAGCAGATGATGTACTGGAATTTGTAGAGTCAGAATTATCACTTAGTGTGACATTTAACGTTTTTTCCTTATTTCTCTTAAAGTTAGGACATTCAATTCTTATGTGACCAAACCCAGAGCATTTATGGCATTTGATTTTTTCTCTAGACTCGATTTTGGCTTTATTCCACTTTTCAGACTCATTCTTTTTATTAAAATCTTTACCTTTCTCTTGCCTACCAGAATTCTTTTTATTAAACATAAACTTCTTGAATTTCCTGGCTATAAGAGCTAAGTCCTCATTACTGAGACTCTCATCATTAGACAAATTTTCATGCTTTTTCTTTATAGATTTGAGTACGATAGACTTACCTTTTCTTTATTGTGGAAGAGAAGATTCATATATTTGTAAAGAACCTACCAATTCTTCAACTCGAATTGTCTCCAAGTCTTTGCTTTCTTCTATGGCTACCACCTTTAGCCGAAACCTCTTAGACATAGATCTTAGAATTTTCTTCCCAACTTGTGGATCCTCTATCCTCTTTCCGAGATTGAACCTGAAATTGATAAAATCGTTAAGTTTTGCATAAAATTCATTAAAACTCTCATATTTTAATATTCTAATTTTCTTAAATTTTAAGGTTAACATTTGTAATTTGGAAATTCTCACCGTTTTGGTCCCTTCATGTGTGCTTCCCAAAATATCCTAAGTCTCCTTGGCTGTTTCACATATGGAAATTCTCTTGAATTCATCATGAGAAACTATTATAAAAATGGCATTGAGGCTCTTGTTATTCTTGTGACAATTATTATATTGATCTCAGGTCCATAAATCAAAAAGTCCTTCAGGCTTAGTCCATCCTGGTTTAATTGATTGCTAAACTTTCTTATTTAGTGACTTGAGAAACGCTTTCATCCTCACTTTACAGTAAGCATAATTCTCCTCATTGAACTGCGGTGGTGATGATAGTGCTGACATGGTCAATCAGGGGAACAGATTATACTCAAGATTGAGAGAACCATGCTCTAATGCTAATTGAGATTCCTAAGTTACCCATGACTATCAACGTTATGCTTCATAAGAACACAAAATTTTGATTAACAACCAACAATATCATGCATGAAATATAAATTAAAATAAACACGATACCGGTTCTGAAGAGAAACCCAATAAAGAACTCTTCAATGGTATAACCCTGCAAAATAGTCAAATTCAAGAAAATCAATTTTATTAGATTAAGATTTTTACAAGTAAAGTTTTCAGAATATAAAACATTTGTAACTAGACACTCTTACTTGATAAAACAAACGACCCGTTTGCCTTCTACCGCAATAGCAGTCAGAACCTCTGATGATCTCCAATCCATTGTCTTTTTTCCTGGAACCTCTAGTGGCTAAACACGAAAACTTCAACTGCTCATTGGAGTAAGCACCAACTCAAATCCTACGGCTTGAGTAACAAGAAAATTCTTCTTTCAAGAATTCTTTCTTTTATAGAAACTCGAAGACCTTCTTGGCTTCAACCTCATAACAATACTAATGAAAGTATTTTTGAAGTATTGATTCAAAGCCTTCAATTGAACCCCTTTATAAATAGACACTGCAATGTTTGAGTTATATTAGGATTCTGCTGATGAATTTATCCAGTTATCCAGTCTGTTATATTGTTAACAGTTTGCAAATATATCTAACTGAAATACTTCAACTGGATGTTTTCGAGTTCAAGTCTACTTCAATATCTTCATTTAGGTCTTCCATCTCGATCATTAGTTATCTACGGCTAGTTCCAAGACTTGAATGTTTATTTTGGACTCTTTGAATTATTTATAATTAATTTGAAAGTTCTTGATAAGTTACATTCGAAATAGGATTCTATCTAACCTACTTGTTTGGATACTCTTTGAATCACTTATAATTAATTTGAAAGTTCTTGATAAGTTACATTCCAAATAGGATTCTGACCAACCTAATTGTTCGGATAAACCTTAGAGTCTAAAATTAAATTACATTCATTCAATTGTTCAGTATTCAAAACCTAGTCAACTAATCCTAGCCAACACGAAATTACATTTGCAGGGTTGTACTTAACCACACCGTTGAGAGGGAGTAGTGAAATCGTTCAGTTGTACTTTTGATTGGACATGTTCTTTTCAGCCTTGTTTAATGAGGGATTATATAATTAGATAAATTATCATGTCTAAGGCTCACTCTAAATTGGTTTAGTACATAGGTTAAAGAAAATGCAATGAACATGAAGAAAAAAAAAATAATTTTATGTATTCAATAATCTATCAAACCATGTGATGACTTGAGTTATTCAATTTTCATATTTTGGCATTGAAGTTTGGATTTCTAGTTGAGAAATTATTTGTCTATAAAGTGATCTTATAAAAGTAAAATTTACAAACTAATTATTTTTATAAATTTAGATTCTAAAATTAATTTTATTATAAAATAAATTTAATAGATCGCACCTCAAGTCAATTTGTGATCCACCCTTCTTTTTCATTTTAGAAACTAGCAAAACACCAACTGAACCTTGACAATTTCCAGGATGGGCACAAAAGCCTCAATGGATCACTCCCATTTCAGCAATAATTAACTCCACATGACCTAATGCCTCATGATTTGCTTGGTTGACAAACCATTTTAAAATTTCTAATACATACAAAATGACAAAGTTCGCAATAAAAGTACACATCACCTTAGACCACAAATTTTGTAATGGCAGGTACAACTACAACATAATAAGAAAACCAAAACATCTGAAGTAAATCCCTAGCCTAAACTCCTGCCATTTCAAGCTTTCCCTCAACATCACTTTGCTTAATTTCCACCTTTTTGTATTTATACCAAGATGCACACACTAAATAAAACCGAAAGTTTACCACACTAATCCCTGACAATAACCAGTAGAAGTGGTTCAAATGATCTATGTTCAGATTGTTATTAGCCAACCAACCACCACTCACCTTGTTTACCACCTCCACCACCACTGTTGTGGCGCCTACGACTCTCCCCTAAGATTTAGAGGGACTTGCAACACTCGAATGATCATCACACGTGTCAATCATCTTATCGCTTAGTGCTCAAGAGTGTGTGAAACATACATAAGTGTACAATTAAAGTATTCCTAGCGAAAAAAATATAAAAGTGGTCATTCATTCTAATATTAGAAAATTTAGAAACTTACAAATCAGTCTGAAATATAATTTCCAAGTGGAGATTATACAGTCATCCCAAAAGAAAAGCCATTAAATACATTAATAGCATATGGGATTAAGATCCCTCTCTTCCACTTCATATAGAACTATACCTTCGTTGGAGCCTGCCTCTCAGACTCATCATCATCCTCTATATAAAAAATTACGTTTTCATAACACGAAATCGTAAATGGGCACGATACACCAGTAAGATGCGAATTTCAATAAGTAGCAGTCAACACACAAATAATAATTTCAATCAACAAATGCATACATATATTCCACAAGCGAATAAATAAGACTACACACCAACTTCCTTTCCTAGAAAGGAAGTCCGTAAGAATAACCAACTGCCCTTTCCCAGAAAGGGCAAACACAACATGCCACGTCTTTTTCCAAAAAGGAACGCAATACCACTAAATGTTCTTTTCCAGAAAGGACCTCATCAACGGACCGTCCTTTCTCAGAAAGAAACGCATCCACAACCGTCATTTATCAGAAAGGACAACAACATAACAATTCGCCAAAAAGCTTGTTTCTGGCTCACTACACATTTCTATTTTATTAATACATGTATACCATGGTCTCCTCTAGGGATTATCCATACACCCTACTTTTCTTCGCCACACCACAGGTAACGACCGTGCGTGTGACTTTGCAACGGGTAATGCTTAGTTAACCGCGCCCAACACATACTATGACAAGGCATTCCTTAGTTCCCGCCAGTAGATGACTCACGGAGTCGACATGAAAGTGTTACCATCTCGTCTGATCTCGTTGTTGCCTAACGACAACCCAGGGGACGTCACATCAGTATATTTCGCTACCGAGTAATCAGAGGAGCTCCACCGAGATAATGCCCTATCTCGACTTGGGATCATGATACACACGCACCCACCAACAACACCAAACCAGACCAAAACTACCTGACAACATCATCTCAGAACACCTCACCATCCACCAAAAAATATACAAGCCAAATAACCAAGAAATAAAATATTTGCATGATAAATAAATATTGGATGTCATGGCAATATTAAATGAATAAAATCATCCAAATCAAACATTTATAACCTTAACCATCAATCCATACAGTCAACAAATAAATTTCCACAAATGTCCAGACCCAAACATTATTCCAACTACGAGGTGATCCCACCCTCCATATAATGGCCCCTGGCCCAACCAACTTACTTCTAGTTTTATTAATATTATTAAGCAATTAATTAACACTTCAAGCTGTCAAAAAGAGTTAGTACATAAATAAATAAATAAATAATCGAAACAAACATAAATCACACACAACTGCTGCTTACTACACATTTAGTAAAATATTCTGAAAGATCAATAAAAGCCAAAATGCCACCCGCGCAACAACTAGCAATCACCTCGCTAAAACGCACCCATCCCACCATGTAAAATACAACAGCATTTATAATAAGTCATCAATATTATTAACAAAATAATTAAAACAATTAAATGAAAATATATTAAAATGATAATAGTATTTAATAAACGAAGACATAGGCTGAGCGGCTCACTGAGAGGTTTCGCAAGGCGGCGGTGCAAAGAGCACGAGGGGTCACGGCGTGGCTCCCAACAGCTAAACTAAGCTATCCACGTGCTGCCATTATCAAAGAACTCGACTTTACAGACGAAAACAAGGGGAAAATGCCAAGGATGGCTCACGGGAAAAGGGGGGAAAAATAGGGACACATGGTGTCGAGGGAAGGCAGAGAGAGAGGAGCTCAACGAGACACATGGCGCCGAGGGAAGGCAAAGTGAGGGTGGCGATGGCAAAAGGCAACACTAAAAGCAACGTGTACACACGCCCGCAGAGATTTTCGAGAGGGAAAAATAAATTGACGAGAGAGAGAAAGAGCTAAGGAATCAACCGGATCTTTAAAGGAAAGGGAGTTGTCCATGACGGCAAGGTCCTAAAAACCTCAAGAGAACTCGAGTTGGGAAGAAAATCCAAGAGAAGAGAAGTGGGAAATAAATGGGAAAATCACAAAAGAGAAAATAGGAAGAGAAATGTGGCTTACCGGAGATGAAGTGTTAAGACCCCTTGTTGGTAATTATAAAATCAACACAACATAAGATAAACCCTAAGAACACAATCGAGAAGAAAAAAGAATTACTGAATAGAGCTACGCTGGATTATTCCTCGAATCCTTCCTCCAAAAAAACAGGCCAATACAATTAAGTTCCGCATGAGCCTTACACGGATACCTTGCTCAGCATGTATCCAGTGTGCGTAACTGTAATAGGGAATTGATAAAATTACACCTACTGTAGAAATATTAACTGACAATATGTAAATGACAGCCTCAAGTGATAGAATGCACCGTTTGGTTTATAGATACCAAACGTTGCGTTTTACATGGCAAACATGAAATAGGGCAATAAACCAAAAGTAGTAAATGAAATGAATCCATGAAGCGAGCTCAAAATGGTAAATGAAATAATCGAGCCCAGACGCATGAAATGAGCCCAGAAGCTTCCATCTCCCAAATAAATGTTGCACTCCATTACTTTCCTAGACGACACCGTTTGTCATTGAATGCATGACAATCTCGTCTCCTTAAAGAACCATGTCCTCTTAAAGAACCTTGTCTCAAGGTTTAGAACAATGGTGCAATTTTTCCACAGCTTCCATGCTAGTTCCATAGCATTTTTTTTTTAAGAAAACAGCAACTCAAGATTCTTTTTATATTAGTCACCCAGCTTTTTTGAGCCTTGTATTGGTGTGCCCTTATCTAATTTATAAGCTTTGTCCAGGGGCAGGTTGTCACGCCCCGATTTTTCGCATTGATTACAACGCAAATCGACGCATCCGGACAAGCAACACAAGGCTACTTATCCTACGTAAACATAAAAAGCAGCATGCATGCATCTAAGCTTACTAATGAAATGCAATGCTGAACGCAGCTGGAAGAAGTAAATTACCAATATGTGCAAAGAGATCTAACTCTTGCATCAATAGATCACATGGTATACTATAATCACACTTCTCATAACATCGTATTTACAACAATATTCTGTATTTACTCTTACATAACCCAGTTAGTTTTCTCTAAACAAAAACTCATATCCTACCCTCATCCAATACTCTTACTTCTTCACTTGATCACGTACATGGCGTCATCTCAACCGGAGAGGAGCATTCCATAGGACCCTCAGGGTACCTCAGAATCTCCCGTGCTGATCGGGTCTCAATGCAATTTATCTATCCCTGCAACAACATCTATCATTCCATAAGGAATGATAGATAAAATAGATAAAACATAAAACAGTGAGATTTACAAAAAATCTCAGTAAGTACACAGTTAACGAAATAAAGCATAGATAACCTCAACTATCATCATACATAGTCATACTCACCAACATATCACTTATAAGAATACTTTATGGAACTTCACAAGTCAAATACCCATCTTACCATACAAACTTAAATCTTAGCTAGACCCATCATCACATACAACCTTAGATCTTAGCTAGACCCATCATCACATACACTTATACTTTTCACTTTACTTCTTAACCTTCTAGGTTTCTTTTATTTCTTATCCTCGATGGGCGTTACGTATCGCCGTCCCCATCGGGATCTACTTAATGCATTACCTCGACAGGCGTTACGTATCGCCGTCCCTGTCGGCACGTCAGTCATACGGGCGTTACGTATCGCCGTCCCCGTCATGACGTGACTAACTCATCAATCATACACTCATCAATCATCCGGGCGTTACGTATCGCCGTCCCCGTTATGATGAGTCTCGTGTCAATCGTCCGGGCGTTACGTCTCGCCGTCCCCGTCATGACACGGAACATATTATTATATCACGACAGGCGTTACGTATCGCCGTCCCTGCCGGCACGTCAGTCATACGGGCGTTACGTATCGCCGTCCCCGTCATGACGTGACTAACTCATCAATCATACTCATCAATCATCCGGGCGTTACGTATCGCCGTCCCCGTTATGATGAGTCTAGTGTCAATCATCCGGGCGTTACGTCTCGTCGTCCCCGTTATGACACAAAACATATTATTATATCACGACAGGCGTTACGTATTGCCGTCCCTGTCGGCACGTCAGTCATACGGGCGTTACGTATCGCCGTCCCCGTCATGACGTGACTAACTCATCAATCATACTCATCAATCATCCGGGCGTTACGTATCGCCGTCCCCGTTATGATGAGTCTAGTGTCAATCATCCGGGCGTTACGTCTCGCCGTCCCCGTTATGACACAAAACATATTATTATATCACGACAGGCGTTACGTATCGCCGTCCCTGTTGGCACGTCAGTCATACGGGCGTTACGTATCGCCGTCCCCGTCATGACGTGACTAACTTATCAATCATACTCATCAATCATCCGGGCATTACGTATCGCCGTCCCCGTTATGATGAGTCTAGTGTCAATCATCCGGGCGTTACGTCTCGCCGTCCCCGTTATGACACAAAACATATTATTATATCACGACAGGCGTTACGTATCGCCGTCCCTGCCAGCACGTCAGTCATACGGGCGTTACGTATCGCCGTCCCCGTCATGACGTGACTAACTCATCAATCATACACTCATCAATCATCCGGGTGTTACGTATCGCCGTCCCCGTTATGATGAGTCTCGTGTCAATCGTCCGGGCGTTACGTATCGCCGTCCCCGTCATGACACGGAACATATTCTTTATATAAATTGTTTTCTTTCTTTTTGTTTCTCTCTTATTCATAAGAGTTATTTTCACCTATAACTCTACCCATTTGAAACACTACTGCTATTCTAAGAAAACCCTAAATCTAAGCAAAACAGGGTATCTCGCTCGAGCGGGTGTCGAGCGAGTGTCGAGCGAAGTCACGGGTTAGAACTCGCTCGAGTGGGGTATCAAGCGACAGTCAAGCGAGATCACGGCTCATGGGGTTTTTCAACCTAAATCAAGCAATCTTCTCACATAAACCTTATTTTTTTCTTATTAAAACATAAATCTAGGCCCTTATAATTTTCCTAACATTTTACCATCACCAAATCATATCCAAAACACCATAGATTCCAAACACATCATATAAGCCTAATTCAAGCTCCAACTAACAACAAACTTAATTCCATCAATAATCTACCTATTCTATGCTAAGATTAAGTTAAATTGTATACTTACAAGTTTCTCCAAAGCTTGGTTGAATGATCCAACTAGTCCTTGCAACATTCCTCCTCAAAGCACCCACTTAGCTCACTTAGGAGATGTTTGGAGGTTCAAGGGTTAGGGAGGCTTCTTCTTTTGCTTTCTCTCCAAGTGGACGTGACTCTCCTCTCCCAAAAGGTCCCTTATGGACTGAAGGTGGCTATATATATAGAGGAATAGATGGCTTGGGGAAAAAGAGAAGGAAACAAACCAAAGCAATGGGTTAATCTCAAACCGTGTGAGGGTATGGTGTGTTGTCCAACCTTGGTTAGTCTAATCCTCATCCAAATCTCCCATGATCTCCAAGGATATTCATCCTATGGCTAAGCTTCTTCCTCATCTAAAATCATCTTAGATCAATGGCCCCAAATAATTACCAATTATAGATATAAAAGTAAGCTTCCAAAAAGTCTAAAATACCCAAGATGAGCTTAGCTGGCTATTGGCCTTCCTTGCATCCTCAAGACTTCTAGAACATTTTCCTCACCCTTATGCCCCACGTCCAAGACTTCCTTGGTACCCTTAGAGTGGCTGGAAAATATCTCATCACCTAATTCCCAAGGTTTGGTTACCAATTGGTTGGAAACAAAGGGGATAGTTGACTGTTTTGGCTAATCAGATTAATCCTTCACTCTTGTTTGGTTCTAAGCTAATTATTCTTCTAGAAGCTCTTTCTCCACCTAACACATGCTCTCATACATGTATCTAGCAGATAACCATGAGGAGAACCAATCAAATTCGAACATCTAAGGTGAGGTGGTGAAGTGATTTATTTTCGAGCTCCAGTTTGCACTTAAAACAGATCAGTCCCATTCCAGCCCAATTAATCCATTGATACACTTCGATTATCTAAAACCTCCCGTCATAAAAGTTATAGATCTATGTCTTAAGGTTCTATAGGAACTGGAATCACTTCATTTGGAGTTCATATGACCAAGTTATGATTTTTCTAATAAAACTCGACAGATAAGCCCGAGAACACCAATCCGGGTACACCAAATGTTGGATAGATGATTCCTCTTATTTCACACGAAATTCACTAAATAAAATCTCCTCATTTTCCACATCTCTACACACTTGTCCAGATCTTAGGATAATTGAGAAAATAATCCAAAGGCCTAATCTTATCCAATGTTCTTAGTCAACTTCAAGTCAATACTTATCTATCTCCAATTCAGACCTGATACTTCAATCTCTATTTCTTATTTGATTAAGTCCATATCTCTTAAACCTCAAAACATAAAAGTTGTAGATATTCCTCTTAGCTTTCCATAGCCTCTTGAATCACTCAAATCCGACATCAAATGAGCAAGTTATGACCATTCTACTAAAAGACGTATGTCTGTCCCTGTATTTCGCTCGAGCCATACATCAAGCGAGAGTTGAGCGAGATCTCGGGTCTAGGCACTTTTTCACCTTAACACAAGTCACATTTATACCCAACCTTATTCCCAAACTTTCAATATAACAAATCCTATACATATATCCCAAAATTCCTAAAAATGGTCTTGGAGAGACATAATCATCCCACACATGAAAATTAAGCGGATATCTAAAAATCCGGATTGTCACACAGGTCAAGATTATGTATTTGGTGCTGAAGTTGCTCTTGTTATTCTTTCAAAGCAGACGGTGCAAGACCATAGCTCAAAGACATCAAGTGTTTCCCAGTCTCAAGTTGATCGGGGTCAACAGCAATATCTATAAGGGCAATGAACTTATCCATGTGCTCCTCATTAGTTCCTAACTCAAGGGAATCTAAATACCTTTCCTTGATCAATTTAGAAACATGATCCCCATCACCTTTCAGGGTACATTTATTATAGGAAACTCCTATACATGAGTGATAAAATTTCACGATATGCTACAACCCAGCTCTTCCAGGTTGACCACTAGTTTTTTAACATCTTAAATTCTTTTTCGGTGTTGTCTCGGATCTGGGTAAAGTGTAGTACCCTCCACAAATGCTTGTAACAACCCAAGTGTGGTGTTGATCTCCTTTATGTCTAATAAAGGCTGCTTTAGCCACGTGTGCCAAAATTGCCTTTCCATTCCAGCAATACAAGCTCTAATTATGATACCAAACCGGCTCACCTTTTTGTTTGCATTTGTTTTGCTTTCTAGGACTTTCAGAACCCTCATCGCATCTGAAGTATAATTTCTATAATTGCTCCCATTTGCAAGTAATTCGGCATAAGACAGCAATGTCCCCAATGCACCAAGTGCAAATTCAAATGCGGAATCTAAATCTTGAGCGACTTCTATAGAAACTTTGACAAACCTCCCAAGATTCTCTTCTAAGTCCCTTGCTTCAAACTCGGTTTTTTTCCTCTTAGTTAACATTGCACCACACCTACTCCAAGCATCATGTAGGTTTCTAATGTCACTGGATTTGTTATTCTCCATAGGAAAAATGCAGTCCTTATCACCAAGAAGAACTAAAACTGACTCGAAATCTGTAAAATGGTTATCATCAAGAAATTCAGTCAACCCAATTACTCTCTTAATCAATTCAAAGTAGTCTAAGGCAATAGTGCACCACAGCAGTGAGGTGATAGTGCTACCACATTAAGAAAATCCTGCATCTCATTCTTGGCAAACAAAACATCTTCAACGGTGCTGAGAATTCCAGGACTTCCACCTTTTATCCATCTCCAATGCGAATCGCTCCCCTTATAGAGTTCAAGAGTATTGTAAGCTCTATCATTGGTGTAACTACAAGAATCAGGAATCAAATCGGGTAGTCAAAAGCCATTGCCCACTTGTGAGCGTGAAGTATTTTCCTAGACACATTGGAAGTAATATTTGAACATTTCTCGATTTTTAATAAACTATCAAAAGTTGCTCCAATATTAGAGTTATGGACAGGACGGTGTATAGTCGTGAACACTCTATGGCAAAGACAATGACATAGTTTCTAAGGAACTCTTCACTAAGCCATATATCATCTCCCCCATCTTTTGGGTTCCAATATAAAATCCACCCAAAGATTTATTATCTATAAAATCACCTCCAGTACCATCAAGTATATCAATCACTGTCTCAACCTCATAAAAAATTTTGGAGTTTCCCAATAGCTCTTCCTTTTCCCTGCTCTTGACTTGGAAAAGTAGGTTACAACGGAGTGTTTCCTTCCATTGTAGGGAGGCCCCAACTCCACTGAGAGCACTATTTTACTGCTCTTGTCATTGTAGCTACATGTACTTCTCAGAAAAACTTTTGGCCCCACAATCCCACTAATTCGACAAGCCTACACTTCCACCATGCTTGCTCTTCGTGACATTTTATCGAGTAAAGGAGTTGCAATCACAGACAGCCCAGTGGCCGCAGCTCCCTTTGACACATCCAGTTCCAAATTATTTAAGGATTTTCTAAGATCTTCCACAACAATAAGAACCAATTGTTGCATTTCCTTCGGAAAGCCACTGAGAGTACCACTCCACCCTAAGGCACTTCTTGGGGACATTTTATCGAGCAACTGAAGTGAGGTTACGGACTCTTTCACGCAACGTACAAAAATGGCTTTAGATTCTCCATACAATCCTCTCAAAGTTTGCAGATCAATTATCATGGAGAAGTGCCCGTGAATGACAACATAAATGACAACGTCAATTCCAAAAGAAGGAAAAAGAATAGATACCTTGCTTTGAGTAATGAAGCTGCTGCGATTTCAATTCCCCTGCAATCTTGTCCCTTTTATAATCATCTAATTTCAGAGTAAGGAGCACGAGTTCTTTGGAGAGGATAGCTGTGGAGTCATCGACAAGGAGATTGATCAAATGGTCTGGAGCTGCCACCGATTTTGAATATGTGGTAACGCCTCTTCTTCCTCTATCAAAAGGCGCTCTCAGGTTTATTGCCTTCTCAAAATGGAACCCCATCAGGGTGATGAAGATGGAGATAGGGTCACAATAGTTCATCTTAATGAGCACAGAAGTCGTGTTCCAAGCGAGCAAGTATGGATCTGGTTTTTGAAGAACAAGATTTCCGTTGGAAACTTCTTTAGGCTCCCCCACGCTCTGTTGCGCCACTGGTAGGGGTTGTGTATCGACGACGAAGACGTGTGGCTGGTCGGAGGTTTGAGTCTCCATAATGACTTGTGCAACCTGATGAAATCCAGTGGGTATGGCAACAATCGCCTCCCCCTCTTCCTACACAGTTTCTTCTTCATCGGTGGTTCTATTTTTTTCGTGCACTGCCGATTGTTATGGTTCCACTGCCTTTTCTTCGTCCTCTTCGTCTTGCCATTCCCGGAGAGTCTGCTTAATCTCCCCAAAATTTTGCTGCTTGCTCTTAACGATTACTTGTGTTCCTCGCATTATTTCTTTCATCTCCAACATCTTAGTCAAAATTTTTTTAAGCAACTGAGATTGCTCATCGTTGAATCTTACCCCAGCCATGAGGATCGACTGCTAGCTGATACCACTTGTTAAGACCCCTTGTTGGTAATTAGAATTTTTGTTGTTGTTGGTAATTAGAAAATCAACACAGCAATAAGATAAACCCCAAGAACACAATGGACAAGAAAATAGAATTACTGAATAAAGCTACGCTGGATTATTTCGAGGGAATCCCTCCTCCAGAAAAAACAGGCCAATACAATTAGGTTCTGCATGAGCATTACACGGATACCTTGCTCAGCATATATCCAGTGTGCTAAACTGTAATAGGGAATTGATAAAATAACACCTACTATAGAAATATTAACTGACAGTATGTAAATGGCAGCCTCAGGTGATAGAATGCACAGTTTGGTTTATAGATACTAAATGTTGAGTTTTAGAGCATGTTTGGGATTGTGTTTCGAGGCTTTAAAAGTACTTTTAAGCAGTTAAAAGTATTTTTATAGAAAAATAACGTGTTTGGGTAACTTTATTAAAAGCGCTTTAGTCGGTTGAAAAAGTTAAAAATCAACTTTTTCAATAAACACAAAATTAGAGTTTTTATCAAAAAGTTCCTACAAATAACTATATATTTTTAAAAAATTACCATAACTAACTTTAAAAGTGCTTTAGACATATCGATCCCAAACACTAAATGACTTTTTAGTTGTAAAGCTTATTACATTAAACTTTAAGTTATAAGCCTTAAGCTAAAAGCAATATTTCTCACCGCAACTCCAAACATGTACTTACATAGCAAACATGAAATAAAGCAAAAAACCGAAAGCAGAAAATGAAATGAGTCCAGAAGTGAGCCCAAAACAGTAAATGAAATAATCAAGCCCAGACGCATGAAATGAGCCCAGAAGCTTCCATCTCTCAAATAAATGTTGCGCTCCATTACTTTCCTAGACGACACCGTTTGTCATTAGATTCATGACATGAAGCGGCGACGGCGATTCAAAAGAGGCTCACGGTTTCTGAAAGAGCCTGGGTATACGTCGGCACTGGGGAGGGAAAAGAAGAAGAGAAGAAGAAGTGATGAGGCTAGGGTTCCAAATAGTCTAAACGTAGTGTTTAAGGCTTAAGGGGCTGGGCCCTTTCTTAGACACACGGGCTGGGCCTACTGAAGCCCAAACACACTCTCATGCTGAAATAGAAACACACACAAGCTAAGCCCATTCGAAAATAGACAAATGAAATAAAATAAAACTAAAACCAATTTAAAGCCCAACCTGAAAATAATTAAACAAGGCATATTAAAATAAATTGCACAACTTAACATAAACAAAAATAAAAAACTAAAAATCCAAAATACTACTTAATAAAATAAACCAAAGCACAATCAACCTAATAAAATAAAGTAACGTAAAATAACCAAATAATAAAACCAATAAATACAGTACACAAAAAGCCCAAACTTGAAAACAACATTTTGAAGAAAAAGATTCAATAATTTGAATTAAAGTATCACAATATGAAATTGAGTAAAATCATAAAACCTCAAAATTAATAGACTGGAACAAAGACACCAAAACCTGAAGAGGACCGATAAAATAAAATGCTCATAGATTTAATAAAACACAACAATTTAAACTATAATAAAACTAATACGATTAAGCCAATAAAATAATAATACTAAACATTCAAATGAAAATGGCCGATATCATCACCAATTAAATAAAATAACTAGAAATACTATAAGTAAGGAATCTCATAAAAGCTTGTAACAATAATAAAAATAAAACCACTAAACCAAAAAAATAATAACAATTCAAAATAAAAGAATAAATAATAACAAATAATAAAACAACATAACCCGAAATAAAAATTAATAAGATAAACCATTAATAAAATTATTAAAATAAATTAAAACAGTCAACGTTAAAAATAAAAGCAATACGTACAAGCATACAAAACCTGGAATCTCACAACTGTACTCAAGTAGTACCCAAATGCCAATGAGCACCATGAAATGGCTATGCTCAGTGATTTCATCCCTACTGAGCTCTCTGCATAGAAAAACTCTAGTATTCCAACTAGGGAAAACTTATCTGCAGCACCAAATATGGCATATTGGAACCCTAGCCAAAATAGTGTTATTGGTAGAGGTTCAGTGTTATCAACCATGTTATGTTGGGTAGCCACAAACTTGCAGTGGGTCTCCACAATGCCGGCAACTGTCGTGGAAATTGCTGACAAAACCAACCCAATCTCAATTCGTTGTAGGTGCCGAATTCTAGTGGGTATTCCTGTGATTTTTCTTGCTAGTGGGACAAACAGCTTTGTCATATATTGAAATAAGTATGAACATGAACAGTAGGGGGATCACTGGGATTGAGGGGCAAGGTACTTTAAAACCTAGGATATAGGGATGCAAGGTTGTCCTTTGTTGGATTGAGAAAGTTTGAAGTTGAGCCAAACATGTGTTCATGAATACAGTGCTTAGTATAATTGGTAGCATGCAGATTAGAATCTTTGTTTCTTTAACTTGTGTCACTGTGCACAACCTCCAGTTGGACTCTAATGGGCTAGTTTCTATTGATGAATCATTGTAATTACTTCTAATGATTGCTGCCCTGTCAAAAAATATGTTAAATAGGCCATTGTGTATTTAGATTTCAATCATTACAAGAATACTGCAAGGACTTGGTGAGAAAACTTTGGATCTTGGAGTTTTGTGATCCCTTAGGACAATCTATATGAACAAGAACTTGGTGAGAAAATTCTGGATCAATTGAAGTAATTCATCATTCAGACTCAAGTTGTTAGGGACTGAATTAATCTAGTCAAATCCTTTGGAAATCTATCGCTAAGGTAAGAGATAAGGCAAAGAAGAGACTCGGAGTCTTGGAAGGAGATAGAGTCAGACTCCTCATAGATGATAAACTCAGATTCCTAATAGGAAAGGGATTCAGACTTGTATGAGGAAAGATATTTAGACTTCTAAGAGGAAAAGGCTTTACAAGACAAGTTGGACTCAATTATTCTAGGGAAATAATCTCTATATAAGGAGTAGGTTTTCCCACAAAACTAATAAGTTCTCTCTACCAACTCTCCACGAAGAATTCTCTAGAGGCTTTCTACGCTCAGACTAAATTTTCCTATTTTTATATTGAGCGGTATGTTGGATCATGAGAGATTGTAAAACCATCGCTTATAATTGACTTTTTTTCGACAACCTGTGGACGTAGGCTTTTATGTTGAATTACGTCAATTCATGTGTCTCCCTTTATTTACTTTTATTCGCTTGTTATTACTTATTTTATGGTTGAACACAAAAAGTACCGAATAAACGTTCAAAACACCAACGTGGGTCGGGAATTACTCTCTCTCTCTCTCTCTCTCCGTGTGTGATAATCCAGATTTTTAAATATCCTTTTAATTTTTATATTTGACATGATTATGTTTCTTTAAAATTATTTTAAGGAACCTTTGGAATTTTGGATATATGTATATAATTTTTATGAGTCTTTTATTGGTATCAGAGGAAAAATCATAGGAGACACTAAATATGATAAGAAGATATGATTTTTAAATATTCAAGGATATATTGTATAGAAATTGAAGAAAATTTACAAAGAAAGTCAAGTGGTATGAGTAAGAAATATACCCTATGATATTTTCGGATTAGGTAATTTTAGACAGTTTCAATGTCTTTTGGTAATCTGGTTATAACCTTCTCATTTTATTTCGGATTGAGATGATTCAAGATGATTTGTAAATCTAAGAGGAATATATATAACTTTATGTTTTGAGTTTTAAGAGATATAAACTTAATCAAATACAAAATTGAGATTGAAGTGATAGATCTGAATTGGACATATAGGCATGGACTTTTAGTTGACTAATGACCTTTAATAAGATTAAGTATTTGATATATTTTCTCAATTATCCTAAGATCTTGATAAGTGTGTAGAAATATGAAAAATGAAAAGATTTTATTAAGGAAGTTTCGTGTGAAACAAGAATGATTATTTATCAAACACTTGGTGTGCCCAGATTGGTGCTCTCGGACTGATCTGTCGACTTTCAGTGGAATAATCATAACTTTGTCATATGAGCTCTGAATAAAATTATTCTAGTTCCTATAGAACTTTAAGAAGGATATCTATAACTTTTATATTTTTAGTGTTTAAAGCTAAAGAATGGATCAAGGACTAAATCTTGTGTGAAGTGGACTGAAAGGAATATGAGTCAATTGGTAACCGACTTAGATGAGTTGTCTTATATTCGGCCATGTGACGAAAAGTGTGATTGGCTACCAAACTTTCTGAGGTCTTGACATGTGTGGAAACATGTGGCAAGTTGATAAAAATTGATCTAGAAGCCTTGGTGGGCAAGAAAACAAAGGAAAACAAATGGAGAACTCGGATTGGGTGTTCTTGGCTGGTTTCGACATGTTTCAGTGAATTAAGCATATCTATCTCCTTTGAAATCTGAATAAGATAATTCAAAATCCTATAAGATTTTAATAAGATGAATAAACTTTAATATTTTGAGTTTTTGAATAATCAAATTAGATGAAGGACTTATTTGGGATGGAAGTGGCCGGATACACCTCATTGGAAGAAACTATCATACTACTTTGTCTTTACCCCACGTGAGTTAAGTCTACTTGAGCCATTGATTAAGAAGATATTTTAGGCAGCTCAAAAACTGACTCTTGGATTTTAGTATGACTCACCAAACCTAAGTTTAGACTAAATCATTTTCACTTAAACAAGTTAGAAACTTATACACGGCAAAGGAAGCAACTCCGGATGTCTTAAGCCCAAAGATCTATCCTCTTATGCCTAAGGTTTCGCCCCTCTCCCATCTATATATATATATATATATATATATATATGTAGTGACTTCTCTTAATCTCCTTTAGCAATAGCACATGGCGAGCTTGAGAGAAAACAAAAAAAAAAGCCTTCCTAAAATTCTTGAATATCCAAACACTATCAAAGTGAGTTATTGAGTAAGTTTGAACAGAAATTTGTAAGAGCTAGGTTCAATTACCACTTCAAGCTTTAAAAAAACTAGTAAGTATACAATTTAACCTAATCTTGGCATAGAAAAAGTAAATTGATGATTAAATCATGTATATTATTTGTTTAAGCTAAATCCTTGTTTATAGGATTGAAATGAAATCTATTAGATTATGATTGTTTTCTTTGTCATAAAAAATGCTAAGAAATTAGAAGAACATAAATTTATATTTTAATAAGCAAAAATAAGGTTTTTGTGAAAAGATGGCTTGTTTTAGGTTGAAAAAATACCTAACCCCAGACTTCAATCGACTCTTGCTTGACTTCTAGCTCGAGCGAGATACAGGCAGAGACTTGACACCTTTTGATAAATTGAGCATAAATTGTTCATTTGATGTTGGATTTGAATGATTCAAGATGCTAAGAAAAGTTAAGAGAAAGATCTATAATTTTTATGTTTAAAGTTTTAAGAGATAAATGCTCAATAAAGGATGAAATTGGGATTGAATTGGAAAAGCAAGATTTAGGTAAAAATCTAGCTCGACTCTCGCATGACGTTTGGCTCGAGCGAGATTTAGGCAGAAATTTGGCCTGACGCTTGCTCGACGTCTGACTCGAGCAAGATTACCTTGTTATCTAAATTCGAGATTTTCTTGTATCCAATGCATGAGATTTAATATAAGAATTATATGTTGAATGCAAATGTATGATTTATATGTTATGTATTTCATGAGGTATGCATTCAAAAGTCTAAGGTTATGATTATGTTGCATTTTGTTTCATATGTGTCATCATAAGTCATGACGCTCATTTTAAGAAAACTTTATGTTACATGTTATTATGTAAGTATTATCATAAGTCATGACGAGCATTTAAGAAATAAGATAAGAAAATTTTATAAGTGAAAAGATTTAAAAGTTAGTCACGTTACGACATAAACGACGATATGTAACGCTCAGATAACTGATGTGCTGACAGGGACGGTGATACATAACGCCTGTTGATGATACGAAATAAGAAATATTCGACAGGGACGACGATATGTAATGCCTATCGATGATACGAAATAAGTAAGATCCAACAGGGACAGCGATGCGTAAGGCCTGTCGAGGATAAGAAATCAGTAAGACCCACAAGATGAAGAAAGAAAATGAAAGAAGTATAAATTTTAAGAATAAGATGGTGGGTCTAAGTAAGGTCTAAGTTGTATGGGAAAAGTTGTCATTTACATGCATAAGTCTCATACAGCATTTTTATAAGTTATATGTCTTTAATCATTGCTATGTATGATAATTCCTAATGATATCTATGCCTTATTCGTTAACTGTGTACTTACTGAGATTTCTTGAAAATCTCACTCTTTTAAGTTTTATCTATCATTTCTTATGGAATGATAGATGTTGTGTAGGATTAGATAAATTGCAATGAGACTCGAATATCATAGGAGATTCTAAGATACCCTGAGGGTTCTACAGAATACTGCTCTCCGAATGGAATGATCTTTCATGTACGTGATCAAGTGGAATAGTAAGATTACCGGACGACGGTGGGATATGTTATTTGTTTTAAGAAAACTAACTGGGTTATGTAAGCCTTGGATACAATCTGTTTTTGTAAATATGAAGTTATGAAGGTTATAGTTTTACTATGCCATATGATCTATTTATGTAAGAGTTAGATCTCTTTACATGCTACTCCTAACGTTTATGGAGGATAAGTAGCCTTGTGTTACTTGTTCGAACGTTTTGAGTTACATTTTAATCAAGGCGAAAAATTGAGGCATTACACACACACACTCTCTCTCTGATCTGTTATGTGAACCACACATTAAGAATTTTTGTTAGGGACTAAAATGACTGGGTCAGACCCTTTGTAAATTTATCACTAAAGGAAGAGATAAGGCTAAGAGTTAAGGCATCAAAGATACTCAAACTCCTAGTAGAAGATAGACTTAGGCCCCGTTTGGATTCGGAGATGAGATGAATTGAGATGGGTTTAGTTTATTTTTTAATATTATTATTATTTTGGGATTTGAAAAAAGTGTATTGGGATTTGAAAAATGTGCATTGGAATTTGAAAAATATGTATAGAAATTTGTGTTTTATATAAAAAAATTATAAAAATATAATGATGAAATGAAGATGAGTTTAGATGAGTTGAGCTGAGTTGCGAATACAAACAGGGCCCTAGACTCTTAATAAGAAATAGACTCAGAGTCCTAATAGGAAAGAGATTTAGACTCCTCAAAGGAAAAAGCTTCATAAGGCAAGATGAGCTCAATCACTCTAGAGAAAGAACCTTTATATAAGCAAATCTGACACAGTCTTTCTCCCAACTCTCCATGAAGAATTCTCTAGAGGCTCTCTACACCTAAACTAAATTTTTCTGTAGTATTGAGCGAAATGTTAGATTACGAGAGATTGTAGGACCATCACTTATAGTGGATTTTGGCCCTACAACCCATGGATGAAGACTTTTATGCTGAACCATAAAAACACGTGTCTCCCTTTACTTATATTTATTTGCTTATTTATCATTTATTTTATGGATGAACACAAAGTGTACCGTATTGGTGCCCAAATCACCAATGCAGGTTGGGAATTATTCTTTTTCCCTTTTCAGTTTGTTATGCAAATTATTTAGGCATTAACAATTGGTGTCATTCATAGGATCGACAATATCTCTATAATGGAATTGGGAGAAGGATATTGTCCAACTCACAAAACCACTCTCGTAAAATCAAATAAGATTTTCTCAGTTTACTATTTTCTATTATTTTATTTTTCTAACAATACTAAAAAAAACGCATGAGAAGCACACTACATGTGCATCATGTAGTACTAGGCTGCAAGTGCAACAAGCACTACGCATATGCCATGCACATTGTACATAAAAGGTGCATACCATGCACCCTGTTTGTTCCTTTTTCTTCATGTAGATTCTGCAACGAGCACCACATTACCCGATGGGGTTTGAAGCTGACAACCATGCATGGCCGATGGCGAAGCCCCTATCAGCCGTTCACTATAATGGCGGACTACATGCATGTTGTGCAGTACCATATAGGCAAAGGAAGATACTGGAGGCCTATACGATGGCGGTCACAATCGGGTAGAGCCACCAGCAGCTACTATCTACACCGTCGGCGAGTTCTATCAACGGTGGGATGGTTCCTCGACGTCGAAAGCCAAAAACGTCGAGCCCGACGCTACGTGTAAAGAATCAATGCACGTTCCTAGGCACCTCGTAAGACCGCTATTGGCCACGACCATGCCTATCGGATTCTTTTGCCATAGTATAGTGGTCCTCCATTACCCATTCCTACAGCCCCCTATGGCTGATGAGGTGGTCCTCGGCCACCAAAGCAGGTCGCCATAGTGCGAGCAAAGGACATGAGCTACTAAAGAACCACCAAAAGCATGTCGGTGAGCGGCTTGCCGACCACCATCAAAATCACTGGTGTGACGCCCCCAATTTACGTATGGGATTTAACTTAAATTAAGGTGTCAGAATAAGTAACACTAGGCTACTCATCCTCGTACGAATCAAGAACTTAGTGAATATATTACATAAGATATAATATTCATAGCGGATGAGGTCTCAAATATAAAAATTTCTAAAGATCACATGGAGAGAAACATACTTACAACATCCACACCATTCATTCATAAACTTAATATTGTACTGTCATATATATAAAGCCCAAATAGTTATCAAGGTTAACAAAAATACTTATAACATTCAGAAGACCATCCTTATAGCCACTTGGGTTCCTTCTTAACTTTAGGAAATTCCCTCTCATAGCAAAACATACAAAAGTCTCGCTAGAGATATTGTTCCGGTGGTATCGTGTAAACCCTACATATAGACAAAGAATAGTCTAATCCTAAAGTTCAGCAGCATTTCGTACGTTGCTCTTCTTTGAAAAAAAAATACGGATGCGTCATCCTTCCAAAATCCCATCGACTGGTCATAGATAGGAGGTCCCAAGGAAGCAAAAGCGAAATCTACCTAGGGACTATAACTAGAGGGTCTCTTAGGACTCCTCAGAGTCTCTTGCATTATCGGGGCTTTCCCCTTGTCGGCCATCCAACCCTGTGTAATTTATATCTACAGGAAAAAAAAAACTATAAAAGAGTGAGATTTCCTTAGAAATCTCAGTAAGTACATAATTAAAAAAGAGCATAGACATAGGAAAACGTTTATATTTTTAGAAAATCTAAAAGAAGACTTAATTTAAAAAAAAATAAATATATTTCATGTGACTTATGCATAACTTATCATTAACTTAAACAGGTATGCACTCTTATGATAACTTATCACATTTTTCTCAAAAATCTTCACTTCTTAAAACTTATTTATTTCTTATCCTCGATTAGAGTTACGTATCGCCGTCCCCATCGCATATAATTCATCAGTCATCCGGGCGTTACGTATTGCCGTCCTCATTGTGATGAGTCTCGTGTCAGTCTTTCGAGCGTTACGTCTCGCCGTCCCTGTCTTGACATTGAACATAATTAGCATAGCGGGCGTTACGTATCACTGTTCCCGCTAATCATGTCATTCTCACGGGCGTTACATATCGCCGTCTCCATTGATGACATTAAACACTCTTATCATACGACATGCGTTACGTATCGTCGTCCCTGTCGGCATGTCAGTCATCCGGGCGTTACGTCTCGCTGTCCTCGTTACGACGTGGTTAACTTATTCATAGTTCTTATTCTTATGAATGTTTCTTATTCTCGTAGAAACATGCTATGCCCCTTTTTTCTTAAAAACTTACTACATAATCTTTATATATTAAAACACATGCGTTGTATACAAGAAAATCTAGAATTTAGGTAACAGGAAAATCTCGCTTGAGCCAGACGTCGAGCGAGGGTCGAGCGAAGTCTCTGCCTAAATCTCGCTCGAGCCAAACGTCGAGCGAGAGTCGAGCTAGATTTCGGATTAAAATTCGAGTCTGCCATTTCAATCCCAATTTCATCTATTATTGAGTCCTTATCTCTTAAAATCTAAAACATAAAAGTTGTAAATCTCTCTCTTAGCTTTCCATAGCCTTTTTAATCACTCGAATCCGATATCAAATGATCAAGTTATGACCATTTTATCAAAATATGTCAAATCTCTCCTTGTATCTTGCTTGAGCCGGACGTCAAGCGAGAATCGAGCGAAATCTTGGACTGAATCTCGCTCGAGCCAAACGTCAAGCGAGAGTCGAGCGAAATCTCAGGTTTGATGGTTTTTCAACCTAAAACATTCAATCTTATCACATAAACCTTATTTGTTTTACTTATTGAAACATAAATTTAGGTTTTTCCAACTATATATGACACATTTCCTCAACAAAACCAATCCATATATTCTTAGATTCCATTTCATCACTTAATCATGGCTATAAGAGTTCAATACTAGCATGCAAAGTTCAAACACTCAAATAAATCTTTTTCATACTAAAGTTAAGCTAGAATGTGGACTTACAAGTTATCAAAAACTTGTTGGAAGTGATCAACCCAACCTTTGCAAGCTTTCTCTCCCAAAAACACTCACTTAGCTCACTTAGGGGATGTGTGGAGGTTTAGGGACTTGAGAAGGGTTTTTTTTTTGTGTTCTTCAAATGGAACGTGTGCTTATCCTTCCAAAGAGAGTTAGAAGGCTCTCCAATGCCTATTTATAGGGAAATGGTTAACCCTTATGAAGGAAAGAAGAGGGGCAACTTGGTAAGGGTAACAGGCTACTGGTTTGCATGGGATGAGATGTCCATCCTAAACATATTTCATGATTAAAGTTAATACTCTAAGATATTAGGCTTTGCAGCTAAAATGATCATCCAATGGTCAGCATTTGAGATATTTTTGCAGCCCATTTGATCAATGGTTGAGAAGGGGCTAATTGGATAAGAGATGAGGTGGCATTTCACCTAACCATGCATGCACTTATCCTTTCCAGCCATCTTCTAGTGTGCCACGCCCCCCAGCCTTCTCCTAACCCATTTGGTTACTAGTTAAGCCTCCCAAGACTCCATTTGACATGTTCTAGAAGGCAACTTTTTGGTTTAGTTAGAATCAAATCAAATTTTGACTCCCTTAGTTCCTGATTCGCAGATTTTGGTTCCCTTGTGTTTCCATCACCAAGTAAGCTATCCAAACTTCCAAATAAACTCCCCATCACTTTCCAACTTTTCTTACACATGTCAATATACCTAAAAACTTCAAAATCAGATACATATTTCATCACATGCCTCACATTAGTCTATTTCTTCTAACTCGAGTTCTATTTAAACTCAATCCAAAACTGTTCACTTTCTTCCAAAATAAGTCATCAATCCTGTCAAAGTATTCAAAAACTCCTAAAATAAAAGGTTTAGATCTATCTCTTATGATTCTATAAGAATTGGAATTATCACATTTGGACTTCATATGAATAACTTATGCACTTTACACTAAAACTCGACAGTTTAATTCGAGAATGCATATTCTGGGCACCGAGTGTTTGATCTTTGGTTCTGTTAATTCCTCTTTCATTTATACCCTAAATTTTGAGAATTCCACTCCTTCTAAGTTTAACTTGAATTTCTCTAGTTGATACCTTGTTCCAAATCTCAAAAGTCTTTCCATAATAGTTTCTAGAATGCATAATATCACCTATCCTTAGCTCAAAATTCTCATTTAAATCTCCAACTCTATTTTTTGAGAATATATATATCCAATAAATTCCGCTAAAAAGAAATTCAAGTAAAACTTCATCTTAATAAATTTCGGGCTATTACAACCGGCGTCGTCTATCACTGGAGCAATGGTTCCCAACCATAGTGGGAAACTGTCCTCACTGTAGCAGTAGACCATGCAACATGGGGAACATGATGGCCAGCAACTCGAGGCGACCACCCCTGCTCTCCACATTTTACTATCAACGGTGTGAAGACCCTCTACCACCTAAGTACCAAAGCTCGCCACTGAATTTTCTCACCACCAGTGTTCGCAACCGAAGATACAGCTTCTCACCAGTGCTGGCGCATGGAAACTCCAACTGCTTAAAACCTCATGGCCACAGATCGGTACACCGGAATGGGGACAAAGATATTCTCTGACTCACTGGATCATCTACGAAAGTTTAGTTAAGTTTTTCTACTTTCTACTTTTTATATTTATTTTACTAACATATGTGAAATAGAAGGAAACCATGAAAGGAGTAGAGCAGACACATGAGCTACACTGAACGTACATGCATGCCCTACATGCCAAAGTGCACATACATGCATGTCCCACGTAACACCTGTGATGTGTATGGGTCGCAAAATGTTGGCAACTATTGCATATCAGAGACGTGTGATACTCACAGATTCTCAGGAGATTTGTTGCACCCAATAGATCGAAACCATAACTCCACTGTAATGCTGCAACCAACACAACTGTAATGCTCTTGCCACCCCCATGGCAAGCAACACTATGCCAAATTCACACAAGTGCAGATAACATCTCCAAGTTATTAGCCATGTACATGATGGATATTACCTCTTAGCAGGCAATGATTGCAGTTTCATTCCTGATAAACAAGACCAACTTTGTATGGGTTAGGAACCACACCAACTTTGTTTGGGAAAGCAACAAGACCAATGCCTCTCGACTAGAAAAAGTCTAGCAAAGACCAACACCTGGAGCAAGCAACAAGACCAATGCCTCTCAATGAGCAAAAATTCAATAGTCTCAACTGTGCAAGATTATTGCTACAAAAACACTCAAGGATGAACAATTTCTCCATGCAAAAAGCAATCGGTGGCAAACAATATTAGAAATGGAATACCAACTACAAAGCCTATCGTGGGCACCATTCAGGCTTCTTAATCTGTTGTCAACAAAATAGAGGGTGTGGTATTGTAGTCATCCTGGGCCTTCATTAATGCCAAAGTATGGCTACCTATGGCATCGCACATTCTCACCAGACTTCATCACAACCTAGCAAAATGACTCAGGTTTACAAATCTCAAACTTGTAATTTATATTGCACTTACCTATTTTATTTTTGGTGAGAACTTCTTAGGATGCAGCGTAATAAAGAACCCCACGACCCGCTCAACAAGTTAGCCACCAAAAAGACAAGTTACACATTTGCGATGCAAACAAGAAAGGAGTGGAGGTCTTAGAGCCCCACGACCCACTCAACAAGTTAGCCATTACAAAGACGAGTTACACACTCACACCCAAAAAAGGCGTGGAGGTCAGAAGATCCCACAACCTCTCAGTAGTTAGCCATCAAAGGTCGAGCTTTGCTTGCGGTGCAACAAAAAGGGCATGGAGGTCAGCAGCCCCCACAACCCTCATATTGATGTTCTTCAGCAAAAGTTGAGTGTTTACGCTTATGCCATAATCAATACTATCACATTACCTTTAGGAGCGAGTCTCCGAACTCTACAACCACCTCGCATGTGTATCCTTTAGGAACGAGTCAACAGACTCTATAACCATGTGCGAGGCAGTTGCAGAGTTTGGAGGTCGACGGACACCCTAACCAATTAAGCGTGGATTACTACAACAAACTCTTACATCCACATTGAAACAGAAAAATGCCAACAAAAATCACAACACATGGCAAAATCCATTAAGGCCACCAAAAACCAAAAATGATCATCGAGCATAGAAATATGCCCACACAGTCACATACAATCACTACGCAAATGTTTTTACAAACAAACTTCACAAGGACCATCCTCGAAAGCCTTTATTACAAATTTCACAATTTCTTCACGTTATAAATTCATGCAGATCTTCATTGCATAACAACGAAAAACTATTAACCGATTTTTCATGTAGATCTCCATGAAGGATTTTTCTTCAGGTTACCTCTACCACGCTTGACTTTAAAGATTCTCAAAGCCTTCTTGATAAATAAGTTGACCTTGAAGATTGTGGGTATCTATTAGGGACTAAAATGATTGGGTCAAAATCTTTGGAAATCTATAGCTAGGGGAAGAGATAAGGCAGGGAAGAGACTCAAACTCTAGGTAGAAGATAGACTTTGACCTGGATAGAAGATAAACTTAGACTTCTAATTGGAAAGAGATTTAGACTTCTAAGAGGAAAAGACTTCACAAGACAAGATGAAGTCAATCACTATAAGAAAATAACCTCTATATAAGGAGCAGGTCGCTCCCACCAATTTGACAAGCTCTCTCCACCAACTCTCCATGAAGAATTCTCTAGAGGCTCTATACGCCTAGATTAAAATCTTCTTATTGTATTGAGCGATATGTTAGATCACGAGAGATTGTAAAGCCATCACTTATAATGGATTTTGCCCCTACAACCTGTGAACACATGCTTTTATGCTGAATCACATAAATTTATGTGTCTCCTGTTATTTATATTTATTCGCTTATTTATTATTTATTTTATGGATAACTCAAAGAGTAACATATCGACATCCAAATTACAAATGTGGAGAACTACTCTTTCTCCCTCTTCAGTTTGTATTGCAAATTTAGGCATTAACACAAGTGATGAGATGGGAACATAGAAGCTTTGTGAAAGCAAGATGAACCAAATATAAGTTTCAGAGTTAGGTGATGATATATATACACAAAATCTTGAAGAATCGAAGAATAAACTTACCAACAATTCTATGAACGCAAATATCACGCAAGTGTTGAATCTTGACATATAGGTATCACTTATGAAACCAGCAACGAGTGGGAGCAAGATTGCAGTCCCCATGAAGTTGTGAGCGTGGTGGCAGATTTTGTCATGCTGAAATTCATGTACCCATAAAAATATGTTACAAGGCTCGCAGCATTTGTGATGAACACCATGTTCTCCAGTCCCTGCACATGCATGAATTCACTGTTACCAACCTAACAACCACAACTGAGAAATAAAAAGGTAGTTATAAGTAGTGTCAACTCTTTCATTAGGCGATTTAGGCAATTGCATAAGGCCCTATAATGGAAGAAGTGTAACACCCCGTACCCGCAAGGTCGGAAAAACTACCTATTCGATATAACCTGTCTCCTGGTACAAACTCTCCAAAGATTTTCTTAAAATAAATAAATAAATCCCATTTCCAAATCCAACATAAGCATAACCACAAATTCATAATTTAAAGTATCACCATAACAAAGGGTCCACAATCTCCCAATAATCCCAACATAATGAGCTATTAACACTTGAATCTAATAATATTGAAAACATAACATCAATTCAATGTTTATAATCTTCACATCAACCATGGTACTCTAATAGATTAGTTTGATTCACAATTACTATTCTTGGTCCTCAGCTGAGACATCCACATCATCTGAAAAAACTATATAGATAAGGGGGTGAGTTTAATCACAACTCAGTAAGCGGATGACTTATACCAGTAAACATGAGCTTTTACCAAGTATAGTATGCAGAAACAAAACATATTTTATACGAAATAGAGCAATGATTTTTAAAACACATAAAACATAAAATACTTCGGCATAACAAAACTGAGCATCATTACCATATCAAACAGAGCATCACACAAAGCAAAGACCATGTTTAAACCCCTTAGTAGGGTTGTGCTAATCTTGATGGCTAAATCAGGCAGAGACAAAGATGAAAACTTTCCCTTATTCGTTTTCGGAGTCCTGAGTGTGCACATAGGAAAGTCCACAATAAACTACTTTATTTCCAAAGTGGGTGCACTTAGAGACAGAGAAGTTGGTACCAACCCAAACAGAGTAGAGACAGAGTAGAGCAGGGCAAAGCAGAGACAGAGTCAGATACAAACCATTATACTATGCCAAAGGTTTTCAGAGTTATCAAAATAACACGTAGTTCCAAAATATTTTCAGAATTATCATTACCTAAATACAACAGAGTCAGAGCATCTTTATAAAATTAATGCATAATTTTTCAGATAAACAATATTGCTCTTTTTCACATTTTAGAAACACATGACCAAAAACTAAACTCATGTCTATACAATGTATGACATAAACATTTTTCTTTCTTTCATATAAGCTTCTTGAGTAATGCAAATAATTGACTGATGTTGGTTTTTCTCAAGTTCTATTTTTCATATCCAAACTTGCACAAAATTTTAGAAAGTCAACCTCAGTCTTCATTTGGTATAAAACCAAGCATATGAATCCCGCTTACCTGACTCCTGAAGCGTATAATCAAAGCTTTGAGTCTGACCTCTAAAAGTCTCGTCACCTATATATATGTATAAAGAAAGTATATACTAAGTATTAATGACCAGCAATACAACCTTCATCTAAAAAAAAATTATAAACTAATATTCCAAACTAAGTTTTAGCAAGTTTCATTCCATCAACCTGTCCTAGTTGTAAAGCCCTACAACCCAACACTTCAATCTAAACTAGACATTAATTCATAAACCAACAATACTCTTTCTTTCTAGAAGATTCAAAACCAAGCTTCACGACTATAATTTAGCAAGACCCCAAGCTATATTGAAAAATAAACTCCTTAATTCATACAACCAGCCACCCAAAAATCCTCCCTACAAACAACTCATAAACTCAAAACAGCCAAGAGATGAAATTAAAAAATAACTCCACCAAGGACTTGTAAGAGTTTTCTCAACAAAAGATCCAAAACATTTTCATAAACAACCACCTGAACAACAACTCCCAAAGAGTCAACCAACACACTCCAACGGTCACACTACTTCCATTAAAAAAAATACTAATTCAGCAAATCCAAACTAGACATTATACATCGGTCACTACTTCCAAAAATCTATCCATTATTTCCGAATTAATAAGCAAGACCCAACAAAGATTATTGTCATTTAAGTTCAACAAAACCTTTACACACCCACAAAAATTTCAGCAACTACTCATCAATTCCATCTGTCATGAACCAATTCCAAACCACCTTCATTCAATAATTAGAATAGTACATGACAACAAAGAAAAAGGGCAATGTAACCCCGAAAATCCAACAAGTATACCCTTCAAAATTATATCCAGTAATTAGGGGAATCTTCAAAACAATTCAAGCAAGAGGAACATCTATTCGAAATCCATGAATCGTCCCTGAAGGAAATAGAGAATGACTCGAAGAGGAGGAGGAAGCTAAGAATTTAGATTCCTGAATCTGCTATGCCCGATTACACCCACCGAAACAAAACACACAAGATCATCAATGATTATAAAAAAAAAATCCAACATCGCATCCACTAAATGATGGAGAAACCGAAAGAAATGAGAGATTTAGAAAGCTTATCAAGCTGTAGATGAATGAATAAGAGGGGAATTGGCGGAGAAGAAGACCCAAACTGAAAATAAATGCCAAAGGGAGGGAGAGAGAGAGATAATTTCATTTGGAAGAAGAAACCGCCAAGGATGTGGAGTTAGGCGAGAGAAAAATGGAAGAAACAGTCAAGGGAAAAACCGTCAGGAGGTAGGGGAAGAATGAGAAAGAAGAAAGGCCGTACCTGTGATGAAAACGACGCCGTTTAGGAGTTTTAGGCTGGGGCTGAGGCTGAACCGACTTGGTCCCAGGCTTGGGCAGCAGGCTTGGGGCTTGGGTCTTACAGGAAGCGAAAAAAATCCAAAGTAGAATTTTTTAGAAAAGGAAAAAATATTTAAAAAAAAAATTTATTAACTCAATAAGAGAACATCAAAGTATATGTCAAATAGATATTATATATATCATTATTAATTAAAAATATTAGTTGAAAGTATAGTAGAAAATCTTAAGTAGTAATGTACTTGGCCAATGACAGGAATAATTTTTTAATAAAAATTTAATATACAAATTAAAATTAAAATAAATTTATTTAATTTTACTTAAAAAAAGTTTCAATCAAAATTTTAGCCTTAGGCCTTCTAACCTATTGTGCCGAATCTAGTTATAAGTTCCGTTAAATAGTGAGTTGAAATAAAATGATTTTAGATGAAAGTTAAATTATTTATTATATTTTATATAAAAATTATAAAAAGTTGTAATGCTAAGATAAGATGAGATAAACTATCTCTACATTCAAATGGGACCATTGTCTTTATAGTTATAGTTATATATCATCATTGTCCGTACCATATACAAAAAGCGCAGCTCGATTTCCTCCAAGCTTTCTTTCTGGCCACTCAGCCTTTGTCTTGACATGTTTAGTATTGCAAATACCCTGGTGAATGATTAATAATAGAGAAGAATTATGAAGCATGTTAGAGCGAAAAACTCGAAACTTAAATATACCAAGATCTAGAATTAGAACATGAGATCATATTGTGTAACACCCCGCTCCGACACCAAACTGTCTTTTACAATTTTTTGGTTTTATTTGTTCCAAAAGTCTATTGGAATTTTTCGAATAATTTTTTTTTATTTTATTACATTCCTAAGTTATTGATTGATTTATTATTATTTTATTATTATTTATTTGCTCCTAGTTTTTTCTCATTCTATACGTCGAGATTTCATTTCTTTCTTTCCTTTGGATTTTATTTCTCATCATTTCATCTTCATTCTCGGCTTTGCCATTTTGGTTTTCTCCCATGCCTTACTTGTCCATCCCATGCACGTTTGTTATTTTTCCCACAGCCACTACAATCACGGCAACGTATCGCGTATAATATATATATATATATATATATATATATTTACGTTGCAATTATTCTTCCCTTCCATTATTTTCTCTAAGATTTTCACTTTTCTATCTATAGTTATAACTCCCATGCCCGGACGTCTCTCAGCCATCTCTAGGGTTCAGTGTTTTGAATCACCTATAAATATGCTATACAGAGCCTCATGCACTATGAAAACCAAAGATGCCGCAGCCTTCACCTAGCCTACTACTACGCCGTTATAGCCACGTTTCCTTCTCATTCATCCACCGCACAACACCCATTCCCAAGCGCGGTGAACCCACCACGGATAGCACCACCGTGAGCCTCATGGCTTTCGGTTAACATCCAAAGAAAACCACCCCTATTTCTAATTCACCAAAATAGAGCACCTAGGCCATGCACAAGCTCATCCCACGCGAGTGTCTTAGCCAATAGCCACTGCGTAAGTCCAGTGCTGCCGGACACCTCACACTGCCAAACGCAAACCTGCCATCGATTGGGGCAGCCCTTGCCACTCCCAAGCAGCCACCCGGTCACCACAAGCCTTACCTCGAGCCACCAAACATTGCTCCAAGAGAACCTTTGTTTTTAATGTCCAAAAACAGGGGAATTATTTCCCTACCGTGAGACAAGCCAGCCACTACAAGCGTAGCAGGCCACCAGAAATACCCACACCTCGCAGCCATCCATATGTACTTCTTTCCGGCAACCACCGCAGCCCTCCAGCTTGGTCGCGGCTATACTTTCGGTGAGTAGGATCACCACATCGCTGCTCACTTTTGCTTTCAAAGCTGTGCTTTGCACTTTCGGTTTCACGTTGGTTTTGTACGTTAGAGTCGTTCGGTTTAGTTTTATTGATTATTATCTTTTGCCTTTCCGGTTTTAAAACTTCAGATCACGTTTTAAAAATATTTTAGAAGACTTCTTGTTTTTTTAGTCTAAGTTACATAAAGTTCCATTTGAAGAAGGTAGTTTTCAAATTTACAACTTTGCCCTCTTGGTCTTAAAATAAATCATGTGTTTTTATATTTCAGTGGACTTGAGCTATACTCGATTGCTTTTTATTTGTGAGTCTTTTGTTGAGTTATTTAAAAGCAATACATCTTTGGGTTAGACTTGGTTCTAAATTATTTTGGGTCAGGTTATCAAATGTTTTTGGGTCAGACTCGGTTTCCAAATTACTTTGGGTTCAAGTTTTAATTTATTTTAGGCTTGGGTTTTAAATCTTTCCGGGTTTGCTTTCTAAATTATTTTGGATTTGGATTAAAAAAATCATTTTGGTTCGGATCTTAGGTGTTGCAATACTTCAGTGGGTTGAATTTGTGATCTTCTAAAAGAGACTTAGTTTGGGTTGGAAAATTTGGGATAAGGGATCATTAAACGAGGATTTGAAGAATTTATAATATTTTAGGGTGTTGGGAGAATTTGATTTATTCAGAGTATTTTGGGAGAGTTGATTTCAGGGTTTGAGGGTTTAAATGTTAAGGAAAGATGTTGGATTTTATATCTCAAGTTCTACTTTCGAGTATGTGATCAAGTTGAGATTTATGAAAATTACGTGATTATTTTATAGGTGTCAATTGATGTTTCGTTCAGCATTATTGTGAAAATTTTCTAAAAAAGCTAAGATGTCCAAGTAAACGGGGTGCATATGCTAGACTTTGCATTAAAAATATGAACTGAGGTTTATTTTGGAAAATATGCATGTTTTAGTTATGAAAAGAAACTTTGAAATCACCTTAGTTTTTTTTGTTTCGCATATGCATAAAATTTTGTATAAGAATAAAGTGTTTCTGACATGAACTGGTGTAGACATGATCTAATTTTGGTGCATTTTGTTTTCTGAACTGAAAATGAGCGAATGTGAAAGTTTCTGCATAAATGATATTTCTGATTTTTATGTTCTGTTTTTGGAAAAGTTCTATACTCTGATATGATATGATTTCTAAAACCTTTGGCATGACATTCTGGTTCTGTTCCGCTCTGTTCTGTTCTGGGTTGGTACCAATTATTCTTTTTCCGGTGCACTCACTTTGGTTGCAAAGTAGTTTTTTGCATGGTTTATCCTGTGTGCACACTCGGGGCTCCGAGAATAATAAGAAGAAGACTCGCATTCTGTTTCTGCTCGGTTGGCCACCGGAGTTTGCACAACCCTATCACAGGGGTTAAATATGGTATTTCTGTTCTGATAAGATGTTTTAGTTATGTTATGCCAAAGGGATTTTCTATTTCTGTTTATACTAAACCTTCCCTCTGATTTATTTATAACATGGTTTGTTTCTACATTTTTGAAGATAAAATATATTTTTTTTGTTCTGCATTTTGAATTTGGTAAATGCTCATGTTTGCACACTAGTATATGTCATTTGCTTACTGAGTTGTGGTTAAACTCATCCCTTATCTCTGAATATTTTTTAGATAAGTTTGGATATTTCAGTCAAGGATCGGATTATAAAGCATTGGGTGAGATGACCTAAGAATGGTTGATTAATCATAGAGAGTTTATATGAGTATTGACAAGTTTTAGTAAGTAAATATTATTATATTCTTGTGACGTAGCATTTCTGGAATTGATGATATTGAGGAAAGTGATTTTGGAACCAAGTTTTATATAATATTGGAGAATTTTGAGTCTTTAATTATTCTGTTGAAATGTGGGTTTTGTGATAAGAAGTAACTCTTTCGACTCTTGCGGGACCGAGGCGTTACATATTGAATGCAGTCACCATGCATGCATATATTATTGCGAAAGAATTGATCTGAGAGCTCAAGAGATCAATCGAGTAATTTTGGTGGATTTGAGAACAGTGAAGAGAGTTGGCCATGGATGCTGTATACATATTCAGGCAGTACTATATATCTTTTCATCACTAATCCGGATTAACTAAGCTAATTAGCAGCTGCTTACCATTGTGTAGGAATAAGCTACTGCAACTTTCTTCCCTGACCCCATGGTAATAGCGAGGGAATTTGCTTAATTCTTACTTGGCAATGGCTATTCATGATTCAACTTCGATCCTAGGACTATTTATAGAGGCAAATATATAGTAGAACAAGGGTATCATATGGCGTGTTAATGTCTCTATCTTCACAAATAAAAAAAACACTTATTTTAATGATGGATATTTTGTCTTTAGTTGTAATTAACTTAAATGTATATGCCATGCGTGGTGTTGATAATGGTACATTGTACATTAGTGCATTCATTTATCGGATCATCAATGTATATCATGCGAATAGAATAAGGATCTTAGAGCACTCTCAATAGAGTAGCTAATTTTTTTTTTAAATTATACTTTTTGCCCAACTTCCTAAAAATTTTAGTCATATTTAATCAAAAGCTACAAAAGGAATTGTAAAGAAAGGTCAAAAAGTACATTTTATTTTTAAAAGTGAATAGTAAAGTTAAATTTTTCTTCAAATGTAGAGAAAATTTTAATTTTACTATTCACTTTTAAAAATAAAGGGTACTTTTTGACATTTTTCTACAATTCTTTTTGTAATTTTTGATCAAATATGACCAAATTTTTTGAGAAGTTGTGGAAAAAGTACAATTTTAAAGAAAAATTTTAGCTACTCCATTGAAAGTGCTCTTTGATTGGGAAACTTTTGACTTTTGACTTTTGTTTTTAAGCATTTCCAGCCGTTTCCAACACTTTTCACAGTGATTTATCCAGAGATAACGATTGGTTTTTTAAGAGGGAGGAGTTGATTTTATGGGGCTCTCAGGTTGGCAAACTTTACGGTTGATCAAGTGAGAAAAAACTGCTTGCGGCACTTGAACTGTACGGATACAGGCGTAAGACATGATCAGTTTTGATATATATGGTTTGATGTAACAAGTCAAATAATTATAAAATTATTTTTATTATAAAATAGATCTAGATCTAATACATGATCACATAAAATCACCTTAATATATGAATTTATTTTTATAAAATCTTTTTGTAAATGTATATATCTCTTCTCTCCTATTAAAAAAAATTGGCATGCATTGCTAAAATAATCACCACAAAGTACTGTCTGATGTTACATCCTATCTACTCTACCTTGAAAAATTATAAAAGTTAAATACAACAACATATCAAGTTGTCAACCTCTTCGGATGTAGGCAGTTTGAGGTAAACATATATCATGGAATTTGTTAGTGCAGTCGGTGAATATCTTAGCCATTTATAATTAATAAGGTTTCAGGAGCAGCCATTTATGCTTGATTCCGAGATGTCTACAACATTCACCTTCTCTCCCATGAAATTCAATCGATTTATATATATATATATATATATAGATATACACAGACATTACTTGCAATATTGGTTGAATTGTAGAAATGTATAATATGCCGGTAGCTATTTGGACGGGTGGTTATATATGGCACGTAGTGGGTCCTAAGATGTGTAAGCTTTGTACTTAAATCAATTAATTAATTAATTATTCTCCTCTTTGCATTTATACTTCTTTTTAAAAATTATTTCAAGTAGCAAGCTAAGTAGTTATAAGATGGAACCAAACATTAAATAAGTCCACTTGCATATGGTAATTGATGAGCAAAATCATACTCTAATTAGATGTTCATCCTTTTTAATATCTATTCTATTATATAATAGTGGAGTTTGAAGTTGCTGATTTGGCATTCACACCATTCTCGGTTTTAAAGTCCCCATATATACATGATCAAAAGTAGTGGTTTTTGAACTCTCTCTCTCTCTTTAATTGAACCGTCATCCCCACCCATTTGCTTTTTCTTCTCCAAATGGTTTTTTACTATCATTTTCATTCTCGGCAGGCTCTCTCCCTTCGTTTCCCTTGTCATCTCTAGGTCTACAGATTTGGAAAGCTTTCAAATTGTGGTTTCGTCTTTCCACTCCACATGCCAGTAAGCAATTTTCCCTATTTGTCTCTTTGACCTCTCTCTTGCAATTTCATACCTCATTTCATGTAGTTTCCCTCTCACGCCATTCCAGATCTCGGTAAGTTTGTGTGCTTTGTTCGTAAGTCAAGGAAATGGGTGACCGTTGAAACCATCATTGGAGACATCATTGTACAAGGTGGGGCTTCCTTCTCATCCCTTTTATTTAGTTCTTTTTCGGCTTTGTCAAGAATCAGATCTAAATATGGTGGCCTTATCAAATTAAGTTGTTTCTTTACGAATATAAGTCCTTATTTCCATAACCATTTTTTTTATTTTTATTTTTTATATAGAGGTGAAATCTCACCGAAATAGGATCTTCTCTCTCCCTCTCCAAGAAACCCTAGTTTCCCCAAAGAGAGAATGCTACTGAAGGTGTGGGAGCTTCGGCTCCTCCCCTCTTCCCCCTCTCCTATCTTCCCCTCTACCCTTTTCCCCCTTCTATTTTCTTCGTTTCTTCCATTCCCTCTTCTCTAGTTTTGGTTTTGCTAGGTTTTTCTCTTCTCTTTTTTTTTTCATCCCCCCTCTCTCCCTTCTGCTTACCGTTTGTAGGAATATTGGTGGCAACTTTTGGCCCTTGGGGTTATAGGCGAGTTTGTTTGCTCCCTCGCAAGGCACTGGGTTTGAAGATCCCCAGTTTGGGTTTGTAAGGCTATAAATGGCGTTATGCCTGAATCCCATAGGTGTCCAGGCCAACACGCCCAGCCGCTAACTTCGCAAGACACATATCTCTTAGTTGGGGGTGGTTTTTCTCCATTCGCTGTCGCACGTGGGACGTACGTGCTATCCCAAGGGAGGATTTGTTTCCTCACATGCCACCTCCAAAGGTGATTGCTTACCTCCACGCATGACTCCTGATGAGATTAGGGCTTCAGCAATTTCGAACCTATCCTTCCGCCACCATCTAGGGGTGGCGAGTATACCCCACATGCCACTCGTAGTTGTGGTTCTTCTGGTTTTTCTTTAAGTTTCCTCTAAGATTAAAAACCAAATTCTTGTTCATGTGTTTCGGTTTTCCTATGTGTTTTATATTTTTAGTTTGATGTTTTTTTAGTTTAATAATAATAAAAAAAGAATAAGTGGTCTCTAGGACATGGTCCATAGAGTGTCCCTTGACTAGTCTTAGAACGGGTGCGAGGTTTGTTTGTTTGGTGGTTGTTACTCTATCTTGGATAGATTTGAGCTATCTCTCAGATAGAGTTCTGGAGAGATTTGTGCAATCAGAGCTGGACCATATCAATCATTTTTAGTGTACTAGAGAGCTAAAGATCGTTGTTAATTGGCTTGTTATGTATTTTTTAAGTCCATTTATAATGCTCAATATTAATAAATGCAATATGCTTTTCTCAAACAAAAAAAAAGTGCAAGCTAAAATTTTTTGTTCGTGTTACATTGATGGCTTTTGCAATCATGGTACCTAATAGGTATGTAGAACTTTTCATTGCCATCTTGATCACTCGAATTTAACTTATAGTGACATAGATAACCTTGGAGAACTCAAATTTAACTGTTAGTAACTTTCCATTTCCATCCTGATCACTCGAATTTAACTTTTAGTGACATAGATAAGCTTATAATGACATACATAAGCTTGGAGCACTCATATTTAACTTATACTGACATAGATAAGCTTTCTATTTCAAATATATCAGGAAAATTTACATACGAATTGAATTATAATTTGGGTGACTTTATGTGTTGTAAAAATAGGGTCATTAAGGATTCTATAGCCGTAGGTTGGAATTTACATGATGCAATTATATGATGTTTTCTATATTACTTTTTAAGGATTCTTATATAGGTAAGACATTTATCTTCTGCAATACTTAGACTTAGATTTGGCCAAAATGCTATTTCATGTTATGTTCTACTTCTTAATCTTTACATGCTTTTGAATAGTACTCTTGCCTTTTCTTTTCTTTTTTTATCTGTTTTGTTTCTTAATCTGAATTTTGGTGATCTCTACAACAGCTGTGACAGCCCGCAATTTCCACTCTATTTTATTTATTTATTATAAGGATAATTTTGGTGTTTTTAATTATTTAAGAAATTGTGGTTTGGACATGGGCTTAAACCTTGGAGGCAGGACTTATGTATTGACCTTAAATGGAATGGCAAGGCCCATAAGCCCATAGGAAAGATGCAAGGCCAACCAAGCCTAATGTAGTGGGACACTTGTCACACTTAGAAGAGTACATCTTAGTCTTCAAAAATTGGTAGGTTTATGGGAGAAAGGATTAGTGAATGAAATGTTTGACTAGTGGATTTCTTAGAAAAGAGTGTGAAGAAAACTAAAGGAGATTTTCATCATTTGGAAAGCATGAAAATCGTGGGATGCAATGGAGGGATGTGGTCAACTCTTCTAATTGAGTTTTTCTAGGTGATTATCCTATCTAAGTGATTGACATGTGATAGATCTTGTGAGAGTGGAAGTTGTGATTGAGACGAGTGTTTTGGGAAGCAAGCTTCAGTTGAAATGGAAAAAGGGAGTTGCCAACCCCTTTGTGCTTCCCTAGGTGACCATATCTAGACATGGGATATTAAGGAGATCTAGAAGTGTGGTGATTGATGATTGATTGAGTGATATGTCAAGAAAAGGCATCATTGGAGAGAAAAAAAAAATGGCTTGAGGAAGAAGAGGTTTTGGGTGACTATGGAAAGGGGTAGCCGACTTTTGCTAATGTAGTCTTCCAATGTGTTTCCATATCTAGGTGATCATGACATGCAGAATTGTGGAAGGGAGTGTAAGACATGTGTGTGTGAGAGTGATTGACTTGTGAGTTGATTGATGGCTTGCTTGTGAAGAGAGAAAACCTTAGAGGGAGAGATGGACTTCGGTGGAGAAAGGCCAAGCCTTGGCCGACTATTGCATGGTCTAATTTCTCAAGTTGAGTTTCAAAATCCTAGTGAGTTACATGTGAGGTGTTAAGTGAGAGGATGACGTGTGATTTCACAGAAGGAATAGGGAATCTCACCTTTGTAGGCACCGACCATAGTGGATTTGGGAAGATAAATCCAATCCTAGTACAAACTAAAATTAGGCATCATTTGCCTTAGTGATGGGAGTCTATCAAAGGTCAATCAAGCCATCTTGTGTCACTCATAGACCTAGGGTATGGAGTGCCTAGAGACCCCCCCTGGCCGAATGGTCTTGCTCTCTTTCCCACCTCTTTTGCTTTCCTTTCCCACACACACCACATGACAACGTTACATTCTCTCTACCTTCACTTTCTCTTGTGTTCTTCCACCATCCAAGCACCAAATTTCCTAAGTTAATCTTGAGTTGTGCAAGGTTTCCTTGAGTGGAAAGCTTCCTTTAGAGAGGTAAGTCAATCCTTAAGCCATTTCATACATAGGATCTTAGGTTTTGATCACACACACACACCAAACCTTATGTTCTTATTATTTTCCTTTTTACTACATGCTTGTATTTTTAATTTAATTTTATTATTTTTATACTTTTTCAAAACTATTCTTATCTACACTTAGAATATTGTAAGTGCATTTTTATCTTACCCATAGCATTCCATGTATATGTTTAAAGTGAATGTGGTTGTATTGCTTGTTGAATGCTTAGTGATGATAGGCTGATTAATTGAAAAAATGTCTTGCATATTTACTTGCAAAAATCCATGTTTAGCAAATGTATTATTTTTAGGCTTGAAACTTATATTATAATGGTGAATATAATTACTTTGTTGCAAAGGAAAAATGAAGAATGTTTATATGGTAAATGGTGACAAAATGCATGCATGACCAAGATAAGGGTTTTAGGGTTGAAAAAGATTGGCTTGGTGTATGTATATATTCCGGCTTTGAATTGGACGTTTGGACAATTTCGAAGCATGAAACTAAGAGAATCTAATAGTATAAATTTTGGGTTTTCCTATGTAGGATCAAATATGGTATTGTTTTGGTGAAAAGTGATTAATGTATTTTAATCCAAGGGCTTTAGGGTTCGGTCAAGCTCTCTTTTCAATGCTAAAAATATTTAATTATTTTATTAAGGCATGATTGAGTACATAGGTGAGGCTAGAGGAAGAAAACCATAGGTTTTGGTGTCTTGGAGGGTCTTGGCCTAACCCTAAGGGTGAAGGCCGAGTGCTCTTTTTTCCTTGTTAGACCTATTTGCATGATTTTATAGAAGTTGTTGATAAATTCATGAGGTGGTTTTGGTTGTGAATGAACGTGACAATGTTTGTGCTAGTACTTGTCCCATGAATCACATGTTTAGCATGAAGGGTTGCATGTAATAGGCATGAAGCTTAAAGTCATGTTTTTAAGTCAACCATTATTTTCAAAAGAATAGAAAGAGTTAAGTTTTTATAAGAACCTCAAAGGTTGAGACAAGGTAGTGTCCCAGTAAAACTCTCTGTTCACTCAGGAGTGATTAAAGTCGAGTGAAAACCCCTATGTCAATAAAGAACAGTCGGCGGACCATATATGGCTCTGAAAGGAGCCTGGAGCGTGGTCACACCTAAAGCTAGTTGGTGCCCAAGGATGGTAAGGGCATTTCGCCTTGCCCTTATAAGAATAAGGATGTAGTCACTCGGTTTGAGTGGTCACCGAGTGATGAAGAGCAGATAACATAGTCACTTTGGGCTTGAGTGGTCGCCAGGTGATGCGGTAATGCGTAACGTAGTCACTTTAGACTTGAATAGTCGCTGTGTGATACGGTAAATAGCGGGGACCATATGGTGCGTAGGGAAACTGTGAGATGTCCACAAAAAAGTCTTGACAAGAACGACTTTCAAGCCCTAAGAATGATATGAACATGTTTAGTGGCGCCTGAGATAAGAAATGATGAAGAAATGAAAAGTTTTACGAAAAAGGGTTTTAAAACACAAGTAAAAAAGAATTCTGTCATACAACAAACCCTTTTTATGAAAAACACATGTATAACTCAAGTCTGAAAGAAAGTCAAGATTTATGAAAGTTATCATGTGCACATGTATATGTTAAGTCACTAGTCTCATATTCATGACATATGTTTTGTTTTGTTATTCGCTTATATATATACTTGTGATATTTTTGTTGAGATACTTGTGATATCTCATACTAGGGCGATAGAAGTGGTTGCATGTGATGATGACCTCGACGAGTCTAATGCTCGAGGAGACTCCCCAAACCCCTGAGGTTCTGGTGACCTCCCCTCCTTTTGATGTGGTAACCCCCATTTTGTATGACCAACTTATCTCGATATGCGTAGGAGTGTGCTCATTGAGGCCGCCAATCGCCAATGCATTGGATGCTACCTTACCCTGGGGACTGACAGGTCCCTCTTTATGGACTGCGTTTACACCTCAATGGCGAGGACGGGTATCCTGCGTGGCGGAAGGCTGGGCCTAGGGTACTTTCTGTTTGGTCTCGGGGCCAAGGAAGTCAAGGATGAACCCCCTTTCTAGTGACTGGTTGTTGGGTCGGCGCATGGTTGTTGTTGCCTTTGTTTATACTTAGTTTATTCTAATGGTTCCCATTGTTTTGGGAAAGTTGATATTTTGTAAAACAGATACCCTTGGTGATATGTAAATAGTTATGAAGTTTCTTTTGGGAATTAAATCTTAGATCATACCATGTAACGTGTGGCAAGTTTAAGTCTCTTGCCTGAATTTTATTCGGCTTGACCTTTTTCCGCTGCGAAAATTTTATACACTACCTTTAAGTTAGACGCAAGTTTGCACTTATATTATGAACGAATTATGAACGAGGGGTGAGTATCCTTGTGTTACTTATCTTCGACATCGCAGTTTACGTCCGATCCCAAATTTAAACGAGAGCGTCGACAATAGCCTACACTAGTATACCTGTCTTAGCTATAAAATTCACACATGTGATTCAAGGTAGCACAGAAATTAAGAAATGTAGGATTTTTCCATGTGGTCATAACATACTATCAATCTGATCATGGTCTCGATCTTTGTTCATTTCCTCTATCTTTATTGGTCTAGGTAAATGTTCATCATTCTAGAAGGGTTCTATAGTGAATTAAAATTTTATTTAAATTTAATAGACCAATCACAATTTGAATAGATCATAATGAATCTATATTAATCTAAAATAGGTTATTCTAAGTTCTGTTTAGAAGCAATGCCAGCCCAAAACAACTTCTACAGAAAATTACATCTATCTTGAGGATAACAAAAGGCAATAAACCATTTTAAGTACTTTATTTATGACACCATCAAGAATTGCATCTATAATGCTGGAGTTGGTTAGATACAAATTTAATAATGCATAATCAAGGAGTGACATTAGGTGAAGAGTTACCATTTACTCACAACATGCCAAATATTTATCAAATCCATCCATAAGATCCTGTATCATCCAACTAAATCACCCACATGATATAAGTTTAGAAACACAAATTACAAGTTATACTTTAGTTAATTCAGTTAATGCCTCTTACTTCTGGGGAAAGGGTTGTTAAGTTAGGTTGTTTTGTTTATCAGTAATAGAACTTGACGTCAAACACATTTAGAGTATCTGAATGCCCCAATCTTAACAAAAAAAAAAGCGGCAAATGATAGATATAATGGAGTAAAACAAGCCTCTAACCAACCAAAATGAGGTTTTTTTAAGCCACCTTATTTGATCCCCTAACTTACATCACCAATCCCACCAACTCACAATTGTGAAAGTATTATTCCTACACCTATCTTTGTCTATGAACATCTCTTTCTTCAAGTGCTAAACCTTGAGCCTAGGATTTATAAGAATAACTTACCGGTTCCTAGTAGCATTAGTCATAGCTTTTAGATCTTGCAGTTCAAATATTAACAATTTCTTTTTTTATGCAAGTTGAAAACCAACACACTACAAGATAATGGATTTTTTTAGACAAATCAATCTATCTCCAATAGTCCATTTTTTCATCCTAAAATGTTTTTGGAGAGAGAAAAAAATTTCTTCTCAAATTTGTTTTGAAAAACCTGTGTCAAAAAGTTTTTAGAGACAAAAATTGAATTTCATCTCTAAAAATTATTTTTAAAGATGAAATCTCGTCGGCCCGTTCAAATTTGTTCAGAAGAACTTTTTTTTTTTAGATGAAACTTTTTCATCTCCAAAACCTATTTGAATGAAAGTTTTGAGTGTTTGAATCGACACACATCGTCCAAACAGACAAAATTTTAATTCAAACAAATTGCCAAATTTGATACCATCCAAACAAGCTCAACGTCCGAACAAATTTTATCAGTTCGAACAAATAAATTAATCGGAATTATTCTTGTTTAAACGGGATTTCGTGTTGTTCAAATAATGTCTGAATGCACTCCTTTTTTTTCATTTTTTGTTTGAATGGATTATATTTCATTTGGATTAATTTTTAAATTGTAATGTATTGTTCAAGCAATATATTTTCTATTCGAATGGTACTGATATATAGATTCATATTTAATTAAAAAGGCAATACTAATATTACAAAAATGTAATTTAAATGTCACAATTATTCAAATGTTGTTTAACATAATAATAAAAAGCTAATTAAAGAAAAAAATAAGTTCTACAATTGTGGTGGTGGCATAGAGTTTTGGGACATCATTTGACATTCTTTAAACATTGCTTGGCTCCTCGAATCCAGTCTTTCTTCTATTCTCGCCTCTAACTCTGCTACTCGTACATCTAATTGAGTCAGCAACTCTTGTTATTTGGAGCTCAATCGTTTTATTTCAAGTTATTCGGCCTCTGACTTTTTAGTCTTGTCGTTATTAAATTTGGCCTTAAAAGAGGATAATGAACTTAAGGATGGCTTCACGCAATGCCCTAAGCACCTCAAATTTCCAGAATGTGATCCAAGAACTTGAGATAATATCTGAGCATCACTGACCGAAGATTCATTGGATGGATCCACAGCAAGTTCCTTTAGAGATATCACATTTTCCTAAAAAAATATTAAAGTTAGTATAAGTAATAAGAATATTATATTAGACTTGACTTAAATAAAATTAAACTTACATAATTTACCTCAGATCCAAGACTAATCCAAGCACCATCACGATTTTTATGTCCTTTAGCATATAATTGGGTCACATGACAATCAACAAAACTTTTAGCTTACTGCAAAAGAAAAATCTATATTAGAACTTGAATGAGAAAATTATATATTTTAATATCAGACTGGGACTAGTAGCACTGACCATTTTTTGGTGCAATTGATAAAAAGATTGAGAACCCGCATGATGGTGTATCTTTAAATTTGATTTGTTCACAATATTTTGTTGCTAAAAAAATGTTATAAGTACCAAACTCTAACATGTTTATTATTATTATTAAAAAAAATATAAATGCAATATTATCTGATAAACAGGATCTTCAAACAAATTACAAACCTTCTCCCACTCGTTTGGTAGCATTGCTTGGAATGGATTTTGGCACACCTCTACCGTAGTGCTGAACTTCTCGTAGTGGGCATGACATCGACCTTTGTACCTCTGGAATGCATTCAACATTAGTTCCTTAACCATTACTCATTCACGAACAAATGAGACTTCACTACTACTAAGTTATAAGAACTCGAGTTTTTACACTTCTTGCACAAACGCATTATAAAATCCCTGTTTTTGGCAAACTATCGACACTATTTTTGGCAAACTCCATGAAATATTTTACCTCCTATACATACTTCATATAGTCTCACCCAAGTCTATCACTGAATAGCATCAAACTTTTATCCATTGTATTTTCGTTATCTGTCCATTGTCTATTAAAAAAACCTAACAATTTCATAAACACCATCAATAATAATTTATTCATATCCTCATAACATTACTTTAATAAGGTAGTTGATCATATCCTATTCGAGAAACTATCATCTATATCGCATATATACTCAGTCCAAAACTCTAATATTAGTCAAAAGTTCGGGACCATTTTCCTACAATTCTCCAAGTCAGCTAGTCACGATAAGTCATTGATCCTATTCATGAGCCGGCCAACTTACAGACTGCATACCCAGAGAATGTAAGGAAATGCACACCCAAATTTTATAAAGTAACACAAATGTTTTAACTGACTATATCTTTCATATAGATAATATAATCCCAAAATGTCAACTTTGGACAATTCAAGAATTATATCCAATCATTCTTTAAGAGAATACTTGGCCACAATTCTCGAACGGGTCTAAGGTTCAATGTAGCACTAAAATTAAGTCTGACATCCAACTCTTATATAATAGTAAAGCAAGCAACAAGATTATTATTAACAAAAATTTATTATTAACAAACACATATAATAGTAAATCAAGCACTAGATTGTAATTTTTTGTGCAAACGGGTGTAACACGTATAGACGGCTTAAAATGTTTGTTGGAATGATAATCGTGCAGTCAGAATACTAGAATCAATCCTCAACCCCAAGAAACAAATGCCCAAATAAACAAATCATGCTCAAACTCTATGAAAAACCCCCAAATAAACAAGTGATGCTCAGATTGAGTAATATGATTAAACCCCCAAATAAACAAATTCCCAAAATCTATGAAACATCATTACACATTCAAACTTTCTAAAAATTAGAAATCTAACCTCAATTTTTGCACTTCCAACAACAAAACCAAATTCAACAACACCTACACAATCAGAAATTACAATATGAGAAAACTCAATCAATTTTAATAAAGGAAAATAACAGTAGAACTCAAAATACACAAAAAAAAAAAAGTAATTACAAATCAAACTTACCTCTTCTCTCTCAATAATCATTCTTCTCTCTCTCTCAAGAATCTTCCCACACTCTTTTTGTCCTCTCCCCCCTTCTCAATCTCCCATAGCACAACTTACCTCCAAGCTCACGTGTAAATGAACTTAAGACTTAAGTGTTCAAATCTATGAATTCGCGTTTGGATGCGAAAATTTTAAACTGCCGCTATGAGAACCCGTAATTTTACCTATTTTGTAATTTAATATTTCAATATTAAATATAGTGTTTGTTAATGTAAATATTGTGTTATTAGTTGATTGATATTAATTTTATTTTAGTAAGCTTGTGTTTAAAATATTTGGATATTTCATCTTCATTTAATATTATTTTCATGTTTAAAAAGGAAGCTAATTTATTTCCTCATATTATTTTATTGTGATGCATTTAATTTAATATTTGAATGTAATCTCGTTGTTTTATTGTGTTGGTATTTAAATTAAAGTGTTATAATTTATTCATTTTAATTTAATTTAATGTGTTTTAATTTATTTATACTAGGTGTTTCGGATTAGGCTTTTAAACATATATGTGTGTGTGTGTGTGTGTGTGTGTGTGTGTGTGTGTGTGTGTGTGTGTGTGTGTGTTTTGGGTTAAATTAGTTTTAGTTTTAAGGCCCAGCCCGTGTAGCTTGGAGTCCATCCCCTTTGTTTGCCTAAAATGACACCGTTTGTTGTCTTTATGTATGTAAACCCATCCCTTATATATGATCAAATGCTGGCTCCCTAAAATTGTAGCAAACGACACCGTTTTAATAATTTATATAAGTGAATTCTTGGCCTACGCATGTCGTCTTCTTCCTCCCATTTCTTCTTTATTTCTTTTCTTTTCTTTTCTTTTCATTTACGTTGGTTTCGTTCCCTGTATACTCGTGAGATTCCAGCCAAATTTTGCAGCCTTTCTTCAGCTCATTTCACACGCATGTTACTCCATCGTATACCCTATACCTAGATGAACATTTCCCCTAGATTTTTGCTCTAGATTGATGCTTCAAGTGTGCGTAATCGCCTCCAGACAGTGAGTGTCCGCTCTATTTTTCCTTCATTTTTTCATCTAAAAAGCTGAAGATTCTCCTCCTTTGTAGCTTACTTGTCTTGGCTTGATTGTTGTGTGCTTCACATGAGTTTTTCCCGCTCAATTTCTGTTCTCTACAAGTTGGTTTTATGCCTATAAAATGGCCATCGACTCTTACGAAAACCCACACCAAAAACCCCTCTTAATGTTGTGTTCTAGCCTTCATTTGGGTTAATTCTGAGCTCTCTTTTTTCCACAACTCAGACTTGAGTTTTTCCCTCTTCAAACTCTAGTAATCCAAAAATTTCAACTGAGATTTTAATAGTGTTTTAATCATCGTTTCATTCGCCGTATGTCACAGCTTGGGATATCTCTCGGTAAGTTTTTTATTCGTTTTAATGTTTAATTAATTATGTGTTGCCTTTAATTTTATTTATGTGGTTTTATTCTATTTATGTTCAAGTGTGTAGTTACTTAATTAATAATTTCATTTTAATTTAGGCATTTACGTTCAAGTGTTTAAATTATCTTGTTCATAATATTATTTGTTGTTATTTGAGTTGTTATATATGTGTTGTCTTAGCTATGTTGAAATGTTTTAATTATTCTCGGTAATAATATTTATTTATTTACGTTGTTTTAATTATGTTGATGTGCTAGGCGCGACTTTAGTTGCGAGTTCTTTGGTGGAAGAGTATGATAGCTTTTCGGCATCTTTGCTAACATCTGGAGATTTTATCGAGCGTATAGTACGTATTTTCCAAATAAATTTTAAAATTTAAATATATTTTGAATTAACAACTCAATGTTTGGTTGATGATTAAACTTATTGAATGTTGGATATTTTGTACATGGTGGTACGCATTGTGTAATTTTACGCTTGTTCATGTGTATATTGGTATTTGGGATTTTAATGTGAGACTTGGTTTTTGGTATGTTGAAATGATTTAATTGATCGATTTTAAATGAGGTACTGTAGGGATGGTGGTAAGCAGGGATGGTGGTTTTAATCCCGCTTGTGATTCCCGCCTACAGTGTTATTGGATTTGTGGACTTCAATGGTTTTGAACGAGTCATAACGAGGACGGCGATACGTAACGCTCGCTATGATTATTGTATATATTATATCGGGGACGGCGATACGTAATGCTCGATATGATTAGAGTGTGTTTGTCATAATGGGGACGTCGAAACATAACACCCGCTATGATCAGAGTGTGTAAGTCATAACGGGAACAGCGATATGTAACGCCTGCTATGATTGGAGTGTCTATGTCATCGGGGATGACGATATGTAACGCCCGTATAACTGACATGAATATGAAGGTAAACAGGGATGGTGGTAGAGTCCTGCCTGCGATTCTTGCCTTCAGTATTAATTGGATTTGTGGCCATTTTCTGGAAAAATGGTAGTTGTTTTTAAATGGATTTATTTTGGGCCAAATGAGTTTTTGACGTGAGTGGTTTATTTGTTTATTTTGAGAATGATGATTTGTTGAGTTTCTTGCATATGGAGTCACATTCACGTGTTGTGTTGTTGTATGAATATATTTTATATCTTGTGATTTGTTTAGATTGTACTTACCTACGATGCCATTTTATGGCGTCGTAGATTTTGGATGCAAATGACGAGGTGGCTGAGCCTGAGGAGGTGGCTCCGCTATCAGATTGATTTGCTATAATTTATTATCTTGGGAAGTGTTCTTCCCGTTTTTGATAATTATGTATTTGTATGTTTTGACTTCCGGATGACTGTATTAAATCTCCTGTTGGAAAATTTGTGTTAAACTGTTTTGTAAAATATTTCTAAAAATTCTAGTACTTAGATATTGACTTCAGTTATCCGTTTCTTTTATTTTATGCATGTCACTTATACACATACACTTAACACTTTTTATGGGGTGTGTGATCCAAGTTGTCAGCATCCGACGCTTCGATTCCCGAGCTTTCGTATGAGGGAGTTGGGGCCGTCATAAGTGGTATCAGAGTAGTTCGGCTTTGGGTAAATTCACACGTTATCTAGGAATTGTACCAAAAAAGTTTATTGTTATAAAATTGTTTATTTTTTTTATTGATGATTATTGTAATTTATTTATTGTTTTAATCATTCTCTAGTCTATTCCCACTAAATTATGTTTTAAGATTTTATTTATTTATTTCATTGTGTGGTGCTTTTTTATTTAATGTGCCTTTTGTTTATTATTTTCAGATTTATCTTAGTTATGGATGGTTGGTTTGCTTTGCTTTATTTCATTTTAATAGTTGTTCATTAATGTAATTTTGGAGTAGTAGTTAAGATTTTAATTATTTGATTTGTTGAGCATTTATTTTATATATGCATTTGTTTTGTTTAATTGCAAATTTGGGTCTTTTGGATTAAATTATTATTTTACATCATTCATTTTATTGAATTCATTACTTTAAATAATTGTATTAAGGGATCCCTTATTTTAAAGCTTTTTATTTCGGTTGTGGGTTATTTTATTTTATTAAGTTTTTGTGCATTTATCTTATGGTTTTGGTTTTGGTTTTAATTTCATTTCATGAGTTTCTTACAAGATGGATTTGGATTTTGTTTAGTACATTTTTATTTACTTGTTTATTTGAAGTTTTTCCCCCTTTCTGTTTTTATATGATATTTATGTGAATTACTTGGGTTTCACTTAGTGTCTAAGTATATTAGTATATCTTTATGACGCAGTTTGTTTTGATAAATTATTGGTATTTACGTAAGTGTGTTTCTTCACTGATGTTTTATATACTTTTTATGTGTATTGCTTGAGTCTCACTGAATGCTTGAGTTTTTAAGTTCTAATGTTATTTCTGGAAGATCGTTAGAATTGTACTCTACGTAGACTCTTTTTGTGAGTGTGAATATTTTTCCATTGATATACTGTTATTGAATCTGTTTTAGGAATATTTATGATAGTAGACGATCATTTATTCTCTTTGGTGAAATTTTGGTTTTGTTTATGGATGCTTAGAGATTGATATGTAATAGTTGTGAGTGTATAAATTTTGAAGAGTACTTGTCCTTATTTTAAATTTTGGCATGGAGAAAATTGTTTTGATAGGTGTTGATTGTTGATGAGATGGCGTTAAATTCAAGAAGTCTAAGCTTTAAGCTTTTGGGCGAGTTGATTTGGGGTGGATAATTTAAGGTTGATATTTGATGAATTTAATGGTTAGCAGCATTTGTCAAGGTATCTTAAGGAATTAGTCGTGACTTGAGGTCACATAGGAATTTAAATATTTGAGGCTATTCCATCTCATGGGTATTGAATTATGTGTATCGTGGTAACCTTGCTAATTAATTTGAGTAAAGTTGATAGGATTTTTATGTGATGTACGTTGGAGTTTAGGTGTCAACCCTAGTAGTATAATCAGAATTATGAGATATTAAAACTTTAGGATTTGGAAGTGTGGTCTAAGATTTCTTGTTAATAAGGGTTGAGCCAGCTTCTACTCAATTGTGATAATTTATGAGAACTTAATTTTATGCAGTTAGTGAGTTATCAGAGTGCACGTGAAAGCGTGATATTTTGCGATGTAGTTGGAGGTTCAAGTCATCTACTGGTTTTGAGGGATTAGTGGTAACTTGAAATTTAGGATGATACTTGTAAGAGGAGACTTATCTTTTGGTTGGGTAAATTATGTTTATTGATGGTTAAGTTGGGAAGATAAACTTGGGAGTTATTTGAGGGTGGCACGATTTGTTGTATGGAGTTATTGAACATTAGAATTTTGTGAGATTGTATTGAAGTCCATGTGCATATAGAGACTTTGGACTACATGGCTACCCTAGAAGTCTTAGGCATGAAACGCTATTTGGAGACAAATATGATTGCGATGAAAGTACCTAGTGGAGTGAATGTAATTATGGAACAACATACGTGTTTATTTGAAAGATTGAGTAATTGTGTATGTTGTTTGGAGTATGTGTTGAGCTGTGTGGTAGGTGAGTTATTGGAGTTCTTATTGTTACAGTCGAGCAAATTTCGAAGACGAAATTCCTTTGAAAGGGGGAGAATATGAGAACCCGTAATTTTACCTATTTTGTAGTTTAATATTTTAATATTAAATATATAGTGTTTGTTTATATAAATATTATGTTATTAGTTGATTGATATTAATATTATTTTAGTGTACTTGTATTTAAAATATTTGGATATTTCATCTTCATTTAAAATTATTTTCATGTTTAAAAAGGAAGCTAATTTATTTTCTCATATTATTTTAGTGTGATGCATTTAATTTAATGTTTGAATGTAATCTCATTGTTTTATTGTGTTGGTATTTAAATTAAAGTGTTATAATTTATTCATTTTAATTTAATTTAATGTGTTTTAATTTATTTATACTAGGTGTTTCGGATTGGGCTTTTAAACATATATGTATGTGTGTGTGTGCACTTGTGTTTTGGGTTAAATTAGTTTTAGTTTTAAGGCCTGGCCTTGTAGCTTGGAGTTCAGCCCCTTTGTTTGCCTAAAATGACATCGTTTGGTGTCTTTATATATGTAAACCCAGCCCCTTATATATGATCAAATGCTGGCTCCCTAAAATTGTAGCAAACGACACTGTTTTAATAATTTATATAAGTGAATTCTTGGCCTACGCACTTCGTCTTCTTCCCCCCATTTCTTCTTTATTTCTTTTCTTTTCATCTACATTGGTTTCGTTCCCTGTAAACCTATGAGATTCTAGCCAAATTTTGCAGCCTTTCTTCAACTCATTTCACACGCTTGTTACTCCATCGTACACCCTGTACCTAGATGAACATTTACCCTAGATTTTTGCTGTAGATTGATGCTTCACGTGCGCGTAACCGCTTCCAAACAGTGAGCGTCCAGCTCTATTTTTCCTTTGTTTTTTCATCTAAAAAGTTGAAGATTCTCCTCCTTTATAGCTTACTTGTCTTGGCTTGATTGTTGTGATGCCCCCAATTTACGTCCATAATTCTACGTAAATTGAAGTGTCAGGATAAGTAACGCTAGGCTATTCACCCTCGTACTTATCGAAATTCAATGGAAATTGCAGCAGAAAAGTTCTGAAAATTTTTTTTCTAATGATCACATGGTGAAATAAACCACAATATCCACATTATCCATTCTTAAAAATATCGTTATATATTTACATGCATAACCCAATTGGTTTTCTCTGTCAATACATATACAAACTTATTAAAACTTCAATTTAGGGCCGCCTAGACTCATTTTTCACTTTAGGAAACCTTTTCTTCATGCCAATGCTGGTCTTTACTACTACCAACTGGTCAAACACTTTTACAGAGAGAGAGTACTCCGGGAACCCTTCAGGGTTTCTCCGGGTCTCTCGAGCAACTGGGACTTAGCCCATGAATGTTATCCAACCCTACAGTAAAATCAATTTCCAAAAAAAAAAGAAACATACGAGAATGAGATTTCCAGAGAAATCTCAGTAAGTACACACGTAACTTAATAAAAGCACATGCATAATAAAATAATCATATACAGGCTAGACAACTGGAGTATACTTCATGTGACTCATGCATGACTTAGACTTATCTCTTATGTGGACTTACACTGACAAATTTATTTCATACATAGACTTTTCATTCTTATCTTAAGATTCTTGTTCTTATAAGTCTTTATTTATATCCACTATTATTACCTGCGGTTGGGCCATGCCACTATTATTACCCGTGGTCGGGTCATGCCACTATTATTACTCGTGGTTGGACCATGCCACTATTATTACCCGTGGTTGGACCATATTATATAAAGTTTTCTTATCTTATTTCTTAAATGTTCGTCATGACTCATAACAATACTTACATGACGACATGTAATATGGACTTTTCTTAAAAATGGACGTCATAACTTATGACGACACGTATGTGACAGAATGCAACGTACATGCAAACTTAGACTGGTGACATGCATGTTTCATGTTTTCATAAAGCATATGACATAGAAAAGCATGACACAAAACCTACATACACATATGTCACCTAATTTCATAATGTTAAGCTTAACAAATAATACATATGAAACTAAATAAAATATTACATTTTTATTTAATCAAGAGATGACCGAATGGAAAACATTCTTAATTATTTATTCTTTTTAACTAATTCAATCTCAAGCCCACAAGTTTGCATAATTTCATGACTTCAATATTTTTAAGTGTTTCTTGAACTATTCTTATATATAAAATCTTATTATTATTTTATTTTATCTTTTTATGATAATAATTCTTAAAAATATCCTCATAATATATTAAGATTCTTTCCATACTTGTTGATAATATTATTCAATTAATTCACTAGAAGTTTCAAATTGAAGGAAAACATCTTTGTTTTTTAAGAGTTCACCTACTCTGTTTTGTGACTTAATTCCAGTTTCTTCCATTATAGAGTTCTTATCTCTTAAAACGTAAAACATAAGAGTTGTAGATCTATGTCTTAGATTTTCATATTATTTTGAATCAATTAATTTTGATATTACACTAATAATTTATGACCATTTTACTGAAAGATGTTAAATCTGTCTACTTAACTCCTTTGAAGTCCGAAAGTTACTAGGGTTGTTCTATCATTTTTTTCCAAATCATGACCTCATATTTTCATATATTCCTCTTATTATATAATCATAAAATATATGCATAAGGTTCTAAAATTTTTCCTAGTATTTTTCCACAACAAAAACCACTCCATAATTCAAAAACATTCAAGCTACTTCATAAGTAATACATGGGCTTAAACAAGCATCAAATAGGAATCAAATTAAATATAAAAATTAAGCCACTTATACCACACCAAGAGTATGTTAAGAAATGCACTTAAAATTTTTTTCAAGGGTAAAAGATTAGTTTTGAGTTGATTTTGCACCACACTTCTCTCCAAGACTCTCACTTAGCTTCTTTTTGATGTGTGTGTGTTGTGAGTGCAAATTCTTCTATTTTTCTTAGTTTTCTCTCAATGAACTCGTGTCACTTCTCTAAAAGGAAGCAAAGAGAAGCTTAAGGGTCTATTTATAGGAGGGAAAACTTTGCTTAAGGGCTGGAAAGGGCAGGGGTATTTCAACAACCCCTTTGGCCGAATGGGTGACCTGTCCCTCCTAAACCTTAGGCCTTATTATCACCCCTAAATCTCATGATTTCCTAAGGTTTTCATCTCATGGCTAGGCTTCCTCCATATCTAAAATAATCCCAGATCAATTTTTAAAAAAGATTAAAACACATAGATAAAAAAAAATCAAACAAAATCTGAAAATATTTTGGATGAAATCAGTCCAGCCACTTGGCCTTTGGCTGGCTCCCACGATTTTTACCTCCTTTCTTCACCTTTTACCACATGTTCCAGACCTTTTTGAAACCCTTAGGACCTCTTGGAAGAATCCCCTTAAGGCTTGGTTGACAAGTGGTTAAGAATGGAGGGGATAGTTGGCTGGTTTGGTTAGTTGTCCTCCAATCAGATTTTGTTCTCACTTCTTCCATGATTATAAAAAAAATTCTTCTAGAAAATCTTCCACCACCATATACAAACCTTTTCACACATATCTAGAAGATAAAACTGTAGAGAACCAATCAAATTAAGGCTCCTAAAGTAGGTCGGTGGTTTGATTTATTTTCGGGCTTCAGTTTACACTCAAATCTGATCAGTCCACTTACAGCCCAGTTAGCACATTGATGCACTTCGCTTCTTCAAAATCTCCAAAAATAAAAGTTTTAAATAATCTTCTTAGTGATCTATAGGCTTTTGAATCACCTAAATACGAGGTCATATGAGAGAGATATCATCAATTTACCGAAACATGTTCTTCTAATCCGAGAACCCACTTTTAGGCTATCTAAGTGTTTTTCCACTCCACTTCCTATTTCTCAATTTTTCCTCTTAATCTCCTTGATACAATTATTCTATATATGAAGCCTAAAATATTCTAATTTATTCTCTAAAAAAAAATAAAATATTTGATCATAATTCTTCTTATTTCAATGACTACTTAAGGTGTTTCTAGTTTAAATCTTCCTCCCAATTACCATAGCTTTCCTAAAATTCCCTTAAGAATATTAAATTTCTAAATGAATCTATTCCTAGGGATGTATATATATATATATATAAAAAAGGGGTTATTACATGATACTTTCTCACAAATCTCAAAGGTTAATCCAAAATTTATCTTAGAATGCATCTAAACCGCAAATCCTATTTTTATGAAAAATATCTCCGTTGAGTCCCTTTAAATAAATTCTCAAAAGAATATTTTATCCTAAAAAAAATTGGGCTATTACAATTGTTGTGTGCTTCACATGAGTTTTTCCCGCTCAATTTCTTCTCTCTACAAGTTGGTTTTATGCCTATAAAATGGCCATCGACTCTTATGGAAAACCCACACCGAAAACCCCTCTCAATGTTGTGTTCCAGCCTTCATTTAGGTTAATTCTGAGCTCTCTTTTTTCCACAACTCAAACTTGAGTTTTTCCCTCTTCAAACTCTAGTAATCCAAAAATTTCAAGTGAGATTTTAATAGTGTTTTAATCATCGTTTCATTCTTTGTATGTCACCGCTTGGGATATCTTTCAGTAAGCTTTTTATTCGTTTTAATGTTTAATTAATTATGTGTTGCTTTTAATTTTATTTATGTGGTTTTATTCTATTTATGTTCAAGTGTGTAGTTACTTAATTAATAATTTCATTTTAATTTAGGCATTTACGTTCAAGTGTTTAAATTATCTTGTTCATAATATTATTTGTTGTTATTTGAGTTGTTATATATGTGTTTTCTTCGCTATGTTTAAATGTTTTAATTATTTTCGATAATAATATTTATTTATTTATGTTGTTTTAATTATGTTGGTGTGTTGGGCGCGAATTTAGCTGCGAGTTCATTGGTTGAAGAGTATGATAGCTTTTCGGCATCTTTGCTAACATCTGGAGATTTTATCGAGCGTATAGTAAGTATTTTCAAAATAAACTTTAAGATTTAAATATATTTTGCATTAACAACTTAGTGTTTGGTTGATGATTGGACTTATTGAATATTGGATATTTTGTACATGGTGGTATGCATTGTGCAATTGCATGCTTGTTCATGTGTATATTGATATTTGAGGTTTTAATGTGAGACTTGGTTTTTGGTATGTTAAAATGATTTAATTGATCGATTTTAAATGAGATACTGTTGGGATGGTGGTAAGCAGGGGTTTTAGTTCCGCCTGTAATTCCCGCCTACAGTGTTATTGGATTTGTGGATGTTAATGGTTTTGAATAAGTCATAACGGGAACGACGATACGTAACGCCCGCTATGATTGGTGTGTATGTTATATCAGGGATGGCGATACATAACGTCCGATATGATTGGTGTGTATTTGTCATAACGGAGACGGCGAAACATAATGCTTGCTATGATCAGAATGTGTAAGTCATAGTGGGGACGACGATACGTAACGCCCGTATGACTAAGCCCTTTAGGTTCTTCAACTTCTGGGCAGATCATCCTAGTTTTCTCCCGCTTGTTAGGAAGGTTTGGTTGGAAGATATCCAAGGTTCTCCTATGTTCCGGCTTTGCTCCAAGCTGAGAATTTGGAAAGGAATAGAAGGGTTGGCTCTTTTTCCTTAAAATCTTTCACCGGACCCTTATTGATTAGGGCGGATTGCATGCTTTTTGATTATGAGACCCGACCCCCTTTCAGGTATTTCCTTAGCCTGCCTTTACTCCTTTAGTCCTTTTCGGACTTCAGCCCCCACTCTGGAACCCAACTCTTAGCTTGAGACATGAATATGGGGGTAAGCAGGGATGATAGTAGAGTCCCGCCTTCAATGTTAATTGGATTTGTGAGCCATTTTCTGGAAAAATGACGGGTTTTGATAAATTTTTTTGAGTATCATTTTCTGGAAAAATTGTAATAGCCCAAATTTTCTAAGGTAAATTATTTTATGGATATTATTTTAAGGAGATTTATTTGATGCATTTATTTATTAGGAAATTAGAGTGGGAAATTTAGTTGAGGAATGTGAGATTACACTTAGTATTGGGAATTAGGCACTTTCGGATTAATCTGTCGAGTTTTAGGGAAATGATCATAAGTCAGCCATATGACATCAAAATGAGGTGATTCTAATTAGTATAGAACCTTAAGAGATAGATCTACAACTTTTATGTTTGAAGTTTCCTGAGATTCGGAAGGAATCAATAACATATTTGGGAATCAAGTAGGCAGCTTTGGAATGGGCTTAAATGGAACCCGAATTGGATAATTGAACTAGATTGGGGCATGTAACTAATTAGGCAACTGGTTTTAGGATTCTCTGGGATTAGGACATGTTTAGGGATAGTTAGGAATGGATGGAAAGTTGATTTGGAAGTCAATTGAATGGTTAGTGTGATGGGAACTCAAGGGGAGCCAAAATCTGGTTGATAGGTGACTAAGTGGATCAAATTTGGCTCTACCTTAACTAAACTATGAAGTGACCTTCTAGAACTTGTTAAGGAGAGACCTAAGGGAGTTGGGAAGGAACCAAATGGGTAGGAAAAGCTGGAGATGGGCGTGTGACACAAGGGGAGAGCTGGAGATGGGAGATGCATGCATGGTTAGGTGAAATGCCACCTCACCTCTTATCCCTTTAGCTTGCTTCTCAGCCATGGATCAAAATGGGCAGCCAAACCACCTCAATTGTGAGCCCTTGGATGACTAATCCAGCTGCAAAGCCTAGGATTTGGGAGGCTTAATCCTCATTATTAGATTTCCCTAGATGGACACCTCATCACATGCAAATCTGGCAACTAGGGCACCTTAGGTGCAATTCCTTTTCTCTCCCTCATGTTGGTCGACCATCACCCTATAAATAGAGTCTTGAGAGCTTCCTAAGCTCCTTTAGAAGGAGAGAACACTTGCCTTTTGAAGCCATACCAGAAAACCCTCCCCAAACCCTCAAAGTGATCACTTGTGAGCTAAGTGAGTGTGTGTGGGAGAAAACTTGTAGGAAGTTGGTGGAACAATTCTCTTGAGCTTGGAAGGAATTGTAAGTCCATATTCTAGCTTAATTTAAGCATGGAAGTGGTTTATTGGCATGATTGAGTTATGTTTAATAGTAGTGAACATTTAAGAACATGTTTAAGTGGAAATGGACACATGAGTAGGGTTGATTGTATTTGTCTTGTTAATGTGTTTAATAAAATTGTAGAAACTTAGATTTAGACTTGTAAGAAGATAAATGGAGTGTATGGAAAAGATTGGCATGTTTTGAGTAGAAAAACCCTTAGAGCCGTAAGTTCGCTCGACCCTCGCTCGACATGTGAGTCGAGCGAAGGCAAAATCTGAACCCTCGCTCGACTGTCGCTCGATACCCCACTCGAGCGAGTCCCAACCCGAGACTTCGCTCGATACTCGCTCGACAAGCCGCTCGAGCGAGATGCCCTGTTTTGCTTAGACTTAGGGTTTCCTTATAATAGAGTTGGGAGTTTCAAATGGGAAGGGTTATGAGTGAAATAACTCATATGTATAAGAAAAGAATAAAAAAAAAAGGAAATAAAGTTAAAGATTAAGTTAGTCACGTCATGACGGGGACGGCGATACGTAACGCCCGTATGACTGACGTGCCGGCAGGGACGGCGATACGTAACGCCTGTCGTGATATATGAAATTGTGATCTCCACGGGGACGGCGAGACGTAACGCCCGTGAAATTGATTTGAATAGCGGGGACGGCGAGACGTAACGCCCGCAGTACTATGTGTATATATTTCGTGTCATAACGGGGACGGCGATACGTAACGCCCGGATGATTGACACCAGACTCATCATAACGGGGACGGCGATACGTAACGCCCGGATGATTGATGAGTGTATGTGATGGGGACGGCGATACGTAACGCCCATCAGTGATAAGAAAGAATATAAAAATCTTAAGGGAAAACGGGGTAATTTAATATAAGATCATGGGTGAGTTAAGAAAAGTGTCAGTTAGACAGTGGTCTTGTGAGAGGTATGTTAGGGTAATTTCCCTTGTCAGTTGTGGTATAACTTTATGGTTGTTTTCCCTGTTTCCTTTAAGCTGTTTATGTACTTACTGAGATTTCATTCGAAATCTCACTCTTTTGTGGCTCCATATATTTTGTGCATATTATTTCATACAGGATTCGATGACTAGCCGGGGGACAGCCCCGATGAGGCAGGAGACTTCGGGGAGTCCTGAGGGACTTTCCGATTATAGTCCTTATATGGACGTTTCTTTTGTTTCCTTCGGACCTCCTATCAGTAGTCGACCCACCGGAGCTTGGAGTCTTGACGCATCCACTTTTGCTGAAGAGAGGCGACGTACGGGATGCTGCATAACCTTAGGAGAAGATGGTTCATTGTCCATGTGTGGAGTTTGTGTGACTCCACAGGGACAACAGCTCCAGCGAGACTTTAATATTAGTATGGATAGGTTTCGCTATGGGAGAGAATACCCTGAGGTTAAGAGGGAGAAAGAGTGAGGTGAAGGAAAGTTCTTTTGGAATGAATGTAAAATATTTTGCTACAGTTGGGTTGTGTATATGTATAAAGTACAATGTTAAGCTTTAATGAATGTTGTATATGTATTTCCGTGTGATCTTTAGAAAGTCTTATATCTAAAACCTGATCTGCTGCGATTTAAGTGATTTATGCTCTTTAGTATTGTTAAGTACGAGGGTGAGTAGCCAAGTGTTGCTCATCCAGACACCTTAATTTACGTTAATCCCAGACGTAAGTTGGGGGCGTCACAAAAATGGTAGTTGTTTTTAAATGGATTTATTTTGGGCCAAATGAGTTTTTGGTGTGAGTGATTTATTTGTTTATTTTGAGAATGATGATTTGTTGAGTTTCATGCATATGGTGTCATATTCACGTGTTGTGTTGTTGCATGAATATATTTTATATCCTGTGGTTTGTTTGGATTTTACTTACTTACAATGCCATTTTTTTGCGTCGTAGATTTTGGATGCAGATGACGAGGAGGCTGAGCCTGAGAAGGCGGCTCTGCTATCAGATTTATTTGTTGTAATTTATTATCTTGGGAAATGTTATTCCCGTTTTTGATAATTATGTATTTATATGTTTTGACTTCCGGATGACTGTATTAAATCTCCTATTGGAGAATTTGTGTTAAACTGTTTATTAAAATATTTCTAAAAATTTTGGTGCTTAGATATTGATTTAAGTTATCTGCTGCTTTTATTTTATGCATGTCACTTGTACACATACACTTAGCACTTTTTTTGGGGTGTGTAACCCGAGTTGTAAGCATCCGATGCCTCGATTCTCGTGTGATGAGTGCACAAAAAAGCACTCTAAATACTCTATTTAAATGCTAAAAGAAATGAGAAAATAATGGATATAACTCATGTTATTAAAATTAATGATAATTTATCTTGAGATAGATATAAACATGATTTAATATATTGATGAGAATATAAAATGCTATATTTTTCTCTTTTAATGTTTAATATTTTATTCTTATTTGATGCCTAAATATACTCATTATTCTTATATTTTGATTTAGGACACAAATAGAGGTATTAGGAGCAAATGAAGATAATTGTAAAGTTTTAGACAGTTTTGACGTCTTTTCATAATATGGGCATAACTCTCTGATTCAAGATGATATAAAACCCAAAGAGAAATGTTTATAACTTTTATGTTTTATGTTTTAAGAGATATCCGCTCAATCCAAGACAAAATCGACCATCAAGTGGATGCACCTGCACTTGATGTTCTTGAATATTTTTCAGCCACTTGCATCAAATCCAAATGTCATCACAATATTTTCCAGCAAGCACTCCTACACCAACTTGGAAATTCAATGATCAACTCACATGCAAGATGAAGTACACTCAAGTTTCTTCAAGACAAATTATTTGACCATAAGATATAAAGTCATACAAGACAACTAATGGATAAAGAAACAAAATTGAACACTCAACCTACAAGCAAATTTCAGCTCATGCATAGTGAGAAAACAAATGATTAAAATGACAACTCACAAATCACTTGGATTCAAGAATAGCACATGGCAAAACTAGTTGAAATTGTGATGATTTTATCATGACAACTTGCATGAAAGATGCTTATAAATAGAAAGGAGGGGTGAGTGTTCTACGATCATGCTTGGTGCTTGGATGCCTTGGAAGAGCTATTTTGAGAGCTTGGCAAAAGAAAAAAAAAAAAACCAAAGAAGAGAGAAAACAATGGCCGGTTCTTCCATATTTTTCCTTAGAGAATTTTCGTTACACATTTCAATATGTGTAACTAAATTCTCTAGTAGAGCTAAGGATGAATTTGTATATATGATGCTATTTGTAATTATTTTTTTATTCATATATGTGAGCTTCAAATATTAAACTCTTTTGTTTAGTCATTCGAAATTTATTATAAATGTTTTCGTCACCAAATAATCTTAAAATTTATTTCATTTATAGATTCAGTCATACTTTTTCTATTAAATGGAATAATCCTTTGATTATGTTTGGTTCAATTGGTTATCTATATTAATTTAATTCTCTGCTACAATATTATTCTATGAGTATATTGTCGACGTTGAATTTCCTTAATATCGATAACAATTCCCGTTCTTATATTGCGACGAATGATCTTTCGAAAGATTACGTTTGATTTAAATCTGGTTATTAATATTTTATCTTCCGATTGAAAATTTGGACATAGAATTTTCAATTGAGTTATTAATTAATCGAAAATAATTAAAATACCGATTATATACAAAGGATTCCCAATGCTCTACTTTTCGTCTCATTTTTATACTTTTCAAATTACTTATTTAGTTTTAATTTACGTCATACTTCAAATATCACTTTTCACACTCTTCTAAATCTTTTTGTTAATTTCGTTACTATTTATCAAGCTCTCAAAATAGCTCTTACAAGGCATCCAAGCACCAAGCATGGTTTTAAAACACACACCCCTCCCTTCTATTTATAAGCATCCTTCATGCAAGTTGTCATGACAAAATCATCACAATTTTAACTTGCTTTACCATGTGCCATTTTTGAATCCAAGTGATTTGTGAATTGTCATTTTGATCATTTATTTTTCTACTATGCATGGGCTGAATTTTACTTAGAGGTTGAGTGTTCAATTTTGTTTCTTTATTCATTAGTTGCCTTGTATGACTTTATATCTTGTGATCAAATAATTTGTCTCGAAGAAACTTGAGTGCACTTCATCTTGAATGTGAGTTGATCATTGAATTTCCAAGTTGGTGTAGGAGTGCTTGCTGGAAAATATTGTGATGACATTTGGATTTGATGCAAGTGGCTGAAGAATATTCAGGAACATCAAGTGCAGGTGCATCCACTTGATGGTTGATTTTGTCTTGGATTGAGCGGATAAATGGGATAAATGGGTGATATGGGCTGGAAGATGACTGATCTGTTTTGAGTATAAACTGAGGCCCGAAAGTAAATCATTCCACCGACTTACTTTAGAAGCTCGAATTTGATTGGTTCTCTACATGTTTATCTTCTAAACATGTATAAAAAATGTTTGTACTTGGTGGTGGAAAGGTTTCTAGAAGGAAAGTTTGTTTATAACCATGAAATGAGTAAGAACAAATCTGATTGGTTGAGGAGTAACTAAAGTAGCGAAGCTACCTTTTTATTCTTAACCAATAGACAACCAAACCTTAAAGGAATTCAATCCAAAATATCCTAAGTATGCTAATGAGTTCAGGATCGTGTGGGAAGGAAGGGAAATTGGTTCTAGAAGCTTTAGGATACAAAGAAAGGCCAAGTGGCCAGTTTAAGCTTATCCTAGATATGCTAGGATTTTGTTTCATTTTTATTTATTTATGTGCTGTAATAATTTAAGCCATTGATCTAGATTATCTTAGAGATGGGGGAAGCCTAGCCATGGGATGAAAATCTTGAGAGATCAAGAGATATAGGGTTGATCATGAGGCCTTACATCTAGGAGGGACACCTCACCCTTTCAGCCAAGGTTATTGCCAAGACTCCCATCCCATTCTCAAGTCCTTTAGCACGTTTTTACACCTATAAATAGATACTCAAGCTTCTAATTATTTCCTTTTAGAGATAGCCTACGTTCACCTTGAGAAAAAATCAAGAAAAATACAAGAAAACTCACTCACAACACATACACTTCAAAAGGAAGCTAAGTAGGAGCTTTGGAGAGAAGGGTAGTACAAGATCAATTCAAAACTACTAATTTAGTTTTGAAAAAATTTGTAAGTGCACTACTTAACATAATCTTGGTGTAGTATGGGTGGTTTAATTTTTAGATTTGGTTTGATGCCTATTTGATGCTTGTTTAAGCCTATGTATTACTTAAGAAGTAGCTTAAATGATCTTGATTTATGGAGTGGTTTATGTTGTGGAAAAATACTAGGAAAAAATTTAGAACCTTATGAATATGTTTTATGATCATATAATAAGATAAATATGTAAAAATATGAGGTCATGCTTTAGAAAAAAATGATAAAATAACCCTAGTAATTTTCGGACTTCAAAGGAGTTAAGTAGACAGATTTAACATCGTTCAGTAAAATAGTCATAACTAGTTAGTGTGATATCGAAACTGAGTGATTCAAAAGGCTATGAAAATCTAAGGCATAGATATACAAATTTTGTGTATTAAGTTTTAAGAGATAAGAACTATATGAAGGAAGAAATAGGAATTAAGTCACAAAACAGAGTAGGTGAACTCTTAAAAAAATGATGTTTTCCTTCAATTTAAAATGTCTAGTGAATTGATTGAATAATATTTTCAACAAGTATGATAAGTTTAAGAATCTTAATATATTAGGAGGATAATTTTAAGAATTATTATCATAAAAAGATAAAATAAAATAATATTAAAATTTTATATATAAGAATAGTTCAAGAAACACTTAAAAATATTGAAGTTATGAAATTATGCAAACTTGTGAGCTGGAGTTAAATGAGTTAAAAGGAATAAATAATTAAGAATATTTTCCATGAAAATTGGGCCAGCGCTTGATTAAATAAAAATTTAAAATTTTATTTAGTTTCATACGTATTATTTGTTAAACTTGACGTTATGAATTTAGGCGACGTATGTGTATGTAGGTTTTGTGTTATGCATTTCTATGTCATATGTTTTATGAAAACATGAAACATGCATGTTATTAGTCTAAGTTTGTATGTATATTACATTTCATCATATATGTGTGTCGTTGTAAGTCACGACGGGTATTTAAGAAGATACGATAAGAAAACGTTAAGAAAACGTGATCAGTTAAGTGTCGTGTCACGACGGGGACGGCGATACGTAACGCCCGAAAGACTGACATGATTAGCGAGGACGGCGATACATAACACCTGCTATGCTAAGGAATTCCGTGTCAGGACGGGGACGGCGATACGTAATGCCCGAAAGATTGACACGAGCCTCGTCAGAAAGGGGACGACGAAACGTAACTCCCGGAAGATTGATGAGCTTATGTACGACCAAGCTGACGCGTCATGTTGAGAAAACTCGGTGGGGACGGCAATACGTAACGCCCGTTGAGGTTATGAAATAAATGTGACTCACAATGTTATGAAAGATAACATAAAAAATAAGAATTTAAGTATAATAAAAGTGAGTCCATAGGAAATATAAGTTGGTCATTCCTTTGGCATATACATGCATGAACTACATAAGACAATTTATATATTATGTGTTATGATTTTGTCAGGTATTTTATGTTGCACTTTATTTATGCCATGTTATGATATATGTGTACTTACTGAGATTTATATATTAAGTCTGATATATGATTTTGTCATGTACAGGACCTTAAGACGAGCAGGGGAAAAACCCCTTTATCTCAGGGATTCAGGGGAGCCCTTAGGGGCCCTCTGACTTTTCCCTTTTTGACCTTTTTGACTTTCCTGTTATTTATATTTATGACCGACCGATGGGGTTATGGAGACACGATGCATCCGCCTTTTCAGCATAGCAGAAGCATACAGGATATTGTCTGACGTTAGGATTAGATGGTTCATTGTCCTTATGTGGCCCATACGGTATTGTGCTTATGTGGCACATACACATCACCGTATGGGCAATACCTTCATCGGGATTTTGATATTAGTTTGGATAAGTTTCGTTATGGGAATGAGTATCCAGAGGTCAAAAGGGAGCCAAGATGGTGCTGACATAGTAGTGGAATATTTATGTATGTTTATATGACTGAGAAAATAGACTGGATCATGTAATAGTATAATATAATGTTGTAAAGGTGGATGTGAGTATTATGTTGATATTTTACCATGTGATCACTAGTTTATTTGTAAAAAATTTTATTTAGACCAGTTTTCGTTGTAAGTTTCATTACATACAGTAGTAAGAATAGATGCATGCATATAAGATCGATACGTATGGGGTAAGCAGCCCAATGTTACTTATTCAGACTCTTCAATTTACGTTAAAGCGCTTAGCACAAATTGAGGGCGTCACATTCACACACTTAGCACTTGACGTTGGGAGTGCGTGACCCGTGTTGTCATCATTCCGACGCCCCGATTTTCGTGTTCTTTTAAGGGAAATTTGGGGGCGTCATAAATATTAGTATTTTTTTTACTAAATACTTTGTAATACTGATACTGTCATATAGATCATATTAGTATCATCATAACTACCCGAATATATATTCTAAAACTTAAACCCCAAATGGGGGTTACTCATTCGAACAGATACCTTTCACGTTCGAACATGTAAAAAGGGAACACATAAGAGTTACTATATTAATAATTGTAAATATTATAAATATAGTATAATTAATATAAGCATAAAAAAATTATAATAATAATAATAATAAATAATAATAATACGTTATATAATTACAATTATAATATATGATAGAATTAGGAGTGTCAACATGTTACCTAACCCATTAACATATGCATGTCGAGCTCATGTGGGTGGTTGTTGATCGTCTGACTAAGAGTGCCCATTTTCTACCAATTACTAACATAGACACCTTGAGGAAGTTAACTCAACTATATGTCATGGAAATAGTACATCTTTACGGGATACCTAAGAGCATAGTGTTGGATCGGGACCCATGGTTTGCATTACGCTTTTGTAAGAGCTTGCAGTCCTTTATGGGCACCAAGTTGAATTTCAACAGTACTTACCATCCTCAGATAGATGGCCAATCAGAACGCACCATTCAGACTTTAGAAGATATGCTACGAGCTTGTGTTTTAGAATTTAAGGGTAGCTGGGAGAATTATTTGCCACTTATTGAGTTTGTTTATAACAATAGCTTCCACGCCTCCATTTAGATGGCCATGGCCCTATATGAAGTCTGGTATGGGTGAAATGCAGATCGCCTCTATTTTAGGACGAGGTCGGCAAGAGAAGGTTAATCGGACCATAAGTTGTACAAGAGATGAGAGATCAAGTTCTGATCAACAGAGACAAGATGACCGCAGCGTTGAGTCGCTAGAAGAGTTATGCAGACACTAGGGGAAGAGACCTATCCTTTGAAGAAGGTGATTGGGTTTACCTCACCTTCTAGCGTTTTGGTAAGAAAGGGAAACTTAGTCCGAGATACGTTGGCCCTTATCAGATTTTAGAAAAGATCAGACTTGTCACCTATCAGATCCCCTTGCCAGATTATTTTGGTGATGTTCATGATGTCTTTCATGTGTTGTTACTGAAGAAGAGTTTTGGTTAGAAGGAATCACGTTTCGTCGACCCAGAGAGCATTCAACTCCAATCAGATTTGACTTATGAAGTTGGGCCGACTTAGATCATGGATTGGAAAGAACAACGATTGAGATCCAAGATGATACCCTTGATTAAAGTGTCATGGGGAGATCCATTGGCTCAGGATTTCTCTTGGGAGAGAGAGACATATATGAGAGAGTAGTATCCATATCTATTCAAAGGCTAGCAGTTGTTTTCTTCCTCAAGATTGTATAGGCGAATTTTGAGAACGAAATTTCTTTTAAGGGGAGAGGATGTGAGATCCCGTTATTTATCGCCTTTATATTTTATATGTATTGCATGTTGAAATTATATTGGAACTATTATCTTGCTATTATTATTATGTAGATAGTCCTATGTTTAAACTTTGAGTTATTTTATTTTATGTTACTATTTTATTTTGATGTATTTTTTTTATTATATGGCAATTGTTGTTTTATGCTTGCAATTAATATTCTCTATTTATTTGTGTGGGTTTTAATTTATAATGTTTGGCTGTTTGTATATAGTTTCGGATTGGATGGTTTGTTCTTTGTCTTTGAGTTTTCTTTCTCATGTTTGGGCCTTGTTTTGAGCCCAGGAAAAGCCCAGCCTGAGCCCATGATGAACCCAGCCCCTTACCCCCTAAAAATGGCGCCGTTTGTTGTCCGATATTAAGTGAAACCTCAGGGTTTAATCTACGTCGAACAGCAGCCCGCCCACCTTCATTTCTTCTTCTCTTCGTCCTCCTATTTATATTCGTTTCCCCTGTTTCTTGCAGCAGGACCCATGATTTTCAAGCCCCAATATCACATTTTCCTCCACTTTTCCAGCCACGCGTCCTCCACTTCAAAGCCTGACCTATTGCTGGCTTTTCCTCTGCATTTTTGTCCCATTTCCACCGATCACGTGCTCTAGAAAAATCCTCTCTTATCTAGTGAAACCGAGTGCCGAATTCAAGGTTTTTCTTCCTTGTTTTGGTCTGCAAAAGCCTAATGTTCTAGCCATGGCAGCTGTGCCTGTTTTGGTCCATCTGATGAGTGCCACGAGGCTATCATTTCATCCCATTTTGTTGTCCGCGAGCCATCTAGTCGGCTATAAATAGATCGACCCTCATGCCTTCAAACCCACCTTAAAACCGAGTTCTTCTCTTCGTTAAAAACTCATATCCGAATTTCTATATTTCCAATCCTTCAAATCCAAGTTTGGAAGTAAGGGTGTCAAATCATGTTAACGGGTCGTGTCAAGACAGGTATATTATACTATATACATCAACCATAAACCAACCCGTTAAGCTTATCGTGTCAAAATCTCAAACCCTAACACGATCCGTTAACATAACGTGTCGTGTCGTGTCAACCCGTCATGACCCATTAGTGAATATTACGAAATAGATTAACACGACAAAATATGATACATTTCAACCTGTTTATATAGATATGTTGAATATGTCCAAAATTAATCTGTTTGACTTAATTAAACTTAACGTAATTTTATACAAATGTTAAAATTACAATATCTATAAAAATTATAATACAAACTACAAATATGAATTATAATATAAATAATAAAAATATTGAAATTAAGATTCTAACAATTTTACCTTTAAATGTAAGGGTATATTTGTAATTTTAACATTCTTAACGTGTTATAACGTGTCATAGCGGGTCAAAATAGGTTGACCCGTTATGAACCCGTTAAGCAATAGTGTCATAACGGATCAACCCGTTTTGATCCAAAACCCTTTAAGACTAAACCCTAACCCACTATTATCGTGTCGTATTCGTGTTAGGTTAATGGGTCGTATGACATATTGCCACCCCTATTTGGAAGCCCCAAAGTTGTAATTTTTCTCCCTTGTTGTCGCCGTCTCGACCGCCTTGCGAAACCTTCGCAACCTCTCAGCGAGCCACTCAACCCAAATTTTTATTTTAGTTAAACAATATTTTTATTATATTATATTTTCATTTATTTATTTTAATAATTTGTTAATAATATTTAGTTACTATTTATGCTGTTTAGGGTTTAGTTACTACTTAGTTACTATTTACGTTGGTGTGGTGAATGCGGTATAGCGACTTGCTCGTTGGTTGAGTCACGGATTTGCATTTTCGCATTTTCTCGATCTTCCAAAAATTTTATCGACAACGTTGTAAGTAGCTGTCCATGTGATCTGGGATTTTATTTGGTTGTTATTTATACGCTTACTTTTAAATGCAAATGAAGTGTTGATTAATTGATAATAATAAAATGGGAGGAGGTTGGTTGGGCCCGAGGCTGTAAAACAGAGGATGAGATCACCCCAATTAGTTGGTTGTGTAAATGAGAATTTAATATGATTATTTTGCTTGATTCATCCAATAATTGTTTATCATATATATGCATCCTTACTAAATTGTTGAGAGTGTTTATTTGTGTTTTGTTACCATGTTGATGGTTGAAATAACATGTGGTGCGTGTGTATCACAACCCCAAGTCAAGATCAGAAAATATCCCAATAGAGATTCTTTGATCACTTAGGAGTGAATCAAAATTTGAGTGACGTCCCCTCGGTTGTCATAGGGTGAGAACGGAATTGGACGAGATGATAGCGCTCTTGTATCAACTTTGTGGCCCCTCTGTTAGTGGGTGAATGATCCGTGTGATCATCACCTCGGTGTCGTGAGTCCCTCTAAATCTCAGCGGTGGAGTCGTGAGTGTCACACCAACATTCAAGATGAGCTTGAAAGAAGAAGAATCAACTTTAATCTATGCGATACAAGCTATAGAGAAGGACGACAAAGCCTATTAGTTTAGTAAAAACTTTTATTTCAATAAACATAGGAGTGTGGACCTATTTTTATATTTTTATGGTTGTAGGCATTTGGGTTTATTTAATTCAATAATTAGACATTTTTTATTAGTTATAGGAGTGTGATTTATGAGTTTTGAATTTTAAAGTATTAAGCCCATGTCTTTAAATGATGTAGGCCTCGTTAGGCCTTATATTTCATTTAGGGCTATAAAAACACATTCTTCATCATTTTTTTTATCAATTCTGAACGTGAATAGTATTTTTTAAGAGAGAATATTTGTTTTTTCTACTTGTTCTTGAATGAACTAAGAACCTATTGAAGGCAAACCCTTTGTGGCCTTCTCTCCGAAATTTAGGTTCTTGAAATAAGTTTTCAATGGATCTAGATCATCTTGACTTGTTTCTTGACTTTCTTGGGTGGATCTCAATTTGCTCATGGGTTCACAGGATTTTCAATCCCACGAGTTCACATCAGTTGGTATCAGAGTTCGGTTTCCAAATCAAGTCTGATTTATCATTTTAATTCTTGCATTTAGGTTTGTCTTAGGCGTGTTCTAGAGTTTTCTAAATTGTTATTTCCCTTGTTTCGTAATATTTTATTATATTCTCTTGTTCCTTGAATCTATTGCTAGTTAGAATATACAAGGCTACATCTTGATTTAGTTCAACTAGTTCTTAAAGAACTTGAAAGGAAAAACAAGTGAGGTAAAAGGCAAGTGTGAAACACAAGTGGAGTGACATTATTTGAGCGTAAATACATAAGAAAGTATGTGAGGTTTTATCACTAACATTTTATTTTGCAACGCATTAAAAATATCACATAAAAGTGATTCAAAACCTAAGAGGCAGAAAACTCATCCATTGTGTTGCAGGTCATGCAACAACAGCTTGAGCAATTGAATTTGGTGTTAGGGGAAATGAAGGATAGAATGGATCAGCAAGATGTAGTGATTAAAAACCTACAAAGTGTGTGAATTAGGAGGAAACGTGATCCTAGTGTTGAAAATGAGTATGAGAATGAAAAAGATAATCAGGATGAGGAAGACGTAGCACTTGAGGTTAGAATAGATGGAAATAGCAGACCTAGAGAAGGTAAGCATGGAAGGGACTTAGAAGAAACCCAAGGAGGTCAAGACGGAGTAGATGGAAACCTTGGAAATATTAAAATAAAAATACCATATTTCTAAAGTATGACTGAACCTGAAGCCTATTTAAAATGATAGAAGAAAATAGAGTTAATTTTTTATTTCCACAATTATTCAGATGAGAAGAATGTGAAACTGGCGTTAATTGAGTTCACTGATTATGCAATTATTTAGTGAGATCAATTAGCGACCAATAGGAGAAGGAATCGTGAAAGATCTGTAAAAACATGATGTGAGTTGAAAAAAAACTACAAAATCTTACATAAGGGTCTAGGAGCGTAAAGGATAACCATAAGAAGATTGGGGTGCTTATGATTTAGACTAACGTAGAGGATAATCAAGAGGCCACAATGGCTAGATTTTTAAGTGGTTTGAATAAGGACATAACTAATGTAATTGAATTGTAGCATTATGTGGAGGTAGAAGACATGGTGCACATGGCTTTGAAGGTAGAGAGACAGTTAAAGGAAAAGGGGGTAGCAAGGTATACTTCAGTTTCTAGCATTACTTGAAACCAAAGTGAGATAGAAATGATCGAGTTGTTGTAAAGAAGAAAGTCGAACCACCTAAGAGGAAAGATGAGGAAATTAGCAAAAACAAACACAAGGTAGATTTCCAATCTTTAAGGAATAGAGATATTAAATGTTTCAAATATTTGGATTCAAGACATATTGTGTTTCAATGTCCAAACAAGCGAGTGATGGTTATATGTGACAATAGGGAGGTGATGACTGAGAGTGGGGATGATAGTGAAGAGATGTCCGTGTTGGTAGATGCTAGTGATGATGATGGAGTAGAATATCCCGTAGAAGGTAAGTCTCTTGTTGCTAGACATGCTCTTAATACACAAATTAAGGTAAATGATATGGAGAAACAAAGAGAGAATATATTTCATACTAGATGCTATGTGGACAATAAGGTATGTAGTATGATTATAGATGGGGGAAGTTGCACCAATATAGCTAGTACTATCCTAGTTAAGAAATTGAGCTTACCTCTACTGAAGCACCCTAGACCTTATAAGTTGCAGTGGTTGAATGAATATTAGGAGATCAAGGTTAATAAGCAGGTTTTAGTGGTTTTCACCATTAGACCATATAGTGACGAATGCTTTGTGGTGTAGTTTCTATGCATGCTGGCCATATTTTGTTGGGGAGCCCATGATAGTATGATAAGAGGGTGATTTATGACGGGTTTAGGAAAAGGTACAACTTTGTAATAGATGGAAAAACAATCACACTTTCTCCTTTAACCCCAAAAGAGCCAATTGAAGCTAAAAAGCGAGATTGAGCAAAAAATAAAGAGTTAGGCTGAAACACAAGAGAAAAAAATGAGAGAAAAGAAAAATGAGAGTGAGATCGAAACCTCAAGAAGAAGATAAAGTGAAAAAAAAAATAGAGATGTGGTTGAAAATAAAGAAAAGAGAGTGGAGACACGAGATAAAAAAAGAAATAGAGTCTGCAAAGAGAAAAGGAAAACAAAACTGAGATTTTATGTAAAAGTGAATGAAATTAAGAGAGCCTTCTTAGCAGATCAGCCTATGATCTTGCTTATTTATAAAGAATTTTATCTAAATCTTGATGACACTAACCAATCTCATTATAATTTGGCTGTTTATTTGTTGTAGAAGTTTGAGGATATATTTCCAGAGGAGATGTCGAGCAAGTTGTCGCCCATTAGAGGCATTGAACATCAAATTGAATTCGTACCTAGAGTTGTTATTCCAAACCGACCAGCCTATAGGAGCAATCCAGAAAAAACAAAGGAGCTTCAAAGGAAAGTTGAAAATTTGATGAGCAAAGAGTACATGAGAGATAGCATGAGTTCATGCTAGTGCTACTAGTACCAAAGAAGGATGCGACTTGGAAGATATGCGTTGATTGCAAAGCGATCAATAATATTACGATAAAGTATCGTCATCCCATGGCTCATGTATTTTCAATAAAATAAAGCTTAAAAATGGATACCATCAAATTAGAATGAAAGATATAGATGGATGAAAAACAATTTTTAAGACTAAATATGAACTTTATGAACGGTTGGTTATGCCATTTAGACTCACAAATGTCCCTAGTACTTTTATTTTATTAATGAACCATATTTTACATGTGTTTAGAGATAAATTTATAGCAAATTTTTAGTCGTGTATTTGATGATATCCTAGTATACAACAAGAATTTGAATGAACATATTGAGCATTTGAGATGTGTGTTCGATGTGTTGAGAGTGAAAAAATTGTATGCTAATTTTAAGAAATGCACTTTTTGTATGAAAAAAATTATTTTTCTTGGTTATGTTGGTACAAAAGGTATTGAAGTGGATGAAGAGAAAGTCAAGGCCATCAAGAAGTGGCCAACTCCTAAAAGCATCACTAAGGTAAGAAGTTTTCATGGTTTAGTTAACTTTTATAAGCGTTTTGTTTAGGATTTTAGCACCATTGCTGCATCACTTACTGAAATAATTAAAAAGAATGTTGGATTTCATTGGGGGACTCATCAAGCGAATGCATTTGCTACTATTAAAAACATATTATATTCTGCACCTGTTTTAGCATAACCTAACTTTAACAAAGCATTTGAGATTGAACTTATCAAAGGAAAACCTTTTGTGACGTTCTTTCTGCAATCTAGGTTCTCGAAACAAGTTTTCAATGAGTTTAGATTATTTTGACTTGATTCTTAACTTTCTTGGATAGATTTCAATTTGTTCATAGGTTCAAAGGATATTCAATCCCATGAGTCCACATCAGGCTGAGCATGGGCTTGCTACGATGGCATGGTTGCAACGAGGCTGGGAAAACAAAAGAAAAGAAATTGAGGGGCATGATGAGGTTTGAAAGAGTGGGCATTGTCCCATGGTGGTGCTTGGAATTAGAGGGAGGAGACGGCGATAACGTGGAAGAAAGGGTTTTACGTGGAAGGCTCGTTCATTGCTTCGGTGTTGAGACTGCCATGGCTTTACGCAGTAGTTGGGTTGAAGGGGTAGTAGAGGTGGAAGGCTGAAAGGGTCAAGGTAGGCTTGTGGCTCTAGTGGTTTGTGGGGGTGGCTAGGATTAGAAGGCTACGGTAGCTTGGGTTTCATCATGTATGAGTAAAGTTATCTACAAACAGGAGATTGGAAACATAAAGAAAACCCTAGATACGATGGACAAAAAAATGAATGTGTATCTAAAAACTAAAACAGATACGTTAATGAAGATATGTGTGCATGAATGGGAGTGGACAAGGTAAGGCCGTGAAGGGCAACTTGAACCATTAAGTTTGAAAAAAAAAAAGACAGATCCCCCACAATTACGTGGCTGTATGGTTTTTATTATAACTTGAGTTTCCAAAATTTTTAATGGAAAAGGGACTCTAGACTACACTGAGAACATTTGAAATAGATAACAAACATATTGAAATAAATAAATCATAGGTTAGATCTTCTAAAAATAAAATGAACTCTGATCTCAATAAAAAAAAAAATAGTACTCAAAAACTCAACTGGGTTTTTCAAACGTCTCATCCAAAAAATATTTTTGAAAGTGGGCGTAGCTGGGTCTGGGTATTACAAATTGACCACCCATAAAGGACATGTTTGAAAATACATTCCATTCAAACGATTTTTGCTGGTGTTCGAATGCCATTCTGGGATGAAATTTAGTTGTAACAAAAAAAAAATGGCCTTTTATATGTGATCGAATCGTCCAGCAAATTTTCATCCCAAAATATATATTTTTAGGATGAAATTATTATATTCATCCCAAAATAACCCAATCTTTTGGGATAAAAGATTTTTTTTCATCCCAAAACACGTTTTGGGACAAAAACCCAATCTTTTGGGATGAAAAAATTTCCGTCCAGAAATGTATGATTTGTTGTAGTGGTGTTTGGATTTCAAGTTGAGAAATTATTATCAATAAAGTGATCTTATAAAAATAAAATGTACAAACTGATGTCTTGATGCTACAGTAAATTCTAAAATTGTTTTTATTATAAAATAGATTTGATATATCACATTTCAAAGCCAATTTGTAATCCATCCCTCCTTTTCATTTTAGACACTAGCCACACCAGCTGAACCTCGATAATTGACGAGATGGGCACAAAAGCCTCAATGAATCACTCCCATTTTAGCAATAATTAACTCCAATATTACACCTATTGCCTCAAGGTTCGCTTGGTTGACAAACTGTTTGGGAATTTCTAATAAGTAAACACAAAATGACAAAATTAGCAATAGAATTAAACATCACCTTTGACCACAAATTCTAAAAGAAAAATGACTTGTATAAGTCTCAAATAGACAAACTCTATACAAGCCTTAGTAGACCCCACCTAAAAAAATGTAAAACAAAAAAACTAAACAAGCTTGTAATGTAGTACAACTACAACATGCTAAAAAGGCTTAATAAGGAAACCAAAATGAAGCACATCCTTAGCCTAAACTCCTGCCATTTCAAGGTTTCCCTCAGCATCACTTTGCTTAATTTCCACCTTTTTGTATTTATACCAAGATGCACACACCAAATAAACCCCAAAGTTTACCACACTAATCCCAGACAATAACCAGTAGAAGTAGTTCAAATTATCTCTGTTCAGATTGTTATTAGCCAACCACCCACCACTCACCTTGTTCACCACCTCCACCACCACTGTGCTCAGGTAGTACCCAAATGCCATTGAGCACCATGAAATGGCTGTGCTCAGTGATTTCATGCCTGTTGAGCTCTCTGCATAAAAAAACTCTAGTATTCCAACTAGGGTAAACATATCAGCAACACCAAATATGGCATATTGGAACCCCAGCCAAAACACTGTCATTGGTAGAGGTTGAATGCTATCAACCATGTTATGTTGGGTAGCCACTGACTTGCGGCGGGTCTCGACAATGCCCGCAACCGCCATGGAAATTGCCGATAACACTAACCCAATGCCAATTCGCTGTAGGTGTCGAATTCCAGTGAGAATTCCTGTGATTTTTCTTGCTATTGGGACAAATGCCTTATCATATATTGGAATAAGTATGAACATGAACAGTAGGGGGATCACTAGGATTGAGGGGCCGGGTACTTTAAAACCTAGGATATAGGGATCCAAGGTTGTGCTTTGTTGGATTGAGAAAGTTTGAAGTTGAGCCAAACATGTGTTCATGAATACAGTGCTAAGTATAATTGGTAGCATGCGGATCATAATCTTTGTTTCTTCAACTTGTGTCATTGTGCACAACCTCCAATTGGACTCTAATTGCTTGGTTTCTATTGATGAATCATTGTAATTACTTCTAATGATTGCTGCCCTGTCAAAAAATCTGTAAAAATAGGGCATAGTGTATTTAGATTTCGGTCATTACAAGAAAAGTGCGAGGTAAGGTAGACTTGATGATTTTGTTAACATATATACCTAAACTGTTCTGTTCTCTCTAAGATCTCATCATCCATATTTTTTCCTTTGTCATGAATCTCTAGTAACTCCCCTGCATTCTTTGGTAACGGAAGATTTCGGTTTCGAATGGCAACCACAAACACCTGAATTTGAAGAACAAAAAACTACTAATTAATCAACATAGAACATGTTTCTATGTACACATTACATTCAATCATTGACAGCACACTCAGTCAGCACATTAATTAATAGTTTGAATTAAATAATCAAAATGGCATATGGGGGGAGAATATTCCCCACTAAGTAGTCATTTAATTATTCATATGTTTACCTACCATGAATATGAAACAATACTAGCTAGCAGATCAATTAAATATGGCAATACTGGTCATATTTTTCTATGGTCCAAAAACAATAGTCAAAATGTACAATTTCATGTAGAATTTTTTTTTTTTTTTTAATTCTGTATTTTATGATCTGCAATCACACTGACTGATGTTTCATTAGTTTAAATGATCAGTGGTTGAAAATGGACACATTAGAATCATACTATAAAGAGCATTTTTCCTATTTTGTGTAATAGTTACTTGTAGAATTCGAACAAGAGGGCTTCCTTTGGGCACATTATTCCGATACAAAGACTTGCCCATGCAGACGAAAACCAATGCAAATAATATCGCAATAGTGCAGACGCCAAAGCCCCAGTCCCAGCCTTGGTTGGTGATTATCCATACTATGAAAGTCACCCCAATTATAGCTCCAATGGTGAGGCTAAACAAGAACCAATTAAAGAAGCTCGACAATTGAGCTGCCTCTTTAGGGTTCTTATTGTTGAATTGGTCTGCTCCTAAGGAAGGCAACGCCGCCTTTACGCCACCAGTTCCAAGTGCAACCATGTATAAGCCAGTAAAAAGGATTGCTACATGGCTGGTGTCTGCAGCGTCGCATTTGTCCTGTCCAATTAATCCACCACCATTGCACGACACGGGTCTTAGCTGGTGAAAATGTGCTTGTACTGCAAGAAGGGCATATCCCTGCATATGCATGCGTGAATCAATTGATTAGACAAACTCATTTAAACTTGCAAGTTAGAAGCAATATAAGAAGATTGTTTAATTGTGATCATTTGACAGTTATTTTCAATAAATATCACTATTTTTTTTTATCAAAATTAGTCTATTTTTATCATAAATAATTATTTTCATCGTAAATAATCAGTCATAAATACTCGATTTTTGGGCAGTGGACGAACCAAATTGTGGATAGACATCATCATGTGTACTTTTTTATTTGAAAAAGAATATTGTATATATGTTGGTTTGAGAAAAATATCATAGAAAATATGATCAACATTGAGAAAGCAAACATTTATAGATATATATATATATATTTATATATATCATGATAAGATATCTTTAATTAAAGAATGGGAATGATCTATTAGTTTAGCCAACAGAAGACACTCAGCCAACATGATTGGATGATCATATTACATGAGCTTGGATCAAGTACAGCAACAACAGATCAAGAATTTATTTATTTTTGTTTATTGTTGAGTCAATGGCGCATGCCATTTTAAAATGGTTTTAGGCTGTGGTTGTCCCTTGAAATCTGTTGGTAGTTGGTATATCTGTCTACCTCGATCGCCAGTTATATGCATGGCTGATCATCAAGAGATACAATTTATCCATGGAATATCGATTTCCCATTGTTTGAGATGAAATTTCTTTCTGGGTTGCATACACAAAATGGGTTTAGAGTTATATAAATTTCTACTGTTTCTTATATATATGGAGTACTGCTCATCTTTCTGATCATCTTATCCGATTCCACTAGTTTTTATCAAAGCCCTAGTTATATATCTTGGTTGGACTATCCTGAGTTTTGTGATCCCTTGGGACAATCTATAATTTGAACAAGAACTGGGTGAGAAAACTCTAAATCAGTTGAAGTAATTGACCATTCAGATCACCCAAGTGATGAGAGCATATATAGAAGCCTTGCGAAAGCAAGATGATGAATGAAATATAGGTATTGGAGTTAGATGATGATCTATATATATATATATATATATATATATATATATACACACACACACACACACACAATCTTGACGAATGGAATTAATTAGAATAAACTTACCAACAATTCTATGAATGCAAATATCACACAAGTCTTGAATCTTGACAGATAGGTATCACATATGAAACCACCAACGAGGGGGAGCAAGAATGCAGTCCCCATGAAGTTTGTGAGCGTAGTGGCGGATTTTGTTATGCTGAAATTCATGTACCCATAAAAATATGTTACAAGGCTCACAGCATTTGTGACGAACGCCATGTTTTCCAGGCCCTCCGTAGCTGCATACATGCATGCATGAATTCACTTCTAAAAACCAACCGACCGACCACAACTGATAGGCAAAAAGGTAGTTATAGGCTCCAATTAGATAGTGAGATGAAATGAAATAATTTTAGAATAAAAGTTGAAAGTTGAATAAAATATTATTTTTTAATATTATTATTATATTAAAATTTAAAAAAATTGAATTGTTTATTATATTTTATATAAAAATTAAAAAAAATTATAATAAGAAAATAGGATAAAACTGTTTTTGTATTCAAACAGTCATAGTAATCTTTATAATTCTATATATCATTGTCAGTACCGTATACAAAAAGCGCAGCTCGATTTCCTCCTAGCTTTGTTTCCGGCGTCTCAGCCTTTGTCTTGACATCAGTACCGCAGATGCCCTGGTGAATGATTAATAACTTAAATATACCAAGAGAATTATAAGAAAATGAGATCATATTGAATGCAGTCACCATGCATATATTGCAGAAGAAATGATCAGAGAGCTCAAGAGAGAAACTTAATTTGGTGGATTAGGAACAGTGAAGAGAATTTTTCTTGGATGCTTTATACATATTCGGGCAGTACTATATTTTGTTCACTAACCTAAAGCCAACCTGAAGATTAACTAGGCTAATTAGCATGAGCTGCTTACCATTGTGTAGGAATATGCTGCAGATTTCTTCTCTGACCCAATAGGAATATTAAGAGAATTTGCTTCTTAATTGGAAATGGCTATTCAGATTTAAGTCCTGAGACTATTTATAGAGGCAAATAGGCAAATAGTAGAATAAGGGAATCATATGGCATCTTAATGTCTCTATCTTCACAAAAAAAAAAAAAGCATTTATTTTGATGATGGATATTTTGCCTTTAGTTGTTAACCGAAGTGTATATGCTGCGTGGTGTCGATAAAGATACATTGTACCTTAGTGCATTCATTCATCTCATGATCATCATTGTATATTTTCTTTGAAATTTGCGTTGAAATATTTTCTTTGACTTTTGTTTTTAAGCATTTGATCCAGTCGTTTAGCGATTTTTCCGGAGATAACTATTGGTTCTTTAAGAGGTCATGAGTGTTTGATATAATGGCTCTAAGGTAGGGAAACTTTACGGCTGATCAAGAGAGAAAATTTCCTGCGACACTTGAACTGTATACACATACGACAGTTGTAGATGCAGAATATTACAGCATATAATATCTCGGAGTGTCAAATTGTATCAACGGGTCGTGTTCATATCGTGTTAAGACATGTATATTATACTATATAGGTCAACAATAACCCGACCCATTAAACTTATCGTGTTAAAATCTCAAACCCTAATACGACCCGTTAACATAATGTGTCGTGTCGTGTCAACCCGTTATGACTCATTAGTGAATAATACGAAATAAATTAACATGACATATATGATACGTTTCAACCTGTTTATGTAGATGTGTTGAATATGTTCAAAATTAATCCGTTTGACTTAATTAAACTTAGCATAATTTTATACAAATGTTAAAATCACAATATTTATAAAAATTATAATACAAACTACAAATATAAATAATAAAAATATTGAAATTAAGATTCTAACAATTTTACCTTTAAATATAAGGGTATACTTATAATTTTAACTTTCATAACGTATCATAGCGGGTCAAAACAGGTTGACCCGCTATCAACCCGCTAAGTAATCGTGTTAAAACGAATCAACCCGTTTTGACTCGAAACCTTTTTAGACTAAACCCTAACTCGCTATTATCGTGTCGTATTCATGTTGGGTTAACGGGTCGTATGACATATTGCCACCCCTAATAATATCCTCCTCAACTTTTTAATATTTCTTACTATCTATAATTATAAACTCACAAGTTGATATAGATTGATATATATATATATATGATACGTCAAATTATAAAATTATCTTATTATAAAATAAATATAACGTATCACATAAAACCACGTTAATTATATATAAATTTACTAATTTTATAAAATCTTTTCATAACTGTATCGCTTCTCTTATTAAAATAGAGATAGCTGAAAATGATCACCACAATGTGTCTGATGTTACATGCTATCTACTCTACCTAATTAGAAATTTATAAAATTAGTTATATTCAAATTATAAATTGTACGTACAACATATCAAGTTGTCAACTGTGAGATCCCATATTTATGTTTATTTTTACACGTTATTTTATTCTCGATATTAATTATTTTAATTTATTTTAATAATATTATTGGTTGTGTTTTATTTGTTTAAAATATTTATTTAAGCTATTTGTTAGTAAGTGTTAGTTTTATATTATTTTTATAATTAAATGTTGGGTTACGTTGTTTCTTTATTAATTTAAATGTGAGGTGATTATTTTAAATGAATGGAATTGAATTTCCTTTATTTTATTATGTGATTTTATTTAATGTGTTTTCTTAATATTAATTAGTGTTTTATATTTGAAATGTTCTTTAAATTAAATTGGTTTATTGTTGGGGTTTAAATATTTTATTTTATTGATATTAAATTGTAGTATTTCAAGTCGGCTTTTATTTAATTTATTATGTTTTTTTTCTAGTTAGTTTTTTTCTTTTTTTCTTTTTCCTTTTCTTTTATTTTCTTTTTCTTCCTTTTCTCCCTCACGAATTCGGCCCCAGACAGCACGGCCCCTCCCCTACTTCCCTCCGCTCGTTTCTCCTTCCTTCCACCCAGCGCCGCCGTGCGCCATTGGCCGGCGACACCGCCCCTCCACCTGAACTCCCCACCCTCTAGCGACCTTCCATGCACCTGTGGTGCACCTCACAGTGGCCCCTAGCTGGCGCATGAGTCCCCTACCCGAAATGAGTGTTTTAGTTTCCCTTACATTTTTCGGCCACCGCCGGCCACCCCTTGGCACCGGCGACCTACCAACAGCCTCCCCTCACTCTGGCGAGCATAACCCAACCTCCGGCACCACCCACGACAGCCCAAATAACCCAATCCGAAATGGGTATTTCAAATACCCATACAAGGGTTACAACCCTAACGCCGCCGTCCGGTCACCGTAGGCTTCACCACTGTCACCAAAAGACTCCCCTTGTCCAACCGGTCATCCCCCTAGCTCAGTTTCCCCAACCGTTGCCTTACCTTCCAGGTATAACCTCAAACCCGAAAATGAGTTTTCACCCATTTTAAGCCTAATCCGCCACCTTCCAGTGGTTGTGCCGCCACACCACTACCTCCATGAGATTCTCCACCCTTCAAAGGGTATCTCCCTAAATTTTAGTGCCAAACCGAGCATTTTAGCCTAACGTATCGGTGACTGCTACGAACGCTGCGGATTAGCATTTGTTCAAAGATTTGCATTTTTACCCGCTGTAAGTACTTTCCAAACAAGCTTTAAGATTTAAATATATTTTTGGCATCAACAGTTATTGTGTTTGATTATTGCTAGAATTTATTAATTGTTGGCTATTTGGTGCATGGTTGTCTGCATTGTGTATTTAAGCGCATGCTCATGGAAATATTTGGAAATTGAATTTTTGCATGATTTCGGATATTCATGTGTTGGAAATGAAAACTGGGTTTTAAATTGAGTTTATGGATTTTAATGGTTTTTGGCTGAGTCATAATGGGGACGGCGATACATAACGCCCGTTGTGATCAGCTTGTGTGTGGATGACATAATGGGGACGGCGATACGTAACGCCCATTATGGTCATTGTGTGTATCAGTCATAATGGGGACGGCGATACGTAACGCCCATTATAATTGGCAGTGTGTGGATGACATAATGGGGACGGCGATACGTAACGCCCGTTATGGCCATTGAGTATGCATTTCATATCGGAGACGGCGATATGTAACGCCCGGTATGAAATGAGTGTGTGTGAATCATAATAGGGACGGCGATACGTAACGCCCATTATGATTGGTGGTGTGTGTTTATCATATCGGGGACGGCAATACGTAATGCCAAGTATGATTAGTTTTGCGGATATTATTTTCTGAGAAATGATAAATGATTTTACTGGAATTTTATCGTGAACCAAATGGGATTTTGGCGTGTGTATATCTTAATTATTTTGAGAAAGATGTTCTTTTGAGATTCATGCATTTGGAGTCGTGTTCATGCGTAGTGTTGTTACATGAGTATATTTCTGTATTTTGGTTTGGTTGGGTTGTACTTACCTGCGATGCCATCTTGGCGTCGTAGTTTTTGGATGCAGATTATGAAGAGGCTGAGCCTGAGGAGATGGCTCCGCCAGTGATGTATTATTGTTATAAAATTGTTATCTCGGGAAATTATTTTCCCCTTTTAAAAATATGTATCTGTATGATTTAATTGTATTTCAGATGACTGTATTAAATTTCCTGTTAGAGAATTTATATTAAAATAGTTTGTAAAATATTTCTAAAATTCTGGTACTTAGTTATTGACCTTAAATATCCGCTGCTTTTATTTATGTATGTCACGTGTGCATACACAGTTGGCACTTATCATTGGGATGTGTGATCCGTGTTGTCAGTATCCCGACACCTCAATTTTCGTTTTTATTTTAAAGAGAATTTGATGACGTCACATCAACCTTTTCGGTTGGAGACAGTTTGAGGTAATCATATATCAAGGAATTTGTTAGTGCAGTCGGTGAGTATCTTAGCCATTTATATTGAGGTTGCACCGTAGCTGCCTGCATGTATGCTTAATTCCGCGCGAGATGTCTGCAACATTCACGTTCTCTCCCAAGAAATTCGATTCATTATTTATATATATATATATATATATATATATATATATATATGTACACAACAACATGCAGGCCATTTATATGTAATGATTCGGGTATTGATCTGCCCCCTAATTAATACTCATGTTAGACCTAAGTAATTAATATGCATAATGTGATCACATACAACACTCAAGAAGTATATATATTATAACTAGGCCTATTTATTTAGGTTTCGAATTCAGAAATTCAAATTTATAAAATAATAATTTTTTAAAATCTTTTAGATAAAAGTGTCAAAATTATTGAAAAAAAAAATCAGGATTCGACCTGGTGAACAGACCTAATTGTAGCACTCCTGTTAAATTTTTGACTAATTAAGTCCACATTTTTTATTGACATGAATTTTGATATTATTTGTAATACTTATTAATTAAGACTCAAGACACATTTGGATCGGATATATATTTTTAGAATATCACTAATTAATCAATAATAAAATCACATTCTTATTAAAATTATTATAAAAAACATTAACTTTTCATTTCAGAACAGTACTACACCATCTACTCTTATAGTGGAGTTTCACATGTATAAATACACATATATATTATATATTCACACACATGACACAGAGTACATTACAGGCATTGGTTGAATTGCAGAAATGTATGTCTGAAAGCTACTTGGACAGGTGTTCATGGCAAGCGTAGTTGGGGTGGGTCCTGATTAATAGTGTAAGCTTTGTATTTTTCTACAATTAATTAATTAATTATTCTCCTGATGACTCGCGTTAGAGTTGGAGTACAACCCTACATTTTGAACTGCACAAGCCAAGGTACAAAATTAATTAAGTACTGCCATTATATATAGTCGTGAAGATCTCATTTTGTAGCCAGAGTATTGATTAAGGTTGTCGATCTACTTCATCATGTCCTCGATCGAACCGCCGATATCATGAATTGTAACTCTAGAAGTCAAGGAATGCGAAAAAGAGATTTTTGGCCCTTTCTCTTAGAAAAACAAGTTCAAATGGTGCACGGAATTGAATAGATCGAGAGGCCATGCATGCAGTGGCCACAGCCACAAGACTTTTTGGCATCATAGATATTTTTACTTGCGATGGTCAGATTGAGACAAATAAAATTTGATATTCATGTATATTGATCAATATCATGGAACTTTTTTAATAATTTCGTTGCTTTAATTACCAACTTTTCGTGGTGCAAATTAGCAACATTTTACTTGGTAACTAAATTAAGAAAAGCCGAGGAAATCTTGAACAAATTAACCACCATTCTAGGACGTCCTATATATACACGATTAATTTACTTGATGGTTTTTGACAAAAAAAAGCTTGGCTGCAGGCCTTAGGCGAGGTGTGATGAGAACCTCCAGTGGAGTGGTCTTCATGTTTGTCGGTCCAAAGCTTTCAGTCATATCTACCTGTTGTGCATTCGAGGGAGTTGATTGGATCTCAAACATGTGTAAATTAAATTCTAGCCGGCGTCAAGTGCACCACAAGATCATGGGCGAAAATGTTTATTTGAGGATAGCTTGAAGATAAACGAGGGAGAAAAATTAATTTGTTCAAAGAGAGGGAAAAGAGAACAGCAATTACGTGTGGGTGTAATGTACCTGTTGTGACTTCTTGTTTGTATCACGGGAAAGTGATAGAAAACGATGGAAATGACTGCTGCAATGGAAATAGAGTGCACGCCAAGTGCTTGACAAATTGCTAGAAGGAAAAATCAGTGTATTAATAGCTATGAGAGTGATTTGAGGGATCCCAAACCTCCATACAAATCCCAAGTTCTACAATTTCTCAGATTCAAGATGATTACAATTTACACCCACAAGCTCATGAAACTAGCCGAAGTGTGAAGGCCATGGGCCAACTAACAAAAGCACTATAATGCTACGGCCCAAGGACACACTCCTGGCCCATCTATGAACAAAAGCTAAAATACTAAAAAGATTAAATAACATGAGCCCCTCAGCTAGGCCCAGATACCAGACCCTAAGCTCCTAACAGTGGGAAGATGGAGACCATACGAGAGAGGATGTGAGTGCATGAGAGCAAGAGAGGAAGATACTGTTGAGTGAAGAATTTCACTTGTGAGAAGCAACCAACTACAAGATAAAAGAAAACTGCCAAGTGAAATGGAATCGAGGTAGAAACTCTCGGGATGAAGAAAATCTGATATGAGAGAAAGTGGTAACCGTTGATGAGCGTAAATCACCTAGTCACTAAAAATTAGATATTTTAATAATAACTTTTTAATTTTTTTTTTTATAAACTAACAAACACACTCCACTTATTAATTAATAATTTAATTTTTACTTAAAATTATTATTTTCCAACTATATTTCAACTCATTCTAATTATCCAACAAACACATTTATTCAATTTAATTAGAATAAAGTATTGTAAAATATTATTTTTGAGATAAATAGTGATTGACTAAATTTGGAAACTAATAAATTTACTATAACTCAAAAATAAAATTTGGAAGTATAATAAGGGAATCATATGGCGTGTTAATGTCTCTATCATCTCAAATAAAAAAAACACTTATTTTAATGATGGATATTTTGTCTTTAGTTGTAATTAACTTCTTCTTTTTTTTTTTTGAGAAAAAAATCTACTATCATTTCATTTAAGGAACTTGGAGCATACAATGTGATCCTAATACTCCTAGACTAAAATTGAGAGACCAAAAAATGCCTCAAAAAGAGGCATTTACTAACATTTCTCTGAAAAGAAAACTAAAATTCTACAAGCTTAAAGCCTGAGAGACTATTTCCCAAATAAAATTTTTTCTATACAAACAATAATTACAAAACCAAACTAAACAAATTTCATAATACAACAAACAAAACGACAGTCATCTGTGGTGGCATGTGTACACCACACGCTCCACTAAACAAGAGCTGTCACAGATCAAAGAAGGGTTGAAACAATCGGTGTGACCACCGGCCAGGAAGAACCACCAGATGCGAGGCGCGTATGAACTCTCGACCAACCATAACTAACCTCACGCGTGAGGAGCATGCGCCGCTCCGACGGACAAAAGGCATCGGACGATCACCCGATCGACGGACGGGGAAGACTGTTACACTGCGCGTGGTGGCCTAAGGTCTTCCTCCTCCTAAAAACCTACAAAACAACTGTCAAAATCAAAATCCAAACCTGAAATCACCCACGTTGCTATTCAACCGCAGTGGCCGGGGATAAGACAAAAAATTGAGCTGGAGGAGGAGGAAACCAGAGACAGAGCTCCGACCCCCTCCCCCCGTCTGACAGCAAAGGAAACAAGAAAACCCTAGTTTTGAGATATTTTCAAGAGAGAGAGAGTTTTTCTTAGTTGTAATTAACTTAAGTGTATATATCATGTGTGATGTCGATAATGATACATTGTACATTAGTGCATTCATTTATCAGATCATCAATGTATTTGGCGAATAGAATAAGGATCTTAGGTTGGGAAACTTTTGACTGTTGACTTTTATTTTTATTATAACATAGATCAGAAATATTACCTAAAATCATGTTAATATATGAATTTATTTTTATAAAATCCTTTTGTAAATGAATATATCGCTTCTCTCTTATTAAAAAAAATAGGCATTACTGAAAATAATCACCACAAAGTACTGTCTGATGTTACATCCTATCTACTCTACCTTGGAAAATTAAAAAAATTAAATACAACAACATATCGAGTTGTCAACCTCTTCAGTTGCAGGCAGTTTGAGTTAAACATATGTCATAGAATTTGTTATAGTGCAGTAGGTGAATATCTTAGCCATTTATAATTAATGAGGTTTCAGAAGCAGTATGCTTGATTCCAAGATGTCTGCAACATTCACCTTCTCTCCCATAAAATTTGATCGATTCATAATATTATATATATACACAGACATTACTTGAGATCAAGGTCAATAAGTAGGTTTTTGTGGCTTTCACCATTGGACGATATAGTAACGAGATGCTTTGTGATGTAGTTCTTATGCATGCTGACCATGTTTTGTTGGGGAGACCGTGACAGTATGATAGAAGGGTGATTCATGATGAGTTTAGGAACAGGTATAACTTTGTCATAGATGGAAAAATAATCAAGCTTGCTCCTTTAATCCCAAAACAGGTCTATGAGGACTAACTAAAGCTAAAAAGTTGGATTGAGCAAAAAAGAAAGAGTGACGCTGAAACACGAGAGAAAAGAAAAATGTAAGTAAGGTTGAAACCTCAAGAAAAAATAGAGAATGAAAAATAAAATAAAGAGGTGGCTAAAAACAAATAAAAGAGAGTGAAGCCATGAGAGAGAAAAAAAAGCCTACAAAGAGAAAAAAAAAACAAAACAAAACTGAGTTGTTATGTAAAAGTGGGTGAGGTTGAGAGAGCCTTCTTAGCAAATCAGCCTATGATCTTACTTGTTTCCAAAGAATCTTATATTAATTTTGATGACTCTAGTCAATCTCTTTCTAGTTTGGTTGTTTGTTTGTTACAAGAGTTTAAGGATATATTTCCAGAGGCGATGTCGAGGGGGTTGCTGCCTGTAATATCCCGAAGTTTCTAAGATGAAGTTTTATTTGAAATTCTTTTTAGAAGGATTATATATTGGGTATATTTTCTAGGAAAATAGAGATGGTGACTTAAATGAGAGTATTGGATTTAGAATAAGTGAAATCATGTATTAGAGAAAATATTATGGAGAAATCTTTAAAATTTGGAACAAGGTATCAACTAGAGAAATCCATTTTAAACTTAGAAGGAGTTGAATTCTCAAAAATTTGGGTGTAAATGCAAGAGGAAGTGATTGAACCAAAGATCAAACACTTGGTATTCATTCTCGGATTAAACTGTCGAGTTTTAGTATAATGAGCATAAGTTATTCATATAAGGTCCAAAAGAGGTGATTCCAATTCTTATAGACTTATAAGAGATAGATATAAAACTTTCATATTAGGAGTTTTTGAATATTTGGATAGTATCAATGACTTATTTCAAGAGAAAATTGATAATTTTGAACTGAGGTTACATTAAACTCAAGTTGGAGAATATAGATCCAAATGGGATTCTATCCTAACTAAATCAGGAAGGGGCTTTCTAGAACTTGTTAAGTAGAGTCTTAAGGATGTTAGCAAGTAACTAAATGGGTTAGGGGAAGGCTAAAGGGCGTGGCTAACCAGATGAAGGCTGGAAAGGGTGATGCATGCATGGTTAGGTGCGATGCCACTTCATCCTTTATCCCATAAGCTTCTACCCCAACCATTGATCAAATAGTTTGCAAAAATATCTCAAATACTGACCATTGGATGATCATTTCAGCTGCAAAGCCTAAGATTTTTGGGGGATTTAGTTAATCATGACAAAAGGCTTAGGAGGGACACCTCATCCCATGCAAACCAGAAACCTATTGTCTTTACGAAGTTGTCCCTCTTCTTTCCTTCACATGAGTCGACCACCACTCCTATAAATAGACATTTGAAAGTCTTCTAAATCTCGTTGTTAATGTAGCACACGAATCCCTTTGAAGGAAACCAAAGAAAATCCTTCTCTAGTCCCTTAACCTCCATATACATCCTAGGTGAGCTTAGTAGATGTTTTGAGGAGAAAGCTTGCAAATATTTGGTTTGATCATCTTCAACCAGATTTAGAGAGTGTGTAAGTTCATATTCTAGCTTAACTTTAGTATGGAGATGGTTTATTTAAGTGGTTGGACTATACATGTTAGTATTGAACCCTTATATTCTTGTTAAAGTGTTATAATAAATCTAAGTGTTGTTTGAAGTGGTTTTTGTTAATGGAAATGTGTTAAATGAAGTTAGAAGAACTTAAAACTATGTTATAATAAGTAAAAACCAATTTTGTGTGTAAAGATTACGAGTTTTGGATTGAAAAATCCCATGCTCTGTAACTTCGCTCGACCCTCACTCGATCGAAGGATCGAGCGAAGAACAACTGTAAACCCTCACTTGACTCTCGCTAGATGTTTAGGTCGAGCGAAGTGCAACCCGAGACTTCGCTTGACACTCGCTCGATGTCTTGCTCGAGCAAGTTCTAGCCCAAGAACTCACTTGATCGCTCGATACCTCGCTCGAGCGAGATACCCAGTTTGCTTAATGTTCGCTTAATACTCTGCTCGAGCGAGTTCCAACTCTAGACTTCGCTCAATTCTCGCTCGATACCTCGCTCGAGTGAGATACCCTGTTTTACTAAATTTAAGGCTTCTATTTGGATAAAAGTGGATATTGAAATAAGAAAAAATTATATGTGTTATCTAAGTATATAGCCTGTGTAAAACACTTTGCAGAATTTAAGATACATACATTTGTAATCATGTGATAATTTAAGATTACATACATGTTCTAGTATGTGGTGAGAATTAAGAAAAGTGATACATCATGTACTTGAGAAGCATTTCTAAAAATAAGAAAGGAACAACTAAGAATAAGAGATATGGATAAGTTAGTCACGTCGTGACGAGGACGGCAAGATGTAATGCCGAATGACTGACGTAATGCCTATCGTATGATAAGAGTGATATGTATTATCACGGAGATGGCATTACGTAATGCCGATGGAAGTGATATGATTAGCGAGGATGGCGAGACGTAACGCCAGCTATGTTACGTATGTTCTGTATCAAGACGGTGACAGCGAGACGTAACGCTCGAAAGATTGACACGAGACTCATCATAACGGGGACGACGATACGTAACGCTTGGTGATTGATGAGTTATATGCGATGGGAACGGCGATACGTAACGCCTATCGGGAATAAGAAATAAATATGCTGTAAAAGAGTTATCTGCGATTGGGACGCCGATACGTAACGCCCATTGAGAATAATAATTGAATAAGTTTTAAAAATGTGTTAATGGTTAAGAAAAAAGAACATAAGATATTATAAGAGTGTAAATCTGTGTAGGTTACTGATAAATCACATGAAACATGTTTTTGATCATATTTTGTTAGTTTCTTTTCCTAAAAAGATTAATGATGGCCGTGTCTATGCTTTATTAAGCTAATTATGTACTTACTGAGATTTCTAAGGAAATCTCACTTTTTTGTGGTTTTATATTTCTTTCTTGTATGTATAAATTATATACAGGATGTGATGTCCAACAGGGGGAAAGCCTTGATGACGCAGGAGCCTCCGAGGAGTCTTGAGGGACTCTTTAAATATAGTCCTTATGTAGATTTCACTTTTGCGTCCCTGGGACTTTCTATATATAATCAGCCAGTGGAGTTGTGGTATCACAGTGCCCCCGCTTTTGCTAAGAAGGAGCAGCGTATAGGTTGCTGTTTGACTTTGGGATTGAATGGTTCTCTATCTATATGTGGAGTTTATTCAACACCACAGGGACAATATCTCAAGCAAGACCGTTGTCTTAACTTAGATATGTTTCGTTATGGGAGAGAATTTCCCAAAATTAAGAAGGAACCTAATTAACCATAGGGATGGTCTTTTGATATGTAATACTATTTTGTTAACGCTGATCACTATTTTGGGCATGTATAATTAACATGACAATGTTAGTTGAATGAATGGAGAATGTGGAAGTTGGAAGTTAAAATTTGCCGTATGTGATCTTTAGAAATTTTTATACTTGAGACCTTATCCGCTGTGTATAATAAGATTCTCATATTTTATTCATTAAGATCTTGATACGTATGAGGGTGAGTTGCCTAGTGTTACTTATTCTGATACCTTAACTTACGTTAAATCCCAGACGTGAGTTGGGGGCGTTATAGAGTGGTATCAGAGCTATTAAGTCTCTAGGTGAAATCCACATTGTCCTAGGAAAAAAATGAATCACATGGCACAAGAATAAGTTTAAATCTTTATAAGATTAGAATTGGAGTGAGATGGATGAATAATTTGTACTTTAGAAATTTGGAAGTTTCTAAAGTAAATATAGCTCATGATGGAGTTTGGTATGTTTCAGGAAGATAAAAATAACGAGAGGTCGTCCTGCTTCGAAACGAGTAGAAACAGCAGCATCAAATCCTCCATTGGTTACTCCTTCAAGGATGGAGGAGCAGATGACACCAAACCCACCTTTGGAAGGAGGACCGATGGCTTAGAACCCACCTCTGAAAGGAAGACAAGAGGTGCAAAACCCTCTATTAGAAAGAGGCCAGGCGATAGCCGAAACTATTCGGCAGATAACTGAAGTGGTGAGAAATCAAATAGAGCAGAGTCGTTATCGTCAGCAGGATGAGAATAGAGGAGAAACCAAAGGATGTCCGTATGAAAATTTTATAGTTTACCGCTATCCGCATTTTATAGGAATGGAAGGAGCATTAAAGGCTGATAGATGGATTGTGACGCCCCCAAATTCCCCTTAAAATAACACGGGAATCGAGACGTCGGGATGATGACAACACGGGTCACACATCCCAACAACACGTGTCAAACGTGTGTGCACACGTGACATACATAAATAAAAGGTCGCAGCGGAAAATAAATTAATATCTAAGTACCAGAATTTTTAGAAATATTTTACAAACCAAATTAATAAAAACTCTCCAACAAGAGATTTAATACAGTCATCCAAAAATACAAATTAAACAAATACATTATTATAAAAGGGGAAAATAAATTTCCCGAGATATCAATTAATAATAACACCTCAATAGCGGAGCCGTCTCCTCAGGCTCGGCCTCTCCAAAGTCTGCATCCAAACAAAACTACGACGCCAAGATGGCATCGCAGGTAAGTACAACCCAACCAAACCAAAAGACAAAAAATACATTAATGCCACAACAACAACCAAGAACAATTACCATATGCATGAGGCTCAAAATCATCTTCCTCAAAATCGATGAAATAACCACACTCGTCAAAATCCCAATTTAATCCACAATAAAATCACCCATCATTTTCCATAAAATAATATCCTCAAAATCGATCATACCGGGCGTTACGTATCGCCGTCCCCGATATGATTTACACACACACCCAAAATCATAATGGGCGTTACGTATCGCCGTCCCCATTACGATCCACACACACTCATTTCATACCGGGCGTTACGTATCGCCGTCCCCGATATGAAATGCACACCCGATGACCATAATGGGCGTTACGTATCGCCGTCCCCATTATGTCACCCACACACTCACACGCTGATCACAACGGGCGTTACGTATCGCCGTCCCCGTTATGACTCAGCCCAAAACCATTAAAATCCGCTAAACACAATTTAAATCCCATTATCCATCTCCAACACATGAATATCCAAAATCATGCCAAAATCCACTTTCCAAATATTTTCATGAGCATGCGCGTAAATACACAATGCAGACAACCGTGCAGCAATTATCCAACATTTAATTAATCCAATCAACCAACAAATACCAACATCAACCAACACATATCAGCAATAATCATATACAACAACTGTTGATGCCAAAAATATATTTAAATCTTAAAGCTCGTTTGGAAAGTACTTACAGTGGTAAAAACGCATTTCCTTGAACAACGCCAGTCTGCAGCGTTTGTAGCGGTCACATGCACGTTAGGCTAAAACACTCAGTTTGACACCAAAATTTAGGGAGGTACTCATTGAAGGGTGGGGAATCTCATGGAGGTGGTGGTGTGGCGGCACAACCACCGGAAGGTGGCGGATCGGGGCCAAAAGGGGTGAAAACCCATTTTCGGGTTTGGGGTCGTACCGGGAAGGTGAGGCCGCGGTTGGGGAAACTGAGCTAGGGGGTTGACCGGCTGGGTGAGGGGAGTCGAATGGTGGCGGTGGTGAGACCTACGGTGGCCGGACGGCGGCGTGGCGAAGAACGACCCGTTTAAGGCCCATTTCGGGTGGAGGAGCTAACCGGCGGCGATGGGTGACTTTGGGCGGTGGGTTATGCTCGCCGGAGGTTGGGGAGTCTAGTAGTGGTGGTCGGAGGCCAAGGGGTGGCCGGCGGTGGCCGGAAAATGCAAGGGAAGCAAAAATGGGTATTTCGGGTTTGTGGCCGTGGAGGGGCGGTGGGGTGGCTGGAGGGGACACCACCGGTGCCGTTGAGCTCGCCGGCGTGAGGGGAGGCTGGTGGTGTGGGCGGTGTCGCCGGTGGGTGGCCGGCGGCGGTCCTGGGGCTGAGGGAGAGAAACGGGCGAAGGGGAGAGGGAGGCAGGGGAGGGCTGGGCACGCGGGGGAAAGCAGAGGAAAATGAGAAGAAAAAGGAAAAAGGAAAAAGGAAGGGAAAAAGAGACTAGCCAGAAAAACACAACAAATTAAATAAAAGCAGACTTTAAATACTATAATTTTAATATCAATAAAATAAAATATATAAAGCCCCAACAATATAAATAAATTAAACCCAAACACAATATTAATTATAAAACAATAATTAACATAACGAAAGCTGATAAAATAATTTCACATAATAAAATAGAGGAATTTAATTTCACTCATTAAAATAATTAACTTATTAAAATAAATAAGAAAAGCAACGTAACTCGATATTAACTAATTAATAGCTCAAATAAATATCTTAAACAATTAAAATAATTAACACCAAGCATAAAATAACGTGTAAAAATACACGTAAATCTGGGATCTCACATGGATGATTGACCTGGAACGTATTTTTGAAGTTAGTGGTTGTACTGAAATTCAAAAGGTGGGACATTTGCTACAAGGAGAAGCAGAATTATGGTGGGACACAAAATGGAGGCTGCTGAAGCTAGAGTTAGGAGAAAATGTAGTGCCCTCATGGGAATTGTTTAAGAAAGAATTTGATGATCGATTCTTTCTGGAATCGGTGAAGTGGCAGAAAGCATTAGAATTTGCCATGTTGGTACAGGGTAGCATGACGGTGGAACAGTATGCAGCTCGGTTTATGGAACTGGCAATATTTGCCCCACACTTGGTGGCTACTGAGAAGATGAAAGCATAGAAGTTTCAAGAAGGATTACAGCCACGAATTTGTATGCAGGTGGTGTGCCTACGAATGGAGAATTTTCAGGAACTAGTGAACATAGTAGCCATAGCAAAAGTTGAACATAGAAGCGTGATGGCGCAAACTCAAGTAGCTGGAAAGAAAAGATTTCCTTATTCTGGAGGAAAAGATGCTGGGAGGAAACGAAATTTTAGACCCATGGATGGAGGAAAAGAAATAGCAGGTAATTCAAATGTATAGGTTCTGTTTCCAATATGTACCAAATGTGGGTGTCGATAAAAGGGAGATTGTAGAATGGATACTAGAGCTTGCTTCAGGTGTGGCCGGCTAGGACATTTGATTAAGGATTGTCCTCAGAATGTTCCTCAAGGAGTAGTTCTCCCAGGAGGAAAAACCAAGGCGCCCATGAAAGCTAAAATTTATGCAATCACGCCAAGAGAAGTGGACATGGAGACTGATGAAACTATAGACGCTAATGTTATTACTGGTAACTTTCTAACTTTCTTTTTTTTAGTTATTGAATGGATTCTTTGGATTAGTAATAATAATAGTATGATAACTTTCTTAGGTAAGGTTAAATTGAAGCAATGCATGGTTTATGCTCTGTTTGATTTGGGAGCAACAAGATCTTTTATTTCATATGAGTGTGTCCAAAGATGTGAGTTAGAGATGCAACCCTTGGGCCAAAAAATTATAGTAGTCATGCCTGATGGGAAGATAGCAGGATGTCACCAAATTGTAAGAAATTGTTCTTTGGAAGTTGGGAGTTTTCAGCTAGTCGCTAATTTGATATTATTCTATTTAATGGAATTTGACTTAATTTTGGGAATGGACTAGCTAGTCAAGTATAATGCTAAACTTGATAGCCATTAAAAAGAGATAGTTTTCGATTTACCAATGAAGGAGAAGTTTTGTTATAAGGGGGAAATAATTGATTCTGTTTATTCTATAGTAACTACCAAGTGAATGAAGAAAAATATTGAGAAAGGGGCAAAAGTGTATGTGATAATAATATTAAATTCATCAGAAGTTGTTAAGAGTATCAAAGAAATTCCAGTTGTGGAAGACTTTTCCCAAGTCTTTTCTAATGATCTGTCAGGATTACCTCCTGACTAGGAAACGGAGTTTACTATCGAATTGGAATTAGTTACTGCTCCAGTTCATAAGGCACCTTATAGGATGGCACCGGTGGAATTAGAAGAGTTAAAAGCTCAGATTGAGGAACTTTTGAAGAAAGGATTTATCAGACCAAGTTCGTCTCCTTAGGGAGCACCAGTGTTATTTGTAAAGAAGAAAAATGGAACAATGCAGATGTGTATTGATTATCGAGATTTGAATAAGGTCACAATTAAGAATAAGTATCCGTTACCACGGATAGATGATTTGTTGGATCAACTAAGAGGAGCTGCAGTATTCTCAAAATAGATCTTCGGTCTGGTTATCATCAGTTGAAGATTAGGGAGAAAGATGTACCCAAGACAGCCTTTCGAACACGATATGGGCATTTTGAATTTTTGGTTATGCCATTCGGATTGACAAATGCACCAGCGGTATTCATGGATTTGTTGAACCGGATATTTAAACCTTATTTGGATAATTTTGTGGTAGTTTTTATTGATGATATTTTGGTTTACTCCCAGAATGATGAGGATCATAAAAAGCATCTGAGAATTGTAATGGAGATCTTGCAGAAACATCAATTGTATGCCAAACTTAGAAAGTGTGAGTTTTGGCTAAGAGAAATAAAATTTTTGGGCCACGTGATCTCGAGTGAAGGAGTTTTCGTGGATCCAGCAAAAATAGAAGCAGTAATGGATTGACAGCAACCAACCAATGCACATGAAGTACGAAATTTTCTGAGTTTAGCTGGGTATTACAGAAGATTTGTGGAAGAATTTTTCAAACTATCTGCGCCTTTGACAGCACTAACCAGGAACAATGCTAAGTACGTTTGGAGTGAACAATGTAAGAAGAGTTTCCAAGAACTAAAAAAAAGATTGACTACGGCACCAATTTTAGCTTTACCAGAACCTCACAAACTATGTAATATATAGTGATGCCTTAAAAATGGGACTGAGGTGTGTATTAATGCAAGAAGGAAGAGTAGTTGCGTACTCATCTCGATAGCTCAAGGATCATGAACAGAATTATCTCACTCACGATTTGGAATTGGCAGCTGTGGTATTTGCACTAAAAATCTAGAGGCACTATTTATATGGAAAGAAATGTGAGATATTTATGGACCATAAAAGTCTTAAGTATCTTTTTAGTCAGAAAACTCTAAATATGAGGCAAAGAAGATGGATGGAGACTATAAGTGACTTTCAATATGAAATAAAATATCATCCTGGAAAAGCTAATGTGGTAGCAGATGCTTTAAGCAAGAAAACTAAGATTGAAGAATTATCAGTGCTAGCAGCGATGCGAGAGATTCCTGTAGATAAGTTATCACAAGAACTCAAGTTAATGGTGATTCAAAAAATTGTTTCTTTAACAGATGAGGAAATTAAGGAAGGACAACATAAGGATGCTAAGCTAGAGACGATAAAACAGCAAATGCTGGAAGGAAAAGGGTCCTCACACTACATGATTTCAGGTGATGGGATGTTATACTTTGGGAAAAGGAAAATAGTACTCGATAATTCAAATTTGAAAGAAAAATTAATGAAGGAAGCTCATGGAACACCATATGCTGCCCATCCTGGAAGTACTAAGATGTATCAGAATTTAAAAGAAAAGTTTTTGTGGGAAGGAATGAAGAAATATATTGCAACCTTTGTAGCCTAATGCCCAATGTGTCAATTAGTGAAAGCTGAACACCAAAAACCAACTGGTAAATTACAACCCCTACCAATTCCTAAATAGAAATGGGTGGATATATCTATGGATTTTGTGATGGGATTACCAAGAACGTTGGCAGGGAAAAATGAGATTTGGGTAATAGTGAATCGGTTGACAAAAAGTGCTCACTTTTTGCCTATTTCAAACACGGATTCTATGGAAAGATTGGCAAAAATTTATGTAAAAGAAATAGTTCGTCTGCATGGAGTACCCAAGACCATAGTATCAGATGAAGATCCAAGATTTACATCTTGATTTTGGCAAAGTTTACAGAAGATGATGGGTACCAATTTAAACTTTAGCAGTGCATATTATCCTCAAACGGACGGGCAAACAAAAAAAACCATTCAGATTTTATAAGATATGTTGAGAGCTTGTGTATTGGATTTTGGTAAAGATTGGGAGAGTCCGTTACCATTAGTCGAGTTTGCTTACAATAACAGTTTTCAAGCTACTATACAAATGGCGCCTTATGAAGTACTTTATGGAAGGAAATGCAGGTCTCCTATATATTGGGACAAAGTTGGGGAAAGCAGTATTTTGGGACCCGAGTATTTACATGAAGTTAAGAAACATATTACAAGGATTAGAAATCAGATAAAAACGGCGCAAAGTAGGCAAAAGAGTTATGCAGATAATCACAGAAGAGCATTAGATTTTATGGTAGTAGATTGGGTGTATTTGAAGATTTCTTCTAAGAAGGGAGTTATGCGATTCGGTAAGAAAGAAAAGTTAAGTCCTCGTTATATTGGACCTTATGAAATTATGGAAAAAGTAGGTCCAGTGGCTTACCGCCTAACATTACCTGATAATCTGCAATGAGTCCATAACGTTTTTCATGTATCTTCTCTGAAGAAGAGTTTAAGCAATGAATCAGTGGCAGTGATGGATCCAAGTCCTATGAAGAGTAGCCAGTGAGGATTGAAGATCAGAAAGAACAGACTCTTCGGAATCGCACAATACTATTAGTAAAAGTAATCTAGAACAATTCTATTTTTCAGGAAGCTACCTGGGAACGTGAGGATGTGATGAGAGCTAGTTATCCTCATTTGTTTGAAACTTAGTTATATTAATTTGTGTTTTATGTTTGAACTCTGATATATGCATATAAAGCTATTCGGATGATGTTTGTGTTCTTTTGGTATCTATAGTTTTTGATGATTGGTTTTACTCAGGATTATGGCTCCAAAAAGAAAAGCACGAATGTCAGTTACTCTTATAAATCAGTTAAAGAAAAGATCAGAAATTATTAGAGAGAGATTTCGTAGGGAAAAGTTGAAACAATGGAAAGCAGATAGATTACGTTGGTTGAATAAGAGTGAAAAACATAGAACACATTTCATGGACATAGATGAAAAAGGTAATCCAATCTGTACACGAGCTTTGCCAGGTGAGGAGAGGCAACCCACTCAAAAATGATTACAAGCAGAAAGGGAATTTTTGAAAAGAGAAGATAAAGAAAAATCCATCATAATGGAGTTATCTGATAGGTCTGAAGATAGAAAACGTCGATGTGAGGAGGGACCAGTCATAGAAAAAACAAAATCTAAAATACTGCGTAAATTGCAGGAGATTAGCGTGAATATGTATTTTGATCAGGATGTCGAGATGATCGTTTACTATTCTCAAGATTCACTGTCAAATGAGGAGAAAGTCTCTACCTCTTTAGAAGAATCTACTGCTGCAAGCAATCGAGGTATTAATTCATTGAACCCTTAATTCATGTTTTAGCGATTTCGGGGACGAAATCATTTTAAGGGGGAGAGGATGTAATATCCCAAAATTCCTCAGATGAAGTTTTATTTGAAATTATTTTTAGAATGATTATATATTGGGTATAGTTTCTAGGAAAATAGAGATGGAGACTTAAATGAGAGTATTGGATTTAGAATAAGTGAGATCATGTATTAAAAAAAATATTATGGAGAAATTTTTGAGATTTGGAACAAGGTATCAACTAGAGAAATCCATTTTAAACTTAGAAGGAGTTGAATTCTCAAAAATTTGGGTGTAAATGCAAGAGGAAGTGATTGAACTAAAGATCAAACACTTGGTGTTCATTCTCAGATTAAACTATCGAGTTTTAGTGTAATGAGCATAAGTTATTCATATGAGCTCCAAATAAGGTGATTCTAATTCTTACAGAATTCTATAAGATATATATAAAACTTTCATATTATGAGTTTTTGAATATTTGGATAATATCAATAACTTATTTCGAGAGCAAGTGGATAACTTTGGATTGAGCTTAAACAATTCGAGTTGGAGAATATGGATCCAAATGGGATTCTATCATAACTAAATTAGGAAAGGGCCTTCTAGAACTTGTTAAGTAGAGTCATAAGGATGTTGGCAAGTAATTAAATGAGTTAGGGGAAGGCTAAAGGGCGTGGCTAACCAGATGAAGGCTGGAAAGGATCATGCATGCATGGTTAGGTGAGATGCCACCTCATCCCTTATCCCATAAGCTTCTACCCTAACCATTGATCAAATGGTTTGCGAAAATATCTCAAATACTGACCATTGGATGATCATTTCAGCTGCAAAGTCCAAGATTTTTGGGGAATTTAGTTAATCATGAAAAAAGGCTTAGGAGGGACACCTCATCCCATGCAAACCAGAAACCTATTGTCTTTACCAAGTTGCCCCTCTTCTTTCCTTCACATGAGTTGACCACCACCCCTATAAATAGACATTTGGGAGTCTTTTAACTCTCGTTGGTAATGTAGCACACGAATCCCTTTGAAGGAAACCAAAGAAAACACTTCTCTAGTCCCTTAACCTCCATATACATCCTAGGTGAGCTTAGTAGGTGTTTTGAGGAGAAAGTTTGCGAAGATTTGGTTTGATCATTTTCAACCAGATTTAGAGAGTGTGTAAGTTCATATTCTAGCTTAACTTTAGTATAGAGATGATTTATTTAAATGGTTAGACTATACATGTTAGTATTGAACCCTTATATTCTTGTTAAAGTGTTATAATAAATCTAAGTGTTGTTTGAAGTGGTTTTTGTTAATGGAAATGTGTTAAATGAAGTTAGAAGAACTTAAAACTATGTTATAATAAGTAAAAATCAAGTTTATGTGAAAAGATTGCGAGTTTTGGATTGAAAAACCACATGATCTGTAACTTTGCTCAACCCTCGCTCGACCAAAGGATCGAGCGAAGCACAACTGTAAACCCTCGCTTGACTTTCGCTAGATGTTTGGCTCGAGCGAAGTGTAACCCGAGACTTCACTTAACACTCGCTCAATGTCTTGCTCGAGCGAGTTCTAACCCAAGAACTCGCTTGAATCTCACTTGATACCTCGCTCGAGCGAGATACCCAACTTTATTAAATTTAAGGCTTTTGTTTGGATAAAAGTGGACATCGAAATAAGAAGAAATTATATGTGTAAAATACTTTACAAAATTTAAGATACATACATTTGTAATCATGTGATAATTTAAGATTACATGCATGTTTTAGTATGTGGTGAGAATTAAGAAAAGTGATACATCATGTACTTGAGAAGCATTCCTAAGAATAAGAAAGAATCAACTAAGAATAAGAGATATGGATAAGTTAGTCACGTCGTGATGGAGACGGCGAGACGTAACGCCCGAATGACTGACGTGCCGACAGGGACGGCGATACGTAATGTCTGTCATATGATAAGAGTGATATGTATTATCACGGGGACGGCGATACGTAACGCCCGTGGAAGTGATATGATTAGCGGAGATAGCGAGACGTAACGCCCACTATGTTACGTATGTTCCGTGTCAAGACGGGGACGGCGAGACGTAACACCCGAAAGATTAACACAAGACTCATCATAACGAGGACGGGATACGTAACGCCCAGGTGATTGATAAGTTATATATGATGGGGACAGTGATACGTAACGTCTATCGGGGATAACAAATAAATATGTTGTAAAAGAATTATTTGCGATGGGGACGGCGATACGTAACGCCCATTGAAGATGATAATTGAATAAGTTTTGAAAAGGTGTTGATGGTTAAGAAAAAAGAACATAAGTTATCATAAGAATGTAAACCTGTGTAAGTTATTGATAAATCACATGAAACATATTTTTTATCATATTTTGTTAGTTTCTTTTCCTAAAAAGATTAATGATGGCCGTGTTTATGCTTTATTAAGCTAATTATGTACTTATTGAGATTTCTAAGCAAATCTCACTCTTTTGTAGTTTTATGTTTCTTTCTTGTATGTATAAATTATACACAGGATGTAATGGCCAACAGGGGGAAAGTCCTGATGACGCAGGAGACTCCGAGGAGTCCTAAGGGACTCTTTAAATATAGTCCTTATGTAGATTTCACTTTTGCGTCCTTGGGACTTTCTATGTATGATCAGCCAATGGAGTTGTGGTATCATAGTGACCCCGCTTTTGCTGAGAAGAAGCAGCGTATAGGTTGCTGTTTGACTTTGGGATTGGATGGTTCTCTATCTATATGTGGAGTTTATTCGACACCACAGAGACAATATCTCAAGCAAGACCGTTGTCTTAGCTTGGATATGTTTCGTTACGGGAAATAATTTCTCAAAGTTAAGAAGGAACCTAATTGGCCATAGAAATGGTCTTTTGATATTAATACTATTTTGTTAACGCTGATAACTATTTTGGACATGTATAATTAACAGTATAATGTTAGTCGAATGAATGGAGAATCTGGAAGTTAGAAGTTAAAATTTGCCGTATCTGAGGTTTAGAAATTTTTATACTTGGGACCTTATCCGCTGTGTATAATAAAATTCCTATATTTTATTCATTAAGATCTTGATACGTATGAGGGTGAGTAACCTAATGTTACTTATCTTGACACCTTAACTTACGTTAAATCTCAGACGTGAGTTGGGGGCGTCACACTTCCCATTAAAGTCATTGAACATCAAATTGATTTTGTACCTGAAACTGTTATTCCAAATCGACCAGCCTATAGGAGTAATCCGGAGGAAACAAAGGAGCTTCAAAAGCAAGTTGAAAATTTGATGAGCAAATGGTACATGAGAGACAGAATGAGTACATGTGTAGTACCAGTACTACGAGCGCCAAAGAACAATGAGACTTGGAAGATGTGTGTTGATTGCAGAGCGGTTAATAATATTACGGTAAAGTATCGTCATTCCATGGCTCATGTATTTTCATTAAATTAGATTTTAAAAGTGGATACCATCAAACTAGAATGAAAGATGAAGATGAATGAAAAATTATTTTTAAGACTAAATATGGACTTTATGAATGGTTTCGCAAGTGTACAAATCGTAACTGATAATAAAGTGGATGAGTCAGAATATCGTCCCATAAGTATTGAAAATTATTAACAGGTATCGAAATGTATTCAATTAAAATCTATCTAATAATTCGAATAAAAAAATTAATTACTAAACTATAACAGTAAAATAACAAAATTAAATAAGCAAGTTTTTATCAAGAGAGCAAGAATCTAGGGTTTTTGATTCACCATAACTAATCATATGCAGTTTCTCTCGTTGAATTAAAATTATTTGTTCTTATTGTTGATAATCAAGTTTCTCTAATTTATTCATTAATTTTCCTCAATCATTAACGAAATATTTTAACAGGTAAATTTCCTACATCTCTATGAAAATTCTAAACCTGTCAAAATTCATTAAGAATAAAGAAACCATATAAAGATTATACAGGCCCATAGATATCTCTATCATATGGTATCCTATGGTATCTCAAATAAAGGTTGAAACAATTATCACTTATCAGTCTCAAATTGAATCCCATGTCATATAAATGGTGATCAAGCATTCACAAACATCAAATTCATAATGAAATACTCAACAATATTAAATAAATATTAAATTAATCCAACTATAAAAAATTCACATAATCAATGTTAGGTTACATCGTAACCTTAGAAAAATATATTAGTTCATGAGGAAATTAAATAAAAATCTAATGAAAAAAATCTAACATCAAAATATTTAAGAAGAAAAACTAAAACGAGAAAACTTGAAAAATCCCCAAGTGATGCGCCACAGCCCTTCTTTTCCCTTCCTCCTTTTCGTCACGCTCCCAAGTTTCCAATGAGTTTAGATCATTTTGACTTGTTTCTTAGATTTCTTAGGTAGATTTCAATTTGTTCATAGGTTCAAAGGATATTCAATCCCACAAGTTCACATCAGGCTAAACATAGGCTTGCTACGGTGGCATGGTTGCAACAAGGCTGGGAAAACAAAAGAAAATAAATTAAGGGGCACAATGAGGTTTGAAACAGTGGGCATTGTGCCACGGTGGTGCCCTGGTGTCAGAGGTAGGAGACGACAGTGATGTGGAAGAGGAGGTTTTACGTGGAGGGCTTGTTCATGGCTTTGGCGCTGGGACTACATTGGCTCTATGCAGTGGCTGAGTTGAAGGGGTAGCAATGGTGGAAGGCTGAAAGGGTCACGGCAGGCTTGTGGCTCTAGTGGTTTGTGGGGGTGGCTAGGATTAGAAGGCTACGATAGCTTGGGTTTCATCATGCATGAGGAGTAAACGTATCTACAAAGAGGAGATTGGAAACATAAAGAAAACCCTAGAGGTTTTGAACGAAAAAATGAATGTATATCTAAAAATTAAAACAGATACGTGCATGAATGGGAGTGGATGAGACAAGGCCGTGAAGGGAAACTTAAACGAATAAGTTTGAAAAAAAAAAAAGACAGATTCCCCACAAATACGTGGCTACATGGTACATAAAATATTAAAAATAAATAAATAACTTGAGTTTACAAAATTTTTAATGGAAAGGAGACTAGATTGTGTCCATTTAAAATAGATAACAAACATATTGAAATAAATAGATCATAGGTTAGATCTTCTAAAAATAAAATGAACTGTGATCTTGATAAAAAAAAAAAATAGTACTCGAAAACTCAACTAGGTTTTTCAAACGTCTCATCCAAAAAATATTTTTGAAAGTGGGAATAGTTGGGTCCAAGTATTACAAATTGACCACCATAATTAAAGACATGTTCGAACTTACATCCTATTTGAATGATTTTTGCTGGCATTTGAATGCCATTCTGAGACGAAATTCAGTTGTCACAAAAAAAAAATGACCTTTTGAATGTGGTCGAATCGTCTAGCAAATTTTCATCCCAAAATATAATTTTTATATTTTGGGTATTATATTTGTCCCAAAATAACTTTTGGGACACTAATATTGGGACGATATTGAGATATATTTTTTCATTCCAAAATACATTTGGGACAAAAATCCAATCTTTTGGGATGAAGATTTTCGTCCGGAAAGACATGATTTGTTGTAGTGGTGAGTTTGGATTTCAAGTTGAGAAATTATTATCAATAAAGTAATCTTATAAAAATAAAATGTACAAACTGATGTTTTGATGGTATAGTAAATTCTAAAATTATTTTTAATATAAAATGATTTGTCAAATCACATTTCAAAGCCAATTTGTAATCCATCCCTCCTTTTTCATTTTAGACACTAGCCGCACTAGCTGAACCTCTATAAATTGACGAGATGGGCATAAAAGCCTCAATGAATCACTCCCATTTCAGCAATAATTAACTCTAGTACTACACCTATTGCCTCATGATCCGCTTGGTTGACAAACTATTTGAGAATTTCTAAAACATAAACACAAAATGACAAAGTTGGCAATAAAATTACACATCACCTTCGACCACAAATTCTATAAGAGAAATGACTTGTATAAGTCTCAAATAGACAAACTCTATACAAGTCTTAGTAGACCCCACATAAAAATATGTAAAACAAAAAAACTAAACAAGCTTGTAATGCAGTACAACTACAACATACTAAAAAGATTTAATAAGGAAACCAAAATGAAGCACATCCATAGCCTAAACTCCTGCCATTTCAAGATTTCCCTTAGCATCACTTTGCTTATTTTCCACCTTTTTGTATTTATACCAAGATGCACACACCAAATAAACCCCAAAGTTTACCACACTAATCCCAGACAATAACCAGTAGAAGTAGTTCAAACTATCTCTATTTAGATTGTTATTTGCCAACCACCCACCACTCACCTTGTTCACCATCTCCACAACCACTGTGCTCAGGTAGTACCCTAATGCCAATGAGCACCATGAAATGGCTGTGCTTAGTGATTTCATGCCTGCTGAGCTCTCTGCATAGAAAAACTCCAGTATTCCAACTAGGGTAAACATATCTGCAGCACCAAATATGGCATATTGGAACCCCAACCAAAACAATGTCATTGGTAGAGGTTCAATGCTATCAATCATGTTATGTTGGGCAGCCACCGACTTGCGGTGGGTCTCGACAATGCCGGCAACCGCCATGGAAATTGCCGACAACACTAACCCAATGCCAATTCGCTGTAGGTGTCGAATTCCAGTGGGAATTCCTGTAATTTTTCTTGCTATTGGGACAAACACCCTGTCATATATTGGAATAAGTATGAACATAAACAGTAGGGGGATCACAGGGATTGAGGGGCTGGGTACTTTAAAACCTAGGATATAGGGATCCAGGGTTGTGCTTTGTTGGATTGAGAAAGTTTGAAGTTGAGCCAAACATGTGTTCATGAATACAGTGCTAAGTATAATTGGTAGCATGCGGATCAGAATCTTTGTTTCTTCAACTTGTGTCACTGTGCACAACCTCCAGTTGGACTCTGATTGCCCGGTTTCTATTGATGAATCATTGTAATTACTTCTAATAATTGCTGCCCGGTCAAAAAATCTGTAAAATCGGCCATTGTGCATTTAGTTCAGTCATTACAAGAATACTGCAAGGTAAGGTAAATTACTTGATGATTTTGTTAACATATATACCTAAACTGTTTTGTTCTCTCCAAGATTTCATCATCCATATTTGTTCCTTTCTCATGAATCTCTAGTAATTCCCCTGCATTCTCTGGTAATGGAAGGTTTCGGTTTCGAATGGCAGCCACAAACACCTGAATTTGAAGAACAAAAAGCTACTAATTAATCAACATAGAACATGTTTCTATGTACACATTACATTCCATCGTTAATACCACACTCAGTCAACACATTAATTAATAATTTGAATTAAAAAACCAAAATTGCATATGGGGGAGAATATTCCCCACTTAAGTAGTCATTTAATTAGTCATATATTGTTTCCCTACCATGAATATGAAACAGTACTAGGCATATCAATTAAATATGGCAATACTAGTGATATTTTTTTATGGTCCAAAAACAATAGTCAAAATGTACATTTTCATGTAGAATTTTTTTTTTATACTGTATTTTATTATTTGTAGCACAGTGATTGATGTTTCATTTGTTTAAATGATAAAAGTGGCTGAAAATGGACACATTAATTAGAATCATAATATAAAGAGCATTTTGTCTTTTTTTTTTGTAATAGTTACCTGTAGAATTCGTACAAGAGGGCTTCCCTTGGGCACATTATTCCGATACAAAGACTTGCCCATGCAGACGAAAACCAATGCAAATAATATCACAATGGTGCAGACGCCAAAGCCCCAGTCCCAGCCTTGGTTGGTGATTATCCATACTATGAAAGTCACCCCAATTATAGCTCCAATGGTGAGGCTAAACAAGAACCAGTTAAAGAAGCTCGACAATTGAGCTGCCTCTTTAGGGTTCCTATCGTCGAATTGGTCTGCTCCCAAGGACGGCAACGCCGCCTTTACTCCGCCAGTTCCAAGTGCAACCATGTATAAGCCAATAAAAAGGATTGCTACATGGCTGGTGTCTGCAGCGTCGCATTTGTCCTCTCCAATTAATACACCACCATTGCACGGCACAGGTCTTAGTTGGTGAAGATGTGCTTGTACTGCTAGGAGGGCATATCCCTGCATATGCATGCATGAATCAGTTGATTAAACAAACTCATTTAGACTTGAAAGTTAGAAGCACTACGAGAAGACTGTTTAATTGTGGTCAATTGATAGTTATTTTCTCTGAATGTCATTATATTCTATCAAAATTAGTCTATTTTTGTCGAAAATAATCAACCACAAATATTTATTTTTTGGACAGTGGACAGACCAGATTATTGATGGACATCATCATGTATACTTTTTTATTTGAAAAGGAATATTATATGTTAGTTTGAGAAAATATCATAGAAAATATGATCAACATTGAAAAAGCAAACATTTATATATCATAATAAGATATCTTTAATTAAAGAATGGGAATCTACTAGTAGCCAACAGATCAAGACACTCAACCAACCTACTACATGGTGGGTCTAAGGCGCCTTAGCCAACATGATTGGATGATCATATTACTTGAGCTGTGAATCAAGTACTGCAACAACAGGAGAATTTATTTATTTTTGTTTGTTGTTGAGTCAATGGCGCATGCCATTTTAAAATGGTTCTAGGCTGTGGTTGTCCCTTGAAATCTGTTGGTAGTTGGTATATCTGTCTACCTCGATCGCGAGTTATATGCATGGCCGATCATCCAGAGACAAATTATCCATGGAATTAATATCGACTTACCATTATTTGAGATGAAATTTCTTTCCGGGTTGCCTACAGAAAATGGGTTTAGAGTTACATAAATTCTTGTTTAGGGGTTGTCTATGAAATTTCCACTGTTTATTTTTGGAGTACAGCTCATCATTCTCATCTTATCCGATTGCACTAGTTTTTATCAAAGCCCTAGCTATCTAGGTTGGACTATCCTGAGTTTTGTGATCCCTTGGGACAATCTCATATAATATGAACAAGAACTGGGTGAGAAAACTCTAAATCATGATGAGAGCATAGAGCTTTGCGAAAGCAAAATGATGAATGATCATATATATATATATATATACACACACAAAATCTTGGCGAATGGAATTATAATAAACTTACCAACAATTCTATGAATGCAAATATCACACAAGTCTTGAATCTTGACAGATAGGTATCACATATGAAACCACCAACGAGTGGGAGCAAGAATGCAGTCCCCATGAAGTTTGTGAGCGTAGTGGCGGATTTTGTTATGCTGAAATTCATGTACCCATAAAAATATGTTACAAGGCTCACAGCATTTGTGATGAACGCCATGTTCTCCAGGCCCTCCGTAGCTGCATACATGCATGAATTCACTTTTAAGAAACCAACCAACCGACCACAACTGACAAACAAATAGGTAATTATGGGCTCGGTTTAAATAGTAGGATGAGATAAAATCATTCTAGAATAAAAATGAAAGTTAAATTAAAAAATTATTAAAATAGTACTATTTTTTAATATTATTATTATTATCATATCTTAAAAAATTAAATTGTTAATTAAATTTTGTATAAAAATCTAGAAAAATTCACTACAAGAAAAATGAGTATTAGTGACCAAATATTTGCAACTAAAATGACTATTTCTGCTGAAAATAATTTTTTTCTACATTTTTTTTTATTTTTTATGATGAAATCTGGAGTCACGAAAAGCCTATTTTCTTATAGTAATTATAATAATGAAATAAGATGAAACCGTTTCCATATTTAAACAGGCATATTAATCGTGCTTTATAATTATATCTATCATTCACTACAAGAAAACTGCTTATTTGTTATATTTTTATTAGTCGCAAATAATTCATTTTAGTCACTAATAGTCTATTTTAGTCGCTAATAATCTTTTTCATCGCTAATGTTGGGTCACTATTATCTATTTTTCTTGTAGTGATTGTTAGTACCGTATACAAAAAGCGCAGCTCGATTTCCTCCTAGCTTTGTTTCCAGCCTCTCAGCCTTTGTCTTGACATCAGTACCGCAGATGCCCTGGTGAATGATTAATAACAAAGAAGAATGTTGCATTATAGATCAACGTAATAATGAAGCGCCATGCTAATACAGTTATAAGAGAGAAAAACTCGAAACTCAAATAAACCAAGAGAATTATAAAAAAATGAGATCATATTGAATGCATATAATGCAGAAGAAATGATCAGAGAGCTCAAGAGAGAAACTTAATTTGGTGGATTTGGAACAGTGAAGTGAATTTGCCTTGGATGCTCTATACATATTCGGGCGGTACTATATTTTCTTCAATAACCTAAAGCCAACCTGAAGATTAACTAAGCTAATTACTAATTAGCATGAGCTGCTTACCATTGTGTAGGAATATGCTGCAGCTTTCTTCCCTAACCCAATAGGAATATTAAGAGAATTTGCTTCTTACTTGGCAATGGTTATACCGATTTAAGTCCTAAGACTATTTATAGAGGCAAATAGTAGAATAAGGGAATCATATGGCATCTTAATTTCTCTATCTTCACCAAAAAAAAAAAAAAACATTTATTTTAATGATGGATATTTTGTCTTTAGTTGTTAACCTAAGTGTATATGCTGCGTGGTGTCGATAAAGATACATTGTACCTTAGTGCATTCATTCATCTCATGATCATCATTGTATATTTTATTTGAAATTTGCATTGAAATATTTTCTTTGACTTTTGTTTTTAAGCATTTCCAGTCTTTAGTGATTTCCAGAGATAACTATTGGTTCTTTAAGAGGTGATGAGTGTTTGATTTAATGGGGCTCTGAGGTAGGGAAACTTTACGGCTGATCAAGAGAAAAAAAACTTCTTGCGACACTTGAACTGTATACACATACGACAGTCGTAGATGCGAATCTTGCAGCATATAATATCCTCCTCAATTATTTAATATTTCTTATTTATAACTATAAACTCATAAATTGATATAGATTAATGTGATACGTTAAATTATAAAATTATTTTATTATAAAATAAATATAATATATCACAAAAAATCACATTAATTATATATAAATTTACTAATTAATTTTATAAAATCTTTTCATAACTGTATCGCTTCTCTTATTAAAATGGAGATAGCTGAAAATAATCACCACAAATTGTCTGATGTTTAGACATCCTATATATCCACTCTACCTAATTAGAAATTTATAAAAGTTATATTCAAATTATAAATCGTACGTACAACATATAAAGTTGTCAACCTTTTCGGTTGGAGACAGTTTGAGGTAATCATATATCAAGGAATTTGTTAGTGCAGTCGGTGAGTATCTTAGCCATTTATATTAATATAATGAGGTTGCAGTAGCAGCCTGCATGTATGCTTAATTCCGCGCGAGATGTCTGCAACATTCACGTTCTCTCCCACGAAATTCAATTCATTATATATATATATATATATATATATATATATATGTACACAACAACATGCGGGCCATTTATATGTAATGATTCAGGTATTGATCTGCCCCCTAATTAATACTCATGTTAGACCTAAGTAATTAATATGCATAATGTGATCACATACAACACTCAAGAAGTATATATATTGTAGCTAGTCCTATTAATTTAAATTTTGGATTTGAGAATTTCAGTTTAAAAGATGAATAATTTTTTAAAATATTTTAAAGGGAAAGTGTCAAAACTATTGATAAAAAAAAATAAGACAAGGCTGGGTGAATAGGCCTAATTGTAGCACTCCCGTTAAATTTTTGGTTAATTAGGTCTCACATTTTTTATTGACATAAACTCTGATATAATTTGTAAAGCTTATTAATTAAAACTCAGTAACATTTGGATCGGATATATATTTTTAGAATATCACTAATTTATCAATGATAAAATTAGATTTTTATTAAAATTATTATAAAAACATTAACTTTACATTTCAGAGCAGTACTACACCATCTACTCTTATAAGTGGAGTATCACATGTATAAATACACACATATTATATATATATATATATATATATATATTATATACACACACATGACACACAGAGTACGTTATGTCTTGTATTGGTTGAATTGCAGAAATGTATGTCTGATAGCTATTTTGGACAGGTGTTCATGCATGGCACGTAGTTGGGGTGGGTCCTGATTAATAGTGTAAGCTTTGTACTTTCTCCAATTAATTAATTAATTATTCTCCTGATCTCTTTGTATTTATGCTTCTTTTTTAAAAATTATTTCAATTAGCAAGGTAGTTAAAAGATGGGCCCCTACATTAAATAAGTCATGAACAGCTTGCATATGCTAATTGATGAGGAAAATCATATTCTAAGGATGATCATCCTTTTTAATATTATATGAAAGTGAAATGCCATATTGTGATTTAGCCGGAGAAAAAAAATCGTGTGTTAGCTAATTCATATGATCATCAAAATCATTATTATTATTAATTACTATAGTCATATATATATATATATATATACTCCATATATATATATATATATAATTGTTTGCATTACTTGTATTAAATAATATTTTCATTACAAATAACTGACCATGAATAAATATTTTTAAATTAATTAATTATATGCATGACGATTGCAAAGATGCTAGAAATTATTAAGGCCAACATTCATCCATCAAGGCAAGGCCACATGATCAGAATATGACCTACTTCTTATGCTATGAGGGGGAGACCTACCTAATTAATTATGTTGACAATTCCAGTGAGTGGCACAGCTCGACTCCATAATATATATTTGAAAGCAGGATGAATGTATGTGCATGTTGGTGCATCATGCAGTAGTGTTTGTTCCAAACCTTTGATAATTATTAAAAGGATGTTCCCCTTATTATATATTAATTTTTCCAAAAAGCTTGATTTTTTTCATCATAAAACTAGTCTCAAATTATGTACTTGGCTTGCAATTTCATGATTAGTATGGTGTGAAATAGTTAGCATATGCATGGATCGATGTTCGATCTAGATTAAAGTAATATTCATCATCCTTTTAATCATAATATTTATACTTTTTATGTTACATAACATTATTAATTATTTTTTACTTGTCTGCTAAATATCATATGATGTCGCATCAAGACATAATAATTTAACTATATATATATATATATGTATACATGAGCTGCTTTAAAAAACAAAAATGTAAGAAATTACGTCTCTAGCTAACGCAAGTTACGATAATAAAACTAAGACATGCAGAAGTTTGTTAATAAAATAACTTTATCATATGTAAGCCACAGTATTCAAAGTTATGGTCAGCTTTTGACCAAGTAGGCGACAATTACATATATAATAATAAATGTCGATTAGTTAAAAGTGAGACATCAAGCTCTGTCCTGATCATTAAATATTATTGATAATAAGTTTTTGGCATTTTCTCTTTGTCCTTAATTTCTTAGCAACCATCTAAGAAAAATGAACAAATACATCTATTTGAGAATAGGGACGTTGTAATCCATTATTATTTGTGATAAAAATGACTATTTATGATAAAAATAAATTTTTTTTAATTAAAATAATCATTTCACTAAAAATAATTGTTAATATTAGAAAATATTATATATCTAATTTGTATGAATTTCTTCACATTCTCAAGTGATCAGTCTCTGTGTTAAATATTAATTATTTGAAGAGTTATTTTGAAACATTAAAAATTAAAATAACAGTTTGATAGAACATCAACCGGCTGATCTGATCAATATGCATATTAATCAGGTGGATCGACATCATGTTTTTGTGCATTAGCAAGTCGACCTTTACATGACAAAAACTGAACATCAAGTTCATGTGGACAGTTTATCTCAAACGTCAAAGTAAAACTCATCAAACTCCACATGTTTTGAATAATTACCGAAATTGACATATTGCAGGTAGACTGCTTTTTGGAGTTATTAGAAACAAGATAATGACACTGATTATATGTTTACTCAAGTAAAAAAAACAGAAAACTACTTTGATTTTTTCAACTCTAGCTGCCATTTACAAATGGATCAGCCATAAAATTGCACCAATAAAGATACAATATGATACATAGTAATATTGTTCATTCGATTTTTTAATTCCCGATCCAGTTCGAGATCCGAAAAACTTAGGCTGATAACCGATCGAGTTCCCTACCAGCCCATATTCAATAACGTACAGGTATGTATATTGAATGCTACTTGGTTTTTCAAGGCTGAATGCTAATCAAATGTTAATTTATATTTATGTACAGACCCTGGCTTATAATTATCATAGAACTATTGAAAAATATACATAAAAGTAGGTGTGAATGTGTAGCTTATATATATAAGGAGGCCAGTGTGAATGTGTAAGAGATTAGGTCACTTAAATTGGTAAGATAATCAATGTCTATTGTACCCTTTTATTGCGAGTGAATACTTAACCATAATATAGCTTTCATGAGATGTTTATTTTATCAATTAGGCTCTCACTATGCACTGCACCTAAGCTTAAACGACATTAGCAAAATTTTGCCTCGTGATAGAAATTATGAAATCAAATTAAGATAACAGACAACCACCAAGAAGTTGATTTCATCTCTAACACCTAAAACTTTTACCAACGGTACTGCATGTTGTAAAAGTTTGTTCATTATCTTGTTATTATACATTATCTGTCACATAATGTTTCTTGGTGTGTCTAGTTACACTTCATGATTTTATACGGGCTTCTTTTGGCAACCCAAATGATCACATTCATGATATCAGAAAAACATTAAAAAAAATTATCACATTCATTTTTGAAATTCCATAATACTTGTCTAAGAGGAGGATTGACTTAATAAAGAAGATATGATATTGTCACAATTTCTAATTATTGAGTTCTTCCCAAGCAGAATTTGATTAATGATATTTTCCGATGCCTCCTTAATTTCATCAAATTAATTAGTTATGTTAAATGTAAATCCTAATTGTTAAGGCCCAATTTACGTTTGGGTTTAAATGTAAATTGAAGTGTCGAAAATTTACATGAACCTTAACTTACTATTATATGCAATGCATATTGCAGCGGAATAGAGTCTACCTCTGTGATTTTGCAAAGAGATCTAACTATTGCATAAATCAATCACATGGTAGAAATAAAACTATAACATTTATAACTTCATATTTATAAAAACATATTGTATCAAATATTTACATAACTCAGTTAGTTTCTCAACATATCCAACTGTCATCTGGTAATATTGTTATCTCACTTGATCACATACGTGAGAGATCATTCTATCAGAAGAGGAATATGCTGTAGGACCCTCAGGATACCTTAAATCTCTTGTAATATCTGGGTCTCATGACAATTTACCTATTCCTACAACAATGTTTATCATTCCATAAGGAATGATAGATAAAAATTAAAAGAGTAAGATTTCTAAGAAATCTCAGTAAGTACACAAATACATAATAAAGGCATTATCGGTACTTCTCAATAAAACGAAATGGCAGATATCATGATAAATTAAGATAACACATAACTCATGAATGCCTTATGCATGTCTTATGCATGACATATGTACCCTCTTTCTCATAGACTTACACATTTTCATGAAAAACTTATATGCACATAGGTACAAAACTTTTTGTGACATGCAACAACTTTTCTTAAAATTCGTATCTAATCCATATCTTTTCGTAATCTGTTTAAACATATGACTTTATGCATGACTTATACTTGACTTATGCTTGACATATGCACCCCTTCAAAACTTACATGTTTTCGTAAGAAAACATTTCATAGAAATAAGTGTCAAACTTTTTGTAACATAATAAAATCTTTCTCTTGAAACTCTTGTTCGTTCATATTTTCATTCTCCATTATTATTACTCGTGGTTGAGCTATCCACTATTATTACTCGTAGTTGGGCCATATCACTATTTCTGAACCTCAACGTGCATTACATATCATCGTCCCTATCGGGTTTATATTCTCTTCAATTGCACAAGCATTACGTATCGTCGTCCTCGTTATGACATAAACATTCTTATTGTAGTAGGCGTTACGTATCGCTATCCTCGCTAGTTAAGTCAGTTATACGGGTGTTACGTATTGTCGTACCTGCTTTGACACGACTTCTTATCATTCGACAGACATTATGTATCACCATCCATGTCGGCACATCAATCATCCGGGTATTACGTATCGTCATCTCCGTTGTGACGTGACTAACCTTTTTAATTTCTCTTATTCTTAGTTGTTTCTAGGGCTGCAAACGAACAGAGCTACTCTTGAACAATTTGAGCTCGACTCGTATAAACTCGATTCGAACTCGATTCGTTTAATAAATGAGTTGTTCGTGAGCACTAATATTGGTTCGAATATTAAACGAGCTAAACTCGTATAATCTCGACTCGACTCGTATAAACTCGGTTTGTGTTCGTGAACAAGATTCGTATAAACTCGATTCGACTCGTTTTGAGCTCGTAACAATACTCGTAATATTTCTATATGCATATATATAATCTTGCATATATTCTTACATATATTCTTTTATTATATATATTTTCTGTGTTATATATATTATTTTTGATATTTTGTATAAGTAATATATTTTGTTACTTTATGGAGATGTAGTGTTTTATTTCTTTACAATAATAATGTATTAAGTTTACAAAAAAATTATTGAGTCAAATATCTATAAAGAGTAAGAAACTCGAGTAATTACTCGACTAAATTCGGCTTGTTCGTTAGAGAGTAAAAACAAAGATCGATAAATAACTCGATTCGACTCGAGCTCGTCTTTGATCGGCTCGAATTCGACTCGACTCGGCAAACTCTTAGCTCGACTCGAACTCGAACTCGAGTTATTGGAGTCCAGCTCGACTCGACTCGACTCGAACTCGTCTTTGATCGGCTCGTTTGCAGCCCTAGTTGTTTCTTTCTTATTTTCATGAATTTTTTTATTTTTCTTGAAAATGCATGCCATGCCTTTTCGACATAATATCTTGTGACGTAATGGAATATGCATTTATTTTCTAAACATTCACATGCATGCTTTATGCTTACATGAGTCACATGTCATGTAAAACATATTTAATCAATGCATGACATAAATAAATCACACCACGTATCATATTTCAAGTAATACGAAATCAATTATCTTAACGTAAACATAAATCTTACCAACCCTCATCAGTCTTAGGTTGAAAAAAATGGAAGTGGATACTAAATGTGATTTCTACCAGGATGTTGAGGAGGATCTAAAACATGCTTTGCTTAGCTGTGTTTCATTACAGTTATTATGGCAGTGTTTTTCAACCTATCTCATTGTTTTAATAATTCTGCTAATTTTATTGAGACAATGAGAATGATTATGTAACAAGGGAATGATGATGATTTAACTCAATTTTTTATGATTATGTAACAAGGGAATGATGATGATTTAACTCAACTTTTTATTCTTCGTTAGAGCTGTTGGCACAGAAAGAATACAAAACAAATGGAAAATGTTAGTCTGGAACCGGTCAAAGCTGCAGAGTATGGTATCTCCTTATGCAAAGCTTTCACTGAAGCAAGAATTTCAAGAAAACAGGATCTGATCCGGGTTGGTAGATTGTGTCCTCCTGAAACGGGTTTCTTGAAGTTGAATTTTGATGGAGCCATTTTTCCAGACTTGCAACAAGCTGGCATTGGAGCTATGCTGAGGGACACAAGTGGGGCGGTAATAATGGCAGTGGTAAAAGGGAGGAGAAAGTTGATGAGGCTGCAGCCATCGAAGCTATTGCGGTGCTGAAAGGACTTCAATTTTGCTTACCTCTTGGAGTACCAAGAATAGTGGTGGAGACGAACTGCTTGAATATTGTTACTAAGCTGCAATTGGAGATGAGTCTCTAGCAAATGATGGCCATGTTATCCATGAGACAAGAAGACTATTGAGGTGTTTCCAGGAATTCAAAATACAACATGTGAATCGAATTGGCAATAGTGTTGCTCATTCGTTAACTCGAAATGCATGAAATATTGTTAATGTTAATATTTGGTAGGAGCATGTTCCCTTATTTTCCCAAAATGCTTTATGGTTTGACAATAACTGATCTATTGATGTTTTCATGAATGGAAATCTGGTTATCACAAAAAAAACATAAAGTCAAAACATTTTTATCTAAAAATCAATGGAGGCCGAAACTCCTAGGGTCTTTAGGAATTTTTTTATTTTCTTTTTACTCAAGCTCATTTCTTATTTTATAAATTAAAATAGTTCATAGAACAAGGCTAAAACCTTCAAGCCAAAATCATCATGTGTGCTCCCTTATATTTTTCTTTCAATTATTTCTTTTATTCACTATTTTTCTTGCATAACTCTATATATAGCTAAACCTATATCTTCCATAGAAGTTATTTAATATTTTAACATTCCAACATAACCAACCTTTCAATAGTTTAGATGACAAACCTAAAATTCTCCAAAATTCCACCTTAGGGCCGAAACCCCCCTTTTTTTCCCATTCCACTTTCTTTTGTCATCTAATCCTCGTGTGATCTTATCCATTCGTCCAACCATAGTCATCTAGGATAAGTTCTTATCTTCTAATAAATTTCCTTCCAATTTCTTGTGGGATAACCTAGTTCAAAATTTACTTAAGTTAAATTAACAATTTCTAGCATTTGAAGTTCAAAAGAACAACTATTACTATAAAACTACCATACAAATAATTCAATACCAAGATTAGGTTATTTTGTGCACTTACCATTTTCTCCAAAACTTCTTATTAGTGAAAGAGCTTGGTTTTGCTAATTTTCTCGACAATGTATCCAAAATGTCCTTTTTCAAGGGTTTGTGGGAAAGTGAGGTTCAAGTGGAGGTTTTAGGTGTTTCTTTTGTTAAGTAGCCATGGGAAAACTCCCTTCTACGCATGGTCAACTAGATATATAGGAAAAAGGAATGAAGAATGAGCTTAAAACACATGGTTCGTTGTTTCCTTGGCCAAGTGTCGTTCTTGGCTTAGACTCATCATTTGGGCTAATTCTAGACTTAGTTGGCAAGACACACGTCTATAGCTTCTTCTTGCGCCACCTAAGAGCTTAACAAGGTTATTAGAGATACAAAATCTTATCACTTGAGTGAGGGCATCTGAAATTGTGTCACATATACAATTCAGCTTCTATATGCTTCTTATTGTCATCCATTGCTTTCTAGAAAAAAAGAAAAAAAAAACCTCTCTTGCCACATGTCTATACAGGTGTCATGCAAGGGATTATGTTCAAAGATTCTTCAAAAAGAAAAAAAAAACAAAGTTGGTGCAAGTTTACTTGCTTAAGTCGGTGGTAAGTTTTCCTATGACTAAGTTAGTTCAGTCAACTTCCAACCCAATTTTGTCTTTGATCCAGTCGTTATCTCCAAAAACTCAAAACATGAAAGTTATATATCTTCCTCTTATTGTTCCATAAAATTTTGAATCACCTCATTAGAAGATCATATTAGAAAGTTATGCTCAAATTACCAAAATATGTCGTAACTGGCCAAGAGTAGCCAATCCAGGCACACCATGTGTTTCCCTTTTTATTTGGGTGCTTTGTTGACAAGAAAGCTATCAAGTAACTCATCTAACGCCACTTGTCTCTACACTTGACATGATGCCATATTTGGTGGAAAGATATCTCACAAGGAACCCATGCAAAGTCAGTTACTAACTCAAAGTTGGTGGTTACTACGCTTAAGTTGGTTCCGCCGACTTCAAGCCCAATTCCGTCCTTAATTAAACCCGTATCTTTAAAAGCTCAAAATATAAAATTTATATATATTTCTCTTGGATTTGCAAAATATCTTAAATCGTCCCAATCCGAAATCAAATGAAAAGGTTATGATCGAATTACCGAAAGATGTTAAATCTATCAAAATTACCAAATTGCCTTGGTTTACACTAAATTCTTCTATTTGCATCATTTCATCATTTTAACCCTAACTTATCAATATTATATATAAAAAAATATCCAAAATAAATAATAAATATGTATCCAAAAATTTTCCAAAGGTCCACAAAAATAACTCTAAAGAAATTATAATCAGACTAAGCATGTAAATTAAAAAGGACAAGTAAATATTCGGGTTATTACACAAATAAAAACGGTACCAAAGGAGAATTGAAAGCAAATCCTTAGATATAAATAGGGATGCAAATGAACTGAATTGAGTCAAATTCAAACAAGGATACTCGAGCTCGATTAACATATTTTCTCGCTCGAACTCGGCTTGAACTCGAATAAAAATTGAATATTATTGCTCAAACTCGGTTCATTAACCATTAATATTGTCCGAATTCGACTTGAGCTTGACTAAAAATAAACAAACGATTTGAGCTCGAACTCGATCTTTTATTTTGAAATTTTTAATCTTATCAATTGATTAATAAGAAAATTTTAAATTTTACAAAAAAGGGAAAAAAAAACATTTAACTATTGAACCAATAATTTCGATTCAAAATTCTTACGGTATAACTTTTTTTATAAAAGTAACTTATAGTTATAAATTAAAGAATAATACACAAGATAAATGTAATAAACTAAACTATTTAATACATATAGATAATATAATAAATCAAAATTCTAGTTGTATTATATTTGATTATACAAATTATCCTATACACATTTTGGGAACATAATATATCTATATTAAATAAGCTGGTTAACTATAAATAAATTAATAATATATAATTAAGTATATGAAATATAACTAACGTGTAATATATAACACACACACACACACATATATATATATATATAATATTACGAGCTTCAAAATGAACTCAAACGAGACAAGCCGAACTTATACCAGTTTTGTTCACGAGTCTAAACCAAGTCAAGCCGAATTTATATAAGTTTTGCTCGTTTAATATTCGAAACTATATTAGTGTTTACAAACATCTTATTTATTAAATGAACCGAGTTCGAACTGAATATCTACGCGCTAAGCTCGAGCTGTTCACAAGATACTCTGTTCATTTGCAACCCTAAATACAAATGAGAAGCATTTTGATTCTCATAAATTATAGTGATTATATATATATATATATATTATGTAATTCTTTTGTACTTAACTAATCATTTTCATTTTGGTTTTATGTTTCTTGCCTTTACTATATGTATAGATAGTCCTTAATATTTATTATTCAATGATAGATATGGAAAAATATATTCTGACTTGGCTGATATTAGAACAACACACCGAGTAGTAAGGGTGGTGATGACTCATCTTCTATTCTAATAGATGTGGAAGAGCATATAATTCTTCCAACACCTGTACCCACAAATGCACAAAACCCTACCCACTCTTTCCTACCTTGAGCCAAGGAAAAAAAAAACTAACACTCAATCGTGCTGTAAAAGCCCGAAATTCCTAAGATGAAGTTTTATTTGAATTTCTTTTTAAAAATAATATATATTGGAGATTTAAATGAGAATATTGAGTTTAGAATAAGTGAAATCATGTATTATAGAAAATATTATGGAGAAATCTTTGAGATTTGAAACAAGGTATCAACTAGAAAAATTCAAGTTAAACTTAAAAGGACTTGAATTCTCAAAAATTAGAGTGTAAATGCAAGAGGAAATGAAATAACCAAAAATCAAACACTTGGTGCCCGAAATATGCATTCCCGGATTAGTCTGCTGAGTTTTATTATAATGAGCATAAATTCTTCATATGATATCCAAATGATTTTATTCCAATTCGTATAGAATTATAAGAGACAGATATAAAACTTTCATGTTTTAGGTCTTTGAAGATTTGGATGGATAGATGACTTATTTGGGGGAATAAGTAGACTGTTCTGGATTGAGCTTAAGTGGAACTCGAGTTAGATGAAATGGACTAATTTAGGGCATGTGACAAAATATGTAATTGGTTTTCAGGTTTTCAGGTATCTTGACATGTGTAAGAATAGTTGGCAAGTGATGAGAAGTTTATTTAAAAGTTTAGTTAGTTTAGTTGTAATAGAAACACAAGAGAAACCAAATTCTGCTAATAGGTAACTAAGTGGATCAAAATGGGACTCAATCCTAACTAAACCAAGAAGGGGAATTCTAGAACTTGTCAAGTAGAGTCTTAAGAAGGTTAACAAGTAACCAAATGGGTCAGGAGAAGGCTAAGGGGCATGGCATATCAGAAGAAGGCTAGAAATTAGGGTCCATGCATGGTTAGGTGAGATGCCACCTCATCCCTTATCCCATAAGCTTTCACCTCAATCATTGATTAAATGGGCTGCAAAAATATCTCAAATATTAGCCATTAGATGATCATTCTAGCTACAAAGCCTAAGATCTTGGAGGCTTAAGTGAAATCATGAGATTTGTATAGGATGACACCTCATCTCCCATGCAAACCAGTAGCCGGTTACCCTTAGCAGATTTCCCTCTTCTTTCCTTCATATGGGTCGACCACCACCCCTATAAATAGACGTTTGAGAGTCTTCAATTCTCTTTGGAAGGATAGCACACGTTCCCTTTGAAGAATACCAAAGAAAAACCCTTCTCAATCCCCTAAACTTTTACGCATCTCCTAAGTGAGTTAATTGAGTATTGTTGGGGAGAAAGCTTTCAAAGATTGGCTTGATCATCTCCAACAACATTTAGAGAGTTGGTAAGTCCGCATTATAGCTTAACTTTAGCATGGAGATGGTTTATTTAAGTGGTTGAACTATACATATTACTATTGAACCCTTAAATTCTTATGTAAGTGATATAAGGAATCCAAGTATTATTTGAATTGGTTTTGGTTATGGAAATGTGTTAAATGGAGTTAGAAGAACCTAAAATTATGTTATAATGAGTAAAAATTAGGTTATGTGAAAAGATTGCAAGTTTGGGATTGAAAAATTCCATGCTCTGTGACTTCGCTCGACCCTCGCTCGACCGATGGATCGAGCGAAGAACAACTATAAACCATCACTTGACTCTCGCTAGATGTTTAGCTCGAGCGAAGTGTAACCCGAGACTTCACTCGACACTTGCTCGATATCCTACTCGAGTGAGCTCTAATCCGAGATCTTGCTTGAATATCGCTCGATACCTTGCTCGAGCAAGATATCCAGTTTGTTTGACACTTGCTCGATATTCTGCTCGAGCAAATTCCAACCCAAGATTTCGCTTGATTCTCGCTCGATACCTTGCTCGAGCGAAATACCCTGTTTTGCTGAAATTCGGGACTTTTACTTGGATAAAAGTTAACATTTCGATAAGGAAGAATTATATGTGTTATCTAAGTATATAACTTATGAAAAAAAATACGTTGTAGGATTTATGATACATACATATGTAATTATGTGATAAAGTTAATAGTACATGCATGTTCTTGTACGTGTTGAGATTTAGGAATAAGTGGCATGGCATGTACTTGAGAAACATTCATAAGAATAAGAAATGAACAACTAAGAATAAGAACTATGAATAAGTTAGTCACGTTGTGACGGAGACGGTGAGACGTAACGTCCGGATAACTGATGTGCCGATAGGGACGGCGATACGTAACGCCTGTCGTATGATAAGAATGTTTATTGTCATCACGGGGATGGCGATACGTAACGCCCGTGAGAATAACATGATTAGCGGGGACGGCGATACGTAACACCAGAAGACTGACACGAGACTCATCATAATGGAGACGGCGATACGTAACGCCCGGGTGACTGATGAGTTATATGCGATGGAAACGGCGATACGTAACGCCTATCGGGAATAAAAAATAAATAAGTTTTAAGAAGTGTAGTTTTTTTTTTTAGAAAAATGAGATAAATTATCATAAGAATGCATACCTATGTAAGTTAATGATAAGTTATGCATAAGTCACATGATATATATTTTAAACTATGTTTTCTGTTAGATTTTCTAAAAATGTTAGTGGTTGCCTTGTCTATGCTTTTTTAAACTAATTGTGTACTTACTAAGATTTCTAAGAAAATCTCACTCTTTTGTGGTTTTATATTTCTTTTTTGTATATATAAATTATACACTGGATGTGATGGCCGACAAGGGTAAAGCCCCAATGCTGCAGGAGGCATAGGAGAGTCTTGAGGAACTCTCTAGTTTTAATCCCTATATAGATTTCACTTTTGTGTCTTTGGGCCTTTCTATATATGATCAACCGGTAGAGTTTTGGTACCACAGTGCACCCGTTTTTGTTGAGGAGGAGCAGCGTACAGGATGCTATTTGACTTTGGGATTTGATGGTTCCCTGTCTATATGTGGGATTTATTCGACACCACAGAGACAATATCTCCAGCAAGACCGTTGTCTTAGCTTGGATATATTTCATTATGGGAGGGAATTTCCTAAAGTTAAAAAAGAACCCAAGTGACCATAAGAATGGTTTTTTTATATGTAATAGTAATTTTGTTAACCCTGATAACTGTTTGGGCATGTATATATAATAGTACAATGTTATGTGAATGAATGAATGATGTGGAAGTTAAAAGATAATTTTTGCCACATGTGATCTTTAAAAATTTTTATATTTAAGACCTAATCCGCTGCGAATTATATAATATATGCTAGTAAGTTAAGATATATGTATTAAGTTCTTGATACGTACGAGAGTAAGTAGTTTAATGTTAGTTATCCTGACACCTTGATTTACGTTAAATCTCATACGTAAATTGGGGGCGTCACACGTGCTATGGTAACACTTTACTAAAGTGGAGACTATTGGCTATGATAAACCCAAAGTTTAGTACAATTATATTACTAGGCTATTCAATTAAGCCTATAAAAATGTATGATACATCATCCATAATGCACCACCTCAACAATGCGTGTGAAACTTCTCTTTTTAGACTTCAAATAAATAGTTGGAAAAGTTAAACATCGAGTGTTAATTAGAGATGTGAAGGGAAGAATTGTAGTCCATAAAGGTTTATAAAGTATGTTATAGAAAATTTTAGTTTGTTTGGATAGTGAGATGAAATGAAATGGTTTTAGATCAAATTAAAAGTTAAATAAAATCTTGTTAGAATATTATTTTTTGATATTATTATTATTTTAGAATTTGAAATAGCTGAATTAGAATTTGAACAAATTAAATTATTTATTATATTGTGTGTGAAAATTTGATAAATTTATAATGATAAAATAAGATGAGATAAGATGAGTTGAGATCACTTATCAATCCAAACAGGTGCTTAACTGCTAAGATTGTTATTAGACGTGAATTGCCTTTTAGGCTTTTGGAGCATAATAAGTTTATAAAGTATGTGGATGATTTGGAGTGTAGATTTGCGTTGCCATCCCAAATTACTTTATAAAGGATTATGTTTAGTTGTACAGCACAAAGAGTAGATATAGTTAAGCAAGTTGTTGAGTGGTCGAAAGATTTGCCTTAACATCAATACTTGGACATTATTACAAAATATGAACTACATATGCATATTTTATTGATCGAAATTAGAGATTGCATGAGAGGATCCGTAAGTTGTGTTAAATCTCTAACCATAAGGGTGAAATTAATGAAAGGTGTTGGGTGATCGGTGCAAAACTGCAAGTGCACAGTATCGTAATTTTATAGTAAAATGATAAGAAGAGTATCGTCCTCAGGGATTGATATCTTACTTTTGACAAGTATCAAAATTATACTAAAATTGAATTTATTTAGAAAATTTACTAAATTGCAAATTGAAATTAAATTAATTCGAAGAAAACATTCAATGTAAAAGACAGATTAAATCAAAGAGGAAAAATGCTTCTAGGAAATGATTTCACCTAATATCTTACTATACTTTTCTCATCTAACTAGTTGAAATTAATTCTCTCAGATTGTTAGCAAATCAACGAAATTCATCCAAATGCCTCTTTCAATAGTCAATTGGAAATATTCTTGTTTATAAATTACATAAGAGTATGTAAATGAATCAAGCAAGAATTCACTAAGACCAACGATTTTTACTACTACATAGGTTCACATAAGTCTTTCAATCTCTAAGTTTACCTATGCTAAAATATTCAGGTTTTATCCTATAATTCCCTCTTTCGATAGCAAATCATAAGATTAACATCATCTAATTAATGGCCAATTAATCAAAGCAATAAACTCAAAATAAATCAGACAAACATAGAAGAGAACATTCCAATTAGCATAAAAAATCAAATATAGTTCGAAACTAGATTACATCGTTTTCTTAGAATAAAGAAATTTAGTTCATCCTAAAAATTAAATTTAACATAAACGAATTTACCATGATTTTCTGAAAAGAATGAAAGAAAATAAACACTGAAGAAATACTCCCGCAGTTCCGCAGCATCCTTCTCTTTTTCCTCATCTGGTTCTCAGCCATTCCACTCTACTTGTTTTTTTCTCCAATTGTCGTCTATCTCGTACATACGTGGTCAATGCCCGTTAAGTCTTCTAATTCTTCTCAACTTCTTTTAATTTGCTATCACTTGCACGTGTAAGTAGATAGGAATAGCTTCTTTTTCCTCTTCAAAACTTTGACTTGCATAGTGGTAGATAGCACTAGCTATTGATTTCAATCTCTAAGGTTTTGAATTTCCATCCACTTCATCCACTTTTCAGTTCAAATTTAAATCTCAAAAATCTTTGTTTTCTTTTCCAATTTCTACGTCGTCTTTTTTCATTCAGCACCAACTTCAACTTCTTTTGACTCCTGGAAATCTCTATTTCTCATCTATTTCAAAAATTCGCTTTATCATCTGAAAAGTCTTCATCCTCAAAATTTTGACTTATTTTGAATTTGGATCTTTATTTTCTTCAAATTTGAAATAAACATTAAATAACAATAGGGAGCCCAAAATTAAAGAAAATTAAATAAAATTAAAATAAAGTTTAAAGTTAAGAAGTGATAAAATATATTAAATTATGTAAGTCATCATTGGGCTTGGGATTTAAAGAGTGGGAGGACTAATAAATTTTGACCATCATTGTTAAAAAATGGGAAAAAAATTGACTTTGCATTAATTATACGAGAGAACGGAAAAAAAAAAAAAGAATTTTGTCATATTAAGTAGTGAACTTCTTTATATGTAGTGTGTTGTCCATATATCAAACTTGATTGTTACTTACGGCTTGAAAAATGTTTGTGATTTGTTAACAAGAGTTAGGGATGCCATAAAAATTGTGAAGTCTTCTTTAGCTAGATTTTTCAATTTCTTCTCAACTTCAATTCCTTTAAATGATACTCGATAGCCAAGCACGATCCCTTTTTGAACCATGAAATGACACTTCTCCCAATTTAGGACTAGATTTTTATCTTCACATCTCTGCAAAACAAGAGCTAAATTATGCAAACAATTATCGAAAGATGTACCCAAAATAGAAAAATCATCCATAAAGATTTCCATTATATCTTCCACCAAATCAGAAAAGATGGCCATCATGCAATGTTGATATGTTGCTAGGGCATTGCACAACCCGAATGGCATCACAACCCGAATGGGACATCCTCCTGTAAACAAATGTTCTATAAGGGCATGTGAATGTAGCTTTCTCTTGATCCTCGGGAGCTATGATAATCTGGTTGTACACTAAATAACCATCTAAGAAGCAATAGTAGGAATACCTAGCCAATCTATCCAACATCTGATCAATGAAAGGAAGTGGAAAATGATCATTCCTTGTTGCTTTGTTCAACTTGGGATAATCCATACATACACGCCAACATGTGACTGTTCTTGTAGGAATAAACTCATTATTGGCATTCCTCACCATCGTCATTCCACCCTTTTTTGGTACAACTTGCACTGGACTTACCTATGAGCTGTCTGAAATAGCATAGATAATTCTAGCATTGAGGAGCTTCAAAATTTCATCTCTCATGACTTCCTTCATTGCTAGATTTAATCTTCTTCGTTCAATCGATGGTTTATAATACTCCTCCATTAAAATCTTGTGCATGCAAATGGAGGGGCTTATACCTTTTATGTCTAAAATAGTCCATCCCAAAGCTGTTCTTCGCTCCCTTAACACACGCAACAACTTTTCCTCTTCTTTAGGTGTGAGTAGTGCAGAAACAATCACTGAAAATGTGTAATTACCACCCAAAAATGCAGTAACTGCTTCAACTCGGGAGGGTTATCAGTTGTAGGTTGTTGTGTCTTTTCTTCAGAGACTAAAGAATCCACATTTTCTACAATTGGCTCTAACCTCCCCACTTCATTACTTAGTGATGTCTCCTGTTGCAAGGCTTCCAATGCAAATACACAGTGGAGAAATTCTTCACTAACAATAGGTAAATCATATGCACAAACAATAGAGTTGGTAAAATTTAGAGCTTGAGATGAAGTAGTGATACATCGTTCTGGGTAATCGGCTGGTGCATCCTATTGAAAGGCTTCTTCTACACATTGCTTAATGACATCCACCCGGAAGCAAGTGCTTGAATCTTTTGGAAATCTCATGGCTTGGTAAATATTGAATGTAATCTCTTCCTTGCTCACTCTCAATGTTAATTCACCATTTTGAACATCAATTAACGCCCTTCCAGTAGCCAAGAATGGTCGGCCAAGGATTAATGGAACTTCTTCATCTTCCTCCATATCTAACACTACAAAATCAGCATAAAAGATAAATTTATCCACTTTTACCAATACATCTTCAATGATTCCACGTGGATATTTGATGATTGATCAGCTAGTTGCAAAGAAATGGTTGTTTGCTTCAACTCTCCAAGTCCTGATTTCCTGCAAATAGAAAGTGGCATAAGATTAATGCTAGCACCCAGATCACATAAAACTTTATCAAAAAATGAATTTCCAATAGTGTAAGGCAAAGTAAAACTCCCTTGATCTTTCAATTTTTTAGGCAATTTCTTTTGAAGAATAGCACTACATTCTTCAGAAAGCTTTATTGTTTCAAACTCCTCCAACCTTCTCTTCTTAGAAATGATGTCCTTCAAGAATTTCACATAATTTGGCATTTGTTCCAAAGCATCCACAAAAGGAATATTTATGTGAATTTTTTTAAAAATATCCAAAAACTTAAAAAATTGCTTATCTAATTTTTGTTTTTGAAAACATTGAGGATAAAGAAGTGGAGTAGAGAGAATATAAGGATTCTCAGGAAATGAAATTGTTGTCAGTTTCTCTTAATGTATCATCTACAATCTCCTCTTCTTCCACTTTATTTTTGCTTTGGCCATTATCTACAACTGTAGGGGTGGACTTAGTTTCCTTTGCTGGTGACTTCTCAATTTCTCTTCCACTCCTAAGTGTGATGACCTTGCATTGTTCTTTTGGATTCACTTTTGTATTGCTAGGAAAAGTTCCTCTTTGTTGGGCATTGATGGTAGAGGCTAGTTGCCTAATTTGCACTTCAAGGTTCTTCATAGTGGCTCCCATGTTGCTACAATGAGTCTCAATGTTATCTAACCATGAATCAGTCTTTTTAAACCTTGCATTTGTCACCTCAACAAAGGAAACCATGGCATCCTCAAGTAACATCTTTTTCTCGCTTGGCTGACTATCAAATCCTAGAGAAGGTTGCAACACATTCTTGGTGTTTCCATAGGACATGTTCTCATGATTTCGAAGCCCTGGATGGTAATAATTTGGCATAGGATTACCACGATAGCTATAATTCCGATTGTTGATGTATTGAACTTGTTCTTGACTTGCTTCATTAATCAGAACTGCCATACTTATAGCTACCACATATTCTGCACTTTGTGATCTCCCTTGTGTTGTTAAACCTGAAATTTGATGTGAAAGAGAAGCAACTTGAGCTGAAATGGCTGCTAACGGCTCTAGTTCATGAATTCCAGCAACTTTCTTAGCTATATTTCTTTCAATTGGCCATTGATAATTATTTGAAGCCATTTCATCCAAAAGAGAGGTAGCACCTTTAATTGTCTTTGACATCAAGATCCACCAGCAGCAGCATCAACCATAGTCTGAGTTTGTCCATTCAACCCATTGTAGAACATATGAACTTGTAACCAGTCCGGCATTCCATGTTGAGGGCAGCGACGAATCAGATCTTTATACCTTTCACATGCCTCATAGAGTGACTCAAAGTCATTTTGCTTGAATTGACCAATCTCACTCCTGAGTTGGGCTGTTTTTGCAAGTGGAAAGAATTTAGCAAAGAATTTTTCAGCCATGTCCTTCCAACTAGTGATACTTCCTGATTGTAGAGATTTGATAAGTGCGCAAAAGTGCATTCTAAATATCCTAATATTTGATTAAATTGCAACGAATGAAAATAGAAATGATGAAATTTCACTTATTTTATTTAATTAGATTTTTTATTTACATTGAGATATCTTTAAATATTATTTGTCTTATTTTATTTTATTTTATTTTATTTTATTTTATTTTATTTATTCTATGTTTTTATGTATTTATTTTTATGTATTTATCTTTATTTTTATTTCTGATAGATGAATAATGGGACTTATGGTTTGGACGTATAGAGATATATATATATATACATATATATATACATATATATATATATATATATGTGGATATACATATGGAAACGTGCTGGGAAGAGTTGGAAGCAGAGACGTGACCGTTGGGACGTAAGAAGCGAACAGAAATAAAAATGAAAAGCAGACGAATAAGGAAACAAAAATAAAAAGGAAGAGGAAGCGAACGAAGCGGAGGATAGAAACGGAACGAAATGTGATATAAATGAAGGCAGGCTAGAGACGAACACAGACACAGACGTACACGGACGAACGGCAAAAATTCTTGGAGGATGCCACCGGTTGTTTCAGTAATTTTTCTCTGGAGATTTTTGTTGTTCATCATATTTATGGGTAACTAAATTCTCGTGTAGGGTTAGGGATAAACTTGCACACTTGATGGTATTTTTTAATTTATTTTTTATTCAAGTATTTGATTTTCATTTATTAAAACTCTTTTGTTTAATCATTCTCAAAATATTATGAGTGTTTTCTTTTCCGAATAATTTTAGAATTTATTCTATTTATAGATTCAGTCATGCTTTTTCTATTGAATGGTTTTGTTCTTTGATTATGTTTGGATCTATTGATTATTTATATTAATTTAATTCTTTGCTGCAATATTACCTTTGGGTATATTGTCGTCATTAAGTTTTCCTAATGTGAATATCAAATTACATTATTTAAAAGAGATGAATGATTTTTCAAAGGGTTATATTGGGTTTACTTTTGGTTTATAATTTTATATTTTCCAATTGATAACTACGGAATTGAATTTTCAATTAAGTTATCAATAAATTAAGAATAATTAAAATACCGGATATGTGCAAGGAATTCCTGACACTCTACTGTTCGTTAACTTTGATTACTTTTTCCGTTAATTCTTTAGTTTAATTGTAATTTTCATTTAAAATCACTTTTTCTTTTTTCATCAATCATTTAATATTTTTTCTTAGTTTCTTTCCTATCCTACTATTCTTTTAATTTGTCTCTCTGTGGAATCGACACCCCAAAGTTGAACTACAATTACCACGTTATTCTTTGGGCGTTATCAAATTTTGGCGCCGTTGTCGGGGAGACAGTAGAAGAATTGTTAGATAGTTTTTTTTTCAGCAGTTTGTAAAGACGGTAACTCCGTTCCCTCTTTTTACTTACTGCATTATTATTTGTTTTTATTTTTCTCTTTCATAGTTTCTTTATAGTTTTGCATTTTTTTTTTTTTTTTTTGCATGCATAATAGGTATAGAGACACAATAGGTCGATTTGCTTGTAAGCTCGTGATAAAGTCAAATTCAGTGTATAATTTTTCTAAACCTTTATTTGATACTTCTTCTGTTTCTGAAAACATGAGTGAACACGAAGATCAACCCATTAGGACTTTTCAGGATTACCTCCACCCTACACGTACAGCCACACCATCATGCATCATGTTTCCACCCAATATACGTCAACTTGATGTTAAAATGGGAGTGATATAGCTACTCCCCACTTTTTATGGGTTGGAAAATGAAAATCCATATGTACATATTAGGGAGTTTGAAAAGGTAGTTGCGACTTTCATAGTCAAAATGCAACTGATAACATTGTGAGACTTAAGTTCTTTCCTTTCTTTTTGAAGGATAGAGCTAAGAGTTGACTATACTCGCTGAGACCACGATCTATTGGGTCGTGGAATGAGATGACTCAGACTTTCTTTAATAAATATTTTCCCCAGCATAAGACCAATGTTTTAAAAAGACAGATCTCCACCTTTGCACAGAAGAACAGTGAGACTTTATATATGTCTTGGGAGAGATTTAAGGAGCTATTGAGTATGTGCCCTCACCATGGGTATGAGAGTTGGCGTCTGGTAAGTTACTTCTATGAAGGGCTTACACCTAGAGAGCGCCAATTTGTGGAGATAATGTGTAATGGTGAGTTCTTACAGAAAAATCCTGATGAGGCCATAGAGTACCTCAATGAGCTTGCTGAAAAAGCTCATACTTGGACTGGACCTAGCACGACTGAGAGCACAAATAGGTCACGACCTACAGGAAACCAAAATGGTGGTGGAATTTACCATCTCAAGGAGGAAGACAACTTGAGAGTTAAGGTTGAGATGCTTACTAAGGAGTTAGAGTTGCTTAAGGCCAAGGACTTGAAGCCAGCACACTTAGCTAATCATGCAGAGTCTTCTAGGCCATGTTTTATGTGTCGCGGGGTAGATCACCTCGCCCAAGAGTGTCCCACATTTGCTGAGATGAGAGGGTTGTATCAGGAACAATGTAATGCTTTAGGTATGTACCAGAAGCCTTTTGCACCCTTCTCTGAGACCTACAATTCGGGGTGGCGTAACCACCCCAATTTTAGCTGGAAGTCTGAAAACCAGCCACTTGCACTACCTGCACCACCTGCACAGCCCACTAGACCATATCGTGCACCTACATCTTCTAGGAGTTCTTTAGAAGATACTTTGCATGCCTTTATTGATGCACAGGGCAAGATTAGTCAAAAGTTTGAATCTTTGATTACGCAGGTTGTGGAAGAAAATAAAGAGATAAAGAATTAAGTGTCAAAACTGATGAGCTCCTTGAGTGTGACTGAGCGAGGTAAGTTTCCTTCTCAAACTTAGTCCACTCTCCATGGTCAACACATGGCACAAGAGAATTTGAAGGATATGAATGTCATTGTGACTCGTAATGGTAACTCATCACACATTCCAACAATGGATAAATTAGAGGATGTGGAGAAGGATCAAGATAGTAGTGCTCCCGAGTTACCCAAGGAACCAAAGGTGACAAAGAGCCATGTTAAGGTACCATTCCCTCGAACTCTGAAATCAAGCAAGCTAACTATGGATCCTAACAATGAAATCTTGGAGAATCTCAAACAGGTAAAAATCAATCTCCCTCTTTTGTATATAATTAAACAAGTTCCTACTTACGCAAAAGTTCTCAAGGATTTGTGTACAGTCAATAAAAGACACCACATGAAGAAGACAGCGTTCTTGACAGAGCAAGTTAGTGCTCTGATTGAGCAACGGATTCCTCCTAACAAGGATCTCGGGTGCCTAACTATCGCATGCAGTATTGAAAATCAAGAATTTGGGCAAGCTTTGCTAGATTTAGGAGCCTGTGTGAATCTTATGCCTTATTCTATTTATTTGCAGATGGAGTTAGGAGAAATCAAACCAACCACTGTGGTATTGCAATTGGCTGACCGTTCAGTCAAAGTATCCCAGGAGGTGGTAGAGAATGTTTTAATTCAAATTAATAAATTTTATTATCCTGTTGATTTCTTGATTTTAGATACTACCTCTGTTGTTGATACTACCTCTAAAATTCCTCTGATTTTAGGTAGGCATTTCCTTGCCACTGCTAATGCTCTTATCAATTGCAGGATGAGCTCATGAAGCTATCTTTTAGAAACATGACTCTGAAAGTGAACGTCTTCCATATTGCAAAACAACCGAAGGAGGATGATGAGTGCCACTAAACATATATGATTGATTCACTGATGGATAGGGGAGTTTTGGGAACTCATGATTTTGATCCCCTTGAGCATTTTCTGGTTAATTCTGAGTTTGATTCCATTACTGATTCATCTGATATAGTTGATATTTTTTCTATTTTCAACAAAACTCAGGATTATGGCACACAGAAATGGCAACCGAAGCTCGAGGAGTTGCCTGAGAAAAGTGAAAGATAGATTCCTTCAAGCATGGAAGCACCCAAAGTTGAATTGAAACATTTGCCTAAGGGTTTAAAGCATGTTTTCCTTGGTCCAGGTGATACCTTTCCTGTTATTATCTCATCTGAATTGTCTGAATCTTAAGGTGAGAAATTAATTCGGATTCTAAGTGAGCATAAGTCAGCCTTAGGTTGGAGCATTGTTGATATAAAAGGTATTAGTCCCTTGATTTGTTCACATAAAATTAATTTGGAGGAAGGAGCTAGCCCTTGTAGAGACCCACAACGTAGGCTTAATCCCACTATGAAAGAAGTGGTGAAAAATGAAGTGTTAAAATTGTTAGATGCATGAATCATATACCCTATTGCTGATAGTAAATGGGTTAGTCCGACACATGTTATTCCTAAAAAGCCCGATGTTACTGTAGTGAAGAATGACCTAGGAGAGTTAGTCCCTACCAAGCTTGTAACTGGGTGGCGGATGTGCATTGATTATAGAAAATTGAATGCCACCACTCGAAAAGACCATTTTCTTCTCCCTTTTGTTAATCAAATTCTTGAGCGTGTGGCAGGTCCTCCTTTCTACTATTTCTTGGATGGTTATTCTGGTTATTATCAAATTGAAATTGCATTAGAAGACCAGGATAAAACCACTTTTACTTGTCCTTTTGATACTTATGCTTTTCGTAAAATACTATTTGGATTGTGTAATGCACCTGCCACTTTTCAACATTGCATGATAAGTATCTTTAGTGACATGATTGAAAATAGCATGGAAGTTTTTATGGATGACTTGACTGTTTTTGGATCCTCTTTTGATGAATGTTTATTGAATTTAGAAAAAGTGTTGACTCGTTGTGGGGAGAAGGAACTGGTTTTAAATTGGGAAAAATGCTACTTTATGGTACCTTCAGGTGTTATTTTATGGCATATTATTTCTTCCAGAGGGATAGAGGTTGATCAATCCAAGATTGAATTAATTTCTAAGTTGCCTACACCTAAGACAGTAAAGGATGTGAGATCATTTCTTGGTCATCCGGGCTTTTATAGGAGGTTCATACAAAATTTTTCCATTATATCCAAACCACTATGTGACCTCTTAGCTAAAGATGTCCCATTTTAAGTGGACACAAGCTTGTCAAGAGGCTTTTAAAATGCTAATTGGCAAGCTTACTTCAACACCCATAATGCAGCCACCGGATTGGACCTTGCCTTTTGAGATTATATGTGATGCTAGTGATTATAATGTAGGTGCTGTTATTGGACAGCGAATGGAGGGGAAGCCCTTTGTTATTTACTATGCTAGTAGGACTCAAAATAGTGCTCAGATGAATTACTCAACCACTAAAAAAGAGTTGCTAGCTGTAGTGTTTGCTTTGGATAAATTTCGCTCTTATTTGATTGGTTCTCCTATTATTATTTTTACAGATCATGCAGCCCTTAAGTACCTTCTTACAAAGAAGGATGCTAAGGCACGACTAATACGATGGATTTTACTTTTACAGGAATTTGACATCCTCATCAAAGACAAGAAAGGAATGGAGAACGTAGTTGCTGACCATCTCTCGAGACTCACATTTGAGGAAACTTCTGACCATCTGCCAATCAGGGATGATTTTCCCGATGAGCATTTACTTTCTATTACTTTTCTACCATGGTTTGCGCATATTGTGAATTATTTGGCTATAGGTGAGATACCGGTGGATTGGAGTGCTAAGGATAAAAGGAAATTCATGACTGAAGTACGTAATTTCTATTGGGATGACCCTCTACTTTTTAAATACTGCCCTGACCAAATTTTGAGACGTTGCATTCCTGATGAAAAGATTGCTAGCGTCTTGAAATTTTGTCACTCCCAAGCTTGTGGATGCCACTTTTCAATAAAGAAAACCGCTGCAAAAATTTTACAGTGTGGATTTTATTGACCCACCTTGTTTAAGGATGCAAACATCTATTGTCGTTCATGTGAAAGGTGTCAAAAATTAGGAGCTATGTCCCATTGTAATATGATGTCTTTGAACCCAATTTTAGTGATTGAAATTTTTTATTGTTGGGGTATTGATTTTATGGGACTATTTCCTCCTTCTTTTGGATATAAATATATTATTGTGGCAGTGGATTATGTATCAAAATAGGTGGAAGTAGCAGCTTGTAGGAACAATGATAATAAGACGGTAATTAAATTTCTTAAAGAGAATGTGTTATCTCGGTTTAGTACACCACGTGCTATTATTAGTAATCGGGATACATATTTTTGCAACCGTTCTTTTGAGGCTTTGATGAAAAATATATGAGGTAGTACATAAAATTTCTACTGCATACCACCCCCAGACAAGTGGACAGGTAGAACTTGCAAATAGGGAAATTAAGCAAATTTTAGAAAAAATGGTAAACTCGGATCGCAAAGATTAGTCTTTGAGACTAGTTGATGCACTTTGGGCCTACCGTACAGCTTTCAAAACTTCATTAGGCATGTCACCTTATAAACTTGTTTTTGGAAAGCCTTGCCATTTACCTGTGGAGCTCGAACATCGAGCCTATTAGGCTATCAAGCATTTCAATTTCGACATAAGAAAAGCAAGTAAGTTTAGAAAATTTCAATTGACCGAGTTAAAGAAGTTGATGAATGATGCTTATGAGAACTCTAAAATCTATAAGGCTAAAATGAAAGCGTTTCATGATAAAAATATTTTGAAACAAACATTTAAGCCCAATGATCGAGTATTTTTATATGACTCTAAACTCCATAAGCACCCAGGAAAACTTTGGTCTAGGTGGACTGGCCCTTTTGTAATGAAGAATGTTTTTGAAAATGGGGTTATAGAAATAGAGGATCCTAAATATGGTAGAACTTTTAAAGTAAATGGTCAGCGCCTTAAAATATTAATTGATAGAAAAGTTTCGGAAGTGGAAGAGATTCCACTTGTGGACCCGGTCTATCAACCTTGACCACACCACGTAGGTATGTTTTCTTTTTATTTGTTTTATTTGTTTTTGTTTTTGTTTTTTTTTCTTTTTTGTTTTTTTTTCCCTTTTCTTTTTCTTTTTGGTTGCTGTTGGTTTTCTTTGTTTTTGTTTGTAGGCTAGTGTCAGTTTGTCATTTCAATTTACCATCTCTAGTGCTTAGCGAGTCATCCAACGTCCTAAATCAGGTGTATTCTACCCTTTTCAGTACCCTCCATTTAGTTTTGATTGTTAAACATTAAGAACAATGTTTCATTTAAGTTGGGGGGTGAGAATGATGTTTGTTGGAACTCCATGGCATATTTTCATGTGCAAAAAAAAAAAAGTATCACACAAGTACCTTTTTACATGTGTACTTATGCTCATTCATGGCCATCTTGGTGAATTCAACAAACTCATCTTAATCATTTTGCTGAGGCATTCACAAAACTTTTAATGCACGTATCCAAGTTTTGTGGTAAGATTGTGGTTTGACACATGTAGCCAGAGAACTATTTTGTTTAAGTATTCTTGTAAATTTTGGGAGAGGTTGAGAGCTTACAAATGCAAGAATTGTGATAAGCATTCGTTGATCTATTGAATTGGGTACTTCTTTTGAGAATCTCATTACATGGTTGGTGGTAAGATGATGGATATACTTGGGATATGACGAAGGTCAACTTAGGATTCACGTTTGAGCCTTTCAAACTAACCCTTCTCATCATAGACCCTTAGTAGCCAATTTTGAGCCAACAAACACATATAGACTTTTTCTTTTCATATGCCCACATCATCCATGCCTCTCCACATTGAAGTATAACTTATACACTAATTTTTCCTACCCTTATTGCTTCCAAGTGTGTGCTACGTGTGGAATTTACACATTTTCTTTTGTTAAAAAAAATAAATAAAGATCGAATGAAGAAAAAAAATGAAAAAAAGAAAAAGGGAAGAGTACAAGTGCAAAGTGTTCAATTGAGTGAGCTTCAAAGTAAAAAAAAAAAAAAAAACAAAGAGATTGAAAAAAAGAGAAAATAAAAGAAAAAGAGATAGAGAAGTTGAAAAATAAGGAAAATTATTATTTGACTGAAAAGTTAAAGAGTGCATCAAGTGAGAAATGTAGTCTATTGAGATATTTAATAAAATTCCCTTGGTATGTACTTAGAAATTTTTGAATCCGTGTTTATCCTTTTCTTCATATAGCCCCTAACTCGAGCCACGCTACAACCTTTTTGTGTTGATCGTTCCGATCCTAAGTAAGCATGTGGAATGAGTAGTGAAAATTCTCAATTATTAGTATTCCTATCATAAGATCAACGGTTGCTTGTTGCTTATACATAATCGCCTAATTTTTTATGAGAATGTGTGTACACTCATTGTCAACTCCATAAAGAGAACCCCTACATGAAATACTGTTATACCCGTGACTTATGGAGTTGAAACTTTTGCTTGAGATATTCTTGATGTTGCATGTGTCACGGTTTGTGATTAGACGGATATAGTTTGGATCACACACACACTATGTGGATTGCTATATGTGGATTAATTGTGATTGGGTTATTGGATTTCTAAAATTGTTTTGATATGTGATTCTGAAAAATGAGACTTGGTGACTTTTATGTATAATCTTCTTTAGTCTCTTTCATCATTCTTTTGCATGGAAATTGCTAGGGACTAGCAATGAGTAAGTTGGAGGGTGTGATGAGTGCGCAAAAGTGCATTCTAAATATGCTAATATTTGATTAAATTGCAAAGAATGAAAATAGAAATGATTGAATTTCACTTATTTTATTTAATTAGATCTTTTATTTACATTGAGAAATCTTTAAATATTATTTGTCTAATTTTATTTTATTTTATTTATTCTATGTTTTTATGTATTTATTTTTATGTATTTATCTTTATTTTTATTTCTGATAGATGAATAATGGGACTTATGGTTTGGACGCATAGAGATATATACATATATATATATATATATGTGGATATACATATGGAAACGTGCTGGGAAGAGTTGGAAGCAGAGACGTGACCGTTGGGGCGTATGAAGCAAACAGAAATAAAAATGAAAAGCAGACGAATAAGGAAACGAAAATAAAAAGGAAGAGGAAGCGAATGAAGCGGAGGATAGAAACAGAACGAAAGGTGATATAAATGAAGGAAGGCTAGAGACGAACGCAGACATGAACGTACATGGACGAACGGCAAAAATTCTTGGAGGATGCCATCGGCTGTTTCAGTGATTTTTTTCTAGAGATTTTTGTTGTTCATCATATTTATGGATAACTAAATTCTCGTGTAGGGTTAGGGATGAACTTGCACACTTGATGGTATTCTTTAATTTATTTTTTATTCAAGTATTTGATTTTCATTTATTAAAACTCTTTTGTTTAATCATTCTCAAAATATTAAGAATATTTTCTTTTCCGAATAATCTTAGAATTTATTATGTTTATAGATTTAGTCATGCTTTTTCTATTGAATGGTTTTGTTCTTTGATTATGTTTGGATCTATTGATTATTTATATTAATTTAATTCTTTGCTGCGATATTGCCTCTGGGTATATTGTCGTCATTAAGTTTTCTTAATGTGAATATCAAATTGCATGATTTAAAATAGATGAATGATTTTTCAAAGGGTTATATTGGGTTTAATTTTGGTTTATAATTTTATATCTTCCGATTGAGAATTACGGAATTGAATTTTCAATTGAGTTATCAATGAATTATAAATAATTAAAATATAGGATATCTGCAAGGAATTCCTGACACTCTACTGTTCATTAACTTTGATTACTTTTTCCGTTAATTCTTTAGTTTAATTTTAATTTTCATTTAAAATCACTTTTTCTTTTTTCATCGATCATTTAATATTTTTTCTTAGTTTCTTTCCTATCCTACTATTCTTTTAATTTGTCTCTCTGTGGAATCGACACCCCAAAACTAAACTACAATTACCGCGTTATTCTTTGAGCGTTATCAAGATTGTAGCCAACCTCTTGCCTTGTCCCTTAAAGAAAAAGGAAACAGTATTAGTCTAATAGTGTCTTCAATAACACCATTAATCTTTACAGTATCAGAAATCTCCAAAACTATCGCCAAATGAATATTGGGATCATCTAGTGGCGATCCACTGAACTAGGCTTGTTGCACCATACTGATCAAGGCTGATTTGAGCTCAAAATTGTTGGCATTAACAGCGTGGCATCTTATACTCAAGTAGTTTTCATTCACAACTGACCGTACATAATCCCTCAAAGTACGTGGTTGTGCATCTAGTTGGTCGTCAGCCATGGCTAGTATCATCTTTTTCCTTTGTGATCTAAGAGTTATTTCAATCTCTGGATCAAAAAGAGTAATTTTATGATGTCTAGCACGGTGCATCCAACTAAAAAACACACCTGTAAAAAAAATAAAAATAAAAATTAAACAAATCCATTTATAGCTTAAAACAAGCCTTAAGGGCTTGGTTCACTTGACTATCCACAGCACTTCTTGAGCTTGGATTCAAAGTTTCTCCAGTTGACAGTTCCCTTTTCATTTTTCATTTTGGCAACACTCACTTATTTCTCTTACTTTATGTTGATGACATCATTCTCACATGTAACATCAATGCTACTTTGCTTTCTGTCATCACTAACTTGCAGCAACAATTTCCTCTCAAGGATTTGGGACCACTCAGTTTCTTCCTTGGTATTCAAGCTACCCACAACTCAACAAGTTTGCACCTCACTCAAACAAAATATATTTATGACTTGCTGCATAAACCATGTATGCTGGGGGGCAAAACCTTCCAAATCACCAGTAGCAATTGGTTGCAAACTATCTCAATTTGAGGGGGAATCACTTTCAAATCCTATTGAGTATCGACAAATAGTTGGTGCACTACAATATTGTACATTAACTAGACCAGATATAGCGTTCTCTGTTAACCAGCTTTGTCAACATATGCATGCTCCCCCTTCCTCCCATTGGATTGCAGCAAAAAGGGTGCTTAGGTATCTCAAAAATATCATTAACCATGGCCTATTTTATACCAAAGGAAACTTGCAATTAACAGCCTACTGTGACTCAGATTGGGCAAGCAATCCAGATGATCGAAGATCTACAACAGATTTTGGTATTTTCCTTGGCAATTGTCTTGTGTCATGGAGTGCTAAAAAGCAACTAGTGGTCTCTAAGTCAAGCACTGAAGTCGAGTATAAGGCCCTCGTAGTAACCACAACAGAACTTTATTGGTTGAGGATGTTGTTCAAAGATCTCGGCATTTCACTCTCTCATGCACCCTCAATCTGGTGTGACAATGCCAGTGCTCTAACTTTGACCTCCAACACAGTGCTTCATACTAGGACAAAGCACATTGAAGTTTTGAGGCTTAAATGCATTCGAAGAAAAATTTTGAATTGACCTTTGGGAATTTTAGCAAGGTATCAACTAAAGAAATTCAATATGAAACTAGAAAGAGGTAAAATTTTAAAATTTGAGGAAGAAATTCAAAGGAAAGTGATAGAACAAAACATCAAACACTTGGTGTGCCAAAATAAGTTCTCCGGCTGATCCGTCGGGTCTTGGTGTAATAATCATAACTCCTTCATATAAGGTCATAAAGAGGTGATTCTAATTCTTATAGAATATTAAGAGGAAGATATAGAACTTTAATGTTTTGAGTTTTTGAATATAAGGAATAGATCAAGGACTAAATTCGGTGTGAAATGGACTGACAAGACTAGGAGTCAACTGATAACCGACTTAGAAAAGTTGTCTTATGTTCAGCTATGTGACAAAAATTATGATTGGCTACCAAACTTTTTAAGGTATCGACATGTGTGAAAACATATGGCAAGTTTATAATAATTGATTTAGAAGCTTTGGTTAGCAAGAAAACAAAAGGAAATAACTGGTGAGCTTAGATTGGATATTCTCATGTGAGTTTTGACGTGTTTTGGTGAATTAATCATATCTCTCTCATCTGATCTTGTAATGAAATGATTCAAAATCCTATATAATTTTAAAAGGATGATCTTAAACTTTCATTTTTTGATTTTTTGAAGAATCGAATTGTATTAAGGATTTATTTGGACTGGAACGTGGCTGGCCTTTAGAGAAACCAAGTGGCCAATGCATACATAGGTGGAGAATTTTCTAGATTTTGCTTCATTCTCTTTCCATGTGTTGGAATCATTTTAGCCATTGATCAAAAGAATTTTTAGGCAGTCCAAAGATTAACCATTGGATCAAAACATGACTCACTAAGCCTAAGATTTAGGAGTGATCATGAATTCACAAACCTATAAGACACATCACCTAATCAATCAAGCAGGGTAGCTGAAGTGCTCAAGCCCTCTTCCCTTGCTCTTTACGCCTCTCATGATTATAAATAGATGTATGGGCTTTTATTCCTTCCCCATGAGATAACAATCAGCCATAGTGAGAAATAACCAAGAGAAATACACAAAAACCTACTCACATCACCTAAGCACCAAAAGAGAGTTAATTGAGGGCATTGGAGAAGAAGTGGTGCAAAGCCTATCCTAAGCATCAAATATAGCTTTGAGAAAAATTTTAAGTGCATATATTAACTTAATCTTGGTATAGAATAAGTGGTTTGGTGATTGGATTATATTTGATATTTATTTGAGTTTAATCTTTGTTCATGGGTTAAATTGAAACATATTGAAATTTGGAGTGGTTTTTGCTATGAAAAAATATTAAGAAAATTATGATACCTTAGAAATATATTCTATTATGTTATTATAAGATTATTATGTGAAAAAATGAGGTGTTGATTTGGAAAAAAATGATAAACCAACTCTAGGAAATTTCGTACTTAATAAGGGTATTATTGATAGATTCGACATCGTTTAGTAAATTAGACATAACTTATTCGTCTGATATCGGATTTAAATCATTGAAGAGGCTATGGAAAGCTACGAGAAATATTTACAACTTTTATTTTTTGCGTTTTGAGAGATAAAAACTCAATAAATGACGAAATTGAAATTGAAGTCAGAACCGAGTTTATCATAGTAGGCATTAACTTTATGAATTGATGTGACGTAAATGTATATGCATGTGATGTATGCTATCGTGAAATGTTCTCACATATTTATATGGACATAAAATATGCATGTCGTGAATCTAAGTTTATGCATATGCATATCATAAGTCTAAGTTTACGCGTATGTTGCATTTCGTCACATATGTGTGTCGTCATAAGTCATAAAGTCTGTTTTAACAAAATACGTTAAAAAAACCTTATAAGTGGAAAGATTAATAAATCAGTTACGTCATGATGGGGACGGCGATACGTAACACCCGTATGACTGACGTGCCAGCAGGAACCTAAGCTCGTCGATGATATGAAAACCGGTATGGGACCTAAGCTTGTCGATGATATGAAATCCGACAGGGACCTAAGTCTGCCAATGATACAAAATCTGACAGGACCTAAGCCTATCGATGATACAAAATAAGTAAGATCCGACAAAAACCTAAGCCTGTCAATGATACGAAATAAGTAAGATTCACAATGTTACGAAAGAAATAAGAATTTAAGTATCATAGAGTGGGTCCATGAAAAACATAAGTTTAAGTCATACATGAGTCACATGAAACATACTATAAATACATATTCTGATTGTTTGGCTTGTATGTAATTATTTCACGATGTCTATATTTTTATTAAGTTACATGTGTACTTATTGAGATTTTCAATGAAATCTCACTCTTGTATATTTCTCTTTTTGAAAATTATATTACAGGATTGATGACTGAGAAAATGGACGATCCGATAACTTAAAAAACTCAGAGGAGTCTGGATGACAATGAAGTTAATCTAGATTTTAAGAATAAGTTATATATATGACAGACAAAACTAACTGGATTATGCATATAAGGATACAATGTTATTCTAAGAATAGATTATGTGGATATTGTAATTTTATTTTATCATGTGATCATTAGAAAATTTTTATTCAGAACTTTTCTACTGCGATTTGTATTAAATTTCGATAAGTACGGGGATGATTAGCCTAGCGTTATTTACCATGACACTTTAATTTGTGTTAAATTACGAACGTAAATTGAGGACGTCACAGAAGTAGATTACCACTTCATCAGAGAGAAAGTGCTAAATGGTAATATCCAACTGGTAATATCTAAATGGTAAAGACCAACTGGCAGAAATTTTTACAAGGGTGATACTGCGGTCCGAACCTCAACACAAATACAACCCATCCTAAAAACACAATAAAAAATTTTAAAAAATATAATGAAATGAAAAAAAATACAATAAAAATACAATAAAAAAATAAAATAAAAAAATACAATAAAAAACACAATAAACAAATAAAAACATAATAAACAAATACAATAAACAAACAAAATGAAGATGATTTTAAATGAGAATTCGGCCTTCAACCGAACAGAACCGCCACTGGTGGCTGTAGGCGACACCGCCAATGCCAAACTCATTTCGAGTTTAAGGCTGCTGGAGGAAGTTGGGAGGTCGCCAGGGCTTGTCATCGCATGGGTGAGATCGTCGGAGCCTATTGATCTCGATGGCATGGGCAGTGTCGCCCACCGCCACCAGAGCGGCAGAGGCTGCATTTCTTAGGGGATTCGGTCCCAAACCCCAAGAATTCTCTTTTACAAAAGGGTTATCATTCAATCGATTTTCTCTGTTGACATCCAAGCTTAATGTGTTTTCCTTCCCCATGAGCTTGCAAGGGGCTGTTAGAGAAAATCCTAAGACTTCCAAAAATCAGCAACCAGATCATCAACCAACCTGATCTCATTTGATTTGTTTATTATATCTCCTTTGTAACAACCTGATTTTATCTTTAATTTGTATTTTAAATTTTCGAATTCTATGTAATCTCTTATAGCAACAAATCTGCTATTGTTGCCCGCTTCTGTAATCTATAAATATACCCTCAACACAATCGTTTTGGTAAGTTGCCAAAACATATTTCTTCCAAACTTTTCACAATCTACGGCAACAATGGACCTCCGGGCATCGGTCATCAACGAGACCGACGTAGCTTTGGGGATTACGAAGCAGTTGCTGCTCGGCGAAGGCAAGGATTTGAACTTGGTATTCTCGCCGTTGTCGATCCACGTTGTGCTGAGCATGATCGCGGAAGGGTCCAAAGGCCCCACTCTCGACCAGCTGCTCTCCTTCCTCAAGTTCGACAATGGGGTTCTGCTCAATTCATTCGTTTCGGAGCTCGTAGCTGTTGTCCTGGCCGATTGCAATCACAATGATGGGCCTGGGCCAAGCTTATTTTTCGCCAATGGGGTTTGGCTCGACAGGTCCGTGTCTCTAAAGCCTTCTTTCAAACAGATTATGGACAATGCTTATAAGGCCGCTCTACATCAGGCTGATTTCCTGACCAGGGTTAGCGCACCTCAACTTAATCCCTTGTGTTTACCGTATTACTCTTATTTTTCTGGTTTTCAATTGTTTGTGAGAAATGGTACTGTGTTCTTGTTTTTCTTTTTATTTCTATTTAGTTGTCGGACAACACTTTCAATCCACTCACGTTTAGTAAAAACTAAGCTAGAATAACAATAAAGCTTTGTGTTCTCTCTTTCCTACAATGGAGTCAACTCCATTTGAATTTTGGATGGAGAATTTTTTGAGTAAAAATTTGATTTTGATCTCAATGGGGCTGGCGTCAAGTAAATTTGTAGGATCCACGACTATATCTGCCCTCGTCTTTAAAGAGCCTATTGCGAGAAAAAAATTGCCTGGGGAATTAGCTATTAATCCTCACATTTCATGATATTAGTGGGAAACATAAATCACTCAAAGCAAGGAGAACCATTATCTGTTATAGTCATGCTAATTAAATTATATCTCAGCGTTTCCAATATTCATGACAAATGGTAATTAATCAAGAAAATACCAGCACTGTCAGATTTTCTTGAATGGAAAGCACCTCATGAGTACAAACAATTCTTTGGGGCCACATCCTCTAGTGAAAAGCTAATGATTTAATCAGTTTTGTGAAGGAAAATTTTCAAGGATGCAGTGCATGAGATCAGAGTTTACTCTACAAGGCTGGGTTTGAAGGGCCTTACCTTTGAGAGATTTCCCGACGTTTAAAAGAAAAATGGAAGGCTATTTTGGTTCAACGTAACCAACAAAAAAGTCCATGCCTTTCAATTAATTAAGAAAAATGCTTTAACTACAAAGAAATTACACAAAAGTAAATTTATAAATTGATGTAACTTGATGTGGTACGTCAGATTATAAAAAATTACTTTTATTATAAAGTATGAGTACCAGTTTTCTTCCAGTTGTCTTCCCCAAGTTCATTCGATTTTTGTTGCTCCATGATTGTCTGTTGATGTTGGCTGTTGCAATATTGCACGTTGCTAAACATTCCCCTGCAAGTGAATGGGTGGGATTCGTAGCATGAATCGTCCCAAAGGAGTTGAAAACCAAGCAGACCTTAATCCGTAATTGGGTAAGATATAGATGATTTGATCGGCTATGGATATAAACTTGATGAAGATGTCATGGTTTACCACCTTCTTACATAAAAAATGAAAATCATTTTCTGTGTTTTAGCTTTTTAGACACTTGTTGCATTTCTCTTTAAGATAATTTAAGGTTGGATTAGTTAAGTGTGAATCTGTGTGTTTCTTTCGAACGGTAAGATTTAGCCGCAATATAACTAGTTTATGGTGTTGGTAAATTACTATGGTGGCTGAACTTTTCAACAAAGGCCTATATTATCAAGACGGGTATTTCAATAGACATCTATTTCCATTTATTTTTTCATGAGCTTATTTCCGGTTCTCTAAATCTAGAGTTCTGTTTAGGCATAAATTAAGTAAGAATAAAGCTCTTATTTATTGTAAAGAGAACAGCAAGCATTGGTATATAGATCCCTTCAAAGATAGCATAGTACACTAAACATGGCTGATTGATGCACTTTTCAAGCTGAAGTCTCTGTAATTTGGTCATTATGCCACACCCTTTTTTTATCATTATGTTGATCGCTGCATTTATAGATTGTTCATAGTGCTGAAGTTTTGATATACTAACATTGGTATATTTCATTTTATTGGTGGTGTTGAAGGCTGCTGAAGTGACAAATGAAGTGAATTCATGGGCTGAAAAGAAGACTAATGGCCTTATTAAGGAGGTTCTTCCCCCTGGGTCAATTGACAGAACAACCAAGCTCATCTTTGCGAATGCATTATACTTCAAGGGAGTTTGGGATGAGAAGTTTAATGCATCAGCAACCAAAGAAAATGATTTCCATCTCCTTAATGGGAGCTTAGTTCAAGTGCCCTTCATGAGTAGCAAGAGAAAGCAACTTCTTGTTGCCTTTGATGGTTTCAAAGTCCTTGGACTTCCCTATAGGCATGGTGATGATAAACGCAAATTTACCATGTACTTCTTTCTTCCAGATACAAAAAATGGGTTGCCAAATCTTATAGAAAAAGAGGTTTCTAAATCTAGTTTCTTGGATCATCACCTTCCAGATAAAAAAATGAATGTGGGTGAATTCAGGATCCCAAAATTTAAGATATCTTTTGGGTTCGAAGCATCCAATGTTCTGAAAGGATTAGGATTGGTGTTGCCCTTCTGTGAGGATGCTGATTTGACTGAAATTGTAGGGGATCAGAAATTATTTGTTTCAGGAATATTACACAAATCCTTCATTGAAGTTAATGAAGGAGGCACAGAAGCTGCAGCTGTTTCTGCCACAGTTATGCTTGGATGCAGTCTTTCCTCCTTCAAAGATGAGATAGACTTTGTGGCTGATCACCCCTTTTTATTTCTGATTAGAGATGATATGACTGGAGCTGTGTTGTTTATTGGGCAGGTACTCAATCCTTTGGCTGGTTGAATGAATATAAATCCCTATATCTCCAACAAAATTAGTTAATATTACAACTGAAACTCATTTAGTTTGTGATGAGATTAGGAATGTTTGGGAATGAGATTAGATAAAAATTCTATGAAGAATATTGCTAATTGTCCTTACAAATGGGTTCCAATGATTTTTTTTTTTTACTTAATGATTAAGAAATTGTTTTTTTAATGATGTTGTGATTTTTTTAAAAAAATTAAAGATATAAAGAAATTAATAAAAAAAAGCCAATGGTCTTATTGGGACCCATCCTTGGACTACACTCTTGAGAAGTATAGTTAGAACTGTAAAAAGACCGAACTGGACCGACAGACGAGATCGGATCGAGACCGGACCAAACTGATTGGAGTTCGGTCCGGTCCGGTCCAAATTATACATGGACCGAATAGTTCCGGTCCGGTCCCGGTCCATAGGATTCCTCCCCCTGGATCGGATCGGACCGGACCAAACCTCTAAAGTATTTTATTTTTTATTTTTTATATATATGTATATATAAATAATAGTATATAAATTTTAATATTAATATTAATATATATTAATATAATAACATATTAATATATAATATATATTAACATATTAATATATAATATAAACTCTTATAATATTAACATATTATAATTTATAGTAGTTAACTAGTTGTAATATAAAAATATAAATTATAGTATATATATATATATAGAGTATTAGTAATAATTTATAAATAATAAGTGTGTTATTATTATTTAATATATTATTATTAATTTATCACTATTTACTAACATATAAATATAGAATATGTTAATGTAATAGTGTTATTAGTACTATTTTTTTCCTATTTTTTTATTTAGATTATTTTTCTTTTGTCATTTTTTCTAAGAGTAAGTTTTTTTAATATTTTATGGCTTAAATATGTGATAAATATGTAAATTGGGTTGAAAATAATTAAATTTAGGCCAAAAAAATATTTGATCATTGTGAAATTTTAAATTAAATTTAGCTCATTAAATCATTTGGGGCTCCCCTGGACCCGACCGGACTGCCCCTAGACCGAATTGGACCTGACTAGTATGGACCAAATAAAGTTCGGTCCGATCCAGGATGAGAGAATTTTTGGACCGAATGGAACCGATCCACAAATTTTTCGGACCGGACCATTTACACCCCTAGGTATAGCACTACTCTTTTATAAATTGTAGTGAAATGGTTTGTAAATAGTAATGAAACGATTTGAATTAATTAAGATATTTTATTGTTGTTTTAGAAAATGGGAGAGAAAACGTTGAATATATATATTATAAATTTAAAATATTATTCAAATATAATTTTTTCATATGATTTTTATTTTAAAATTTGAAAAAGTAGTATTACTTTTATATTTTATTTGGAAGTTTGAGAAAATTATATTGATTAAATAAAAAATTGAATACTTGAAATTGAAAAATGTTTGTGCTTAAATAATGTTTAGAAAGAAATTTCTTAAATGAGACGAAGAGGATGGTTTGTATTCCCTAAAAGCATCCTCATTAGATTCTTTAAAAGTTTTCTTAAATTTTAGCTACACGCGACACTCCTTATAATTTTTTTTCTAAATTTTATTCATTTTTTAAAAAGTTTCTTATATCCCATTTTCTATCTTTTTTTTTTTATTCTATTAAAATAATATTTTTATATTCTATCTTTATTACTTTTTTTACTATTTTATTTTATATAAACTATTCTTAATAAAATATACTTAAAAATTGATTTAAGAATGAATAGTGGCTCCTTAAATATCATGCCCAGCTTATAAATTTTTGTAAAATCAAATAATTATACAAACAAAAAATTTATAATTTCTTTTTACAAAATGTCATATATTTTTTAAGAATTATGTATAGCTTTAGATAAACAAACCTCGAATTTTTATAAATATCTTTTGTGATTTAGATATACACCTATTATATATATATATATATATACCAATACCTTTCTATATAATCAAATGCTTATATTTCACCATGATTTCATTTATTTAAGTTATATTTATTACATTAGAAAGAGGATTGATCATACTTCTCTTTTTTTTTATGTTTCTCCAAATACTTAAAATGTTTGACATTACAAAATTATACATAATCTCATACAGAAGATGAAGTTACGTGAGTTTAAATGAGTCCAGTCGAAATTATTATACGAATTTAACCTTATGGTAATTATTAAAGTAACTGCACTCAAGTCAAGTTTATACGAGTGCAACTATTCAGAAAAGTTATCAGCCTTCTTTTCTTTTCCAATCATTCCGCTGTACTACTCGCTTTGGTGATTACAAACATTCACATGATCACCTTCACAATATGTAATCATTCACAAAACACTTGCGAGCACGGGCTTTGCACAACAGTTCCTGCAAAGCAAAGCAATTTTATTTAATGTCCTGTTTGTATTTAAAGATAAAATAAAATAAGATAAAAATTAAAATATATATTATCATAATATATTTTTTTAATATTAATTTTATTTTAGAATTTGAAAAAATAATTTTAAAATTTAACAAAATTAAATTTTTTATTATATTTTGAATGAAAATTTAAAAAAAAAATGTAATGATAAATTTAAAAAAAAATTGAAATTTTTAGTTTTATCTCCAAAGCAAACCAGATCTAAGAATAATTCAACATATAATCATAAAATGTATAAGTAGCGTTGCAATTACTTTAAAAAAAAGTGAGGTCTATTATTAAAAAATTAATTTTTTTATGTAAGTTTTTATATTTATTCATTTTTTTAAAATGATAGTACGACACTTCCACACTTATGACTATAACTATTATTTCTTTTTCTTTAAATTAAAGAGCTATTTTATTTTTAAGTTTATGTGTAAAGCATATCATATACATTACTTAAAATAATATTCAAATTTTTAATTTATTATTCAAATCAAATCATATCATGTAAACACATTATTTAGTTACGTGCCCTGCATACTAACTTGAAAATATAATTTTTATTTCTTTAAATTACGATAAGAAAACTTGCTTATATAGAAAAAAAAAAGAAAAAACCTAGCCGTTGCCCAAAAGCGAAAGGGCCAATTAGTTTTTATCAAAGATGCAATGATTCCAAAATTGACGAGACAAAAAGGCAAATGGGATAAGTTAGGACTTGTGGATTAGATTAGATAATATCTGAGCAACCAGTGCTTAGTGAACAAAAAATTATTGCCGACACATTTTCATTATCTTTATTGAATAATTTGCCAATTCTAAAGAAAATATTACTTGTTACGTCATGATGACATGAATTAGGTAACATCGAAGATCATGAGAATTCAATATGCTTCAAATATACCACTTGTTACATGATGACTCGAAAGGACAAGCTCAGGTAACATCGAAGATCATGAGAGTTCAATATGCTTCAAATATACCACTTGTTACATGATGACTCGAAAGGACAAGCTCCACGCTCGTTGCAATAGATTTTTTCATGATTTTGAGGAGAGAGGAACAATAGAAGGGGTTTCATTATTGTTCTAAGGATGCCTGTAATATCATATATATATTTGTTTATGAAAATATATATATTTATATATATGTATGTATTGTGTTAAGACGGGTCCCAAAACCTTACATGCATGATATCAAGCCATGTTAAAAGTTATGGGGTATACCAGAGAAGAAGTTCATAAGAGCAGACCTTATTGGTTTGCTTGTTTGCTGGTAGGGGGACTCTGATCTCCGTGATTTGGTCCTTCTCCAAAATGGGTTTATACGCACTGGTATTATTTGTGGGGTATCTCCTGTTATTGTTGTAGTTTTCTTACCTTTTAAGAAATTTATTTATTTATGATTAACTATTTCTTGTTAAAAAAATTATTTCTTATCAAAATAAATCTCTTTTGATCACAAATAGTTATTATGACCATAAATAATCTGTCACAAATACTCATTTTTCTTTTAGTATTATTAATACAAAAGAAGCTATATGTCAAAGAAATTATATGTACAAGTTTTAATATACGTGAAGTAATATACACACATTACATGTTATAAAAGAAAAATTATTTTATAAAATTAATATCACTTTATAAAAATATACTTATTTTATAATATATGATGTGTAAAACTGTTGTGAGATTATTATTTCTCTTTAGCGGACAAGTTCCATACAATTTCTTGTAAAAAACTCAATTTTATATTAAAAAAGTGTAAAAAAAATATATTCTTTATTAGTATGACCCACCATTTTACAAAGAACTTTTATGAGTTTTTTTATTTTGAATTTATACCTAATATTATACTGTATATTATGGGTTATATTACATAAAAGTAATTTTACAAATTAACCTAATTTTATATAATTTGTTAGATTTATTTTATAATAAAAATAATTTTACAATCTTACAAATTACATTATATCACATCAACTTATAAAATTAATTTTATATAATATATTTGTTAGTATATATATATTGTTACTAGAATATTTCTTATATAATAAAGAAAAGTTGCACGGACGGCAACTACCTAGTCGACTAAGCTATTGCCTTTCTTTTATATGGAAGTCCATTCATCAATCTTTATTTTGGTTGACTTTACATGTCCTGCTATTTTTTTTTTTTTTAAAAAAATAGTTCCACTTTATTGAAATTAAGAGAGTATGAAGCCTATAATGTAACTAAACAATCAATTAATTACATACTGACATTCAACTTCTAAATCTTTTAAATAAATATGAGAGAACTAACACTACTTCCAGATGAAATATTTATTAAGTTTTTCCTTTAAAATAGGAGAAAACTACAATTCTTAATGGACTAAAAGTTCAAAAGACTATTTTTCAACTTTTACAATTTTTCTCTATACAAACAATATTCACAAAACCATCAAAACAACTATACAACAACACACAAATAACCACACAAAATCCAAAATTAGTTGTGTTGGCGTGTAAACTACACGCGCCACTCTAAAAATGAAAACCAACAGATGAAGTAACTTGGCAACTCAAGAACCACTGAAACCGTGCACAGTGGAAGAGTCATCCTACTAAGCGAGGTGCGTTGAAAACCTTCTCCAAAAATTGATCCCGCGCGTACTAATCACATGCCACTCCGAACGCCAACACCCCCGGTCAAAAGCAAGATCGACGGGCAGAAAACAAAAAATAAATTAGAGGTACGAGAAGAGGAAGGAGAGTAAGGTATTCCAAACAAAAATATCATTATACTTATTACAACTAAACAGCCAAATGTTTAGCATAACGATCTAGTTGAGTTAATACCAGGTTGAAAAATTCCTCCACATTCAAGCTAAAACAAAAATATGCTGCAGGAATGTAGGCTTGGTTTATTTTGGGAGACAAAATTAAAAAATTTAAACTCTTCTTGAATTCATCATTATACTTTCTCAAATTTTCATATAAAAGATAATAAAAAAAATTTAATTTTTCTAATTTCAAAACCATTTTTTCAAATTTTAAAATAAAATTAATATTACAAAAATATATTACAAAAATATTTTATTCTTTTTTTAACTTTTATCTCATCTCATCTTATCTCTAAAAATAAATTAGGTCTTGTTCATTTGAATAAGATGTCATAAAGCCTAGTTTTTAAATGGGATAATCAAGTTTAAATCCCCACTCTTGTATTTATATTTTTAAAAAAAGATAAAATATTTTGGACACTTAGGTCTTTGCTTGGCAATAGAGACCATGAGATGAGATATGTATTCAACTTTCTAAATATCACTCAAAACTTTTAACAATGTACTTTTTAAATATCATTCAAATATACCTATATAAAAAAATATATCATTCAAATATAAAATATTTTTTAATTAAAAATCTTCAGCTTTTCCATCTAATCACTATATTATTCAAAACAAAATCATATACAATTTTTTAAACTTTTAAACAAAACACAAACAATGATACAAGTTTTTCAAATTTAAAACTAAAAATTATATTCAAAAATTACATTCAAATAAGTTTTTAACTTTAGAATATTTATATAAAAAAAAATCTCTTTTTTTTCGAAATTTAAAAAAATATCTTAACTCAAACTTTTTTCACTACCATTCACAAACTATTTAACTAATATTAATACAATTCTCATAATTTCTCATTTCATCTCATTATCTAAACATAATTTATCATCTCAACTCAAATCATTCAAAATATTTGTGAATAGTAGCGAATAGTTTGAATCAAAATCATTTATTAAGTTTTGCAAAATGAGAGAGAGAATTTTAAATAAAAATGTTATAAAATTAAAAAGTTGTTTGAATATAAAGTTGTATTGGATTTTATGTTTAGATGATTATTAGATACTGATTAGATAAAAATTCAAAAAGTAAAATTGAGAAGTGTTTTGTATTTAAGTGATATTTAGAATGAGCATTATGAAAAACTTTAAGAATATAAAAAATATTATTAAGAATATCTTAAAATCTTAAGAACTTTTAATAATATTTAAAAATATTTATGTTCAAACAAGCACTAAAGATTAACGAGTGAGTATTGAAAAATAAAAAATGGGAAATTATGGTAAAAAAAAATTATTTATAAATCTGATTCTTTATCCACTCAACATAGCTCCATATAAATTATGTTATAAAATAATTAATATTTTAATTTTATTTTAAATTATAATGTGTCTCGTTATAAGTGATGCAGCGAATAGTTCTCTTCGTAATTTTTTTTCTCTAGACTAGCATCTCCATCGTCTCTCCTAGAAGCCCACTTCATTCACTAAAAGAAGGGTTGTGGAGTTTCAGCTCTGCCCCCTTTCCCTCCTCACCGGCTATGACCTTATTTATTACTATTTAATTTTCTCTATTTTCGTCAAATTTTCTAGTTTTTTATTGATAGCATTGCCACTTGAAGATCTCTTATTTTTTGACATTTAAGGGTTGACACGCACCCCATCAATAGCCTCTCTAGATGCTGATTTTTTAGGTGATGAGAAGATTTCTGCTCAAAAGTGTGGCACATATGCCTCACACGCCATCATTGTTAGTGTTGGACCTCCATCGGTTGCTATCTTATATTTTTATTTTTCTTAATCAAGAATTGAATGAAAATGGATGTGATGATTTCTTTCGATCAATCCAAACCAACAAGTTGTAACATACAATCATTTTCTATGGTTTCTAAATATAATTTTATAATTTGTTAATTAGACTATTTAATAATGTTATATAGTAGTGGAAAACGTAAAATGTCACATAATTATTTTTAAAAAAAGTAGAGTTTATTATTAAAAAATTAATTTTTATATGATATCTATATTTACTTTTTTTAAAAAGATTGTGCAAACTTTACATATTTCACAATAACAAATATTATTTATCTGAAAATTTACATTTTACAACCGTTAATTTATCTGAGATAAAAAATAAAAATAAAAAATTGACGCGGTGAATAGTATACACTAACTCATGTACAGAAAACTAGGCCTCGAAACTTCGGAAGACGGATAGGCATCTCGATGGCAAAGAAGTTATTTTGGGGAAATTGAAGGCTAATTTAGTCGGATAAAGCATGCAATTAGAACGAAAGTACGTCACAGAAATCGTACACCGAATTCCTCGTAGACTGAAGTCCCATGCCTTCAGCCCATACACTCTGCTTATGCTCTCCTCGGTACACGACATGACAACCTAAACCTAATCCCAAACTCTCTCTCTCTCCTTCCCCTCTGAAAGTGCCTTATATTTTATATTTTATAGTTTATAGTGATGTTAGGGAGTAGCCAACATCCACTACATCTATCTCATATAAATAGTGTTATGAAACTGTTCACAACATTATTCATGTGAGATGGATGCATATTGGCTACTCCCACTCATTTTTCTATATTTTATACGTTAATAAATCCCCCAAACTCCCGTCTTAACTTCCCTTTCCCTCCTTGAAGAAATCAATTGGACTCGCTTTAAAGACTTTCGGCATTTTTTCCTTTCTATACCTGTGTCGGTGATTCATGCTTGTCGAGTTGTGTTTGTGAAAGGATAAAACCAACCCTTGTTAGCAAATACAAGAAGAAGAGGAAAAGAAGAAGAAAACAAAGAAAAATAACAGAAAAAGATGGGGGAAACGGGACATAACCACAACCAACAGCAACAGCCACAGCAAACGCAGGCGCGGCCTCCACCGCCACTAGCTCTCCCTCTTGGAGCAGCAAGGGGTCCCGTTTATCCTCCCTCCGAACAACTCCATCATCTCCAGTACTGCATCCACTCCAACCCTTCTTGGCGTTAGTATCTCATCTCTTTCTCCTTCTCCCTCTTCTTTTTCTCTTTGATCTCGCTTTGCTCTTCGATTTTAGTATTTCCGCCCGAATATATAATATTACTGGATCTTTTTAGCTCTGTAAAAGAAAAAAAAAAAAAAAAGGAGGAAAAGTTAAGATTCTGTGGTCAAAAGGTTGGTGCTTTTGTTGTTCTTTTTGTTGGGTGGGTGTGAGAGGATCACACAAATTCGTTTCATATACCTTATTTCTTTGTGGATTCTCCCCTTCTTAATTTTGCCCATTATTTTCTCTTTCCTATTCCTGGATTCTGTTTCCTTGTCATCGTATTACGTTTAATTGCAAGTATAGATATGAGTGGCCTTTCTGTTAGTAATTTGTGCTCATTTTTAATTGTATAGTTCGAAATTAATTTTGGAATCACTGGTTACCCAAAAACTTTTGGAAATATATATATATAATATATATATATATATATTATTAACACTCCCTCACTTGTAGACTCCCCTAATGAGTAGCCCAATCCTTGGAATATTTAATTAAAAATAATAAGGCCTAAAGTTAGGATGTTTGTACCGAAACCAAATAAAATCATCATTTATCTCAAAAGTTTAAATTATTAAGACATATGTAAATTTAATTATATATTTTATATCTTAATACTAATTACTTTTAATCAATGTAAATATTACAGTGGAATCAACGTTTCTGGCTTTTCAGCACTACATCGTAATGCTTGGAACTACGGTTCTGATTGCTAGTACTCTAGTGCCTCTCATGGGCGGGAGCAATGTAAGTATTTGTCCACCATATCATTTTTTCAACTAGAGTTACTATATATATATATATATGTATATGTATATGTATATATACGCAGGCCCAAACATGTTATCAAAGATCAATTTGATGGACTGCAACTTTGCTTTAATCCCAGTTTTCAAAATTACTGTTTATGTGAGCAGGGTGATAAAGCCCGTGTTATTCAAACAATACTTTTTATGTCGGGACTGAACACACTGTTTCAAACGCTTATTGGGACAAGGCTTCCTACAGTGATGGGTGCATCCTATGCTTTTATCATACCAATTTTAACGATTATCAATGATTTAGCTGATGAGGACTTCACATCTGAGCATGAGGTACGTAAAGATTCAGGCAATATGTGCCTAGAAAGGGGGAAAAACTCTTATGGTAGATTGTTGCACGTCTAGTCGTTCTTTCTTCCCTGGGTAATACAAATTATGATACTTTGCTGCATTATTATTATAGAGTTCTTTGTTCTTTATGGTAGTACCATTTTTGTATTTTGAATGAGCTTTGATGACATAGGTTATCTGGTTATTTATTGTTTAGGAATTATTGTCTGCTGATCTTGTGGATGTGGCTAATTCTCTTGATTAACGTGTTTAATTCTTGATTCTTTTGAAAATTGTTGAACGTTGACAGACGCTTATTTGTGGGCATCATTTACTTCCTTTCCATTTCACTTGCAAGTTCTCTGAATTCCTAACTTGGCGATGATATAAAGCAATTAACGTGTTTAATTCATGATTCTTTTGAAAATTGTTGAACGTTGACACTCGCTTATTTGTGGGTATCATTTACTTCCTTTCCATTTCACTTGCAAGTTCTCTGAATTCCTAACTTGGTGATGTTATAAAGCAATTGCATGTATCTCTGTGTAGCTGATTACTAAATTTGTTGACAATTAAGGTGTATGCTTGGTGGGTTTACCATCAAATTGTGTTGCCTTATTCTCAACTTATGTGTGTCTGGCGTTTACATGTTTTGAGTATTCAAGGCAGAGGATTTTTTGATGATTGTAATTAGGATGCTTGCAGAGGTTTCTCCACACTATGAGAGCGATTCAAGGATCCCTAATTATATCTTCCTTTGTCAACATCATTCTCGGATATAGTAAGGCATGGGGGAGTTTGACAAGGTACAAAATCATGATATGAAAATTTGGTCATTACTCTTTTCATCTTAAGGATTCTGGCATGAAAATTAGTCCCCATTTTTTCGGCTCTCGTTTTGATTTTTTTTTTTTTTTTTTTTCTGTTCCCACTTTGCTTTTCTCCTTGCCAGGTTATTCAGTCCCATTGTTGTTGTACCAGTGGTTTGTGTATTGGGCCTTGGTCTGTTCATGAGGGGCTTCCCACTGGTAACTTTGATTAAAAAGCATTCCATTAACTTGGTGGCATCGAAAATAGATTATTCTAACCAATATCTGTCATATTGCCCATACAGCTTGCCAACTGTGTGGAGATTGGCCTTCCCATGCTTATTCTGCTGGTTGTTACCCAGCAGGTTACATATCTTTCTCAATCTCGCACCTTAATGCCAATATTCTCTCTGCAAGTCTGATTAACTGTTATGCTTTTTGGTGCAGTATTTAACGCATGTTCTTCCTATGGGCCGTGTCATCATTGAAAGGTTTGCTTTGCTTTTTTGTATTGGTATTGTCTGGGCTTTTGCAGCTATCCTCACTGTAGCTGGTGCTTACAACAATGTAAAAGCGCAGACTAAGATGAGTTGCCGCACAGATAGTTCGCACCTTATACAATCTGCTCCTTGGTATGTCCAGATATGGAATCACAACACCGTTTCAGTAGAATCATCAATTTCTGGTGCATAACTTGGTTTTTTTTCCGTTATAGGATTAAAATTCCTTACCCATTTCAGTGGGGTACTCCCATATTCAGAGCAAGCCATGTCTTTGCAATGATAGGGGCAGCACTAGTTACATCTGCAGAGGTTTTATCACCATTCCAGAAATCACCATTTTACCTCTTTGTACAGGATTTCTAAAAGCCTGGCTAGTGTTTAAACATTAGAACATTTCTCATTGATGTGGAATCTGGATGGTTGGTTTAGTTTCTTGTTCCCTTTTCCTTGATGAAATGTTTATTAAACTCTTGGCAGTCAACTGGAACATTTTTTGCAGCAGCACGTCTTTCAGGTGCAACGCCCCCTCCAGCACATGTTCTCAGCCGAAGTATTGGCCTGCAGGTACAGCCATAGACTGTCATGCTTCTCTCTCTCTCTCTCTCTCTCTCTCTCTCTCTCTCTCACATTGCTATAACAGCAGCTGAAATGAATCTGGATCTTTCATTAGCAGTTATGCTGCATATTAATGCTTTATCTTCAAATGCCAGGGTATTTTCTTGCTGCTTGAAGGCATCTTTGGTGCTGCAGTTGGTACTACAGCATCTGTGTAAGCTCTAATGATTAATCTGTTTCCGCTCTTTATTAATCTTACGACTCAAAATCTTTCTGGCAAATGAATGGCAAAAAAACAAAAAAGCTTGGTTCTGGAATGGTCTGGCCATTCTATGTAATTCTTTAGGGTCCTGTTCTAGGGTCCTATTGGGTGTCAGGGACCCATGGCTGCCTGATATAGGAGTGTAAGAATTCCGGTCCCCTTTTTTTAAGGACCGAATTTTTTTGGTCCGGTCCAGATCCAAGGGATTTCTCCTTCTGGACCAGACCAGACCGGACCAGACCAGACCAGACCAGACCGAATCCCATAATTTAAGAAAAAAAAAATAGATATATTATATATATGATATATCCTATAAATAATAGTAAATAATATTAATATAAATATATATTAAGAGTTATAGTATAAATTAAGAGTTGTAGTATAAACATATAAATTATAGTATATCTATATAGAGTATTAGTAATAGGTTAATAACTTATAAGTAATAAGTGTATTATTATTATTTAATATTTTATTATTATATTAACTCTTAAAAGTGAGTTTTTTTAATTTTTTTAGCTTAAATATGTGATAAATACTTAAAAGTGGGCTGAAATAATTAAATTTGGACATAAAAATATATTTGTGATCATTTCAAAATTTTGGGCTAAATTTAACCTATTAAATCATATCAGGTGCCCCTGGACTGGACCTAGACTGGACTTGGACCGAATTGAACCAAATCAGTATGGACCAAATAGGAGTTCGGTCCGGTCCAGGGTGGGAAAATCTTTGGACCGAATGAAACTAGTCCATACCTTTCCCGGACCGGACCAGACCATTTACACCCCTAACCTGATATTTCCAGGTCTAGAACCTTATAGCCAAGTCTGTAAGATCGTGACACCTTGTAAAATAACTTTTATTCAAGGGTTATGCCTATCTATTATGTTAAATAAGAAGGTGATATCGATTGAAATTTTTCTGTGAAAATCACAATTTTCACATAATAGCCGGATGGTTAAATTAAATCCTGTGGCTGCCAGAAGATCACTGCTCATAGATGGTAGGAACAAATAGATACTTGCTTTACACACTTATTGGATAATATTGCAGTGAAAATGTTGGCCTCCTCGGACTTGCTCACATAGGGAGCAGAAGAGTGGTGCAGATTTCAACCGCGTTCATGATCTTCTTTGCCATATTTGGTTTGTTTTCTACTTCTACTGTGAATGCTTTACCTGTAACCTATCATCCCGGGTTTTATTCATTTCATATATAATTTTGTTACCTTCATGTCTTCAGGAAAATTTGGTGCCTTCTTTGCATCTATTCCTTTACCAATATTTGCTGCAATCTACTGTGTTTTATTAGGCATTGTTGGTGAGCGATTTTCCTATCATTGGACTTGGTTTGTTTTAATCTTGTTCATGTCTTCTTAAAGGGAAATTTGCTCTTCCGTTTCGTTGTTCACAGCTGCTGTTGGGATCTCATTCATGCAGTTCACAAACCATAATTCCTTGAGAAACCTCTACGTTTTGGGCCTGTCCCTGTTCCTTGGAATATCTATATCTCAATATTTTGTCATGAACACCAATCAGACTAATGGTCGTGGGCCAGTTAAAACAGATGGTGGATGGGTAAGTAGAATATACTTTTTGATATCCTTTCCCCTTTTTTTCCGTTTTTTAATGCTTATTTTTGCAGTATTTCATCCTCTTTTTTGATTTCATACAATTTTGACTCGGCATCTTATAGGAGGGAAAGGTTTCAGATGGGATGTAAACAGGTTTTTTTTAAAAGTATTGAACCGAATCTGCACCTATATTGCAGAAATATAAAATATGAATACGATACGTACATACAGATCTTGTGCTTACTCTCATTCTCTTAGGTAGGATTAGAAATAGCAGAAAAAATTGAGCCCATAGGGTTGAGCCTTGAGGCAATCTACTTGCTCTTCTATATCCTGCTTAAGAAAATTGATTTATTCTTATTCACGCATGTAACACAATTATCAATAATAAGATCCCTAAAGTGCTTGCATTTCAGTCAATAGATTAATGTAGTTCTTTCTGCCTCAACCTTCCGCAGATCTGCTGAATTAGCAAAACATTTTATTTTGCTAGCCCGAAGAGATGAATAGGGTCCAAAAGATTGAGTGGTGATTATAGTTTGAATCAACCTTAAGTTGAAGCCTAATTATGCTTCTCTGCGTGGTAGTTTTAGTATGATTCTATATGACCATTCACATTATCTGAAATTCTTTAGTCGTCGTCCTTCATACTCCATAGTTTGAATGTTTTCGAAAAATGCTGGAAAGACTTTAATAAGAGTAGTCCATGTTGTGAGACAACATAAAGATGATTACATGCCAGCAAGAAAAAAAAAAAAAAAAAATACCTTCATACTCCCAATTCATTACTCTAGTTAACATGTTTTGCCTTGGCCTGATTTTATGTCAATTTTGTAACTGTTGCAGTTCAACAACATCGTCAACACGATATTCTCGTCGCCAGCAACTGTGGCGATGATCGTCGGGACGCTGCTTGATAACACGCTGGAGTGGAAGCGCACAATTAATGAAAGAGGACTGCCGTGGTGGGTTCCCTTCCAAAATAGGGAAGGAGATGTGAGAAATGATGAGTTTTATGGCCTTCCTTTAAGGATAAATGAGTATATGCCTACCAGATTTCTCTAAGTAACTCTTACCCTCGTGTATATTATAGCTATATATTAAGAAAAACTATGTTGGTTTTGTTATGTGTAATACTAGGTGTGATCAAATTATATATAGATTGTATTGTTACCAATGCAAGCCTACCGATAATTTGTCGGATCTAGTGGATAAGTTTCATATCAGTTTTCGATTGTCTCTCTCCTCGGCTTCTTGACCCCCTATCCGACTCCCGGATGACCCTTTTTTCCTAGTAACCAAACGCATGGAACTCTTGTACGGTTTGGCTTCAGCAGGCATTGGAAGGGGAACTGGGGATTCTTTCTAATCTGTTGCTATTTGGAAAAGGGAAAAAACTAATAAACTAAGTCAAATTCTAATTGTTATAAAAAAAATCAAATATAATTATTTTCCAAATATGTATACAAGATAACTACATTTGGCACCTTAATGTCAATCCAATTACAGATCAACACGTGTATGTACTGAAATTTTGACATATCTCATGTTATAATTTGTGTTAGAAAAAATCTGTTATAGGATGGAACTGATGTAAAAACTTATCACATCAATTTTTAGTTGTTTAGGACTCTCCATAAGTCATTGTTTTTTCTTCTTTTTCCCACTGCAATCAAATATTATAATCTTTGCCGAAAGGATGAGTGGACCTCATGAAATCATTGTGCATAATGCTTATCTACTTCGGAAAACAACAAGAACAGAACTAATATTCACAAAAACAAACTGAAGGTTAAAAACAAAAAACAAAAAATAATATTCATTATTAAAAAAATAATCACGCAGCATCTTTGACTACTTTTGGCCGGTAATGTGATTTATCTATAAATATTACGTACTACCAATCTTATAAATATAACAATATAATAGAAATCAATAAAAATTAATCATTTAGTTTACGAAAAATGATGCATACACAATTTTGATTGTTGGATAATGTTATGTACAGTTTAAAAAATTATATTTTTTTATAATCTAAGTAATAAATAAATAAATAAAATAATTATTTTTAAATAAATATTAATTAAAATATTCTTATTTACAAATAAAAAAAACTTTAAATATTTGAAAATATATTTTATTTAATTATAAAATAAGAATATTTTTATGTAGACTGTATTACAGTCTATTAAATATAGATTACAAAAAAAATTATCTTTATTTTTATATATTTATATTTTGAATGAGGAATATTACGATAAAATAACTTTAAATTATTTTATAAACACATGCTCATTTTAAAATATGGTTATGTAGAAAGTTGTAAAAAAGTTGGCCGATGCATATCATTACACTTTATTTTGACAAAAAATTTGAATTCTTAAGTTGGTGTGTAAAATACAATTTAAAATATTTATGTGATATAATTTGATTTAGAATATAAATTTTAGAATTTAAATTTATAAATTAAATTTTATTACTTAAATGATATAGATGAAGTGCCCTACGGCTACCTATATAGCGGACAAAAGCCGAAACGCGTCATGGAAAGTTTGAACGACAAGATGTTTGAAGATATTCACATTGAAAGTATGAAACCGACAAGAAGAAGCGGAGCTACTTGATTGCATACAGATGAATCCAGACTCGGAATAAAGTAACTATTGAAGAGGAGATGACGCTTACGAAACTCTCTCTGAAGGGCTCCACACGTTTCTTTGGCTGATTTCTCGATCTTTCGAGAAATGATAAAATTATTATTATTTTTTAATTTTTTTTAATTTTTTAATTTTACTTAATAATTAAAGATGTAAATATTAATAAAATTATATTTTCATTTTATTTTTTCTTAATAATTAATAATATTAAAAAAATACTTTAAAAAAATGATAGAAATAAAAAAATTCAAATACACACATAAATTATAAAATAATTATAAATTAGTAATACATATATCACTGCTCTTCTCTTTCCGCGTTCTTACTTATAAGTATAGAAAATGTTATTTGTTCCTATTTATAATATCTATTAGAGATCTCGATTTTTATTTTTATTTTTGTTTTTTTTTCACATGAATTTTATAATTTTTTTGTATAATTTTTTAACATCTTACAATATTTTTTAAAAATACAAAAAAAATGAAAATATTATTTAAAAACTTTCTTAAAATTATGTAAAAAGTTTAATAAAAAATAAAAGTCAGGATGCAATCGGATCCTAAAATCGGGATCCCTAACATCCCCTATAATCAATGCATGTAGTGTATGAATTATATACATAAAAATATTATATAAAATAAAATTATAAATTGATATCATGAGTTTCGTCAATCTTTTTATAATAAAAATAATTTATAATATGATATAACACATCAATTTATAAATTTATTTTTATATAATTTTTCTGTATTTAACATATTTCCCATTAGACTCTGCCACCCACACCAGAAAATGGCATTGGATCATCCAACTAGTGCAGGTACAACGTAAGGAAGTGGTATGCTAGCTAGCTACTTTAGGACTCAAGAACATTATACTTTACAATAATTTTGGTCAACCAACAAATGCGGCCAGCTTCTTGCAACATATTAGTATGTCATTAGCATCACCCATTAAATTAACCGCGTCGGCCGCATTTGTTTGTACAAGTCATGTAAAAGAATTTAATACGGTGGTAGATTCTAGCGTGGCCTGAGCCGCTATGCATGGTGACCTAAGCAATAATATTCATCGATCGTTACCTCATGTCCCATTTAGATACATAAAACGTTTAATTCATTATTATATTTTTTTATAATTAAAATAAAATAAAATAAATAATTTAATTTTTAAAATTTTAAAATAATAATAATATTAAAAATTAATATTTTAATAATAACTTATTTAACTTTCGATTTTTACTAAAAAATTGTTTCAATATCTCATCTAACTATCCAAAACGAATCTTACTAGCGAGCCTTGCATGCCCTAAAAATTTCTGGCTTAAATAATTCCTTTGATTAACAACTTGAGTATGGAACCAACGGTTAGATTTGTAATTAAATTATGAGGATTATGTACTAGTCTTTTTTTATTATTAATTTGAGTGATGAATTCTGTACTCTAATCATTTAGTTCTTATTTAGATTCGATAATTTTTATTTCATCTTATCTCATTTAAATTTTATTATTAAATTTTTTTTAGATTTTTACATAATATATAATAAATACTACAAATTTTTTAAATTTTTAAATAATAATAATATCAAAAAATAATATTCTAATAATTTTTTTTTTCAACTTTTTTTATCTTTTATCTAAATTGATTTTTATCTTATCTCATCTCTAAATTCCAATGAAATAATCATGTTGCTTAATTAAGAAACTCATGATCAAGCCAAAAAAAAAAAAGGCTGGCTAACGAACGAAGTTTTATCCAAGTAGATTCCATAAAAGCCAAGAAATTAAGAGTTAAATAGGCAATGAAAATTTCCTTGTGTTTTCCAATTAGGTGGAACAATCTTCTTCTTCAAATCCTATTCAATGATCAGACGGTTGTAAAAACTTAAAAGATTCCCTTGCCTAAACAGTGTCTAACCAAAGTTCAGAACACACTGGTATGAAAGAATAGTATTTCTGGGAAATTCTTTGTCAAAATGGCTTACTTTGATATTGTCTCCAACTCGATCATTCTTAATAATGCAGAGTGGTCAACTCAATTTTGGAAAAAAGGTGTGGAAACTTCGGATATAAGATCAGCTTAAATTGCTAGTTTGGAAAATCATTCACAACATTTTTCCTACCCGATCTATGCTTAAGCATTCTCTTAACTTTGATCATGATCAACTTCAGTGTCCTGTTTGCCATTCGGGTGAGGAAACTCTTAGTCATTTGTTCTTAAATTGTCCGTCCACACGAATTCTTTGGTAGCAATCTTCTTAGCCTTTAAATAACCAATCCTTTTATGCTCAAGTGGTTGTCCACTAGGTTGAGTGTATTTTGTCTCTTGATCTTCTTCAAATCCCTGCCACTGGACATCACAGCTTTCAATGTTTTGCAATCATTGTCATTGATAGCATTTGGTTTCTATGAAATAAAATTGTGCATGAATGTATGTGTCCCAATGTTGATGGGTTTATAAAAGATGTCCATAAAACTTTCCATCAACATATAGCAACGTGGGCCAATGTTATTATGTTGAGCTCACTCCATCTCGTCTCGAACTATGGAAGGCCTTCCCAGATATCACCATTATTTGACTTTTGATGTGGCTACAAGAGCCAATACAAGCACGACAGCAACGGTTTGTTCCACGAAAAGTGGTGATATAGTATTTGTCTGCACTAAAGAAATCTGCAATACCAATTCCAATCTAGGAGAAGCTTATGCACTTTTTAAAGGTGTCAAAAAAGCTCTTGCTCAATCAATTAACAAGATAGTAATTGTTGGCGATTCTCAAATTGCAATAGATGCAGCCAAAGATCCAGAATTTGTTTTGAATTGGTTCATTCAACTCATTGCTAGAGATACTCATTTTCTACTAAAATCATTTGTAAGTTAGAAGTTGAGAAAAATATATTAAAACTTTAATCGATGTGCGCATTCAATTATATAATAGACAACTTTTATCAAAATATATGGCTACGTTCTGCTAATTTTTATTTTGCCATGCTTGTTGCAATTTTATAGTGTAAGGACCCTCCAGAATCTTGAGGCATTTGTACTTATGTTTATATTTGTTTTGTGCTTGTATTTGGTTTGTAATATGTACCTCTGGATACTTTTTATATATCCCTTGTCTTCAGAGAAAAAAATAAAAAAGAGATGCAAGTTCTCGGCTCATAGAATCTAATATTAATAGAGGATCGGTTTGAATTTATAGACGATTATTTTAATTTATTTTAAATTTATTATTATAAGTTTTTAAATTTTTATAGAAAACATAAATTTTAATACTGTTTTTTTAAATTTTATATTTTTTTTAAATTTTAATTTAATTTTTTTTAATTTTAATTTAATTTTTTTAAATTTTAAAATAATAATAATATTAAAAAATAAATTAATTTCTCTCAATTTCTCTCAATTTTTGAATAGGATAAGAAAGAGTGACAATCTTATCAGGTAATTCCCTCATTGAACGAGAAGATTCCTCTTCGCATACAACATGCATGACGCATGAATAATTAATGCGCGCAGCAGAGTTTGATGGATTCCGAATCGTCTGTGGAGACTCTGATCATGTCAATCTTCTTTGCAGTTTACAAATGCTTTTCAAGAAGACGTGCCGAATTAACACACTGAGCCACGTCAATTGTCAAGGTATTTGAACCAAAATATCTCATATAGTACCATTGGGGAGCATCCTTAATTAGCAAGCATCGATCCTTTCCCGCCGACGTAGGGCGCGTGGATAGGGCATGCAAATGTGCATGCAGCACCCCTCGAACCATGTACGTGTCACAACAAATTAAAAAAAAAATGCAAAACTAAAAAAAATTAAATATAAGTAATTAAATTAAGTTTAAGGAAACTAACAAAAAATGAAATTAAAAACAAAATTTCACATAGTCTCTTCAACATGAGTACCCAGCTGGTGGGAGCCTAGATTTTGCTCGAGTTTTTAAATTTAAATTATTTTCTTTTTTCTTTAATTTTTTATTATCTTCATTTTGTTTTTTGTTTTTTTTATTCACTTGTAGACATTAACATGGTTAAGTATATATTATATGGCACGTTGTGCATTTTTATTGGTGATGATATGGCTTATATGTGCGAGATACATGATGATCATGTCAATGATCACTCAGTTACTTTTTTTTTTCTTATATAAGCAAGCAATTTTATAAATATTAAAAACGATTACAGGATAAAACAAGGTGGTTCGCCCCGACAAATCACTCAATTACCTATATATTGTTGGATCTGACAAATGTGTAACAGAAGGATCAAAAGTTTAAAACTACCAAAATTGATAGTGCAAGGATAAAAAGTTAGAAATCAGAGTTTTGGGACCATTAATATATGTCTAAATTGGCCAAGACATAGTTACAATTTTAAAATTTAACCCTTATAAAAATTAAGTACTTTGTAAGCAATTAGCTCAAATTCGACTTTAAAAAATGGTTAATTTGTAACTAGTTAATTATTTCTATCGAACTGATTATATTCTGCCAAAATAATTCTATTTTTATCACAAATAATTTGTCACAAATATCATTTCTTAAACTATTAAAGAAACCATTCATTAATTAGCTTAAAATTTATTTCAACAATAAGTTACAAGTACTTAATTATTAGTACTTGAATAAAAACTGAAAGACTACTAGAATTTGACCATCCAACAGTCAAGACTATCCAAATACCCTAGCTTTTCCTAAGTGATTATGAATGGTCATCTAAAGTTTGGCAGCATTTAGAGTCATAATATCATATATGGACTAAACTAGTCAAATTAATTAGTTAGTGATTATTTCGGTTAAATGTGGGGGATAGACTCTCATAGTATTCTTAATTCGTTCAACGTTGGAATGATCAACTTAATATTATGGCCAAAGGTCCTTTGGACTAGATAGCATAAGGCCAAATTTGCAGATGGGAGAATCAGATTCGAAACCCCCACCCATGTATTAACATTAAATATTGTTTAATAATTAATAAACATTTATCATGACCTCCATTCATGAATTGATCAACTTCATATATAAGATCAGTACTCACTTCATAAGATTACAATAATTTAAGATCATAATTTCTTAACTTTTACATAATTTAAGATGATTAGCATGGAGCTCAAAGAAAAAGCAAATAATCACGACACTTGTCTCTTTCTGCTGTGATAATTAATATTGTCGATATGATCTAAATTTTTTGCCATATATCATGATATTCTTGGTGTAACATATCAGGGTACATGAACTAAATATTTTGTAAGTTTATTAAGTACTTGTGTTTCATCTTTAGTTCTTCGATTGTTTAATTAGGATAAATATTGCATGGGATCGGATCAGTAGTAGTTCATGATCAATTGAATGGAGGAACACGAGATACCACATTATTTATGAGCAAATAAACATTATCAAGTTTCTTGTCAAGTAGCTGCATTATAAGATCGTCTTCATCACTCAATGCAGAGTGGCAGAAGTTGTTTGAACTCATGATCTGATTCTCTATATCCCTCAAGGAATGTGCTGTCGACGTTGCATGTCTCTTATTCTTCGAAGGGTCGACTTCATGAGTAGTAGTACTACTCATCATCATCCTCAAACCCTCGAGTGTTATAGCTAGGGTTGTTAAGCCATCACTCAAACCCTCCTCGCATTTCTTCAGGTCGCCATTGAGAGAGGCAAAAACCCTAACACTGTTGAGCTTCGGAACTAAATGGATGAATTTTCTGACAGAATGGACCTCTTCGATGCTTAAGGTCGTGACATCTCGATCTGAAAGATCACCGATCCTGTTGGTGCAGCTTTTTGGATTGAGATTGCAGGAGTTCATGGGATCTGCATTTGCTCGATCCATGATTAATGCAACAAAAAGGGTAGCTAGAATTAGGGTTTGAATTGCCATTTTTGTTTATTGTTTTTCCAGATGATCGAGATATAATTAATATTGGGCATGCAATGAGGATGAATCTTAGACTCTATTTATATAACAAGATTAAGTGTTTTAAAAGCTCAGGTACTTACGATCAGGTACTTTTGGTGTGTGTTCTGAATTTGTTTGAGTGCGGGAACAGATACGTACTATGATTAATGCATGCTTATTAGTTCAGCTTGTTACAACGTCTCCTACACCCCCTTTAATTTTGCTTTACGTCCCAAACTACTACTACTGCTACTTTTAGCCTTGATTTATTTTGTGGGGGAAGTTGTTTAGCATGATTAAGATATAAAATAAATAATAATATATTTTTTTTAATTAATTGAATCTTTTTGTATCAGTGGTGTTTTACATAATATCAAATCAGAAATTCTTATAAGTTTAAATCTTAACTCTATTTTTAATTAAATATTATATGTATTGTTGGACTATTTATTAAAAGAGATCATTTTAGGCCCGATTTGTATTGGAAATTCTTCTCAACTTATCTCAATTCATCTTTATTTTGTCATTATATTTTTATAATTTTTTATACAAAACACAAATTTTTATACATATTTTTTAAATCTTAATATATCTTTTTTAAATCTCAATATACATTTTTCAAATCTCAAAATAATAATAATATTAAAAAATAAACTAAACGTATTTCAACTCATTTCATCTCTGAATCCAAACAGGATCTTAATCTATACCTGAAGAAGAGTATTAAAATATAAAATAAACCATAAAATTTACTTATCTCCTATTGATTAATCAAACAAGTGATAATTTGACAAGATCTTGAAAAGTCAAACAAAGGGTTCCAAATGATGGCCACGTTGATTGTCTTTCCGAATTGGACTAAGCAGCTCATACCAAAAATCATGTAAAGGCCGGCGCGAGCGAGAGCAATTAATAGACGTGCATGACTTTTACCCAAACATCTTAATTTGATCATAAGAATGCAAAGAACGTGCATGTGATGGAAGTTCTTCGATATATGTAGTTCGAATTTGTCATGAATGGGTAATTTTATTTTTTTATTTATATTTATATTTAATTTATTTTTTGATGATTTTAAATAATTTAAAAAAAAAATCACATCATTATTAAAAAATGTTTTTTAATCATTCTGTAAAAAAAAAAAAAAACTCGGGAGAAATGCATTTCACCCGAATTCTGGTGAAGTAGCATTTCTCTATGGCCAGTAGTACCTCAACAACGACAATCAAAATGTCAAGTACTGTATCGACTTCCTATTGCTGGGATTCTCACAGTAGACCATTCAAACGATCCAATCAATGATTACACCAACGTACAGTTTCTTTAAAAAAATCATAAATCTAACCGTACTGCACAAAATCTAACCGTACTGCACAAAAATCATAAATCTAACCGGCTGGAGAAAAAATCGTTTTTGCACCAAATTAATTATAAGTTGCCACGTCAGATTTTATGAATAAGTAAAGGTGGACGTGCATTCAGGCAATAAATAGTACTACATCTTTTTGTCAGATACGGAACCCACTTACTGCAGTTAAATATCTCTATCCTGTCTTAATATTACATTTTGAAGTTTCGAGTTGGTTTCTTACTTGGTAGTCTGTGATATACTAGTTCTTAGATATTTTTATTGGGGTTTCACTCAGTCTAGTATTCAAGTATTTGTCTTCCTTGTGTTTGTATCGTTGGATAATTTGTTTCAATTTTGATGAAAGTAATATTGACTCTGAAAATTAGACTAATTAGTGATGCAAAATATTAACAGAATCTCTTGTTAATAAATTGACAAATTAGCTAAACTACAAAAATATTTTTATTATAAAACAAATTTATTAAATAATAAAATAATTTTATTAAAGTATATAAATTAACGATAATTTATAAATTTATTTTATATAATTATTTTAGTATTAATATATTAGTATTAGTATTAATATATTAGTATTACTATTACTATATTACTAAATTTAATATTAGTATTAGTATTAGTATTAATATCTTAGTATTAGTACTACTATATTACTAAATTTAATATTAGTATTAATATATTACTAAATTTTTACTATTACTATATTACTAAATCTATAGTATTACTATATGTATTAGTACTAGTAAATTTATAATATTAGTTTTACTATATTACTAAATTTATAAGATTAGTATTACTATATTACTAAATTACTATATTACTAAATTTAATATTAGTATTAATATATTACTAATGTATAGTATTATTATTACTATTACTATATAGCACTTATCAATATATTACTATTAATATATTAATATAATATATTACTATATAGCATTATATTAATATATTACTATTACTATTAATAAATTTAGTAATATAGCACTTATCAAAAACAAGAATGTAGATAATTTATTAGGCCAAAAATTAATATAGTACTTATTAAATTTGAGGAATTTTTATATTTTTTGATAAATAATATTGTTTTTAAGCATTTTTCTATATATATATATATATATATTTTTCTGAATTACTGCATTATTTAATTTATTAGTCCTATAACAAAAGTTCAACTAGTTGACCCATTCAACCTAATTTTTTAATATGACGTTTTTATCCAATGTGAAACCAACCTGCATTTATAACTACAAAATTGTCAATAATTCAATCTCCACCTGAACACAAACATTTAAAAAAAAAAACTATTCCAAGATAGATGAAAAATAAAATTTTCATCATGTAAGCATGTACAACAAACCAACGTACATCCAACTAAATTTTGTATTATAGCCAACTTACAACTAGCCAAATTCTTTTAACGTTATAACCCAAAAATTGCATATTGCTACAAAATAAATGATTACCCAGGTTTCATGCATAAATATCATTACAGACTTAGAAAACAACAAATGTAACAAAAGTCGTTATCCGTGAGCTGCTCAATAATTAATTATTTTCTGAGTAGTCGAAATTTCACGACGTTCCATACGTGAAATTATATTGCGACATTGTAGGAAGTTGCATATTCCTATAAAATAAGAGAAATTTCAGTGATGAAACTAAATGCTTAAATATAACACATGAATAAGAGTAAGATAAGATTAATATTCATACAAATCCAATGGTATTGACATAATGAGCGGGTCTGGAGGTGTCCGGTATTGCATATTCTTATTTATAAAAAAAAATAAGTGACACAATCAGACAAAATTAAATATTTAAATATAACAACAATTTGTAAGATAGGATTAGTTTTCATACATATCCAATGGCATTGACATAGAAGGAGAGTATGGAGGTGTCGTGTATTGCATATTCCTACAAAGTACAAAAATTTAAGTGACCCAATAATATGGAATCAAACATTTAAATATAACAACATTTTATAAGATAAGATTAGTATTCCATACATATCAAATGACATTAACATAGCGGGAGGATATGGAGATGTCGAGTATTGCATATTCCTACAAATGACGAAAAGTTTAAGTGACAAAATCAGACAAAATAAAACATTTAAATATAACAAATTTTTGCAACCACATAAGATTAGTATGCATACAAACCAAATGGTGTTGATATAGTGGCCGGATCTAGAGGTAATGTAGTCGAACTTGGTCCGCCAATACCACTATATAACAAAAAATATTTCATCAAATTAAAAGCTTCACACAATGAATATTACGACATATTATAAACACAATGATCTTTTAACAGGTACCGAAGTGATGGACAATTCGTTCTAACATGTCCTTCATGTTTGCAAATGCCGCATCGTCGCTTATTTGTTGGCACATTTTTCCTTGGATTCTTTTGACGTAATGTTTTGGGTCTTCCTCTACCAACAATGATCAGAAGATCTTGCACTTGAAAGTTTAAGAGTAATTGATTACAAACCGAATGCCTTTCTATGTTACCGCCATCATCATCATCATCATCACTTATCTGGAGAAGCTATTGATGCATATTCTCTACTCCCTTTGACACATGATCATATTTCTTAATAGATAGTGATGTCATCTCAGCAACAGAATAAAACTGTCTTATCAAATGATATTTTTCTATTATATGCAGATGGGATTGTCTCCAATGGTCCCTCATCGACACATATCCCATCAATTATGCGACTCTTTGCATTGATCGTCCACCTCTCCAACACATATGATTGCACAAAGTTTAAACAATTTCTTTTTGCCAAAACTATTAAGACATGTCAGCATAGAAAGCCAATCCACTCAAACTTGTGACATTTGCAAGACACAACATTTATATCGTTTTCAAGTATCACTTCATATGTCTATTTTTCTCTTTTTGGAATGACTACCACATAAATTTTTTGTACATCTTCTTCACGTGTTTTGTATGCCTCCCACTCATGGGAAGTTACTAATTCTTTAATTATTTTTGGGGGAAATGCTATTCTTTTTTATTTTGGAACCCCACGATTTTTTTTTTTTAGTTTTCTTATATAATTTTTAATTAAATATTTTTAAATAATATTATGTTTTTTTGTATTTTTTAAAAATATAAAATCATGTAAATAAATATAAAAATATTTTTTAAAAATATAAAAATATCACAAAATTATTTAAAAATACTTACTTAAAAATCCTGTAAAAAAAAATTATAAAAAAAAATTAGGATCCCAAAATCAAGATATGTAACAACATCCATATTTTTGGTTGGGTTTATAAAAAAGAATTATAAGATTAGTATAAAAAAAAAAAAATAAAGATATGAACTTCAATTTTGCATATGGTTTAATTCGGATTATAAAAATCAAGTGAAAATGTTTAAAAAATAAATTTTATCATTTTGTTGTATTTTATTTGTTCTAATTTTCAGTGTCGTAAATATTGAACTAAATTTTTATAATCCTCCCATTCATGGGAACTTAGTGATTAAGAATGAGAATTGTTTTACGTGGGTCGTGGGTCCTCTCCAGCGGATCTGCTGCAGCAGATAAGCCCCGCTTGGATTCGGAAATGAGATGAGTTGAGATGAGTTTAATTTATTTTTTAATATTATTATTATTTTGGGATTTGAAAAAGGTGTGTTGGAATTTGAAAAAGGTGTATTGGGATTTGAAAAAGGTATGTTGGGATTTGAAAAAGGTGTATAGGAATTTGTGTTTTGTATAAAAAATTATAAAAATATAATGATAAAATGGAAGTGAGTTGAGATGAGCTCAACCCACTTCCGAATCCAAGCAGGACCTATTTCTTACAAATTAGATTCGCCACGTGGCAATTTAATACTGGTTTGGTACAAAAAGGCGTTTTTCTCCCGTCCGGATCCCATGTTTACTCAGATTGTGAGGGTTAAACAGTAAACCGACTCATGATTGTCTATTTGATGATGCGACTTTTTATTAGGGGTGGGCAGCGGGTATCCGCACCCGCTGCCCCGCCCGCATTCCGCCCCGCACCGCTGTGCGGGGACGGAGTCACCCGCCCGGCAGGCGGGGGGCGGGGTCTCCCCGCCTCTTTCTACTCTTAAGGCGGGGGCGGGGGTGGTATAGGGGTCCCTCCGCCCCGCTTTTACCCCGCCTCCGCCCCCGCCTTCCCTTATATATAAATATAAATATATATATATATAAATATATAATTATATATATTAATAAATCACCAATGTTATGTAAAATGATTTTGTTAGTTTAGAATTTAGATTCTTAAAAAATTAGAAGTAGTATTTGTAAATTGTAATGTTAATAATTAATAGTTAATAGCATAATTTATAATTTTGTAGAATTAATTTGTATTATTGTAAATTTGCAATAACTTAGTCATTATTTTAAGTTTTATCATTTTAGTGATTTTTTTAAGTGACTTTAGACTTTAGTAATAGAATACCGAATGTTTTTTAATATATAATTGTGTGTTTAAATCAGATTTGATGGTATTTTAGGCTAAAATGGCTTGGAAACTTGATCTAGGATGAAAATACCCAAAATTACGAAATGGGCCAAGGCCTCTATAGGGGCGGGGGCGGGGGCGGGGGTGGGGGCGGGGGCCGGGGCGGGGGGCGGGCGGATGGGCTCCCACCCCGCTACCCCGCTATGGGACGGGGTACCCCGCCCCCGTGTAGGCGGGGGCGGGGTGCGGGTTTAAATTCCCGCCCCCCGCTCAAGCGGGGGCGGGGGGCGGATGTAGGGGTGCCCCGCCCCCGCCTGGGCGGGTATCACCCCTACTTTTTATAATATCGGGTATTGGGACAGGTTTTTTTCCGTCACATGTTTGAATTTGGAGATAAAAGAGGAATTAAAATGAATTTAATTTATTTTTTAATATTATTAATATTTTAAAATTTAAAAAATTAAATTAAAATTTAAAAAATATGTATTAAAATTTTAAAAAATTATATTAAAATTTATGTTTTATATAAAAAATTAAAAAAATATAAAAAATAAATAAAAATAAATTAAGATAAATTATAAATACAAACAAAAACATGTATATTTAGCATCCCTTTTTTTGTGTGAACGGTTTCGTCCGTCTTAAAGGGTACAACGTGTTATAATGTAGGTTTCGTTCCTCAAATTATATTTTGTATTATTATTAGTTGTAGTATTATAATTATTTATTATTTAGCATAAGAGGTCGGGACCAAATCAAGAAGTAAACAAAATTAAATAAGTATATTATTATAAAAAAAAATTACTTATTTATAATCAGTTTATAAAATTAATTATTTTCTATCAAAATAAATTTATTTTTTATTATAAATAATTATTATTATCTCTAATAATTTATTATAAATATTTAATTTTTTTGTAATAAGTAGAATACTTATTAATTCGTAAATGGCAAGAATTCAAGGATTTCTCTGCAAAATCAACCTGCAAGAAGGTCCCAATATCTTGAATGAGTCAAAAAGAAAATTATGGCCACATAAATATTGACCTCAAAATTTTGTGGACCACTATATATGCCTGCTATCATTGTTTTTACTAAACAAATTAGCCTTATGGCCGGTCAGTAGATTAAAAAAAATAGTCTCATTTACTAAACAAACTGTGTTGGTTAGTCTCATATATATTTTATAATAAAAATATATATGTAATTTTGAATTAGGAAATCGTCGCTTAATCATTTAAAAAATAAAAAATAAAAAATAAATTTTATATATATAAAAAATAAATATTAAATTTCACACTTTTGTAAACAATTATGTAACGATTACGTACTCATTAGGTGTCATTGCTATAGTGACAAGAGACCAATGAGGTCAACATGAAAGGCCGCTTAAGCAACACTTATCTGGTAATTGGTTGGCTCATTAACCTTACCCTCATTGGCTAATATATGTCACTGTTTTTCCCATGCAGTTCAAACAAAATATTTTATCTTGCCAAAAGGATTAGTGGACATAGAAAAAAAATATAAATTAGGTCCAATCACCCTTCTGAACATTTCCCATTTTCAATTTTTGTATATATACCATCATCATCTGATGAGGTCATTGTAGACGCTTTAACCTACCTCACAAGACAAACAAGAACAGCCGCCTAAATTTGACAAAAACAATGAAGAATTTGAGGCACACTGAGAAAACAAATAAGAAAATGCCAAAAGGTCTTTCACTCTCTCTTTCCGCGTTGTTGCTCTCTTTTAAGATAATGGTAATGCATAGAGGAACCCTGTCCCACACAGACCAGAAGTCCACCTTATAATAAGGAGAAAGATGGCATTAATGGGTCCTCCACTGAAATAAAAATAAAAAAAAACCTTGCTAGTGCCATGTAGGGAAGTGATATACTTTAGAATATCCTATCCTAACTTTTAGACTCTTAACTACAGATTAAAGTTTTAGTCACCCTTCTAAAGTTTGACTAGCGACTAATCCTTCCCGGCCAGGCCATACATCATTAGCCTAAGGTTGATGATGTATCTATCTATACTTTCAACTTTGATCATTTTGATCTTTGTATTAACCTATAGTTAACAATCCACTAACTATGACACTTCGGACCTTTTGATGAGTCAAGAGGGTGGTGGATGTGGTTTGATTTGTAGTAAAATGGGTCGAATTCCGTATTGTAATCACTTAAGCACTCTGCTTAAGAATTTCATCAAACCAAAATTCAAATGAGTGGCTTATGGATGTGTGCCAAACACATCTTTATCCAATCAGATCCCACAAAGCCAAAGGGGAGAAAGATAATTAGGAAATGATAGATTTCCTTAATTCATGTTCACTAATACAATTCAATGATACAAAGTGACAGTCTTTATCACGTTCACTCATTTAGCCAGTCCAGATTAAAGCATTTATCTACAACCTGAATATGGAGCTCAGGCATTGCCTTCTCCACGTCCCTCCACAGCCAAGAAACCTCCTCGTCACATACAACATGGCGGAGTGATTTCAATGAAGTAGCAGAGCTTGGTAGACTCCCAATCTGTGAACACTCACTCATGTCAATCTTCCTTAGCGTTTGCAGTTTACCAATGTCTTCGGGAAGACGTGACAAATTAACACATTGAGCGATGTCAAGGTAATTCAACCAAAATAGCTCACAGATGCCATGAGGAAGCATTTTTAAAGTTGGGCAAGCATATAGCCTCAGGATCTGTAGTTTTTCCAGTTTGCCCAAATCAGCTGGCAGCTGGCATAGACCATGGCAATTGGTGATGCTCAGATGCTTGAGTTTGCTCATCCTACAAATGCTAGAAGGCAGCTCAACCAAATCATCACAGTGGTCAATTGTGAGCTCAGAAAGGCTGGGGAAGAGTTGGGGCAGGTCTATGTCTGACTGACCAAGGCTGCTGCTAACCTTACACAGGATAAGGGACATTTTCCATAACCTTTTCAGGGTCATGGGAACTTTAGAAAATTGAGGAATGGTAACCTTTTCAAGCCAGAGGCTTCTCAAGCTTGCCAAACTGGTAAAAACAGAGGAGTTGTCAAGAATAGCACTGGATGTGCTATAATTCATTATTATTAGAGCCCTTAGCTTGGGCATGCTATGGATGAAGGGAGGTAAGAAATATTTGTTCGAGGAGAAGTTCAGGATGAGCACTTCAGCCATGGGGAAATTCATGGAGAACCAGTCCATTTCTTCCATTTCACCTACATTGTGAGAGTAGAGTGAGAGTGAGCGTGAATATTTGCAGATAGAACATCAATAACAAAAAAGACATAAAGCCAAGCAAGTATCAAAATTTTCACAGAAAAGCAACAAGCTAGAAGGAATGATGATATCATACCTGTATGAATTGAAACAATCTGGGCATCAAATGGCTGAGAAGAATTCCTATCCCATTCTCTTGGAAGTTCTGTCTCTCTTCTCGGCATTAGCAACCGCCTGCGACTATTTATGCGGCCTCGATTGCTCAAATGAAGAGCGAGGTCTCTTAACACATCGTGTTGGGTAATAAAGACCAAGCAACTGCTATACATATCTCCAGCTCTACCAGATTAACCAAAAACAAAAAGGTTTAGAATGCTAAAACAAAAGAAACCTTTGTTTAGGCCAATTAAAAAGGAGAGGAATTTGCATACCTCTCATCCTTTACCAAGGTGACAAGATTCTTGTTTGAAAGCTCAACAAGAATAGCAAATGCTTCTACCCCATCAATGTCATGTATCTCAACCCACATATTGATGAGGACATCCAAGGGAATTTTATTGTCTTCAGGAAAGGATCCCAAATCCAAGAAACATTCCCTGACCTTGGGAGGCAAACACTCAACACTTGTTGCCAAGTGTTCAAACAGTTGTCTTTCATGGGGCTCGGATACAGGCTCCCCCCGAGCTAGCCTATTCACTGCACTTGCCCAAAACAACTCAGATTGATCCCGGAGTGAAGCTCCAATCACTTTAAGTGCCAAGGGAAGTCCCTTGCACTCACTCACAGTCTGTTCAATACAATTTTAATTCATATCAGTAGCAATTAGGCAACCAGCTACATAAGAACATGAAAATTAGATAACTTATTTTCCCACAAGTAAACATTCATGATCTAGATTCTAGAGGTGAATGAGACGAAGTACCTATCCCTGGATCAAGAGAAACAATCTCAACTATCTCTTCAGTGATTGTGAAAACTCCACTAGAAATATTTTGTTATATTTTCGATTCACAATCCTCAAAAACTAGTTCTAGTGATTGTTTGATAATGAGCCAGGAATATCCATCTTTCTGCTACACTAACAATCGAATAAATGCATCAAGATACGAAGTTCTATCATTTCATAAGAAAGAAAATGATTTCTCTCTTTCATATATTATGGTGTTTTACTTGGAAAAGAACTCAAGAAGTGTACCTGCTTGACTAGATTCTCATTTGCATGAAGAGGCATGGAATTTTGTCCAAAAGCAGAGTGGCAGAACAGAGACATTGCCTCTTTCTCCGACAACAACTCTACTTCATAAGTAGCCTTGATAATCGTAGGGAACTTGAAACGGGAAACCACCAGGACTTTACAACCTGGAAGTATTAGCCGTTCAAGCACTGACTGTGACCAAACATCGTCCAAAACCACCAAAGTCCGCGCTCCAACATTGCACCCGTGATATTGGAGGTAATTATATTCAGAAATCTGATAACCGGGGCTCAAATTCTTATTGCCCATGATGTATCCCCAAATCTTTACTCTCAACTGATCCACATTCGGAGATTGAGAGACTGTCAGGAACAAAATCCTATTCCTGAAATAACCTGCATATGGTTGACAGCTCGAGTCAGTTTGAAACCTCGTACTAGTTATCAGATCATTCTATATTCATCCTTTGATTTGTGAACAACCTTAGATTGATTTCAGCTACTAAACAGATATGATCAAGAAACAACAGTGAAAAGATGATAAAGAAAAAGCTAGAGAAATCAAGCAGTAATCATAATAGTAATAATAACATAACTCACTTCGAACTTGATCATCTTTGCAAAATTCTCTGGCCAGGGTGGTCTTGCCAGAACCACCAATGCCAAAAATCCCAACAACGCCCAAATCATCTCTCTCAACCACCATCTCCTTCACCTTCTTCTTCCCCAAGTCCAATCCCACCCCAAGATTCACCAAACTATCCTCCATCCACTTCTTCTCCTCCTCCGCCTTCCTCGCCGCTTCCTCCATCCACGCTCCTCCGACTCCGATACTCATAGCCCCAAGCTGCTGCTCCAGCCGCATGGTCGACCCGTCCAGCCGATCAAAACGTTCGGCTGACTCAACCCTCATGTGGTGCACGTCCGCCAGCACATGAACGGGAACCAGACACTGCAGGAACCTGGAGATGTTCTTTTCAAGCTTCTCCATCTTCTTCGCTAGATGAAAGTTCTTGTACATGTTCCAGCGACTCGAGAGGAGGACTTTGTTGGCGAGTTCGAGGCCGCCTTGTAGGATCTCAGAGAAGCGGTCGAGTTGGAATTGACGCTCGCTCGGGAGCTCGACGCCGGAGTACTTGATCTCACGTATCATGGGTTGGAGTGTGTGGAGGTCGGAGATGAGCTGCTCGGCGCTCGCCTTGCAGAGAGATGATTTTTTTGCTATGGACATCAACACCTTCAGGAGCTCCGTGGCAATCTCGCCGGCGAAGAAGTCCGTCACGGCCATTGGTGATGCTGGAAGTGTTAGCGAGAGCGAGAGAGGGAGGACGGAAATGAATTACTTCATAATTAGAGAAAATCACTCACTTCATCCCGAGAATTTACCAAAAGGACGGGATCGAAAGAAATGAAGAAAACAGAAACAAATGAACGATGATAACGGGCCATCGGTTGGTCCGGAAAAATGCAAAAGTCGAAGGGTTTGTCTGCAAAAGGTAACCAATTATTGCAATGGAGCAATGGAGAGTCTGGGCGGCCTTTGGTCATTTGGATCGATTCTCATTGACTCACTGTTCATCTCAGTCACGCAGAAGGCGACAAGCAGGAGCACTCCGAATCAATCTTTTATTCTATATTTTTAAATATATCATTAGATTTTTTTAAAAAAATTTATATATTAATTTATATAATATATTATACATCAATTTATCTAATTTCTAATATTATTTAAATATTATACTTTTTAATTTTTTTTATATAAATATTTTATTTAACCATCAATAATATTTTATTTAAATATTTTCATGTCTTTTAATATTTATAATATTTTCTTATATACAATACCATATAATTATATTTTATTTTATATTAATTCAAAATTTATAAGCAAAACTAAGATGGTAACGGTACGCTGGAACAATTAAAAAAATCATCTGTTTTGTGGATAAGATATATACATATATATATAAAGAGGACAACCCCTTTTATTAAAAAGAGAGAAATGAAGGAAGGTTATAACACTAGTTATAAAATCAGTTCAGACTCTTCTTCCGCTAGCAATTTTGACAAATTTGCTAGATAATGGGCTTCATTATTCTCATTTCTCCTAATAAACTCACATTTCCAATTAATAGAAGAGATGATCAATTTAGTATAGTTAATAACAAGGCCAATACAATCCGCTCTCTTTGAATTCTCCTAGAGATCCTTAATAACTTGCAAACAATCACCCTGGATAATAACGATAGCAAGGTTCATCTCCTTGGCCAGCTTGGTTGCTTCAGGTGCTCCTATTGTCTCTGCTAGAAAATGATCGATAAGAGAAGCTTTAGATATTTTTTTGGTAGCCAGGACTACAACTTCATAATTTCTGATAATAAGATCTATTCCAATTCTATTTTGGTCTCTAAACATTGTTGAGTCCCAATTAATTTTTATAAAATCTCTTGGAAGAGGATACCAGGAGTTAATTTGATCATGGTGTTGGGGAATTCTCTGGCTGCACTCTGTTTGGGCTAGTTTAAAATCTTCCAGGGAGGCCATTGCAGACTTAGCCACCTAGTTGGGATGCATAAAAGATTCCTCAAATAACCACTTATTTCTTCTCAGCCATGTTGCTTTAGCCAAGACTGCAAAACACTCCATTATTTCTATGTTGTAGCTTATGGAGCATAAAGGAGAATCTAAAATTTTTCTTCTAAATAGGTTGAGTTGTGTGGGGAGAGATTCTAAACAGGCTCTTCAAATAAAAAATTTTGTTACATTGGAAATTTTGAGACTTCATAGCTCCTTCCACATCATCTTTCCCCAACTATTAGAAAAGGCTGCCCTTTTTCATTTTCAAAGATTTCCAACTGCTTATGGTAAATAGGTTTTACAGTAAAAATACCACTTTTGTTGCCAGTCCATATCAGTTTATCTTGTTCCTCATGTAAGCTAATAGGAATTCTAGAAATTAAGCTTCTTTCTTCCTCATTGAACGTAGATGAGATACACACACACACACACACATATATAATCAACAACATTAACTTGAATGTTTCCTTCCTTTTCCATCAATCCACAATAAATAACTTCAAAATCACATAGGGGTTTTCAAACAAAAATTTATCATTACACTTTTTTAAATTTTCATATAAAATATAATAAAAAATTCAATTTTTTCAAATTTTCATACTATTTTTTCAAATCCCCATACAAAACTAATATTAAAAAATTATCTTACAGCAATATTTTATTTTAATTTATTTTTACTTTTATCTCATCTTATCTTATTTCAGAAAACAAATAAGATAGTCTTCCATCTTTAAATCGAGTTATTGTTCCGAGGGAAGACACCTCACAAGAGCACTTACATTAGCTTTATCAAAATTATTTTTGAAATTTGATAAAAAGTATATATTTTTTATAAATCTAAAATCTCCTTATCTGTAACTTCATATTAGATTAGTTATTAGATTCGTCAAAATAATAATATAATAATATTATAATATTTTCTTTCATATTTTATAATTACACTAACCATATGTACATTAATATTTTAATTTGATACTTCAATTATTGTTTCTCATCTAATCTTTTTGTTAATCTAATTACCGAACAAACACATTTTGATAATCCTTTTTCTACCAAATAATCATATATATAATTTATGAAATCAATAAACACATCCATAATTTATTCCTCGAACAAACATATATCTTAGGGCATAACAGTATGATCATGATGATCTATATGGACCATCTTGGGTAGGATTGTAATTGAATCGAGTCAAGCCAAGCTTTGGCTTGCTAAGCTCAGCTCGACTCAAAATAATCGAGCTTGAGCCTGAGCTCGAGATTTTTATTTATTTTTTGTTCGAGCTCAACTTGATAATGTAAACTTCTAGCTCGATTTAAAAAAAAAATATATATATATATATTTAATAAGAAAAGTAATATTTAATATTTAACTAGTTGATAATTTATTCATAATAATAATATGTTATATGCTTACATTATTATTAATAAGTACACTTAGAATGATAGCATATATATATTTCATATATGATTCCCACGTACTAATGTATAAAATTATTAGGTTTTATAGACTAATTATTATACAAATTATAAAATATAACTATATATATATTCATTATATAGATATAAGTAATTAGATTACATATTACATATTTAATTATAAAATTGTTATGCTTATATTATTACAATACATATAATATATATATATATATATATATGTGTGTGTGTGTGTGTGTGTGTGTGTGTGTGTGTGTGTGTATTTATCAATATATGAATGAATTTTAATCGAGTCCAGCTAACGAGTCGATTCAAGCATAAATGAGTAAGCCTGAACGAGCCTTAGCCGAATCGAATCGATTTTTGTTAGATATGTGTCATTTACTAATCGAGTGGGTATTTGTTTTCATGAGCGAGTTTTTTTTTTCATGAGTCAAATTTAATTCGAGTTTAACTGAAATGGCTGTCAAATAAACTATTTTATTTAGAGTAATGCTAGAGAGCAACCACACTCAAGTGCACACACTCATATGAACAGTAACATATGAGTGTGTGCACTTGAGTGTGGTTGCTCTCTATCATTTTTGTTTTATTTATAGCCCTAATCTTGGGTCCTTTCATGCTGCAATCGTACATTCCCGTTAGAAAGTTGTTATAATAATTATCATCTTAATTTGTCACGTAACTTGTTACATCAAGCTCAACAATTAATATTTGGTACATAATGTGTATGTGATACCCTCTCCAATGTAAAATATTCAATTTCTACTCGAAATCACTGCCCAATATATATGTTTTGTAATATTACTGGGTTATTTTGGTTTTATTTACCAGATTAATTATTTTGGTTTATATTTTAAATTAATGTTGATCAAAACTTCAAAGCCAACCCTTTGATAAATCCAATGTAATTATGTTTTGCTGCAATTTATCAAAATTTACATTTACTTAAACTTTTGATGAAACCAATACCAATATTATAAAGAAGCAGTAATGGCCACCATGTTTGGAGCTACCATTTCTCTTGCGATAGAACAAATCCTAGAATATTATGGAAGAAAAGTTTTGATTTTCTCCTGTGAAATAATAAAGAGAGTGAGAGAGATTTTAACCTGCAGGTTTCACTACCGTGGTGATTGTGTTGATTTCAATTCCACTCTACCTTCTATCAGCACCAAATGGTTTCGCGGCTCATGGTAGGGAAGGAGAAAGTACTCAGATGAGAGATAAATGATTAAAAATAATTTACATTTGTGAACAGTTACCACTAGATATAGCGGTAAAACTATAGCCAATTGGAAAATATAGATGCAATTTACACTATAGGACACACCAAGTTGGTAAATTGAGGCAATATGGTAGTACTACCCAACACAATAATGAATACAACTGTTTTTTTTCTTGTGTCCTGCAACCATCGTTGTAGGATACCATTGGGTTCTCTTGTTAGTGTATTTTATCTTTCTTTTTTGGCTTTTTTTCTCATAAATTTTTTAACACCTTTATATATTTAAAGAAATTATAACATCATTAAAAAATACTTTCTCAATTATTAAATTAAAAAAAAAAAGAATAGTGCTAGGTACAGTCCAATTTTTTGAACTCTTTTACGGTCCAACTTAAAAATAGACAAAAAAAAAATCCTCATTCTATTAATAACTTGATCAAAATACCCTTAAATCAAAACATCCCTAAATCAATCTCTCATGCATCATTGATCTCTTGCGTGCTCAAGGATTATTTTTTTTCACTACCAGTAAGCAATATCATACATATGTTTGGGTTTTTTTTTTTTTAGTATTTCAGCGAAATCTCCCAAGGCCATTATCTTCTCCGCACACACACTCATGCACGCCCATAGGCCATAATCTTCGTCTTTCCTTCAATAGTTAATGGTTACGGACACTCACAATTACATTTGCCTTTTTCTAAAGAGATGAATCATTTGTGATCTAAAACAAAATTTAAAACATAGCTCTTTAATGTCAACCCAGGTATATTTGGTTTTCCTTTCACGCCGCTCTCCAACCTCAAGTTTCGATGCTTTTGATTTAACGACAAGGCATCCATCCTAATTCTTCTCGCGTCCCTCGACACAACTCCGACTATCGTAAAGCTCTGCTGCATCTTCGATTTGGGGGTTAAATAAAATTAAACGCAACTAAATGGTTCGGATTAAGGAATAATGGCTGGTGATAATTTAAACTTGAAATGCATATAGAAGGGACTTCTTAGTTGGATGCAGATTAAAAAGAGTGAAACGTTGTGTTTCATTAATGGATTGCATTGCAGTCCACTGATGGGACTGCAAATAGAATTATCTAAAAAAAAAAAAAAACTCATCAAGAACCACAATTGGAAGAATCCAGCAAGACACGTAGCATTTCTAGTTTTTTTTCCTAATATTTAAGCATGCTTCGTAAAGATATAAAGATATTACACGATATAGAAGGAGGGTCCTTTCCATCTTCAATATATAAAATATATATAAGAAGAGTATCTAAGGTTTTACAGCCAAACTCTAAGTTGGTTGCTTCCCACTACGCTACAGATGAGCACATATTTTGTGATTGGCGATTTTTTTTTTTTTTTATGCTCCAATCATTTCGATTTTGTAAAATGTGGTCAATGTATTCAATTATTGGACTTATTTGCTATATTGGAGTTTCCCCACAAATGGTTAAAATTACCAACTTGGCATGGCCGCCTTAAAGAATGAAGGGACTTTTTTGTAGGCAAACTGTCATCTTTGTTACGAGCAAGGCTAAAGAGGCTTCTGTAATGATTGGCTTTGTGGGCTGAATTTTTTATGTCCATATCTCTGTAATCTTCTCATTGAAATCCCCGCTTATAATTGAAGAAGTTGAGAATTAGTTTCTTACCGCTACAACGAATGATATACTTAGTTGATTTCTTGGCAAAGGTTGCCACTTCAGTAAAATCTAAGATTTTGGTTTTTCAAGTCACGCCTATAGATATGCTTGGTAGGAGATTTCTAATTGTTCCTTTGACTTCCTTAGGGATGTAATATCCTGAAATTTTTAAGATGAGGTTTTATTTAGATTTCTTTAAACGATTATATTTTGGGTATATTTTCTAAGAAAATAGAATTGGAAACCTAAATGAGAGTATTAGATTTAGAATAAGTGAGATCATATATTAGAGAAAATATTATGGAGAAATTTTTGAGATTTGGAACAATGTGTCAACTAGATAAATTCATTTTAAGTTTAGAAGGAGTTGAATTCTCAAAAATTTGGGTGTAAATGCAAGAGGAAGTGATTGAACCAAAGAGCAAACACTTGGTGCACATTCTCGGATTAAACTATCGAGTTTTAGTGTAATGATCATAAATTACTCATATGAGGTCCAAATGAGGTGATTCTAATTTGTATAGAATCCTAAGAGATAGATATAAAACTTTTATGTTATGAGTTTTTAAATATTTGGACAGTATCAATGAATTATTTCTGGAGCAAGTGGATAACTTTAGACTGAGCATAAACAGAACTCGAGTTCGAGAATATAGATCCAAATGGGATTCTATCCTAACTAAATCAGGAAGGAGCCTTCTAGAACTTATAAAGTAGAGTCCTAAGGAGGTTAGAAAGTAACTACATCGGTTAGGGGAAGGCTAAGGGGCGTAGCTAACTAGATGAAAGCTGGAAAGGGAGATGCATGCATGGTTAGGTGAGATGCCACCTCATCCCTTATCCCATAAGCTTCTACCCCAATCATTAATCAAATGGTTTACAAAAGTATCTCAAATACTGACCATTAGATGATCATTTCAGCTGTAAAGCCTAAGATTTTTGGGGGATATAGTTAATCATAAAAAAAGGCTTAGGAGGGACACATCATCCCATGCAAACCAGAAACCTATTGTCTTTACCAAGTTGCCCCTTTTCTTTCCTTCACATGAGTCGACCACCACCCTTATAAATAGATATTTGAGAGTCTTCTAACTCTATTTGGTAATGTAGCACACGAATCCCTTTGAAGGAAATAAAAGAAAACCATTCTCTAGTCCCTTAACTTCCATAATACATCCTAGGTGAGCTTAGTAGGTGTTTTGAGGAGAAAGCTTGAAAGATTTGATTTGATCATCTTCAACTAGATTTAGAGAGTGTGTAAGTTCATATTCGAGCTTAACTTTAGTATGGAGATGGTTTATTTAAATGGTTAGACTATACATGTCGGTATTGAACCCTTATATTCTTGTTAAGGTGTTATAATAAATCTCTGTGTTGTTTGAAATGGTTTTTGTTAAGGGAAATGTGTTTAATGAAGTTAGAAGAACTTAAAACTATGTTATAATAAGTAAAAATCAAGTTTATGTGAAAAAATTACAAGTTTTGTATTAAAAAACCCCATTCTCTGTAACTTAGCTCGACCCTTGCTCGACCAAAGGATCGAGCAAAGAACAACAATAAACCCTCGCTTGACTCTGGTTAGATGTTTGGCTTGAGCGAAGTGCAAACCAAGACTTCGCTCGATGTTCTGCTCGAGCAAGTTCTAACCCAAGAACTCGTTTGAATCTCGTTCGAGCGAGATACTCAGTTTACTTAATATTCGCTCGATATTCTGTTTGAACGAGTTCCAACCCGAGACTTCGCTCGATTCTCGTTCGATACCTCGCTCGAGCGAAATACCCTATTTTGCTGAAAAGTTAAGACTTTTGTTTGGATAAAAGTGGACATTGGAATAAGAAGAAATTATATGTGTTATCTAAGTATATAGCCTATGTAAAACACTTTGCAAAATTTAAGATTACATGCATGTTCTAGTATGTGGTGAGAATTAAGAAAAGTGATACATCATGTACTTGAGAAAGATTCTTAAGAATAAGAAAGGAACAACTAAGAATAAGAGATATGAATAAGTTAGTCACGTCGTGACGGGGACAGGAGACGTAACGCCCGAATGATTGACGTGCCGACAAGGACGGTAATACGTAACGCCTGTCATATGATAAGAGTGATATGTATTATCACGGGGACGGTGATACGTAATGCCCGTGGAAGTGATATGATTAGCGGGGATGGCGAGACGTGACACCCGCTATGTTACGTATGTTCCGTGTCAAGATTAGGACGTCGAGACGTAACTCCCGGAAGATTGACACAAGACTCATTATAACGGGGACGAAGATACGTAATACCCAGGTGATTGATGAGTTATATGCGATGGGGACGACGATATGTAACGCTCATCAGGAATAAGGAATAAATATGCTGTAAAAGAGTTATTTACGATGGGGACGGCGATATATAACGTCCATCGGGAATAAGAAATAAATATGTTGTAAAAGAGTTATCTACGATGGGGAGGGTGATATGTAACGCCCATTGAGGATAATAATTGAATAAGTTTTTAAGAAAGTATTGATGGTTAAGAAAAATGAACATAAAATGTCATAAGAGTGTAAACCTGTGTAGGTTATGGATAATCACATGAAACATGTTTTTGATCATGTTTTGCTAGTTTCTTTTCATAAAAAAATTAATGATGACCGTGTCTATGCTTTATTAAACTAATTATGTACTTACTGAGATTTTTAAGAAAATCTTACTCTTTTGTGGTTTTATATTTCTTTCTTGTATGTATAAATTATATAGAGGATGTGATGGCCAATAGGGGGAAAGCCCGACTGGCGTAAGAGACTCCGAGGAGTCCTGAGAGACTCTTTAAATACAGTCCTTATGTAGATTTCACTTTTGTGTCCCTGTGATTTTTTATGTATGATTAGCCAGTGGAGTTGTGATATCACAGTGCCCCTACTTTTGCTGAGGAGGAGCAGCGTATACGTTGCTGTTTGACTTTAGGATTGGATGATTCTCTGTCTATATGTGAGGTTTATTCGACACCACATAGACAATATCTCAAGCAAAATCGTTGTCTTAGCTTGGATATGTTTTGTTATGGAAGAGAATTTTTTGAAGTTAAGAAGGAAACTAATTGACCATAAGGATGGTCTTTTGATATGTAATAGTATTTTGTTAACATTGATAACTATTCTGGGGCTTGTATATATAACAGAAAATGTTAGATGAATGAATGGAGAATGTGGAAGTTGAAAGATAAAATTTGTCATCTGTGATCTTTAGAAATTTTTATACTTGACCTTATCCATTGTGTATAATAAAATTTCTATATTTTATTTATTAAGATCTTGATACGTATGAGGGTGAGTAGCCTAGTATTACTTATCATGACACCTTAACTTACGTTAAATTTCAGACGTGAGTTGGGGGCATCACAAGGGAGATAGTTGATTGCATGCATATTGTATCATTTCATGTTCTCTAGATAAAATCTAACATTTAAACTATAATTGGAAATCTCGTTCTTTTTTGAAGGATTATATCATTTTGTGTTCTTTTTTAAAGGATTTAATCCCGTTCTAGACTCTAGATTAATAATAATCAAAATCCACTCTTACATTAAGTTTTTTAATAGTAACGTGAGATTTAGAGGCAAGCTACTATGGTACCATAGTATTTGGGTAATTGGGTATTCAATTAATAGATGAAACATGGTTTCTTCTTGTTTATTGCACATGGGGTAACTGGTTAAAAGGAGATTGGGGGTGATATTTTTCAAACTTTCTCTAGTTCGAATAATATTCCAAATTATTTTCCAGATTAGTAATTTACAACTGTCATGATTTTTCACTTTCTAGAGTTCTTTTAGAATTTTGCTTAGGAAGTTTGGCAATGAGATATTAGAATTTTTGGCTGTTATGTGGTAAGTTGTTTTGACAAAGAACTTTTCATTATGGCTTGGTATCCAAGTGAGGGAGTATGTTCTTTGATTATTTAGATGTAGAGTGATTTTTGGATTTCAATGATGTTATCTTATTAAAAAGAGTTAGTATTTTTTGGAGTTCCATAAGAGGGTATGAGGAATAATTAGATCAGAGACTCTCAGATATGGAGGGGTTTCATTCCCTTGACGGAGAGGTTTAGGTATAAAATTTTCTATTGTTGGAATCCCAGGTTATGACCGCACATTGACCAATCTCCCATTAAAAATTTGATAGCATTTACCTTTTGCTAATAGTTCTCTTGTCTTCAAGATACATTTTCATAATCATGAATTAGTTGCTTTTGACTTTGCATTCCAAAAGATGTTGTATTTAGATATTTTTTCGTCAAAAGAGAATGTCACAAACATAAATTTGCTTGACTTATTCTCATCATGTTTTAGCTAATAAAGCTAAATTCATATTTTCCATTAGCCTCAAACCAAGCCTTCCTATATTTCTGATTGACAAAAAGATTTTCAGATTTCAAAGTCAATTTATGCTTTTTATCTATGACATAGCCTCACTAGAAATTTTTGAAGCTTGTGTTTAAGGATTTGCAGATTGGTTTAGGTAGTAAATGCATTGACATTTGATATGAAGAATTTATGCTTGCCACTGTTCTGATTAGCACGGTTTTTCTTGCTTGTGAGAATACCTTTAATTTCCAACCCTTAAGTTTCTTATTAATAGTCTCCAATAGTTTTTTTATATCTTTTTTTAATTTGCCGAATGAGATTAGAAGTCTCAAATTTTTCATTTTGCATGATGACGACTTGTATGGCATTTTAAGAGAAATCGTAGCTTTGATGGCATAATTAATATCTCTTGTGACATAAATTAAGGATTTTCCATGGTTTATGCTTTGGCCTATCAATAAAATTGGGGTATCATAATCTGTCTAAAAAAAACTCTTTGGCATGACCAATTCTGATATTTCTCTAGACTAACAATAGTTGTTTTTGCATTTCTTTTTCTACTTTTCCAAAAAGGATTAAATCATTTGTAAACAACAAGCGAGATATTGAAGAGCAATTTTGGCTTAGTCAAATACCTTCAAGTTTTCCTTGTGCTTCCGACCAAGCGAATATATTGATAGCATATTCATACATAAAATAAAGAGGAATGGTAAAATGAGATAGCCTTGTCTAAGTCCTTTTATGCTTTGAAAAATCCTCTAGGTGAGCATTTATAAGGATTGAGAAAGAGGATGTTATAATACATTATTTAATTAGATTGATCCATCCCATGTTATAACTTCACATTTTCATCACTACAAATATAAAATCTCATTTTTATAGTTGAAGGCTAGCTTAATTGACATTTGGCCTTTTTTCTCCAATTTCTTTTTGAGATAATGAAACAACTCATAGGCAATCAGAGCACTTTTTTTTGATATTGTGAATTGAAACAAAAGTTGTTAGAATATAAGAATTAATGTGGAGAAGTGTGGTCTTTAGACGATTAGCTAGGGTTTTCGTGATTGTTTTATAGATGACGTTAGTCAAACTGATAGGTTAGAAGTCTTGTAGTGAGCTTAGATTCGAGATTTTTGGAATGAGGATAGTATTTGTGTGGTTCATTTTCCTCAAGAGTTTTTCATTATTAAAGAAATTTTGTATTGCATCTAGTCCCAGGAATTTGTGATTTGGGATTTACTTCAACGCACCATAGATTTCTTCTTCATTGGGTAGAATTTAGAAAATCCTTATCTTAATTCTTTATTTGTTTTTCAAATAGATTTTCTAATAATTCTGAAATAATTAGGTTTGAGGAAGTATATATAGACTGAAATTAATTAATGAATGATGACTCAATAAAAGAATGGTTCAATGTCGAGTTACCTAGACCTAATTTGATGGAGTCAATCTCGTTACTGCATCTTATAATGGTGGTTGATAGGTAGTAGAATTTTGTGTTTTGATATGATAAAGTTAACTAGCAGATTTGAGATTTTTAATGCCACAAACTTTGTTAGAGTTGTCTCTCCATAGTCTATGGGTTTGAAGGGTTTCACTGACTACTAAAGAACTCATTTGCTATTTGCTAGTTATTAACTTGAAATTTTCTGAAATGAAATTTGTTCTAGTGTTTAAGGGCATATTTAGTGGCCTTGGTTTTTTGCATAGTATAAATGTTAGGTTCCGAGTAAAGTGCTTGTTTTAGGCTTCTTGGATTATTATATGGCTTAGTGGCTCATGGATATGGAACTTCTCAAATTTGAACTAGAAGCATGGTGCATGTGATTTATTGTCTTGAGTAGAAATGGATGGTGATATGATATTAAAGATGTCAGATACTGCAGAGTAGTGTCTAGGAATAATAATCTCCACTAGGGGTTACTATTATACGATCTAATTTTTGTTTTATTAAAGCATTGCCTTATCTATTGTTAGTCTAAGTAAATTAAGTTTTGTGTTTCAATTAAATCGCATGTTTCAATCATACTTCTCAATCCACCTACAGAAGAAGACATCATAAGAGATCATTGAAATCTCCTATGTAGACCCATGGACTTAGGAATGATTTGAATGTTGAGTCCAGTAAATTTCAAAATCTTGCTTTATGATGCCATTATGTAGGGGCATAAACATATGTTGCAGGCCAATGATGATTAGAAGGATTAGAGCAAACTAAAACAGATATTATATTTATATTAATATCTACAAGTTCTACACCTATCCCAAGACACTATAGAAGCAAAATGTCTCCTTCTCTTTTCTATACTAGAAGGTTTACAAAATGTTCAAACCTAGACTATTCATAATAGTTAGGGTGCATTCTACAGGCACAATAGTCTCCAACAAAAGTTTGATGTTTGAGTTATATTTCCTAATATTAGCCATTAAATTTCTTATTGCCTTGGGTTAGGATAGCCCCTTGCAATTTCATACCATTGTCTTGATCATGGAGTGGGGGAGCCAAAGTTGAGCTTGCCTCATCAGTTGTTTTGGATTTGCTGATTTTTGCATGTGATATTTTCATGTGATAGAGTTTATCGAAACGTAAATCGAAACATCCGGATAAGTAACACAAGGATACTTATCCTACATAAACGTAAGAAGTAGCATGCACGCATCTAAACTTACCAATTAAATGTAATAAAAAACACAGCGAAAATAGGTAAATCTCTAATATATGCAAAGAGATCTAACTATTGCATAAATAAATCACATGGCATAATAAAACTGTAACCTTCATAAATTCACATTTACAAAACATATTGTATCTATGACTTACGTAACCCAGTTATTTTTTTTAAAACATAATATCATATCCTACTGTTGTCCCGTAATCTTACGATTTTACTTGATCATGTATATGAGATTATCTCAACTGGAGATGAGTATTCTGTAGGACCCTCAGGGTACTCCAGAATTTCCTATACTGTCTGAGTCTCATTGCAATTTGTTTAATCATGCACAACATCTATCATTCCATAATGAATGATAGATAAAACTTAGAAGAGTGAGATTTACAAGAAATCTCAGTAAGTACACAATTAACGAAATAAGGCATAGATAACATCAACAATCATCATACATAGTAATGATCACAGCATATAACTTATGAGAATGCTTTATGAGACTTATGCATGTCAATGACCACTCTTGCCATACAAACTTAGATCTTACTTGGACCCACCATCATATACTTAAAACTTATACTTTTCATCTTATTTCTTGATCTTGTGGATTTTACTTTTTTCTTATCTTCGATGGGCGTTATGTATTGCCGTCTTCATCGGGATCTTACTTATTGCATATTCTCGACAGACGTTACGTATCGCCATCCTCGTCAGGTCTTACTTATCTCTTAACTTCGATAAGCGTTATGTATCGCCTTCCCCATCGCATATAACTCATCAGTCATCCAGGTGTTACGTCTCGCCGTCTCCGTTGTGATGAGTCTCGTATCAATCTTTCGGGCATTACATATCGCTGTCCCCGTTATGACACGGAAAATACTTAACATAGCGAGTTTTATATATCGCCGTTCCGGCTAGTCATGTCAATCGTTTGGGCATTATACATCCAATGCAACACATATCCTACCAATCATACACTTAAACCACACATGTATTTCTTCTTTCTTGAATCATCCACTTTAAACCAAGGAAAAGTCCCAAATTTACACAAACAGGGCATCTTGCTCGAGCAAGGTATCGAGCGAGCATCAAGCGAGGTCTCGGGTTATCTCTCTTTCGAGTAAGATATTGAGCGAGAGTTGAGCAAAGTCTCAGGTTACACTTTGCTCGAGCTAAACATCGATCGACCTTCTAGCAAAGAGTTCTGGTTGTTCTTCGCTCGATCCATGGGTTGAGCGAGGGTCGAGCGAGATCACAGTTTATAGGGTTTTTCAATCTAAAACATATAATCTTTTCACATAAACCTTATTTTTACTTATTAAAATATAGATTTATGTTCTTATAATTTTCTTAGCATTTTACCATAACAAAATCCATCCAAAACATAATGGATTTCAATTACATCATATAAGCAAGGTTTATGCTCCAACCAACAACAAACATAATTTCATCATCAATTTACTCATTCTATGCCAAGATTAGGTTAAATGATATACTTACAAGTTTTTCCAAAACTTGAATTGATGATAGAACCAAGCTCTTGCAACATTTCCCTCAAGGTCACTCACTTTAGCTCACTTAGGTGATGTTTGCAGGTTCAATGGTTTAGAGAGAATTCTTCTTTGATTTTCTCTCCAATTGGGTGTGTGTTTTACTTTCCAAAGAGGGTTATAAGGCTCACCAACACACACACACACACACACACACACATATATATATATATATGAGGGTGGTTGACCCTTTAGAAGAATTGAGAAGAAGAGGTAGCTAAAGGCTACCGGTTACCCAAGGGCTTTGGAGGATGAGGTGTCTTGCCTCCAAATCAAATGATTAGCTCTAATCTTCCAAGATCTTAGACTTTGCAGCAGATATTACCATCCAATGACTAATATTTAAGATATTTTGGCAGCCAAAATGATCAATGGTTGAGAAGGCATCAGCTTACCTAAGGCATAAGATGACACTCACTTAACCATGCACGTATCAAGCCATTCCAGCCTTTCTTGGTGTACAGCGCCTCCCAACCTCTTTCTTATCTATTTGGCCGCTTGTTACACTAAGACACCACTTGACATGTTCTAGAAGACCATTTCGAGATTTGGTTGGGATAGACTTTAGTTTGCAACTCACTTAGTTAGACTTGGACATATTTAGACAGATTTCTGCCTCTTATGTTGCTCTATGTCTTTAGGCCAACTAGATATTTTAGATGAATTCTTATCAACTTGAAACATGTTCCACATGTGTCAAGACTTCATAAAGTTTGATAGCCAATCATAATTTCATCACATGGCTAAATATAATACAATTCCTCAAAGTCGGCTACCAATTGGACTCAACCTAGGGCCGTCCACTTTACACCAGATTTCATCCTTGATCCGTTCCTTATATTCAGAAACCCAAAACATAAAATTTCTATATATACTTCTTAAGATTCTATAGGAACTTGAATCAGTTCATTTGGAACTCATATGACCAAGTTGTAATTTTTCTACTAAAAGTCAATAGATTAGTCCGAAAACACCAATCCGGGCACACCAAGTGTTTGATAGATGATCATTCTTATTTTATACGAAATTTACTAAATAAAATCTCCTCATTTTCCACATATCTACACACTTGTCCATATCTTAGGATAATTGAGAAAATAATCCAAAGACTTAATTTTATTCAAAGTCCTTAGTCAACTTCAAAGTCAATGCCTATCTATCTCCAATTCAGATCTATCACTTTAATCTCTATTTCATATTTGATTAAGTCCATATCTCTTAAATCTTAAAACATAAAAGTTGTACATATTCCTCTCAGCTTTTCATAGCCTCTTGAATCACTCAAATATTGTGACGCCCCCAACTTACGTCTGGGATTTAACGTAAATTAAGGTGTCTGGATGAGCAACACTTGGCTACTCACCCTCGTACTTAACAATACTAAAAAGCATAAATCATTAAATTCGCAGCGGATCAGGTTTTAGATATAAGACTTTCTAAAGATCACACGGAAATATATATACAACATTCATTAAAGCTTAACATTGTACTTTATACATATACACAACCCAACTGTAGCAAAATATTTTACATTCATTCCAAAAGAACTTTCCTTCACCTCACTCTTTCTTCCTCTTAACCTCAGGGTATTCTCTCCCATAGCGAAACCTATCCATACTAATATTAAAGTCTCGCTGGAGCTGTTGTCCCTGTGGAGTCACACAAACTCCACACATGGACAATGAACCATCTACTCCTAAGGTTATGCAGCATCCCGTACGTCGCCTCTCCTCAGCAAAAGAGGATGCGTCCAGACTCCAAGCTCCGGTGGGTCGACTACTGATAGGAGGTTCGAAGGAAACAAAAGAAATGTCCATATAAGGACTATAATCGGAAAGTCCCTCAGGACTCCCCGAAGTCTCCTGCCTCATCGGGGCTGTCCCCCGGCTGGTCATCGAATCCTGTATGAAATAATATGCACAAAATATATGGAGCCACAAAAGAGTGAGATTTCGAATGAAATCTCAGTAAGTACATAAACAGCTTAAAGGAAACAGGGAAAACAACCATAAAGTTATACCACAACTGACAAGGGAAATTACCCTAACATACCCCTCACAAGACCACTGTCTAACTGACACTTTTCTTAACTCACCCATGATCTTATATTAAATTACCCCGTTTTCCCTTAAGATTTTTTTATATTCTTTCTTATCACTGATGGGCGTTACGTATCGCCGTCCCCATCACATACACTCATCAATCATCCGGGCGTTACGTATCGCCGTCCCCGTTATGATGAGTCTGGTGTCAATCATCCGGGCGTTACGTATCGCCGTCCCCGTTATGACACGAAATATATACACATAGTACTGTGGGCGTTACGTCTCGCCGTCCCCGCTATTCAAATCAATTTCACGGGCGTTACGTCTCGCCGTCCCCGTGAGGATCAATCACACGGGCGTTACGTCTCGCCGTCCCCGTGGAGATCACAATTTCATATATCACGACAGGCGTTACATATCGCCGTCCCTGCCGGCACGTCAGTCATACGGGCGTTACGTATCGCCGTCCCCGTCATGACGTGACTAACTTAATCTTTAAACTTTATTTCCTTTTTATTCTTTTCTTATACACATGAGTTATTTCACTTACAACCCTTCCCATTTGAAACTCCCAACTCTATTATAAGGAAACCCTAAGTCTAAGCAAAACAGGGCATCTCGCTCGAGCGGCTTGTCGAGCGAGTATCGAGCGAAGTCTCGGGTTGGGACTCGCTCGAGTGGGGTATCGAGCGACGGTCGAGCGAGGGTTCAGATTTTGCCTTCGCTCGACATGTGAGTCGAGCGAGAGTCGAGCGAACTCACGGCTCTAAGGGTTTTTCTACTCAAAACATGCCAATCTTTTCCATACACTCCATTTATCTTCTTACAAGTCTAAATCTAAGTTTCTACAATTTTATTAAACACATTAACAAGACAAATATAATCAACCCTACTCATGTGTCCATTTCCACTTAAACATGTTCTTAAATATTCACTACTATTAAACATAACTCAATCATGCCAATAAACCACTTCCATGCTTAAATTAAGCTAGAATATGGACTTACAATTCCTTCCAAGCTCAAGAGAATTGTTCCACCAACTTCCTACAAGTTTTCTCCCACACACACTCACTTAGCTCACAAGTGATCACTTTGAGGGTTTGGGGAGGGTTTTCTGGTATGGCTTCAAAAGGCAAGTGTCCTCTCATTCTAAAGGAGCTTAGGAAGCTCTCAAGGCTCTATTTATAGGGTGGTGGTCGACCAACATGAGGGAGAGAAAAGGAATTGCACCTAAGGTGCCCTAGTTGCCAGATTTGCATGTGATGAGGTGTCCATCTAGGGAAATCTAATGATGAGGATTAAGCCTCCCAAATCCTAGACTTTGCAGCTGGATTAGTCATCCAAGGGCTCACAATTGAGGTGGTTTGGCTGCCCATTTTGATCCATGGCTGAGAAGCAAGCTAAAGGGATAAGAGGTGAGGTGGCATTTCACCTAACCATGCATGCATCTCCCATCTCCAGCTCTCCCCTTGTGTCACACGCCCATCTCCAGCTCTTCCTACCCATTTGGTTCCTTCCCAACTCCCTTAGGTCTCTCCTTAACAAGTTTTAGAAGGCCATTACTTAGTTTAGTTAAGATAGAGCCAAATTTGATCCACTTAGTCACCTATCAACCAGATTTTGGCTCCCCTTGAGTTCCCATCACACTAACTATTCAATTGACTTCCAAATAAACTTTCCATCCATTCCTAACTATCCCTACACATTTCCTAATCCCAGAGAATCTTAAAACCAGTTGCCTAATTAGTTACATGCCCCAATTTAGTTCAATTATCCAATTCGGGTTCCATTTAAGCCCATTCTAAAGCTGCCTACTTGATTCCCAAATAAGTTATTGATTCCCTCCGAATCTCAGGAAACTTCAAACATAAAAGTTGTAGATCTATCTCTTAAGGTTATATACCAATTGGAATAACCTCATTTGGACATCATAGGGCTGACTTATGATCATTTCCCTAAAACTCGACAGATTAATCCGAAAGTGCCTAATTCCCAATACTAAGTGTAATCTCACATTCCTCAACTAAATCTCCCACTCTAATTTCCTAATAAATAAATGCATCATATAAATCTCCTTAAAATAATATCCATAAAATAATTTACCTTAGAATTTTGGGCTATTACAAATATGATATTAACTGAGCAAGTTATGGTCGTTCTATCAAAAGACGTCAAATCTCTCCCTATATCTCATTTGAGCCAGAAATCAAGCTAGGGTCGAGCAAGATATTGGGTTAGGCGCTTTTTCACCTTAAAACAAGCCACCTTTGTACCTAACCCTAATTCTAACTTTCTAACATAAAAACTATATACATATATCCAAAGGTTCCTTAAAATGATTTTAAAAAAACATAATTATGCCATATATGAAAATTAAACGGATACTTAAAAATTTGGGTTATCACAGATTTTATGCTGAAATTTTTTATCATATTTTCTTTGATAGTTAGCTTTCCTCTTGTTTGGGAGAAGTACTTCTCTTGAAAATATATTTTAAGTGTGTTGGGTCTATTTTGAACTTGTTAGTGGATTTAAGAGGACTGCCCCAGTATAAAATAGTCAGTATGGGGCCTTGAGCCTGTATATATTGTGGGATCAAAATATTGGAATTTATTGGGCTATAATTGAAGTATCCTTGTGCCTAATAGCCTGAAGCAAATAACTTTTTCAATATCCTTGTGATTGAAATATAGTGGCCTTATCCCAACATTAATATGGATTGGTGAAAAACACTTGCCATAAGTGAACACGTTTTAATTTTCTTGCAATTTAAAGCCTACCATCTTCACCTTGATAAGCATACATAAGTATATGAAAACCATAACGAATCAAATAAATAACTTTTATATTGTGTTACTGCAAACATAGTATTGATTATTAATGAAGAAAAAACATAATAACTGACCATGCAATCGAATTGTTTACTGGCAATTAAACAAAACGTCAAACCCTACTCAATTGACTTATCGTTTGCTATAATAAGAAAAGGCAAATGTTGAGGGGTGCGATTGCGACTTCCTGGAGGATTGATATTTTTCATCATTTGCTCTATTTTGGGTCCATTACAAAATATGTTATGAAAGTGTAAGTAAAATGTGTAAAAAAATAATAAGTGAAAGATGAACAAGTTTTACATGCTTTACAAAAAACACTTACTTCCTTCAAAATATGTAATGAAAGATGAACAAATTGACGGTTCAAGTGTCACTCTCCAAAATGCAAAATGCTGTAAAATGACAAATCAAACTTCAGACTTCAATCCACTATAACATAATCCATATTTGGTGAGAGTTTACAATTTATGACGGCTGCAAGCCGGTCATGATTAGACAATTCTATTTATGTCACTTGGAACCTTATTTATTTGTTTATTCTAATGTATTAATGACCTTGTAATTATCTAGTATAAAAACACAACAATTTTTTGAGACAGAATCGAGATTAGCATAAAAAGTAGTTGAGGTCTTGGTTGAAGAAGTGGATCATGTGAATTTGTAGGAAAATCTTTTCTTTTCATGCATCCTTGAGATTTACACATTGGTTTTAAGTTTGTTGTGTTTTAAGTACATGCCAATAATATTGAAAGCTTTAGTGCTAGTACTATATAATTTGGATTAGAAAATTGTAATCATGTCACTTGGCACCTTAATAATGTACTTACGTATTTTAACGCAATTACTAGTCTTGTAGTTATCCAACATAATGATGCAACAAGTTGCCAAGACGATATCCATTTTACAACAGAAAGTAGTTGAGATCTTGGGTGAGAAACTGGTTCAAGTGAATTTTCAAGAAAACATTTCCTTTTCATGTGTCCTTGAGACTTACACTTTGATTATAAGCGTTTTGTGTTTAATTCATATGCCAATAATATCGAAAATTTGGGAGTGCTAGTACATATAATCTAGATTAGACAACCATATTCATGTCACTCAATTGGCACCTTACTAATTTAGTTTTTTCTTTTAATTTAGTTAATGAATTTGTTATTATCCAACAAAATAATAGAACAATATGCTGAAACAGTATCGGGTTTAGCATAACAAGTAGTTGAGATCTTGGCTGAGAAAACGAGCACATGAGTTTTTAAGAAAAACTTTCCTTTTCATACCTCTTTGAGATTTACATATTAGTTCTAATTGTTTTGTGTTTAACATATTAATAATATTGGAAGTTTGGGAGAGCTAGTACCATAAATCTAGATTACATAACTTCATTCATATCACTTGGCACCTTATTAATTTTTTATTTATTCTAGCGTAACTACTAGCCTTGTAATTATCCAACACAACAATGCAACAGTTTTCCTAGGTAGTATTGAGTTTAGCACAAAAAGTAGTTGAGATCTTGGCTAAGAAAATAGATCAAGAGTAACTTCCTTTCAAGAAAACTATTTGCCAAGCACTTGCTATTTTTGAATGAATCACTACCCACCTAGCCTAATCGCTCCAACTCAAGTATTGGATAGTGACTTCTTCACAATATTACATAAAGATCGGGTTGGTGGATTGCATTTGATGAAATATTTGACGTGGATTATAGTTAATTCTACTATGGAGGCTCTTATTATAAGTAATGGAACTTATTTCAAGTAGATTTTGCACACTCTTAGGGGTGATTTTTGACCACTACAGTCTGGGTAATGGTTCTCAACCACGTTTGGCTAGTGAGTGATAGAGGCCACGGGGGGAGGGCAGGGAGTGGTAAGAAAGGGAGGGGGAGAAGGGGAGAAAGGAAGATAGGAAAAGAATAGGGGGTAAGAAAAAAAATAATATGCCACGTTAAGAGATTTCTTTATGAGATTTTTTTATATTTATAGTGTTTTTCTAAAAGAAATATATAAGAGATATAATTTTGAAGTCAAATTTAGGTCTTTGCCGTTTGCACATATACTATTGAGGCTTGATTATGATTATAAGGTGAAATGAGTTGGGATGAATTTATTTTATTTTTAATATTATTATTTTTTTGAGATTTGAAAAAGATGAATTGAAATTTAAAAAATATATATTAAAATTTTAAAAAAATTATGTTGAAATTTTTATTTTATATAAAAATTTAAAAAATTATAATAATAAATTTGAAATGAATTAAGTCGAGTTCTAATCTAAACCGATACTGTTTGAGTCAAATAAGGTAATGCTATGCCAATAAATAAATTCGTAAATATTGACAAGATTAGAGCAACGAGGTGATAGTTTTCCAACTACGCTTTGGCGTAAGAGTTTGTCAATCTTGACTTCGTGTCTGATTCAGAACCAAACAAACAACACACTAGTATAATGATGTCTTTTACTCGATTTCTAGACTGCTTGGCAGCTTGCCCCCACAAACTCATGTTGGGTGTGGAGTCGGAACAAGCAGCTGTCTAACAACGACGTTCACCAGGATTCCATTCTTTCCCCTTGGCTCTGGGTCATTTCTCGAGACTCGACAGCTTTAGGTAATGGGTGTCGTGTTTCTGACTTCGATTTCTCCAACCATGTCCCGAGTTTTTCAAGGTTTAGAAATCTCGAAATGTCTAAGCTTTAAGGCTGTAGAGTTTTTCTTCCTCAGCTAAAGTCCAAGTGTTTGACCCAAACAATTCAAATTTTTTATATAGAAAAAGAGAGAGTAAACGAAGCAAGAAAGCACCAGGGTGTTTCCCATTTGGCTCACCAAGATATGGGAGTTGTCTTACTTTTTGCATGACTGGTTTCACAATTTTTTCTTAGCTTCCAATGCCTTTTTTTCAAAAACCCTCTTCTTCTTCTTCGCAATCTTCGTCTCGCTCTGTTTCTGCTGATGGTGAATTCGTTAACATTCGGAGACAAACACAATCCTTTACTCAGAAGCGACTCACGCGGCAGAGGAAGCTCCGGCACGTAAGTGACCGAGACCTTGGATGGCAGCCGGGTGAAGGGTCTTGTTCATCGCCGTCGGAGTCTCCCGGTTCGGCCCGGAAGTCGTGGTCGCCGGGTGAATCTGAGCACTGGTCGTGCTCGGCCGTGCCGCAACGGTTACCGCTTCCTGAATTTCCTTCGATTTGGAGACCCGAGTCAACGGCATTGAATTCAGGGCACGCTCATCTCGGATCGCCGAATGAAGGACCGAGCTCTTCGTTGGGGAGGTAAAATCGTGTTCTTCTTTTTCCGTTTTGAAAAAAAAGCTTATTCTTCTCTCCCTTCATTTCTGTTTAGACTCCGTCGAAGTTCCATGTATTCCCATTGTTAGAATATAATATGGAGTTTTTTCCCTGTTCTTTGGTAATATGCAGTTATTTGTTTTTCTTTGTTTTATTTATATAATTTAGCTGCCTTTTTTTGTGTATTTTAATCTGAGAATGCAGAATTGGCATAAAATATAATGTTATGGCTTATTCGTAGGAATCTTGTTGTTCTAGTTGATGTTGCTGCAGTATTGTGTTTTACTGTTATATAATCTTAGCAGAATGTTTGAATTGCATGTGTTTATATCATCCTGTTCATCTGTTTTAGTGATTTTGCTCCATGAACTTCAGGAAGAACACAGATAATGTTGCCACAACTTCAATGAAATCTTCAAGCAATAATCGTAGGAGACTCTCTCAGGATGTACATGTCGAACCCAATAATTACAACCTGAGGCTAAATATTCCTGCCAGGAGCTCTCTGACAAGTGAATTATCACGTTCTGCAGTTAGCCTACATAGAGCAAACACTGTTTATTTATTTAATTGTGCTACCACAAGTTCAGCCAAGTCTTCAAACAATTATTGTGGGGGATTGCTTCAAGAATTAAATGATCAAGGTTTTAATTGCAACTTCAGGCAGAAAGTTCCTGCCAGGAGTGCTCCCACTAGTGCTCTTTCGAGTCCTGCTAGAAGCCCACGAAGATTGAATTCTGGGGATCTCTTTCCTTCTTCTGTGGCTTTTCAGGAATTTCAGGATGGCCTTGTTACATGTTCTTCAAAAGAGTCACCAGCTAAAGCCATGCATAGTCCCGATCAGTGCCCTTTGCGTGGCCCGACAGTCCAAAGTCCCCAGCTCACACCGAAAAGTCCAAACAGATCTTTATTTCCTTCGCCTCATAAACTGATGTCAGAGAGTCACATGGAGCGGTCTGAGATCAGTGCCCACCCTTTGCCCCTCCCTCCAGGAGCAATGTTACCATCGCAACCACAATCAACTACCATAAATCACATCACGGAACAACCATGCACATCATCTTTTAAAGGTCAATGGCAAAAAGGAAAACTCATTGGACGTGGTACATTTGGAAGCGTATTTCTTGCAACCAACCGGTATGTGAGCTTGAAATTATGAAATTATGACAGTGAAACTTCTGAATTGTGGTGGTTGTTTCCCAAACTTCTTCAGTTAACATTGCCCTGTTTATATTACAGAGAATCTGGAGCTTTATGTGCAATGAAGGAAGTTGATCTCATTCCTGATGATCCTAAATCTGCTGAATGTGTAAAGCAGTTGGAGCAGGTACTTGCTAGAGTCTTCCCCCTCCTGCCAAGTCATTAGAGTTTTTATTCTATTTGGGGCATGGTCGCTGTCAGAGCAAGATGCAAAATTGAGCAAGAAGGTATAATGGCAAAAGAGATACATGTAGCGAATCCTGCTACTTGATGAAGGTTCATTAACCAATGCCAGCCAGGTGGAGTCAATCGAATGGAGTTTGTATAATAAATCATGGGAAGGGAAAGATACATTAGTTCCTACTAAATGAAAGAGATCTAAGCCTGCAGCCTGCATAATGGCCCTAACGCTAGACTTCAATCAATTATGGCATTCCCCGAAACTATTTACACTCCTGTTGTGTCTCCTCTCTTCAATGCTGGGGACCTAAGACCACTTATCTTTTTATAAGGATCCCACTTGATAAATCACGGTGAACAGCATAGTTATTTATGGTGTTCAGTTCACGTTTTTCTACGTTGTTATTTGGTGCATGGAAAAAGGGCTTGTCTTAATAATTGGGAATTTTGGTTCTAGCTTTGTAGATGTTCCAATTGTTTTTCAAATTTTCTTATGCTGTTCTCTATTATATTCTTGAATCAGGAAATAAAAGTTCTCCGTCATCTAAAGCACCCAAACATAGTGCAGTATTATGGCAGCGAGATAGTGAGTATTTTGTTGGTTCTTTTTATTTATATAGTTCAAATTAATTATTTGTGATTCTTCATGGGCTTGACTAATTATGTGAACAACATTTATGAGCAGATTGATGATCACTTTTACATATATTTGGAGTATGTTCATCCTGGATCAATTAGTAAATATGTGCATGAACATTGTGGTGCTATTACTGAATCTGTAGTTCGCAATTTCACTCGCCATATCCTCTCTGGGTTGGCTTACTTGCATAGCAAAAAGACTATCCACAGGTAATTATCACGTTTGGTAAGAAGAAACAGAAACTGGCATTGTAGATTTACTTCCCTGTCGACCATTGTAGATTTACTTTCATAAAATGCCTTTCGATAGAAGATGCAAAAACTCAATTTTGTGAAAGTAGACCCGTGATTCACTGACATTCTTTGAAAAAATATAAGGATCACTAATGGGCCTTGTTATGAAAGGTCTACATATTTTTTATTTTTATTTTTATTTTTTATAGATTTATAGACTTGTTTTCAGTTTATAGCTACACAGCATTAGTAAAGCACATTGTTGGAGAAGTTTGGTTGCTAATTTTTAACTGAAGTTTAATAACTTGGCTGGTTGTGGTCTACAGGGATATCAAAGGTGCAAATTTGCTTGTCGATGCATCTGGTGTTGTTAAGCTTGCAGATTTTGGGCTAGCTAAACATGTGAGTTTGAATTTGTCCCAACATCTTACAATATGGTAGTAATTATAAGAGCAAAATTAAATTTAGTCCCATAGGTTGTAGCACATTGAATCTCCTTTAGGTTTAGCTTGTAGAATCTCCTTTAAAGTTTAATTTGTAGAATTTCCTTGAAGTTTAGTTTGTAGTACTTACTTCTTCACTGTGATGGGTAAAAATCAAACATATATGCTACTCATTGCATCCTAACCAATTAGAAAATGCTGTAACATAAGTTAGTCCACCTTTCCTCATTTTAATACTTATTTAAAAATGCTACTTATAAAAAAATGCTTATTTAAAAATGTTGTCACCAATATGTAGTTTTTATGTTTTGATCAAGGGGAGAGAACTAATATGAGTATATATGTAGTGTGGGTGAAGGTATAGAAAAAAACTATTATTTGGTTAATGAGATTGGTTATTGTAACACCACATTCCCCTAGCATTATAAATAAAGTCATTCCTAGAAATCTCGAGGAACTAGCGTTCTACTAATCTTGACTTAAAAGTTTTTCTTCTTAACGAAGCGTCGAATACAAAGAATTCCATAAGTAAATAAAGTCAATCTTTAATCATAAACTTAGCATGTCATATATTGCCTAGGCCTCTGTTTCATCTCCCTAGGCCTAATCTCATCCTGCAGTTACATCTTCATAAAGATCCTCACTTGCCGTGGTTAAACATTAAAGCATGCAAATGTTATGTTGTGATTATACGGTGGCACAGACCTAAGCATGCAAATGTTATGTATGCTATGCCATGATGTATGCGGTGACATGGACTTTTGGTTCTGATGGCTGCATGTGAAAAGAAAGTGAGGAGAGAGCTGTTGTGATTTTTTGGACAACTGGTAAGGAAGATTGATTTCACGTTGGGGAATCTGGCCGTTAGAACTTTGTTGGTGTGAGGGAGGAATAATGCTGGGGAAAAATAGTGTATAAAAAGTGAGAATTTCGGTGCCTAACTGATTTAGGCTACTTTCCGATTAAGATATCACCATGGCAGCAGGCAGAAAATCTCAGTCAATTAGTCTCACTTAGGAAAGAATAATCATATTAATAATAGTACTAACTAATAATAGTAGTAATAAAATAAATCTAGTCCCTAATTTAGAACCCATATGTTATAGTTATAGATCGGACATGTTAGCTTTGCACTTTGAACCCGACCACAAAAGCTTGTGGTTAGACTATGAAATTATGCGCTCAATGTTTTAACCACGTGGGTAAAATATATTTTTCCCTTACAGTGACTCCCTTAAGCTAGCGAGTACCACATTTGTGTTGTTATCTGCAGTGGTTAGTGGTCCAACAATAATTCCTGGAGACACACACACACGCTATTTTTGTGCATAACCCAAACCGAACACTTCTGCTTGGTCCATTCTTTGTAATTTATATCCACTTATTTGGTCAGTCTTTGCCAGGCCAACATTTCTTTTTTATTTCTTGTTTCTTTCTTTTTGCTGTTTCATATGTGAACCCTTGCCTGTATCCAGCTTACAGGACAATCTTGTAACCTTTCTTTGAAGGGGAGTCCATACTGGATGGCTCCAGAGGTACTTCTTTGCAATTGGATTTTACTTAGCTTCTACCTTCCCCTTCTTTTTCTTTGTTTATATAGTTTGATTATGGTTGTGCAGGTCATGCAAGCTGCAATGCAAAACAAAACCAATCCTGAGCTTGCTTTTGCTGTTGATATATGGAGTTTGGGATGTACCATCATTGAAATGCTGAATGGAAAACCTCCTTGGAGTGAGTTTACAGGGGTGAGGACATGATTAAACTTTGCTTTATTTGTCATTTTTTTTTTAATGGTAAACAAAATTTTATTAATCGTAAGAATAGGCATAAGCCCAAGTTTACAGTACATATACAAAAGCATCGCTTGAGCAGCTAGTTCAGTGATAGTTGCCATTTTGTACGCTTGTCAAAGTTGTCTACATGCCACTTTTCTTTTCTCAGCAGTAATTCATCCTATCTCTGATTTACAGGGAATCAATTAAAGAATAAAACTTGTGTTGAGAAACTCCTTGTGGTTAATTTTCTGATGCCTAGTTCTTTGTGTCCTGTTTTCAAGGGGGAAATTAGAAAAAGAAAAGAAACCTATGTTTGGCCTGGCCTTGCAACTATTTTTGCTAACTTTTCTTTGTGCAGGTAACATGACCCTAGTTCCACAAGAATGCATTTAAGGATTGAGAAATTGCTCTAGGTTTAATTGTTCTACTTCACGATGGCACCAAAGATTACTTTTCTAGGACCCATTAAACTGAAGTCTTCTTGCATAGGATGCAAAATTGTTAAACTTCTTTATGAACTCTTTTTTATTTATTTTATATATATATATATTTTTAAATTACTGACTTACTATTGTTGATAAATCTTAATGCCATGTTCTTGCCATAGACATTACATGATACAGATAGGGATCATCTTCCATACAGCTTTGATCTATCGCACGCCTCATATAGAAGTCCAACACGCCAATGCATCCACCACAGATTCCGGCATGGCCCATGCTATATTCAATCTATTAAAAACCTCATCCCATAGAATCCTAGCTACCTCGCAATGTAAGAGAAGGTGATTCACCGACTCACCCCCATTTCGGCACATGCCACACCAATCCGCTATGATGACCCTCCTTTTTCTCAAGTTTTCCGTTGTGAGAATCTTGCCTAGCATGGCTGTCCGCACAAAAACGCTGCTTTTGGGAGAGCCTTATGGCGCCAAAGCTTCTTCCACGAAAACTAGTTATCTGGGACGTGTGAGAACTTTATAGAAGGACCAAATGGTGAAAATACCTCTCCCAGCAGGGGTCTACCACAGGCCATCTTCATTCTGAAAGTATGGTCGTTGAGAGTAGGTGAGACTGTAGAAATCCACAAAACTATTCAAATTCCAGTCCTGCGCCGCTCGATTGAAATTAATGTTCCAATGAATTTGCCCCTCGGCTAATTGCAAAACCTCCTCCACTGTGGTATCCTTGACACTTGTAATCTAAAAAAGGGAGGGGAACAATTCACTAAGTGCCCTGTCTCCACACCGGACATCTGTCCAGAATCTAATTCTTGTGCTAGCGCCCAAATGAAGCCTCATTTGCCGCTGAAATGCCCCCCACCCATTCCTTATGTTTTTCCACACCCTTACCCCACCTTCCCCCCTAACTTCATTAGTGCTCCACCCCCTCTCCTTCCCCCCCCCCCCCCCAAAAAAAAAAAATCACCCATATTTGTGATCAATCATCACTTTCCATGGGGCCTCTGGTTTCTGGTGATATTTCCACAACCACTTGGCAAGTAACGCGCGGTTAAACATCCTCAAGTAACGGATAACCAGACCACCATTCGAGATGGGATGGCAAACCATTTGTCACTTGATGAGATGGTACTTGAACTCCTCCCTTATCTCACCCTACAGAAAGTCTCGTTGAAATTTCTCTAGGCGACCAGCCACACTTGCTGGGATAGGAAACAGTGATAAGAAGTATGTGGGTAGATTAGATAGGATGCTCTTGATCAAAGTGACACACCCCTTTTTGACATATACATCCTCTTCCACCTTGCTAGTTTCCTCTCCGCTTTTTCAATTTTTGCGTCCCAAAACGCGGCCGCCCTTGATGCTGATCCCAGAGGAAGCCCTAAATATGTCATGGGCAGAGAAGCAATCTTGCATCCAAGAGTTCCAGCCAACTCTCGCATATGACGAACATCTCAAATCGGCACCATCTCGGATTTGTCATAGCTCATTTTTAATCCTGATACAGCTTTAAAGCATAGTAGTAGAACTTTCAAAACTCGAACATTGTCTCGATCAGTCGCATAGAACAAGCGTGTCATTTGCAAACAATAAATGAGATATATTAGTAATATCCCGCACGAGGTTCCAATTGGAAATCCGCTCATGAAACCATTATTCACCAAGGCCGAGCTTATCCTGCTTAACGCTTCTATGAAAATAACAAACAACAAAGAGGATAATGGGTCGCCTTGTCTCAAATCCAGGGAACTTGGGAAGAAGCCTTCATGACTGCCATTGATTAGCACTGAGAATCTTACACTAGTTATGCACCACTTAACATGGTCATATGCCTTTTCCGTATATAGTTTGCACAAAATCTCTGTACTTCTTGCTTTCAATTTGCTTTCAATGCATTCATTGGCTATCAGAATCGCATCAAGGATTTGTCTATCGTTTACAAAAGCATTTTGGGGCTTAGTGATAATCTTCCCAATCACCTCACTTAGACGGTTAGCTAGTACTTTTGAAATAATCTTATAGACCCCGCTCGCTAAGCTAATTGACCGAAAGTCCTTAATCTCCATAGCCCTCACCTTTTTGAGAATAAGAGCAAGAAATGTGGTATTAATACTTTTTTCAAATTTCCCTACTGTGAACAACTCCTGAAAAACCCTCACAAGGTTTTCTTTAATCACTTCCCAGCATTCTTGGAAGAAACCCATATAGAAACCATCTGGCCCAGGCGCTTTATCATTAACCATTTTCTATATTACATTGAACACCTCTTCTTTCTCGATTGCCCACTCTAGCCGAGCTACATCATGAGACAAGTGGATCCTTTATTTCATTTTCTTTTATTTTTCTTGTTACAGAAGCTTTGTAGAATGATTCAAGCGGCAGTGGATGGGATTTCTTTCCAAGATCTTTGGTGGGAGATGAACCTCGGGGAAGCATAAAAGTCTCACATACTTCTATTTTGCAGACAACACTTTATTTTTTAGTGAGACTAATCGGGATAATCTTTGTTCTTTGAGAGCCCTCTTATTATTTTTTGAAGCTGTTTCCGGTCTTAGGAGTATCTTATTTAAGTTTGAAATAGTTCCAATGGGTTTGGTATTGAATATTTTGGATTTGGCTAATATTTCCTTGTATTTGGCTAATATTTTGGAGTGTAAGGTATTCTCACTACCCATGAGATATCTTGGTCTTTCTTTGGATGCTCCTCACAAAGCTTTGATGATTTGGGATCGTATGATTGAGAAGATTGAGAGGAGATTGGCTGGTTGGAAAAGATATATTTGTCTAAAGGGGAAGAATTGCTTTGATAATGAGTACGTTGTCTAATCTTATAACCTATTTCCTTTCTCTTTGTTAAGGCACTGCATACAAACCATGCAGGCCGTGCAATGTTGTCCACAACAGACTTGCCTACGCATAATGCATGTGCAAGGCATACAGCAAATCATTACATGCAGGACCACCTCGTGCAGAACCACCTCATGCAGGACCACTCAAAGGTCTTGCCTGTATTGCCTATGCCATCTAGACTCATCTCCACTAACCATCTGTTATAGCAGGACCTAGAGACCACAAACACAGTGCTGCCTAGCTGGAGAAATTTTGGTACAGAGGAATATTCCTCTCTGTAATATGCTATATATATTGAGGTCCTGCCTCATTGTGAAAACATGAAACATAATATACAAGGAGAGTTTTTCAGCATGGTATCAGAGAATACCAAAGACTAGTCGTCCATCATGTCTGCTTCCTCTACCCTTTCCTCTTTCTCTTCTCCTACCTCCCTTCCCACTCTTCCCTTATCTAATTTCTTACTCATTATCCCTGTTAAACTTACACCCAAAAACTTTCTTCTCTGGAAAGTTCAAATTGCTCCATATTTGGGAGGCCAGAGGCCATTCAAATACGTAGATGGATCATGTCCTCCCCCCCACCCCTCTCCTAGCACTTTTCTTGATGATTCACCTAATCTAGATTATGAACTCTGGATTCAACGAGATCAACATGTCATATATGCATTGATTTCTTCCCTCTTAGAGTGCATTATTGCTCAAGTAGTCAGTTGTGCAACTCAAGGTTTTAATTACCGTACTGTACCAGTACAAAAAATCTTGTGTTTCGTTTTGCTCAGCTTTTCGGCTGTTTGGCTGATACTGGCCGAAATCCTGGATTTTGGCTAGTTTTTAAGTGGTTTTTTAAGTAGATTTATATTTTTTTCCTTTTTCTATATATAAAAGGTGTATTTTGTTTGTATGAATCACAAAAAAATAGTAATTTTATCTTTTTGTAGTTTATGTGTGTATATATATATAATTTATTTATATATAGACTATTTCAAAACGATATATGAAATGATACCGGTATCGAAATATTTTGTTCTAATGCTTTAACCGGTACACTTACTGGTATGGTATTCAAAATATTGGTGTAACTGCATGAGATGTGGCTCTCCATTGAATCCACTTATGCCTCTCGCCTCGTTCAAATACAACTTCAGCTGGCTAGCCTAAAGAAAGGTACTGATTCTATTTCAACCTATTTTCAACGAGCTAAAACACTTGTTGATACAATGGTTGCAGCTGGAAGAACCTTATCCTCAACGGAATTTGTTCCCTATTTACCGTCTGGTCTAGGACTTGGCTAAGATGCTTTAGTCTCGTTGGTTACAACAAGAATTGATCCTATTCCACTGAGGCTCTTCTTGGTCACTTATGAGGCTTGCTTACAACATCATTCAGCCAATATTTCTTTGCTTTCTACACCTGAAACATCTGCAAACTTCTCTGCTTGTTTTTCCTCTCCTAGATGGGGATGTCAAAACTTCAATTGCGGTAGTGTGGGTCGCTTTAACTCATCCTATGCACGTGGTTCATCCAGATTTTCAGGTACATCCTCACCTAATTTCTCTTCATCAATGGCTGACTCACGACCTATCTGCCGAGTCTGCAACCGAGTTGGACACTTTGTTTCCCTTAAAATTAATACTCCTCTTGAAACTCCCTCTACGGGGACGTTTTCATCAAGCCCTCCCTTTAGTTTTCCTTCGACCTGAACTACCTCCCTTAGTGTTGTAGTTGGTTACACAAGAAAGACGCTTTAACTCCCTAGTTTTTTTAAAACTTGATTTGGTTTCAAACGAGTGACCCACCTCCATTTTAGTGTGCAGTGCTTAAAATTGGTCTTCACATCCTTCATATGAAAGCCCCACAATATGCTGAATCTCGTTAACTTTGAGGGAAACTTCAATTTTTCATTATCATCTTTCAGTTTCATAGATAGTTGTTAGTTGTTATGCATTTTCAATTCTCTGAACATAATTTTACATCTTGAATTAGGATTGTTGTTTGGAGAAAGATGTGGAAAACTGATTGTTACAGATCTCTCAAAGAAGATTGAATTTTAGGCTTAGCTATTTATCATTTTGTTTGTCTTTTTACAAGTTAAAACATTGATGAGACTCTGCCCATAATTTTCTTTCTTTAACCAGGTATCCTTATTGTCCTTGGACATACCCATATGCATTTTTAGTAAAATCTCGATTAAGCTGTGTATGTTATTAACTTTATCGCTGAAGTATCCTAACTCTTTTCAATGTTTCAGCCTCAAGCCATGTTCAAAGTTTTGAATAGATCCCCACCCATTCCAGAAACATTATCCTCAGAAGGAAAGGATTTTCTCCGTCTTTGTTTTCGAAGGAATCCTGCTGATCGGCCAACGGCTCTTATGCTACTGGAGCATCATTTCATTCAAAATTTGAATGATCAAAATCTTTCAGTCTGTCTGCAGGCATTTTCTGCAATTGATCTTACAGTAAGTATGAACTATACCAGTCCTTGGTTATTACTCATATTGGCATCCAAATGTAACGAGAGCACCTCAATAAACAAATAGAAAGGGAGAAAAAATACATGAATAGCTTAATTAGATTTTTATATCCATTTATACTCATTAGAAAAAGAATTTTGTATCCGTTCTTGATTTTTAGGATAAAAGGCATACTGTGAGAGATGCCACTAAGCGTAAAGATCTGATATCTGTCTCACCTGATACACGGATCAAGAATGGGAACCTGCCTTGTAGTTGGTAAAAATACTCCCAGAACTACTCATATTATGACTTTTGTATTAATAATTTGCTTGTGCTTGGCTACTCAATTAGCTTCATGCAATGTAATTTGTCAATGTTGTTTTTTCTTACAGTGGAACCTGTCAGCATTTTAGTTATAAAATCTCCAACTGCACGGAGGTGTTTCATCGTCCGCACTCCATGCTTCAAGTCCGGCCGCATCTATCTACCATAGACTTCACTCATGGTTCACATAGTTGCAGCCCTTCTTCGGATCTATCCGGCAATGCGCCCCTTGGTGCCGTCAACCACCATCCATTTGCACATTTAAGGACTCATGGAAGGGAAGTCTCACACCTCTTAAATTTGTAGTTGACTTAGATTGATATGGAAACTATGGTTCTCTTAATGTATAGCCTGGAAGATTGTAGCAATCATCCAGAAAAGCTGCCGGGACCTCTAACCAGGATTTTCGCAATGCCATTTAGAGGGTTCTTTTGTACCTTGGTCTCGAAGTGTTTCAATTTATCATGTATGAATCTTTGCTGCCTCCTTCAAAGTTACAAGGGGACTAGGAAATCAAGTTGGCTGGCGCAGTTGAAGGCTGTCCATCTTAGATTGTTTCTAAAGCTTGGGGCTTGAACTAACAGACGAGCTTGTACTTCCAGACAATGGAAATGATCTCAAACAGATGAAAAACATAGGAAGAAGTTAGGATAATGTTGTCACATTTTTGTATGATATATAGAAATGGATTCGCATGATTTTGTAAATGCCATTCAAGAAATTGACTCGAACAACAATAAATGTTACAGGAATTGTTTCATATCTATCACTCCCATTCTAATGCTTTGTTTTTTTAAGTTGAGATAGAGATAAAAATTAAAGTTGAATAAAATATTATTAGAATATTATATATTTTTTATATTTTGGAATTTGAAAAAGTTTAATTTATTGTGTAAAAATTTGAAAAATTTGTAATAATTAAATGAATTGAGATGAGGTAAACTCAAAAAGACTCAAAATTTGACACATTTTATAGAATCTTGATACTTATGCAGTCATGGTAACCCAAATAGAAATATGGACGAAACTATTGTCATCCAAGCAACCCAAAGCAAAAGCAGTATCAAACAAATGACAATCAAACATGCTCGTAATAATTAAAAAAAAAAAAAAACAAACAACCATAAATTCTCAAATTGGTTTGAACATTGAAAGTAATTGTTTTTCCTTTTGATTTATTTTATTACAATTAGTAATTGAAGAAGGTTTAGTCTAGTTTATATGTTTTTCTCTTCCTTTTTTTGGTACCCGGCCATGCATTTGCTCACTCTTGAGATTGGAGATTTCATACACCCTAAAATAGCGTAGGAATTAATAAAAGAAATGCAACTTTAGAAGACTTTGATTACAATAGATCCTTCTAGCTTTCAACATTCATGACTTCACTTATTTACATAGATCATTCATAACCCCGATATGCATAATGTATAAGCCTCATCATACACGTTTCTCACATGCCAAAAAACCAAATTAAAATGTCACATAAGACTGCAAAATGCATGTTGGCTTAAGTTTTTTATTAAGTATTTTTATAATCGATTTCTAAGCTTTTTGCTCACTAGATGGCGGTGATGGTTGAGATGTTTGGTTGTTTGCACTAGAATATTTAGAACATTCTCCAGATGATGTGCCTGAAAATATATAAATGGGTTTCTGTCTGAGTTAATCAGCAACTTGATGCACTTGGGAAAAATTTCATGCTTGTTCACGAGGCTTCATGTGCACGTATTATATGTACCTTGAACACTTTGAGTCTTTTTAATTTGTCTTGGAAAGACAGGAGGGAGTTCTATCAAAACCTTTAGAAAAATGATTATTTCTTCTCCATATTGAGCCTTCTGAATCAAAATGTTATGAAGATCGATCGATGTGCCTACTTTCCATGAAAGCTTGTGAAGGAGAACACATATATAGATCGAAAATAAGAGCTGATATACTTGTATCTATCATTTTATCCATTAACAATGTGTGTTTAATTCCCTTAGATTGTAGTTGAAACCAAGAGAGAAAAAAATATAGCAAATGAAAAGAAATATATATACTCTTTGAAGTTATATACAATATTGAAATCATACGTGCTAGTAGGTGAACCATAACAAAAACTGCATGCATGTCTTGAATATTGGTAGAGATGTCATCTTCTCATGTGGTGCACGTTTGACCTGTCTAGTAAAAATTTATATATTTGCAGGTCCCCCAAGGCACCAAAATGAACATTTACTTCTGCATTTTACTTTATTTTTCTCTACTTTTTGAGAGTTCATTAGGGATTATTAGTGCTTTTTAAAAATGGTAATAGTATAAGTCGCAAGGCGGTCATGTATATAAGAGTTGTACACCTAATAGAGTACCTACATGTCATAACTTGATTTAGATGATAAAGTTTAAAATTTAAATCTTACAAATCAAATTTAACCATTTAAGTTATGTGAATGGTCTGCTTGATCTACACACCAACTTGAAAATAAAATTACTAGTAGTGAATTTGCTAACAAATAAGGAAATTATCACTTTTTTGTGAAAATAGTATTCTTTCCTGTGGTACTTAAGGAGGAAGGCAAAATCGCTGGTTTGGGTTTGGTTAGGGATAATAGTTAATGAACATGAAGTTTAGGGGTGAACAAAATACCCGTTACCCATTACTGTCCGTCATTTCGACCCGACCCGACCCGACCCGTTAAGCTTGTTAACGGAAATGCTTGCTTCCGATATACCGAAACCCGTTACCGCTTACCATTTTCCAAACGATTAAAATACCCGATAATCCCAACCTCATACCCGTTACTCCTGCGATTGCCCATCTCCGACTCCTACGATTGCCCATCTTCGATTTGCCCTCTTTCTCATCTCTTTCGCTGATTGTTCTTATCTCTCTCGTCGGCTTCTCATTGTCGCATCTCTCAAGCTCTCACTCGCTCTTTCGCAGGCTCGCAGCTCCCTGTCGCCGTCACAGAAGGTAAGGAGGAACTGCTACTTTATGAAACTTTAATCAGGGAAGTCATAGAATTGATAGTTGTGCACGATAGGTGGACTCTGATGGGTTCTTGCTACAGAATCAGTATATGATGGGTGGAGTCTGATTTTAGGCATTTGGTTTGCGTAAACCATCTATCATTATCTCTTCTCTCTGCATTATCTTGACTGTATGAATCATGATGCCCTGATTCTTTAGTCATTTGAGGTCCTCTCTTTGATTTGTATACTATCATAGTCACCTAGTTATTAGCTTGTACAGATTGTTAATAATAAAAAAGACTGAGTGTTTTTGATTGCTTATTTGATTACCAATTAAATAGAACACCACCTCGGCATATTTGATTGCTTTCAAGTCTGAGTGTTTTTCGAAAAAACACATTTCAAATAAATACTAGAAATCAGAATGCCAACCGCACCTAGCTCAGGTGGCAGAAGCTCTGTTTATGGAGGAAAGCCTTAATGTAGCAGTGCATATGGGAATCGGATCATATTCATATTCATGACTTGTTTTTTGGCTTTTCAAATACTAATTTTCCAACCTAATTATTTGTTGTAGTCAAAACACTGAATATGTTATATTGATGCAGGATTTGTTCAGCTTACATTTAGCTTTGGCATCTCCAGTTGACAGAGATACTCATATCATTGATCATGAGTTTATGACCTCGGGCCAGGCTTCATTCCCCCCAATTATTGCTTCCATTCAATCTGATCACAATCTTCTTTAATTGGTTCTTCATTTTTTGGTCTCTGATCAACTGGTGAGCATTCTTGCCTCTTTTTCATGTGATTTTCTCCTATGTATTGGTATATTCTTATAATCAGCTTTTGGGTTTTGTAGTATTTTTGTTTCAATTGTAACCTAGACTCTACGTACCCTGCATATTTACAACTTAATTATACTAAATTTTGTCATATATAAGAATATGCCAACATATTATATTTTTTTTTACATTAACAGTGCAGAACAAAGAAATGTTTCATGTGTTAGAAAAAGAAATCAAAGAAATCATGTGTGGATTTAGGAAACATGCTATCAAAGAAATCAAACAAACATGAGGATGAAAAGAGGATTTGAATTATGCTAACACGTTATGAAACATTTAGAGCAACTCTTCTTTCATCTTGCATGAGAGTGAACAAAAGTGGAATGGCTCTTGGAGAATCCTGTCACAAGTCCAGCATTTGTTGGCAGAGCCCTTGAAAGACCTAGACTGTGGCCTCTGATTCAAGAATATCACTTTGGCACTGTTTATTGTGTAGGGCTGCCAAACGAGGGAGTCATATCATCACTTTATAATGCACAAAACAAGTAAAGCTAATAGGATTTCTTTGTTGGATGTATAATATACCAAATTCTGACTGCATTTTTCTTACAGTAACTTTTCTTATGAAATATTATAATAGAAAACCTGAATATATGAGCAGTCAATGAGCTTTTCCAGATCACCCAATCGAACGACGTCGTGGTAAACATACGATGTAAATATATGACCTATAAAAGGCCAATGATTATCTAGAGTGGGGAAGAAAGATTTAATTTTCCTGTATTAATTAAATACAAAATTATCTTAGGCTAAAAAACCACCAAAAAACTTATTTATTTATTATATGCATATAAATAGGCATTAATTAAATAAAAGAATTAGAATTATCCCATTTGGGGTTTATTTGAACTTGAGTTTTATAGTGCTATATATGCATATAAATAGTGGTAAACATATAATTTGAGATCCATGAGCAGTCCAGATTTTTGGAGTAATATAAACATCTTTATCTTTTCTTTGTTTGTTGACCGTTGATGTTTGCAACTTACTATTTTCTTTTCTTCTTCTTCTTTTTTTTTTTTTTGCAGCTGAATCCTATGGAACCTAGTGCTTCTATACCTTCTGTCGGGTCTGCATCAATGTCCATTCATTTGGATAGCACTCTACCTCCAACTTCGGATAGTCAAGCAACTAGTCCTCATGTTCGCCCTCCTATCAGAAGAAGAAAGGGAAGATCAGATGTATGGCAACACTTTACAAGAAATGATGAGGATCCCAATGAACCCACAGCCACATGCGATTATTGTGGTAAGGTTTTATTATGTCATCCTAAAAAACAAGGTACTTCATCCCTGAAGTACCATATTGAAAAATGCAAAGCCTTGCATGATGCTATTGGGGCTAGAAGGGATAACCCCCAATTAAAAGAGACTGGGGTTAGGAGGACGGGGGTGGATGGTACAACTAGTAGTCCTAGTGTTGCACCTGCTAAGTATAATGAACAAAAGATACGGTTGGCAATAGCGAAAATGATCATCAAGGATGAGCTACCATTTAATCTTGTAGAAAAAGAAGGCTTCCAAGATTTTATGGCCATAGTTGAGCCTAGATTTCCAATCCCCTCTCGCATTACTGTTATGTGAGATTGTATGAAAATTTATATGTTAGAAAAAGAGAAGTTGAAGACCATGTTTATGGAATCTGATTATAAGATTTGCATTACAACTGATATGTGGACATCAGTTCAAAATCTTAATTATATGTGCATAACAACCCATTTTGTTGATGGGGATTGGACATTGCATAAGAGAATAATACATTTTAAGAAAGTTGCTAATCACAAGGGGATCACAATAGGAAAAGAGATTGAGTCATCCATACTTGAATGAGACATAAAAAAGATTTTTACAATCACAGTAGATAATGCATCCGCTAACAATACGGCCATTGATTATTTAAGAAGAATTGCCAAGTTTAAGGATTGCATGGTATTAGCTAAGGAGCTTATGCATATAAGATGTTGTGCACATATTTTGAATCTCATCGTCAAAGATGGTTTAACAGAAATTAATACATCAGTTGTGAAGATTCGTCATTCAGTTAAATATGTCAAGTCATCCCCTGCAAGACTTGACAAGTTCAAGTCATGTGTAGAGAAACAAAATATTCTTAGTGGTGGACTTTTTTGTCTTGACGTTTCAACTAGGTGGAACTCAACATATCTAATGTTGAGTTCGGCTCTGAAACATTATGCGGCATTTGAGGTGTTGCAAGATGAAGATAGTGATTTTGTCCCATATTTACATGAGGTTGAACAAGAAGTACTAACTTTACAAGATTGGGAAACTATCAAGATTTTTGTACGATTTTTGAAGATTTTTTATGATATGACTTTGCGGGTTTCAGGTTCAGTTTATGCAACTTCAAATTTGTTTATAAGAGAAATATTTGCAATCTATAACCATTTGAAAAAATCTTCAAGGAGTGAGAGCAATATGCTTAAATCCATGTCACAGAAGATGATGTTGAAATATGACAAGTATTGGGGGGATTTAAGTCAATTGAACAAAACGTTGTTCATTGCAGCTATGCTTGATCCGCGCAACAAGTTGGACGTTTTAGAATTTTGTTTTACAAATGTTATTGATCATGGGCGAGGATCTGAACTTGTTGATGGGTTACGGAGGATGCTTGAGCAGATGTATAAGAAATATTCAAAATCCAGTGTAGGTTCAAGTAGGGGCCAGTCAAGTATAGACGGAGGTGGAACCCAAAGTAACACTTCTTGTGATGATGATGAAAATATATTAGATATGTATTTTCAACATAAATCATCAATAGGTGTGGAAGAGTCCAAAACAGAATTAGATAAGTATTTTATGGAGAGTGTTGAACGGATGACACCCGACTTTAATATTCTACTATGGTGGAAGATGAATTCAGCCAGATTTCCGATACTTGCCAAAATAGCTCGAGATGTGTTAGCTATTTCCGTATCTACTGTTGCTTCTGAGTCTGCATTTAGTGCTGGAGGTCGTGTCTTAGATTCATTTCGTAGTTCATTGGCCCCAACAACAGTTGAAGCTCTTATCTGCACACAAAATTGGTTGAAGGCTCCCTCTGTTAATTATGACTCTCAAGATGTAATGGAAGATATTAAAAGTTACAAGTTAGAAACTGGTAAGATCCATATTTAAATAATATGTTATTTTAAAATTTTCAATTAATTATATGTTTAACATAACTTTTTGTTTCTTGTAGAGATAACTTTGCAAAATATTTTAAATGAGATCAATTGAAGATTACTTGAAGACTTGAAGTACTTGAAAATAGTATGTTAATAAAAATTGATATTATTATATTTTATTATTTTAAATTTCAAGTTCTGAATAAAAATTGAAAATGTTGGATTTATTTGAATTTTGTGTAGGTTTCATTTATATAGGGATGAGGATATACTGGATACTCTTCAATCTTCATGACTGATTCATTTTTAGAAGAAGAAGTTTATTTTCAATGAATGTAAACTGATTAGATATTGGAGTTATTAATTTTCATTGATCTGAGTTTGATTTGGTGTATGTTAATGCTTTAATGTAAACTATTTTATTTGAGTCCAGAGCATTGAAGTTGGCAACAAATGTTTTAATGGAGTTCAATGAGCATAGGTCGAGCTTAAGAACATCAACGTACTCTTGTGTACATTATTACAATTTATTACCACGTCATTGTGTATATACATATGATCATGAGAAGCATATATATATATATATATATGTGATTATAGATATTCTTCATAATATTACTCAGGATATTTCCATGGATGGCATTGGAGCTTGGGGCAGGAAGCGTCCCACGTGCTTCTGCATTCAGCTTTTAAACCATCACAGCATTTGCACACAATTCCAAGAGTTGCCGCAAAAGTCTTCGAGTTATACCCCACAAATTTATAATCTCAACATGAGTTTGTATCATTTAATTATACCTTTGTTTCGATTTTAAATGGCCAACCAATTCTGTAACTAACCATATATTCAAAGCAGGGACAGGGTTTGTTCTTGATCTGCTTACCTCTGTGATGGTCGTTGAGTATCAGTGACATGGCTTTTAACGCTCTGGGTTCTTGATACAAAGCAAGGATCATGACGACCCAGAAAAGCAGCTGAAAACGCATCTGCATACCCATTTTCATGAGTACAGATTTTGAACCAGATTTGAAAGAGCTATTAAAGACATTGGGTTTATTTTCGGTTTTCAAATACAGGGGGTTGTGGGCCTGTGGCTCCTTCTATTTGAATCTTAGGGGGGCCTGGGTTCAGGACCAATTTAAAAAAAAAAAAAAAAGGGCTTAACGGAATACCCGATTATATTATCGGGTCGGGTTTCGGATTATCGGGTATTCGGCTAAACGGAAGACTGTGTGATCGGGTCGGGTCGGAAGATAGGCTATCGGGTCAGGTTGGGTCGGCGCACACCCCTAATGAAGTTTAGGCTTCAATTGTTTAAAAGAGAGGTACTAGAGGCCAAATTGCCTTTATATGCCTTAGTTCTCAACCAATACTATACAAAGAAGACGACATCTAAATGAAAGTAAGGGAGTGGATCAATAACCATGCTGTTCATTATCAAATAAGAATGGAAGAGATGCAACTTTTAGTTCAGGACTTTGATTCTATTATCCAACATCATGCAATGAAAATGATTTGCTTAGATAAGTATTTAATGTTGAGCCTTCAAACCTGTCCAAAAATCACACAAGACGATTTTAACGTGGTTCAGCAATTTGCCTACATCCACAGGTGCCAAATTTACTATAATTTTCGAGATTTACAAATCACTCAAAAATTTCTCACGTAGCTCTCAAATGCACACACCTCCCTCTGCACTCTTCTGCACTCTTTTGCCCTATGTTTCGAATATCAGAGCTCTCCTTTTATAGGAGAGGATTGCCAATGGTTGGTGTGGTAGGTGCAGCCAAACTTGAACATTGGGGTAGGTGGTGCAGCCATTGTTGAAGGATGGTGGACGGTTGGTGGACGGTGCAGCCATGTTGATTTTTCTGCCATGCATTTTCACACTGAGGTTGCCTTTTCAACAATCACCCCCTCCACCGAAGTGTGCCATACTAGGCTGCTTCCAAACTGATTCATTCTTCAAATGAATGCACCTCCTTCTTTGACGTGAGTGTCTTCTACTAACAAATGCGCCATAAGACGCCAAATGCACCCAAAAGTGCCAACGCACCCGAAGGTGCTCAGCAACTTACAATATTGATCAATTCCAAGCAGTGTTGGAACTTGATCCCTGTGACGACTTTCGTCAACATATCTGCTGGATTATCTTCAGTGCCAATCTTCTGAAGTAATATGTCCTCTTCTTCTAATATTTCACGTACAAAGTGAAATCGGACATCGATATGTTTTGTTCGAGAGTGATACACTTGATTCTTGGCCAAATGAATTGCACTCTGACTGTCACAGTAAATGGTAACCTCTTGCTGCTCAAAACCCAAATCTGTTACCAGTCCCTGTAACCAAATGGCTTCTTTTACGGCTTCTGTTACAGCCATATACTCAGCCTCTGTGGATGACAGTGCAATCGTAGACTGCAAATTCGATCGCCAGCTAACTGGTGCTCCAGACATAGTGAACACGTATCCAGTTGTCGATCGTCGTTTGTCAAGATCACCTGCATAGTCTGAGTCAACGTATCCAGTTACTAGACTATCTTTACTCTTCTCGAACTTCAAACCAAGATCTACGGTCCCTAGAATATACCGTAGAATCCATTTAGCCGCATGCCAGTGTTTCTTTCCAGGATTATGCATATAACGACTGACCAAACTGACGGCCTGGGAGATATCAGGTCGTGTGCACACCATGGCATACATTAGGCTACCAACAACACTTGCATAAGGGACATTCTTCATGTAGTCCCGCTCTTCATCATCTTTAGGAGACTGCAATGCACTGAGCTTAAAATATGGGGCCATTGGAGTACTCACAGGCTTCAACTTTGAGTCCATATTGAAGCGTTGCAATACTTTCTTCAGATACTGCTTTTGAGTAAGGTGAACTGTACATTTCACCCTATCTCTGCTGATCTCCATCCCCAATATTCTTCGTGCTTCTCCTAGATCTTTCATTTCAAACTCATGACTCAACTGAGTTTTCAAACGATCTATCTCCACCTTGCTTTTACATGCAATCAACATATCATCTATATATAAAAGCAAATAAATGAAAGATCCATCTGCAAGTTTTCTGAAATACACACAATGATCGTATTGGCAACGAGTGTATTTCAGATCCATCATAAAACGGTCAAACCGTTTATACCATTGTCGAGGTGACTGCTTCAGTCCATAGAGAGATTTCTTCAGTCTGCAGACCCATTTTTCTTTACCAGTCTCTTTAAACCCTTCTGGTTGAGACAGATAAATCTCCTCTTCCAGATCACCATGTAAGAAAGCTGTCTTCACATCAAGTTGTGCTAATTCAAGATCATATTGTGCAACCAAAGCTAGCAATATCCGAATGGATGAATGCTTCACAACAGGAGAGAATACTTCACTGTAGTCAATTCCCTCTGTCTGAGCGTAGCCCTTGGCTACCAATCTAGCTTTGTATCGAATTCTATTTTTAGCAACTTGATCATCTTTCTGATTAAAGATCCACTTACAGCCAATTGACTTCTTTCCTTGTGGCAGTGGCACAAGTTCCCAAGTCTGGTTCTTATGAAGAGACTGCATCTCCTCTGTCATCGCCTTTATCCATTCATCCTTTTCACTGGATTGTATGGCTTCTCTGTAAGTAGTGGGGATCTCACCCCCTTCAACTGGTAGTGCATATGTCACGTAGTCTGCATAACGTGTCGGCACACGTTTCTCTCGTCTCGATCTACTGGTTGCTATTGATTCAATTTGACTTGGAGGTGCTGTGACTGGACTATCAACCTCCTCTTGTCTGTCTTCTCTTGAATCATTTGGAGTAATAAACTCCACCTTCTGCGAATCACCGGGTGTTTCGCCATCATAGCTGCCTTCACTGGAATCTTTATGCTTATGTGACTTAAGCATCTCAGATTCGTTGAAAGTAACATCTCTACTGATAATTACCTTCTTAGACTCTATGCACCAGAGTCTATACCCTTTTACACCAGAACTAAAGCCCAAAAATTTTGCTTTCTTGGCTCTAGGGTCAAGCTTACTTTCCTTTGTATGATAGTAAGCAGGACATCCAAAAATGTGTAAAGAGTCATAATCAGTAGCATGTGTACCTTTCCACATTTCAATGGGTGTCTTCCCGCCATTGGCAGCTGCGGGTAGTCTGTTGACGAGGTGGCATGCATATGTCACAACTTCAGCCCAAAATTGTTTACTGAATCCAGCATTCAGTAACATACATCGTACTTTCTCTAGCAAAGTACGATTCATCCGTTCTGCCACACCGTTTTGCTGCGGTGTTCCTCGTACTGTAAAGTGTCTGACTATTCCCTCTCTCCGACATACTTCCATGAAAGGGTCTAGAGTATACTCCCCTCCATTATCTGATCTGAGCCGCTTAATTTTTCTGCCGGTCTGAGTCTCAATCATCTTCTTCCAAGCAAGAAAGATGTTCAACACTTCATCTTTATTCTTCATCGTATACACCCACACACGACGAGAATAATCATCTACAAAAGTTACAAACCAATGCTTACCTCCCAAAGATGCAATTTTGGTAGGTCCCCAAACATCGGAGTGTACATAGTCAAGTATCCCCTGTGTATTGTGAACAGCGGTTCCGAACTTGATCCGCGTCTGCTTCCCAAGACACAGTGCTCACAAAAAGACAATTTACCAGTCTTGGCACCTTTGAGTAAGCCTTGCTTTACAAGTGTTTGCAAAGCTTTTTCTCCAGCATGTCCCATACGCATATGCCAAAGTCTGGTGGTGTCAGCATCAGTCTCATCTAGCTTCTCACAACCTGTAGAAGCTCTTCCAACAATAGTACTTCCTTGCAAAAAGTACAGGTTTCCTCGCCTCAAACCCTTCATAGCCACCTGAACTCCCATTAACACTTTGAGAGTTCCATCTTCAATAGTGATTCTGAATCCCTTTGAATCCAGAGATCCTAATGAGATAAGATTTTTCCGCAGGTCCGGTACGAACCGAACTTCGGTCAGAATCCTGACAGTTCCATCGTGCAGCTTCAACTGAATGCTCCCTATCCCCAGAGTCTTACAGGCACTGTCGTTGCCCATAAGTACTGCTCCACCTTCAATCTCTGTGAAGTCAGTAAACCAGTCCCGATTGGGACACATATGATAGGTGCATCCGGAATCCATAATCCAATCATCGGGATGACAAATCAATGATGAACTTGTCAAGGCAATGTCTTGATCTTCATCTCTGTCCGCGACATTTGCTGTGGTGGGTTGATTCTTCTGTTGTCCCTTCAATTTGGGACAATCCTTCTTCCAGTGTCCTTTGTCGTGACAATAGGAACACTCATCTTTGGCGAGTTTTTTGCCGACTGATGAACCACGTGATGTGGCCCGAGTTTTCGATTGAAAACCTTTCTTCTTTCCGGGATACCTTGACCGCGATCTCCCTCTTGCTGTCAGTGCTTCACTTGATGTATCTAGCTGTACCTGCTTATCCTTTTTCCGGTACTCATTGCTAATCAGAGAACTAGATACATCGTTAAAACTAATTTTCTCCTTCCCATACAATAATGTTGTAACTAAATGATCATATGTATCGGGTAAGGAATTTAACAAAAGTAAAGCCTTATCTTCATCTTGGATTTCAACATCCAAGTTTAGTAGATCAGCAAGAATCTGATTGTAACTATTCAAATGTTCAGACATACTAATACCTTCACGAAATTGGAATCTGAAAAGCTTCTTCTTCAAATGCAAACGGCTCTCAATGCTTTTCTTCATGAACTTATCCTCCAATTTCTGCCAAAGTTCCTTTGCATTTGTCTCTCTCATGACAAAATACTTCTGATCTTTGGTAAGGCACAAACGGATTGTACTACAAGCTTGGGTGTTAAGCTTCCTCCAATCCTTTTCTGACATATCGTTGGGTTTCGCTTCCAACGCCATATCCAACTCTTGTTGGATCAAAACGTCCATCACTTCACATTGCCACATACCAAAATTAGAAGTTCCATCAAACTTCTCAACTTCAAACTTGACATTTGAAACTGTGGACCTACGCCCTGAACTGCTGGCATTTCCAGAGTTCCTAACTTCCCCAACACCTTCCATATTAATTAAGAAATTTTAGAAGATAAATTTCAAAATTCTAACCGTACGGATGAGTCCGGAATGATCCAAATAGTTGGAAAGCACTATTTGATCGTCGAAATCGGACTCCAAATGGCTAAGATCAAGCCCAAAATAAGATCTGAAAATCGGACGGTCCAGATCTGTCAGGCGCGTGTGACACACGCGCTGAAGGTGGTCAGAGGCGCGTGAGGCGCGTGGGATTCACGCGCCAGAGGGCTTGGGAGCGCGTGGGGAGCGTGTAGGCGCGTGAGTTTCATGCGCGGGAGCTGCTAAGAGCGCGTGACAGCGCGTGGGCGCGTGACGATCACGCGCAGAGGACTCCTCAGGCGCGTGGTAGCGCGTGCTGCGCGTGGGTGGCGCGTGGGAGAGTGCGTTTCACGCGTCTTCTTCCTCGGGACGCGCGTGAGGGCGCGTGGCACGTGTTTTCCAGTCGTCTTCAACCTCCAGCTGCGAGTGGAGCGAGTGGGTACACGCTCGGACCTTCTACCGGCGCGTACGGGCTTCTCTGATGTCCGTTTTCGATTCCGTTTGCGCCTACGGATTCGTCTCGACGCAAGGAACAGCCTGGAGTTGTCAAAAATCAATTTTGACCAAGTTGATTTCTGGGCAGCACGAACCAAAGCTCTGATACCAATTGTTGAGCCTTCAAACCTGTCCAAAAATCACACAAGACGATTTTAACGTGGTTCAGCAATTTGCCTACATCCACAGGTGCCAAATTTACTATAATTTTCGAGATTTACAAATCACTCAAAAATTTCTCACGTAGCTCTCAAATGCACACACCTCCCTCTGCACTCTTCTGCACTCTTTTGCCCTATGTTTCGAATATCAGAGCTCTCCTTTTATAGGAGAGGATTGCCAATGGTTGGTGTGGTAGGTGCAGCCAAACTTGAACATTGGGGTAGGTGGTGCAGCCATTGTTGAAGGATGGTGGACGGTTGGTGGACGGTGTAGCCATGTTGATTTTTCTGCCATGCATTTTCACACTGAGGTTGCCTTTTCAACATTTAAAAGCTGCAATGGACCCTTTTAGTTGTTGACATTTACTTTACTTATTTCATAATTACATCGAATATATATTTTACCAATATGAATGATAAATCACATGAATTAGCTCCCACATGATGCTTAAGAAACCTAATGACAAAATCAAATAAGAGTGCAAAAAGCATGTTTAGGTGTTTTTATGCTCAATTTCTGAGGTTCTTGGTCCCTGATCTTGATTTTGATTCACAATGAGCTGATCTCTAGATACTGGTGGTGCTAATTGAGATGTCTGACCGACATTTGTACTGGAATTAGAATATTCTCCAGAAGACATACCTGAATCATGAAATTACACAGACCCAGAATGGGTTTTTGTCAGTACTGTACCGTTTGATGAAATTGGCGAACATTTAATCCTTGTTGAGAGATCATTTGCATGTAAACCATGAGTACTACTTTCAATGTCTTGGAAAGATATTGTTTTCTTTCTAAACGTATGCGAGCTGAGGTCCTTTTTGTCAAACATTCTAAACATATGAAGAATTCTTCTCCAGATTGAGTCATCTTCTGGATTAGAGGGAATGAAGATGTGCCGCCTTTCCTTGTAAAGGAACATAGATGTGGAGAAAATGAGAGCTAACAAGGAAGCAACCCCAACAATGAGGAATAGGCCCCAAAAGCTAGCAATGCTGAGACTGGGGGAAGAAGGTGTGGTGCTGGGGTCTGGACAATTGGTGTTTTCCTCTAACCATGAACTTTCAATCTCTTTCATTTGCTCCCCTTCAGTCACATTTAAGATTTGCCTTGAAATATCCGCATCAAGGGGGGAACCTATTGGGAATACCTGAAGTCATGACAAAATAACAAAGGAAATCTACTTGAGAAACTACACAACCTACAAAAGCAAGCATATAATAACAAATGAGAGATGATCTTACAAAGCCAAACCCATCAGTTCTGTATACTGATGAAACCATGGTGTACTTTGAGCAATATTTTCCTAGTAATAACTTCATGCAGGGAATTTCATCAAAAGCAGCAGCTATACCACCATTTGCGCTTCCTTTAGACAAAAGTTCATCACATTCATCCGTCGAATTATATTGCTTCAGTTGAAAATCCTTAATTTCATTTGTTTTAAGATTCCCAGAACAAAAGAACCTTCTTGGTAGCCAACATTCTCTCCATTCTTAATAATTGTTGGTTGCAACTGTTGAACTGTTAAGAGGGATGCCAAACTTGCAGTGTAGCTTTGAGTAAGTATGAGCACCAAAAAAACCCATATGATCACCACAAATCTAGCACAATTACTTATCACTATCTCCCCTGTAAATTCAATTCATAAGAGTTTTAGAAAGGAATGCATGTACGCAGTTTAATGATATTTGAGGAGCAATTAGGAATAAACTAATATTCAAAAGATCAATGCTTATCAATATTAATAGGGTATAGGTCACTTTCCATCTCAACTATTTTTTCTACACGAAATTTAGATCAGTGATCATGAGCACAATGTTAGTGATCTTGGAAAAAAGTTGCTTCAATATTGATCCTTTTAGTACGTACTAAATCATTATACGAAACACACACACATATGTATTTGTATCATCATAATCATTTATCAATTCATAGTAATCTCAGGTTTTGTTTTTCCTGGACCCTTAAGTCAGTTAGGAAGTCTGAACGAATTCTTTGCTACCTAATGAGGAGTCAAATCTTTCAAGAATGGTGGGGTACGTCATATGCTACTTATAACCCAACCTTTTATCTCCTCAATTCTTTTGGCTCCTCAACTCATATTTAATTCTATATTGATCACTGTATTAAGTAAAGTTATACAATATAGTATTCTTAATGTGTGCAAGTCACGTGCCTGTGCAAGTATGCTTTGCATATTTATTTTGAAAAGAAGTAGGATCTATTATTAAAAAAATATATTTTTAATCTGAGTTCCAAATTTACCTATTATTTTCGAAGACATCGGTGCCCCAAATTTGTATACTTTAATACCACAATTATGATCATTTCTTTTTCCAAACCCTTCATGATATGTTGCCTCTTATAAGTAGGTGTATCACATTTAATCACGTGACTATTCATATTCTATTGCTTACAGTCCTCTTGAATTCAAATACTAATTAATAAATCTCATATACCTAAGTTATATAGGGATTCGTAAGGACGTTTTGACACATGATGACACAGAGAACTTAAGCGTGGTCTTAAGCAGCCATAAACATATCCTACGAAAGGTGCGTGCGTGCATGCATGCAGTTTCTGCATCGGGCATGCTAATATTTAGTACTTTAATTATTTATCAATTTAGGCATTAACAATGACATAAGAAAATAAGTAAAGTGAACTTACGTTGTGCGAAAACCATGGTGGAGAAGGCATACCATAAGCTTGTCCCAACCTGATGAGAAGGGAGCCCACGAAAATCCTCATTTACTCTGTGTTCAAGAAGCCATACCACAAACCCAATGAACACAAAGAAACAAGCGCTTGTGATCCAAAGGTCCCAACTTAAAGGCTTCAAGAACACCCATGCATTTTTCCTCCTACTATCTCGGAGTGGCACCACCATTGACACTCCAGATTCTGTGTATGGTAATGTAAAGTCTACATACCTGGACCTGTTTTCTATGATCGTCGTATCTCTTACCACAGCATCGAAATTCTGTTAAGATCAGTCATTTCCATTAAAAATGCCAGCTTCTATGTCAGATTGTAAATAGAAACAATGCATATATTTTATATATATAGATATATTATATATATATATATATATATATCTACCATAGGGTTAGTTAGTCGCAATCTGAATTAATGCATGCATATATAGCCAGTACAATTCTTACACACTCTTAAAAAAAGTGAGTAAATAATATATATGAGACCGGCCGCTCACATGAAAAAAAAAAAATTATATAATAGTGATACCACTTTTTTTCAATAGAGTATATATAATTTGCACATGCTAAGATGGTATCTAGCATTACACTAAATAAGAAGAATGCACGAAGATTTTTACCGACCCCTTGATATACTTGATAGATCAAATCATTGTAAGTACCGGCGCTTTCACCATTTAGCTTCGCAAAGGGAATGAACTCATATCTAACAGCATATGGTAATGAATCCATCACAGCCTCAAAGATAGCTATAGAATATCCTCTGACCTGTGTTGTGTTAGTGCTATGATCGTGCGTGACTTGAACAAATTCACCAAAACCATCCTTCACTGGAACTCCTATTCGCAGCTTCTTTCCACTTGTTGGAATCTCCCAACCTTTGGGTACATGGTCTGCATCACCTGGCCATGTAATATGTCTTAGGTTGTTCTTGGAAGTAGCATATGCATTTGTGCTCGCTGAATTCATGAGTTCCCTTCTGAATCCGTTTTCTGGAGTCCAAAATGCAACCACTCTTTCAATAGCATCATTCACATTAATTATCTGAAAAGTTGGTGAATTTGTTTGTCCATTAAGAAAACTGAATGCACCACAAAGGCCTTTAAATTTGACACCCAATAATGCTTCGCGAAGTTTTGGACCATTTTTGGAGACTCCAATAGTTTCAAGATCACTTAAGTTGCTTGAAGCATTCATCTGTTCAGAACCAAGACTATCACCCCCAACCTTCTCAGCTGCTGTGGCTAGTGCTGAAGCAGCATCATAAGCCCATAGGCCAAAGGCATTCAAGTCAACATTCGTAATATGAGGATTTTTTTGTTGGAATATCCTTTTCCCTCGAACTGTAAAATTCTCAAGCTCTTTTGTCTTGGGGATGTAAGTCTTTACACCCAATACTCCTTGCATTGAGTCAAGTACCGAAGGTTCTATAGAGCTTAAGGAATTGGCTATCCCACTGGTAACAATCCAAACATAACCTTCACTTATCATTCCAATCTCTTTTGCTTTGGTGAAAAGCCGAGTACTGAGATTCAGTGACATGTGCACAATGAAGACTCTAGTTTGCATTGTCATTATCTTGTAAAGTTCTTCACTAATTTCTTCATCCGTGGCCAATGGAGAAATGACACTCCGTTAGGGAACACGAGCACCAACATCTTGCAAGGCATCAATCAAGAAGGGAATGATACCTTCCCCATACTCATTGTCTATGTAGATGGGCACGACTTGTTTCCATCCAAAGGCTTTAACAATTGCACTTATTGCTTTCACTTGAGCTGAGTCATTTTGAGCAACTCGAAAAAAGTAGTCACTCCTAAGTGAAGTAAGAGAAGGACTTGTTGCTGAAAATGAGATAATTGGCACAAGAGCTTTCTCACCGAGACTGATGACAAAGTTTGCCTGCATTGAGTTTTGTGGCCCTATGATGGCTTGCACCTCTGTATTTTTTATCAAGTATAGTGCTGTGATTCAAAAACAAGAGGAAAAATGATTTTTTAATGAAATTCAAGGTAAATTTTGAAACCCTCTAATACATATTTCTATTGCAATAATATATATAATTTTGGAAGATTAATAAATAAAACTTTACTCTCCTGAAGTCATATTATGACCTTTCGCAACTGACGTGATATGTATACGTAATGCCATATTCCTTTCCAACTAAAAAATATTTAAGAGTCTAAACTCCAATTTTTATTTCCAGCTCAGTGGTATAATCGGTCGGGTATTTAATTTTAGACAAGATTTAGAATTAAATTGATATATATCAATTTTAAAAATTTAAGAATTGATATGTATTCACCAAAACTAAAACTTTCAATTTTTTCAATTTCATTCCAGTTCGACCGGTCCGATTTTCAGATTTACTGTTTACACATGTGGCAATATGTAAATTAAATATTATAATGTTTTTATTACTAAACTTAATTGTTACAATTTAGTATTTATTATTTACAATTACTAATTTATTAGTGTTCAATTATGCTAGACGTAGCCTAGTATAGTATAAGTAGTGTCTAATTAATAAGTGATCAGATTAATAAACTTGAATAATATATAAGATTATACTAATATATTTAGTGAGCTCTAATTATAGATCTACGTATATTGTCGATCACTTCTCATGCTGCCATTCACGAGTTTGGTTTGGTTGGTTTGACTTGTTGGTCGGCTTGATTTGTGGATGCTTATATAGTTTGATCTGTATTGTCAGGTTTGTTTGACTTGGAGATGGTATTTTAGTCAAATGTTATTTGTATTATGAATATTTTAGCTCATTTTAATCTGTATCAAGTGTATGAATTAAGGAGCAGCATTTTTATTAAAAGTTTAGCTTTTTACTTAATTTGTTTTTATACACTGCACAGTGATCATGATATATATGCTAAATCAGATTCTCTGCTAGCTTGAGCCATCTCTTTTCAAAGAGAGTGAGGGGCTCTGGACTTTTTCAGCGATCGATTTATTACTTAATGAGCCACAACATGAGTGCTGCTACTCCTTGTAATTTCCAATGTTTTCCTAATTTTTTGGAATTCTTATCATACTTAATTCCAACTAAAACTAGTATGCTATGATGATGTTGATGATATAATATTATATAAATACACTTGGGACTCTTTGGATACTAAGAATATTTGTGAATATTTGTGAATACTATTGAAATATTTTGTGAAATAGTGAAATAATTTGAGTTAAGATATATTATTGGGTTTAGGAACTGAGAGAGAAAAAGTTCATGAATAAAAGTACTATAAAGTTGAAGAATATTGAAATTGATAAATATTTTTTGTTTGAGTGATGTACTTTAGAAAGAAAATATTTGAAAATATCTAAAAACATTTGAGAATAATATCTAAGATTAATAGCTAAGAATACATGATAAGAATAGTTGTCCCAAACAGGCCTTGAGCATAATAACTACAACAATCATTTGCTAAAACTTCTCTAGCTAGTGTCTTTTTTAATGTGCTCGTGGTGATGAAGCTTTAATATATATATATATATATATATATATAGAGAGAGAGAGAGAGAGAGAGAGAGAGAGAGAGAGAGAAATTATATTTACAATCTTAAGTGGAGGATTGCATTTACAATTCCATTGATAAATTAGAATAAAAAGAAAAAAAAAATTATTTTAAAAAAGATATTATTGTAATTTCAAAGTTTTTAAAAACTAGACTTGCATTAAAGTCCCTATCTTAGATAGGGTTTGTATGTAGCATTTTCTATTTGCAGTTAATATCTGTGGATTGCATTGCAAACTTAATTGAAATATTTCAGCTTCTTGGATAAATGATTTGAGTTTTTTAGATTTTTAAAGTTTAATTGATTTATAAATAAGGTATTTTAGTCAATTTTTTTTCTAAAATTGAGATTTTTTTTTGTCTGTCTATTACTTAAATTGTAAAGGAATCCATAAAAATGGATTGTATGTAGCATTGTCCTGTTGAAGCTGATGATATATATATCATCATATACTAATTAAAGGCGATTCGATTGTGTGATCCTAATTAAAGAGAGAGAGAGAGAGAGAGAGAGGGAGAGAGAGAGAGAGAGAGAGGATATAATTACCTGAAACAGCTGCTTCAACAACATCATTTTGGGTGTCCTTAGTGTGAAGAACCAGCCTGGTTTTGTAGTAACTGTTGGAGGCATAGAAATCCATAAGAGCCATGTTGATACAACTCCACCCCATCCTCCCATTCCATGTATCCAAATCCAGAATGATACCCACATTAACTGGGATCAATGTCTTCATGTTTTGTGCCTTCGCCACGAGAGTCTGGCTTCCAGAATTAGCAACCATGAAAAAGAAAAAAGACAAAGCAATTATTCTGGTAGGCACTCTCATGGTTGATAATTAGGTTAGGAATCATGCATGTGGTAGAGAAGCTAGCATTTTAGATTAATTTGTCAAACTGAAAGAATCTTATTTATAGGGATATCTTATTCAATATTGACAAGAAAGATGAGCACGCAAGATCACTAGCTAGCTAGAAGATCATGAAAGCAACCAACTAATTATAAATTAATTATGGTCGCTCAAATTGGCATGACAATTAGAAAGTCAACTTGGCGTAAGTAGAGGTGTACAAAAAAACAACCATACAACCAGGAAATTGGTCCAATCCGGGACCGATTTCTAGAAATTCCAAACCAGTAAGAGTTAGTCCTGCTCCAGTTTCAGACAATTTTGGACTGGACTAGGCTGCTCCTATTACCTATATATTTAAAATCATTTTTAAATTATTATATATACGATATGTTTTTATATAATATATAATTTTTATATCTAATAATATAAATTATAATTATATATAAATGATGTGCTTTTAGAATTTAGACTTGTAATTTGTGAGACTTTTGAAAATTGTAAAAGCAGATTTTTTTTTAAAATTACCAGATTTTTATTCTAGATTTTATTTTAAATAACAGTTTTTTTTTATAATATTTTTTTTGCTGATTTTTTTAGTAAAACAAACTTTTGTAATAAACTGCAATTTTTTAATAAAATAGTTTTTTAAACCATTTAAAAAAATGTTACATAACCGTTTTTATTTTAAAATTGGAAAACTGGACCGGAACGGGTTAAACCGATACTATTGATTTTGAGATGTAATTAGGGTGTAATCGATTTTGCATTTTGCAAACTAGTAGTATCGGTGCGATTCTATATTTTGGCAAAAACCGAATCGAATCAGACCGATTACACTTCTAAGTGTAAAATCACACGACATTTGTAACGAGTTATTTGCGACAAGAATAATTATTTGTGACAAGAACATATTTATTTTGATAGAAAATAATCAATCATGAAAAATAATTGATAACACATAAGCAATTTTCTTATAATGCTACGAGTGCTACCCTTGAATTGTGATCAATAGTACTTCTTTTACAATATGATTACGACCAACAGCCATTTTCTCACTTTACTACCAAACTATAGCACTCCTTTTATAGTTAATTATCCTTTTGTTAATATGTGATTATAAATTAAAAATATGAGACATAAAATAATCATAACGTTTTGCTTTAAAATATGGGGTAAATTGAATTTGGTGTCCGATCAACAAACTAAGTGACAACTTAGATATATAGTTTTGTGAATAAATATATAATTATAGGATGACCAGAGAAGCAACCTCTTAAAATAATTCAGCATAACCAGAGAAGTAACCTCTTAAAATAATTATTGGAGTCGTGTCATCTCGGAGATTGACTTGATCAAATTAAATTAAATAAAATAAAATAAAACTTCAAGATGTGGGTAACCTCAGAAATTAAAGATCACTTCCATGTCAATCAATGCATACAGCTAGTTGAATTTGAGAGTTTAAAAAACGAAAGGTTCGCAGCGCCGGTGAAGGCTATAATTCCCAGTCAGGCTCTATCTGCTAGCTACTGTATACATATATTTATATATATATATATAGATATATACATTGATAAATTAATAATTTGGTTTAGTGATCAACTTTAGATGATTTTTCTTTTCCTTAAATTCAGAATAATAATATTAGATATAGCCATGAATGTGTAAATTTCTCGTGCACTCTTTTTATAAAGAAAAAAATCCATTATTAAAAATGAGTTTTTTCACGTAAATATTAGATTTGTTCACTTTTTTTTTTATTTTTTCTTTTAATTAGAGTTTATTGGCGAGACTTGTACATTTTAAAATTATATAAATGATCATTTCCCAGATCAAAATATATACAATTGGATCCCAGATTCCCAAGCTAGCTAGCCAGCTATATATTTTCACAGAACGATCATCAGGATCGATCTCATGCAGAGATTTAGATGGTAGTTAATTTGCCAAAGCTAAGGTTTTATTTTTAATTTAATTTTTTTATATTATTGTTTGGAATCTATTCAGCTTGATAATCTACCTCGTATAGCAAAAATTGAGATTGGGTTCCCACTTTATTAGGTGCCTTGGACAGAGGTGTTTAAGGGACTTTATTTGTTTAAGTACCAGCTAATTAATTAATTAGTCAAAAGCCTAGCTAGCAGCTTGATTAATTAGTATTGATTTGTACACTTTAACGATAGCATTCTAAATAGATTAATTAAAATGGACTTAATTAGTTTGTTATTCTCCACCCGATCGAACCATTGAACATCATGCTTATATGGACATGGTTTTTGGTCTCTTTGGGATAGAATGAGTCATGCCTTTGCATGTGGTGGATCTCTTAACATCTTGGAAGGTGCAGTTTGATAGCAATGACACACTTTTGTAGAGTATGATCATGTCATGGTTATTGCATTGTCCTTGGAGAAAGAAATGACAATAGCTTTCGAGGCTTATGGGAAATCGATTGCTGCATCTCGAGTCTATATTTCTTAATATCCTATATTATGGCTCTTTCAACTTTTCAAGAAATTTTAACACTTTTTCCTTGATTTAGATAGATGGGTCTCAATTAATGTGTACTAGATAATGTTGCAATGTGCCAAGGGAAGACCCAAGTTATATCTCAACCCACTACAAGAAAAAAGCTTTTTTCCGGCGATTTTTTGTTTGCTGGAAATAAAATCACCGCCTAAAGACTATCTTTGCAGCGATTAAAATTTCGTCGCGGAATTTTCAGATAAATTTTGTTACATGACTTTTTGCAGCGAAAAGTTTTAAATTAGCGGCGACAAAAATTGCCGGTACTTTTGTTTTAAAATATTGTAGCGATTTCTTGTCTTTGAAGTCGAAAAAAGCTGCTGTAATAAGTATGCGGCGTTTAAAATCGTTCCAATCATTCACTTTAGTAAACGTGCCAAAGTTTCTAAGATATTTCTCCCGCCCCCACCCTTCGCGTTTTCCCCCCCACTCTTCACTTCTCCCAGCTTCCTCTGTGTTTTCCCCCGACCCTGCACTTCTCCCAGCTTCATCAATTTGCTGTACTTCTCCCGCTTCCTCCTTCTCCCTCCATTTTGTCATCGAAAATTTTCCCTCCCAGCTTCCTCTTTCTCCCTCTTTCTCTCCATTTCTCTCTCTTACTCTCCTGCGATTTAGATACGGTCCAGCCTCTCTTCTCGAAATCCCTAACCGTAGTGTGTCCCCAAGAACAAGAGCCTCTACTCGAAAATAAGTGGAAGCCCTAGCTTAAGAGTACCGGAGCTCGACGAGCTTCATCGCGGGGCTCGACGGGACCTAAGAAATTGAGGTTTGCAACTGCTCTTTTTGTTTATTGCCTTTTCTACGTCCGCTTCGCTGTCGTTTCGTTCTGCTGATAATCGGATTTATGTGTGTCCCCTGCCCTTTTAGAACTTAAATTAATCCCGTGGTCGTTTCTTTTGCTTCGTTGTATTAGTCAATAATAGCTCATGGCACGGTCTATGATTATAGTTTAATTTTGGATTTCTAGGTTAGTACAATTCAAATTTCATAGGCACTGTTTCTTGTATTCTATCGTTCTTGTGAGGGAATGGTGCCCATGTACCATGTCATCAATTATCACGACCTTTATGCATTGCTTTCCTGGAGAATGTTGAATTGGCGCTGACACCTCTTGGATGAATTGTAATTGAATAGCTTCCTAAATAGAAACATACATTCTAATTTTCCGAGCTGTTGTTTTAACCATGAATTTCAATTGCCATATTGAGGTTCTTTGCTTGATCAATTTGCCACCTGAATGGCTTCATAACTATCCAATTATTTCCATTATTGATCTAATTTTCCATTGTTTGGTATTACAGAGGCGCTTTTGTTTGTAGAGATTAGGGTTTCTGGATCTACAGTTCTGTCCTTCAGGTTCTTCCTTAATCTCTCTCGCTCTCTCTCTTCTCTCTCTCTTTGTGCATGTTTGTCTTTCTTTTGCTTTACCATAGATTCTTTCATTTATTTATGTGAATGCCAACCTTGTTCCCAGACACTTCCATTTGTTTTAGATTGTGCATGCCGCTCCTTTTGATGGAGAACTTATGTACTGTCCCATTAAATAATATTGCTTGTTCTAAGAAAATGAAATTTTAAGTTTCTCTTCCTTGAGTGCATGGAAGTACTAGTCTCTCTCTTTCTCTTTCTCTTTATCTCTCTCACTCTGTGTTTTGGTGATTAATTGCCATCATGTGTACATCCTTCGAAGTGTAAATATATAGCTAGTAGCTAGCTAGAGAGATATGAATGTTATGGAGATACCAGCTTGTGCATGCCAAGCTGAATGATCACCATGCTTCAGCTTGGCATCATGCACATAAAATATATAAGAAAGTCTCAATTTGAAATTTGAATGTTATCAACCTTGATGATCCCCAGCTTCTTTCTCCCCAAGCCCCATTTAGAAAATCCTATTGTCTACTTTGTTGTAGCTTGTGATTTTTTGCAACTCACCTTATGTGAGGTACTCATTTCAGTGATCAAATGTCGAATATGAGTGAAAATTTGATTCTCAATTTCAAATCTTAGGTTTACTTCATTTCTGGTTTACTTGTTTTTATGTTAATGTGTCTACTAGACTTTTATTTTACTTTAATTGTAGAAATTTAGCATTTTAGTTTAATAATATATCATTCCTTCTTTTAACTCATTTTTGTTCAATCTTGCCAAATATGGATCCTACTCGTATGCAATTACCCTACGTGCGTACCCAAGATACTCTGTTTTATATTATTAATATTTGTATATATATCATGCAGAGAGTAACAGATATGGCTTTCTTTGTCATGGATGTTCACCTCTTAGCTAGGTAGATTGTTATGCCAACTGTTGATATATCTGTTTCATTTAGTCTTTTTGCTACAAATGGGCCTTGCTTTTCTCCAGTCTCCACAGTAGCAGTTGTATTTTCCTTACTTTCCTTTCAGGTTAGGCAATCTGTCACTCATATTCCCTTCAATCTCTCTTCTACACTTGTTCTTCCCCTCTCATGTGTAATGCATCATTGAGGCCTTGTCAACTTGCTGGTTTTGAATAAATGCTGTGAAATTTGATTCCTCGGTGGTCTGGAGATTTTTACAATGTTTTTTGGTAGGTTGGTTTGTCCTATTGTGTTTATTGGCTTCTGAAGGGTCATGTTCATATGTCAGCATCTTATAATGGTATGGTGGTCAAGTTGCTAGGTTGGCCACAAAATTAAAATCTGCTTTAATATTCATTTTTTGCAGTTTGAACCATTTGCATGTAGTTTTCCTATTGTCAAGTTGCTTTATTAACACGGCATAGTCGAAGGAATTTAGAGTAAAGAGGCTTTCTTTTGTACGTTTAAATTCAGAAATTGGTCTCCTCCGTGATTTTGTTGGCACCTAGAAAATAGGAGATTACTCTTTGAGGTTACATATATATGGATTTAGCAGCAGCCAGTAGTCTTGCTTATCAGCCTGTAGTCTTGAAATAATTTTGGTGATATTGAATCCTAATGTTAGCCAAGGACCAAGGTTGCTGACGTTAGGCTATCTCTAGGTTTAGTGTAGTTGTACTTTAAATGCTATTGCCTTTTAGGATGTCATTTGCCTTAGTAGAGAGTTGTGCTTTTCGTTAGTTATGCTAAGTTTGTGAGTATCTTTTCACGCTTTTTACCTAGTATTTTACCTTGAGTCACTGAATTTCATTCCCAAACAACTTATCGCGGAAAAAAAAAAATCATTCCCAAGCAAAATTCCCTCTTCACCTGGTTTGACGAAATCAGATTGCATCAAGGCATATGAGTTCCAAATGCTGGTCATGAATTGCAGTCTAATTCAATTATTTCTTTACTCTAAATTGAATTTAGGTTGTAACGGGACAAATAACTGAATAAGTGTCACTTCCAACATTTTTTTAATCATAAATCTAAAATTTTCTGGTCAGGTTTTATACTTCCATAGTTCAAATAACTGCTTTATTATTCATTTATTATTATTATATGTGTTGTTAAAAATCGAGTACTACACCATATGGCTTTCTCATATGTTATGTTTTTAACGCAGAGTTGATTAATGTTGGAAAAAAGCAAGATGCGTTGCAAACACTACATTACCTTTAAAGGAGCTCAACTGAGAAGATGAAGTGATCATAATGCATCCATGTATAGTTGTATTTCAAATACCCAAGTCTTGGATGATTTTATGAAACATTTGTTGCGCTCCGATGTATTACTTAATTGTCTACATTTATGCACCCATGCCTATGTATAGATTATGAAAATGAATTTGAAAATGTTATACCTTTGGATGATTGATTATGTACACTTAAGATGTTTGGATGGTATGTATAAGTATTCGATCTTATATGAAATGGGAATTTACTTATCAATAATCAATGTAACATGAAATGGTATATGAAATCAATCAAAATGTAACGTCTTGGCTACTGGGCAATAAACAAAAAGAAAAAATATTTGTAGCTATTTTAATTCTATTTGCAGCGTAATAGTTCCCAAAACAGGTAATTCTTGCGGCGGTTTGAATATTCGTTGGAAATAATGTATTGACAGCGATTTGCGTGCGCTGCAAAGTTGCATTTCAGCCTCAATAAATCTTGCGGCGACAATGGATTCGCTGCAAACTTCATCTTGTTGCGGCGATTTTGTTGCTAACAGCAGCGATTTCGTCCATTGCAATTACCGAATTCCAGCGAAAATAAAAGCAGATGTTGTATTCAATAGCGGCGAAAATGTAGAAGTTCTTGTAGCGATTTTAATCGCTGCAAATGCTTAATTATCAGCGATTATGTCCATCCCCCATAAAAGATTATAATCGACTCTTTAATAGCGTCGAAATTTGCGGCGTAGCATAATTGCTGGGAGAGATCATTTCCAGCGAAAATTATAGCTAATTGCAGCTAATATTAGCGCCGGAAAAAACTATCTTTGTTGTAGTGACCATACTCCAAAAGGATTAATCAATGATATAATTGAAACCAAATTATGGGCCATTTTACCATAGATGGTATGTCTTTAGTACCACTTTTGATTGGAGTAGGCTTTTATACCATTTGTAATATCTCGAAAGAAGGTTAAAGCTATATCTGAGCCTCTACTCCAAAAAGGCTAGTCAATAGTATAACTGACCATTGGAATCATGGAACTCCATTGGAATCATGATAAAGAGTTGAATTTCTCCCTCTACCTATCTATGATCTCATACGCTACCTATACCCATCATTGAGCATCGGGCATTACAAATACCCTTTTTCATCTCAATGAAATTTACCTTTTAAAAAAATTGAAGTAACCCCTTAGTCCCTAAAAGTCGTGATAGCTTCTATAAAATCTGACGATCCCATTTGTTTGCAAGAAAATAAGAAAACCTCCTTGGTCCCCAAAACAAGCAGTGATACTCTCCCTAATTGCAAAAATTTGGAGAGAAGTGGTGTTTGTGGATCAAACATAGTAATTCAACGGTTAGGTTCTCCATTCTGGTGAATGGCTCTCCGGTTGGTTCTTTCCATAGTTCATGTGGCTTGAGACAAGTGGATCCTTTATCTTATTTTTCTTGTTACGGAGACATTGAGTAGAATGATTCAAGCGGCGGTGGATGAGATTTCCTTTCGAGATCTTTGGTGGGAGATGAGTGTCGCGGGGGCGCCGGCGGGGGGCCGTGGGGGGGGGGTAGACATACTTCTTTTTGCAGACAACACCTTAATTTTTAGGGAGACTAATTGAGATAATCTATGTTCTTTGAGATCTCTCTTTTTATTTTTTGAAGTTGTTTCCCGTCTTAGAATTATCTTATTTGAGTCTGAAATAGTTTCAATGGGTTTGGTATCGAATATTTTGGATTTGGCTAATATTTCTTTGGATTTGGCTAATATTTTAGGGTGTAAGGTATTCTCACTACCCATGAGATACCTTGGTCTTCTTTTGGATGCTCCTCACAAACCTTTAATGATTTGGGTTCTTGTGATTGAAAAGATTGAGAGGAGGTTGACTGATTGGAAAAGATATATTTGTCTAAAGGAGAATAATTACTTTGATAAGGAGTACGCTGTCTAATCTTATAACGTATTTCCTTTCTCTTTGTTAAGGCAATATATATGTGAGATCCCGGACTTACGTGTATTTTTACACATTATTTTATTCTCGGTATTAATTATTTTAATTTATTTAAATAATATTATTAGTCATATTTTATTTGTTTAAGATATTATTTAAGTTATTAATTAGTTAATATTGAGTTACGTTGCTTTACTTATTTATTTTAATGAGTTAATTATTTTAATGATTGGAATTTAATTCCTTGATTTTATTATGTGAGTTTATTTGATCTGCTTTCGTTATATTACTTATTGTTTTATTTTTAATATTGCGTTTGGGTTTAATTTATTTTTATTGATGGGCTTTAAATATTTTATTTTATTAATATTAGATTGTAGTATTTTGATTGGCTTTTATTTTATTTATTGTGTTTTTCTAGTTAGATCCCTTTTTCCTTCTTTTTCCTTTTTCTCTTTTTTCTTTCTTTTTCTTTTTCTTTTTTCTCTTTTTTTTCTTGCGCAGTTGGCCCCAGACCCCCCCAGCCCATGCTCTCTCTCTCTCTCTCCCTCTCATCTTCCGTTGCTTGTTCCTCCTCCACCAGGGCCGCCGCCGGCCACCGGCCACCCACCGGCGACACCGCCCAGCTCAACCTCATCCCCACATGCCGACGAGTTCAACGGCACTGGTGGTGTCCCCTCCGGCCACCCCACCGCCCCTCCACGGCCACAAATCCGAAATGGGTATTTTGCATTCCCTTGCATTTTCCGGCCACCGCCGGCCACCCCTTGGCACCGACGACCTACCACTAGACTCCCCACCCTCCGGCGAGCATAACCCACCGTCGGTAGCCACCCAACGCCGCCGGTTAACCCCTCTACCCGAAATGGGTCTTAAACGGGTCGTTCTTTGCCGCGCCGCCGTCCGGCCACCGTAGGCCTCACCACCGCTACCAAAAGACTCCCCTCGCCCAGTCGGTCATCCCCCTAGCTCAGTTTCCCCATACACGGCCTCACCTTCCCGATACACCCCTAAACCTGAAAATGGGTTTTCCCCTATTTTGACCCCGATCCGCCACCTTCCGGTGGTTGTGCCGCTACACCACCACCTCCATGAGATTCCCCACCCTTCAAAGAGTATCTCCCTAAAATTTGGTGTCAAACCGAGCACTTTAGCCTAACGTACAAATGACCGCTGCGAGCGCTGCGGAATGACGTCTACTCAAGGATATGCGTTTTTAATCGCTGTAAGTATTTTCCAAATAAACTTTAAGATTTAAATATATTTTTGGCATCAACAAATATTGTAGTTGGTTATTGTCGTAAATTATGAGTTGGTTATTTGGTGCATGGTCATCTGCATTGTGTATTTACGCGCATATTCATGTGTTGGAAATGAAAACTAGGTTTTCATTGTGTTTATGGTTTTCGGGTGCGTGTGTATCACGACCCCAAGCCGGGATGGGGCATTATCCCGGTGGAGCTCCTCTGGTCACTCGGGAGCGGAATATACTGAGTGACGTCCCCTGGGTCGTCGCCTGGGTGACGACGGGATCGGACGAGATGGTAACGCTCTCGTGCCGACTCCGTGGCTCCTCTGCTGGCGGGAGTTAGGGGATGCCTGGTCATGGTACGTGCTGGGCGCAGTTAGCTAGGCATTGCCCATTCCGAAGTCACATGCGGGGTCGTTACCTTCGGTGTGATGATGAAAGCCAGGGTGTGCGGATGGTCCCTAGAGGAGATCATGGTGCATACGGTTAATAAAACAGATGTTTAGGCTATTTTCTAGGAAAGTGGCGGGTTGTGTTTATTGGTTTTACGTGGACCATTTTCTGGGAAAATGGTTGTGATTTTAACGGATTTATGGTCACCATTTTCTGGGAAAATAATGGGTGATTTTACTGGAGTTTTATTTTGGGCCAAATGGGATTTTGGCGTGTGTGGTTATTTTATTGATTTTGAGGAAGATGATTTTAAGTCTCATGCATATGGTAATTTGTTCATGGTTGTTGTTGTGGCATTAATGTATTTATTGTCTTGAGTTTGTTTGGGTTGTACTTACCTACGATGCCATCTTGGCGTCATAGTTTTTTGGATGCAGACTTTGGAGAGGCTGAGCCTGAGGAGACGGCTCCGTTATTGAGGTGTTATTATTATTAATTGTTATTCTCGGGAAATTATTTTCCCCTTTTATAAATATGTATTATTTTTAATTTGTATTTCGGATGACTGTATTAAATCTCCTGTTAGAGAGTTTTTATTAAATTGGTTTGTAAAATTATTTCTAAACATTCTAGTACTTAGTTATTGACCTTAATTTTATCCGCTGCGACTTTTATTTTTTGTATGTCACGTTTGCACACACGGTTGACACTTGTCGTTGGGATGTGTGACCCGTGTTGTCAGCATTCCGACGCCTTGATTTCCGTGTTTATTTTAAGGGGAATTTGGAGGCGTCACAACATACAAACCATGCAGGCCATGCAACATCATCCACAGCAGACTTGCCTACACATAATGCAAGTGCAAGGCACACAGCAAATCATCACATGGAAGACCACCTCATGCAGGACCACTCAAAGGCCTCGCTAACCATCTGTTATAGCAGGACCTAGAACACACACACAAATTGCTAGCTAGCTGTAGAAATTCGGTAATCGAGGAATATTCCTAGTTTGTAATATGCTATTATATATATTGAGGTCTTGCCTCATTGTGAAAACATAAGGCATAATATACAAGGAGAGTTTTTTAGCATGGTATCAAAGAATACCAAGGACTAATCGTGTCTGCTTTCTCCTCTACCCTTTCCTCTTTCTCTTCTCCTACCTCCCTTCCCGCCATTCCTTTACCTAATTTCTCACACATTATCTTTGTTATACTTACACCCAAAGTGTCTTCTTTACCTATGAAATACCTGGGTCTCTCATTTGGGGAAACTTTTAAAGCCAGGATGGGGTCATTGGGAAAGTGGAAAAAAGGTTGGTTGGGTGGAAAAGAATGTATCTTTCGAAGGGGGGACATCTCACATTGATCAAAAACACTTTATCTAACCTTCTGACATTTTTTTTTTATCTTTATTCTCATTGCCTGTAGGGGTGGCGTATAGGATTGAGAAGTTATATCTGGCTTTCTTGTGGGGAGGCTTGGGAGAGGAAAATAAATTACATCTTGTCAAATGGAATAAAGTTTGCTCCCCAATCTCTAGCAGAGGGAGTGCATAATTTGAGGATATTCAATAAAGCACTATTGAAAAAATGGTTATGGAGATACAACTTGGAGGGAGAGTCATTGTGGAAGGAAGTTATTGTTGCTAGACATAGAGATGCATGGGGGGGAGGGGGGGTGCACTAATGAAGTGAGGGGGCGCATGGTGTGGGTTTTTGGAAGTAGATTAGGGGGGATGGTAGTGTTTTGAAAACAACATCCGTTTTGTAATGGGTGACGGCACCAAAATCTGATTTTGGCAAGATGGGTATTGTGGAGAGCGTTCTCTAGAGAGAGTCTTTCCAACTCTATTGCATCGCAGTTAACAAGGAGGCCTTGGTAGCGGATTTGTTTGCCATGGCTCATGGCTCATCCTAGTAGGATATCCTATTCACCAGAGCTAACCATGATTGAGAATTGTCTACTGTTTTAGATTTTTTCAGCTTGTTATATTCCATGGGAAGCATAACGACACAGGCGGATAGGATACAGTGGAGGTTCATAGGCAGTAAGAAATTCACCATCAAGGCTTATTATAAAATTTTGGTTCCCCAAGGTAATGTAGCCTTTTTGTGGAAGATCATATGGTGGGCTTGTATCCATTCCAAAGTGGCTTTCTTTGTGTGAACTACGGCCCTTGAGAATATCCTAACCATGGATAACTTACAAAAGAGGGGACTCATAGTGATTGATTGGTGCTATTTGTGCAAAATCACGGTGAATCAGTGGATCATTTGTTACTGCATTGTGAGGTGACATGAGCACTATGAAATGGGATATTCAATAGAGTGGATGTTGCGTGTGCTATGTCGCCTATGATTGTTGATCTGCTAGAGTGTTGGAGGAGCATCCAGGGTTGTCCACTGGTGGTAGCAGCATCGAAGATGATCTCGTTACGCCTGATATGGTGTATTTAGTCGGAAATGAATGCTCGATGCTTTGAAAATATTGCGAACAATGGCGGAACTTCAGAATTATTTCCTACGTACTTTAATCCTTTGGTTCTCAGCTATTATACCTAATGGAAGCAACGTGCATGACTTCTTATCTTTGATGAGCTTAAAAAATGTATTTAGGCATTTTCGTTTGTATACTCTTCGTGTGCTAAGCCTGTGCCTACTTATATTCATTTCAATAAAATTGCTTCTTACTAATAAGAAAAAAAGAAAAACTTACACTCAAAAACTATTTTTTCTGGAAAGTTCAAATAGTTCTATATCTGTGAGGCCAGAGGCTATTCAAATATGTAGATGGATCATGTCTTGCCCCCCAGCACTTTTCCTGACGATTCACCTAATCGAGATCATGAACTCTGGATTTAACGAGAGCAACATGTCATATCTGCACTAATTTCTTCCCTCTTAGAGTCCAGTATTGCTCAAGTAGTCGGTTGTGCATGTAGCTCTCCATCGAATCCACATATGCCTTGCCTCTCAAGTCCGCATTGTTCAAATAAAATTTTAGCTGGCTAGCCTAAAGAAGGGTACTGATTCTATTTCAACCTATTTTCAACGAGCTAAAACACTTGCCAATACGATGGCTACAACTAGAAGACCCTTACCATCACCGAAATTTGTTCCCTATTTATCGGCTACTCTAGGACCTAGCTATGATGCCTTAGTCTCGTTGGTTACAACAAGAATTGACCCTATTTCTACTGAGGCTATTCTTGGTCATTTACTCATGAGGCTTGTTTCCAACATCATTCAGCCAATATTTCTCTGCTTTCTACACTTGAAACATATGCAAACTTCTTTGCTCGTTTTTCCTCTCCTAGATGTGGCCGTGGCTCACGGGGATGTCAAAACTCCAATCGCAGTAGTGTGGGTCGCTTTAACGATCATCCTGTGCACGTGGTTCATCCAGATTTTCAGGTACATCCTCACCTAATTTCTCCTCATCAATGGCTGACTCACGACCTATGCGCCAAGTCTACAACCGAATCGGATACTTTATTTAACTTGAGACTAATACTCTTGAAACTCCCTCTACAAGGACGTCTTGATAAAGCCCTCCCTTTAGTTTTCCCTTGACTTGAGCTACCTCTCTTAGTGTTGTAGTTGATTGCCCAAGAAAAGTGCTTTTAACTCCCTGACTTTCTTAAAATTTGATTTGGTTTCAAGCGAGTGACCTGCCTCAATTTTAGTATGTAGTGCTTGAAATTGGTATTCACATCCTCCATATCCTCCATATGAAAGCCCTACAATATGCTGAATCTCGTTAACTTCGAAGGAAACTTCAATTTTTCATTATTATCTTTCACTTTCATAGATAGCCGTTACTTGCTATGCATTTTGTTAGTAAAATCTTCAATTAAGCTGTGTATGTTTTTAACTTTATCGTTGAAGTGTCCTAACTCTTTTCAATGTTTCAGCCTCAAGCCATGTTCAAAGTTTTGAATAGATCCCCACCCATTCCAGAAATATTATCCTCAGAAGGAAAGGATTTTCTCGTCTTTGTTTTCGATGGAATCCCGCAGAGCGGCCAACTACTCTAATGCTACTGGAGCATCCTTTCATTCAAAATTTGAATGATCAAAATATTTCAGCCTGTCTGCAGGCATTTTCTGCAATTGATCTTATAGTAAGTATGAACTATACCAGTCCATGGTTATTAGTCATATTGGCATCCAAATGTAATGAGAGCATCTCAGCATGTAAAATAAATAAACAATTAGAAAGGGAGAAAAAAATACATGAATAGCTTAGTTAGATTTTTATATCCATCTATACTCATCAGATGTCACAGTCCAAGAATGGAAGGGTTAGGCCATGGTTGGACCAAGTCAAATACTGATTTGCTTAAGTGTTAACATGTTAGGTAGTGGGCCGCTGAGTAGCTGGGCCTTTGGTTGTTTTCTTGTATTGAGTTTGTTTAGTTAATAGTCGTGGATCTTGTTTAAGGCTGACGCCTTATTCCTTTATTGTAAGACTAGTATATAAGCTCACTGTAGCTATAGAACTGGGCTATCGAGAATATTAATGAAATCATTTGTCTATTTTGCTTCTTCTTCCTGTTTTTTTATTTCTGGGAGGCTAGCCAACTTCGAATTGGTCATTTTCTTTATATTTTCTCTCTTATTTTCTTATTAGCCAAACACCTTTCTTCAGGCTTGTTACATCAGAAAAAGAATTTTGTATCCGTTCTTGATTTTTAGGATAAGAGGCATACTGTAAGAGATGCCACTAAGCGTAAAGATATGATATTGGTCTCCCCTGATACACGGATCAAGAACGGGAATTAGCCTTGTAGTTGGTAAAAATACTCCCAGAACTACTCATATTATAACTTTTATATTAATAATTTGCTTGTGCTTCGCTACACAATTTAGCTTTATACAATGTAATTTGTCAATGTTGTATTTTCTTACAGTGGAACCTGTCAGCATTTTAGTTATAAAATCTCCAACTGCACCGATGTGTTTCATCGGCCGCACTCCATGGTTCAAGTCCAGCCGCGTCTATCTTCCATAGATTTCACTCATAGTTCACATAGTTGCAGCCCTACTTCAGATCTATCCGACAATGCGCCCCTTGGTGCCGTCAACCACCATCCATTTGCACATTTAAGGACTTTTGGAAGGGAAGTCTCACACCTCCTAAATTTGTCGTTGACTTAGATTGATATGGAAACTATGGTTGTCTTAGTGTACAGCCTGAAAGATTGTAGCAATCGTCCAGAAAAGCTGCTGGGACCTCTAACCAGGATTTTCGCAATGTCATTAGAGAGTTCTTTTGTACCTTGGTCTCGAAGTGTTTCGAATTTATCATGTATGAATCTTTGCTGCCTCTTTCAAAGTTACAAGGGGACTAGGAAATCAAGTTGGCCAGCACAGTTGAAGGCTGGCCATCTTAGATTGTTTACTAAGAGCTTGGGGCATGCACTAATAGACGAGCTTGTACTTCCAGATAATGGAAATGATCTCAAACAGATGGAAAACATAGGAAGAAGAAGTTAGGATAATGTTGTCACGTTTTTGTATGAAAAATGGATTCGGATGATTTTGTAAATGCCATTCAAGAAATTGACTCGAATAACAATAAATATGATAGGATTTGTTTCGTATCTAACTATCTATCACTCCCACCTAAAGACTTGAGTTTTGACACATTTTTTAGAATCTCGATACTTCTTGTGCACAATCATAATAACCCAAATAGAAATATGGATGAAGTTATTGTCTTCCAAGCAATCCAAAGCAAATTAATGGAGTATCAAATTATGACAATTAAACATGCTCATTAAAAAAAAAAAAAACAAAAAACAAAAAACAAAAAACAAAAAACAAAAAACAAAAAACAAAAAGAAACAAACATGAATGAAAATGGTTTGAACATTGAAAGTACTCAAGGTTTAGTTTTTAAGTTTTTTCTCTCTTATTTGGGTACCCCTGTATTATTTCAATCTTGAGATTGGAGATTCTATATGTTAAATATTTATTGTTTGATTTTCTATGATTCACAATAATAAAATAATAATAAAGAGAAACATATATATATTTCTCCATGTGATTGAAGAAAAATTAATCTGACTATGAGAGAATGTTTACTATAGTAACTTTGCTTCATAATTGTCTCACGGTGACTAGAGTCACTCTAATATTGTAGGTGAGAACTCATAAACCTCCCATTGCTATTTATCGACTTCTGACTATCAAGAAATCTAAAAGTTTGTATTTGACTATAATTGGAGATTAAGAGTTCTAATATTATCTATCTCAGGAATATTCTTATCCTATCATAACTCAAATATTAACTGATAAAGTTTGAGCTATTTCAAACTCTATTAAGATGAGTGTGTGAGATACAGAGTTTAAATAAAACTCTTACATTTTTCCACTTGGCCCATATGACATAAAATAATACTTTCTATTCATGGGTTTATCATAGAAAATTAATCATATTACACAAATTTATTTCCTAAAACTTTTCATAGCTTAAACACATTTCATGAGTTCCATAATATCAATGTCAAACTAGCTACTAATACGAGTCATGAGAGTCCTTCATTATATAATCAACAGATTCCCTTCCATGTACCACAACACTAGTAACTTAAAATTCCTCAGCCTTAAACGATGCACTGTGGCCTCAAAGCACACCACAAACCTAGCCTCCATTATTGATGAAGCAGTGATTGTTTGCTTCATACTTCTTCATGAGATTGCTCCATCGGCCAGTAGGAAAACATAACCCAAAGTAGATTTTTTTCCATCATGACAACTAGAAAATTCTGAGTTTGAGTATCTAGTTACCTCCAAACTATCAGTTCTTCGAAAGGTAAGCTGGTAATCCTTAGTTCCTTGCAAGTATCGCAATACTCTCTTTGCTGCTTTCCAATGAGACATCTCTGGGTTACTCTAGTAGCTCCCAAGCATGCCAACTGCAAAGCTAATATCTGGCCTAGTGCATATCTGTGCATATATCAAGCTCCCCACAACCGAAGCATAGGGAATCTTGGCCATCTCTTTACGCTCCCACTCAGTTTTAGGACATTATGATTAGCTAAACTTATCACCTCTAGATATTAGAGTGTCTAGTGATGAACAACTTTTCATACTAAATTTCTCAAGAACTCTTTCTATATAACTTTTCTGAAACAAGCTCAACCGTCCTTGTTTTTGATCTCGAAATATTTTGATTTCAATTACAAAGGATGCCTGATCTATATCTTTCATTTCAAAGTTCTTAGAGAGAAAATCATTGGTTTCATAAAGTAAACCAAGATCACTACTAGCCAATAAGATATCATCAACATCCATGATCAAAAGTATGAACTTACTCCCATTGACCTTTAGGTATATATATCGATCAACGATATTTTCTTTAAAACCGAAAGCATTAATGGTATCATTGAACTTTAAGTACTATTGTCGGGAAATTCGCTTAAATCCGTATATTGATTCCTTAAGCTCGCATACTAGATGATTTTTTTCCATTTTTGAAAAGCCCTCTAGCTGCTCCATGTAGATCACTTCATCCAAACTTCCATTTAAAAAAATGGTTTTCACATCCATTTGATACAACTTTAAATTATAATGAGCCCCAAATGCCATAATGATTACAAAAAAATCCGTTTTAGATAGTGGAGAAAAAGCCTCTTTGTTATCAATGCATTCTTTCTGAGTGAAACCCTTAACAGCAAGTCTGGTTTTATGTCATTCAATGTTGCCTTTTGAATCGCGTTTGGTCTTAAAGACCTATTTACACCCGACTCTTTTACTCCCTTCAGGCAACTCAACAAGATCCCAGACTTGATTCTGATCCATGGATTTTCAACTCTTCTTTCTTGACATCGATTCATTTATTAAAATCACTTCCCTCTATGACTTGTGAAAAAGTTAGTGGATATTTACTTGTCCCAATATCAAATTTATATTCTTAGAAATACATCACATAATCTGTCGAAATGACAAGTCTTTGATCTCTCTAAGATCTGCGCAAGACAATCTGTTCTGGTGACTCCAAACTTGTTCATTAGTGGTATTATTATTCTGAAATGGGTGATCATTTACTTGTTTTAAGGTATCATGGTGATGATCAATTAAAGGAACTATTATCCTCTTTGAGGATGTAGGTATAGGGACATTTATCTGTACTTCCTCAATGATCACATATCTGGGTTCAATTCTCCCGCTAATCTCACCTAGTTTAGTGAATTAGGCATTTCTTGTTTCCACTATTCTCAAACTATGATTGGGACAGTAAAAGCTGTACCTTTTGGATCTCTCTGGCTAGCCAATGAAATAGTCACTTACTGTTCTAGGATCCAATTACTTTTCATGTGCGTTGTAAAGTATTGGTTTGACTTGTCAACCCTAAATATACATATGTTTCAAACTTGGTGTCCTATCAGTCCATAGCTCAAAAGGAGTTTTTGGAACTGACTTATTAGAAACTCGGTTTAAGATATATATTGCCTACTTAATACCTTCACCCCACAATGATTTGGGTAAGGTATAATTACTTACCATACTTCTGACTATATCCAATAAAGTCCGATTACGCCTTTCAGCAACTCCTTTTTGCTGTGGTGTTCCGGGTATTCTGTACTGTGCAACAATGCCACGTTGTTCAAGAAATTTGGCGAATGGGCCCGGATTACACATTTCTATAGTATTCTTCACCTCTATCCGATCTGATAATTTTCACATTTCTATCTAACTGTCTTTCCACCTCAATGAGAAATACCTCAAGTATCGATACAGTTTGAGATTTCTCATATAACAGATAGATATATCTAAAATGAGAAAATTCATCTATAAAGATGATAAAATACTTTTATTCACCAAAACATTCTATGGAGAACGGTTCACATATATCTGTGTAAATTATTTCAAGAATCTCTTTACTTCTTGTGGCATTTTTCTTAGTATGTTTGGTTTGTTTCCTTTCATGCAACCTACACACATTACAAGATTAGTAAAATCAAGATGCGGAAGAATTTATTCTTTCACTAATCTCTGTAACCTTTATTTGGAGATGTGCCACAATCTTTTATGCCACAAGTCATCATGTTTCTTTTAGTTCTAAAAGATATTTCATGGTGCTAGGAATATGAATTTTTAATAAATGTATTATCGAGATAAAGTCGATAAAGGTCATCGAAAAGAAATCCAGAACAATATGTAATATATTTTAAAACAAATTGAAACTACCATTTTGAAATGAAAACGAATAACCATCCATTCTAATTTGGATAGAGAGATCAAATCATGCCTCACTGAAGGCACATATATTGTATTATAAAGGTCTAAAATTGACCGATACTCAAAACTAAATGAAAATCTCCAATGGCCAAAACTTCAGCCTGATTTTCATTTCCCATAAAAATAAATTGCTCACTAGAGTTAAGTGTCTGGCTTGTAAGGTATCCCTCATAGTTATGGAAGCATAAACATTAGCACCCGAACCTAGCCACCAAAAGTTAATGGAAGCATTTACAAGGTTTGTATCAAGACATACAAAGGTAAGTGGCTTACCCTTATTTTCAAATCAAGTCCTACGTTTCGGACACTCAGCTTTCATTTGTCCACATTCCCTACAAAAGTAGCATTTGCTACTATTGTGCTGAACTTGATTAACTTTCACAAATTGCTTTCCTTTCGGTGGTCTAGTTCGTTTCTTTTTAGCATAATTGTGCATTTTCTTTCCAACTTCTTTATTCATAAAATTAATAGAGTAATTTCCTTGTTGTTTCAACCTTTCCTTTCTTGAACTACATTACTTGCCAACTCATTCACATTCCATATATCTTTAATAGCATTTTAATGCGTCTGGAATGGATCATACTTAGGTGACAATGAGTTTAGAATAAACTAAACAATGAATGACTTCTCTAGTTTCATTTCTAGGGTTTGTAATCTGGCAACAATATTTATCATATAAATGCTTTGAGTTAGACACTTATAAATTGTAATAAGAATTTAAACAATTATGGATGAACTAGTAGTATCATCAAGACCCTCCTTTGGGAGTAGATCTTAACACAGGAAGTATTCCCTCCGGTTTAAAATCTATGGATGAACAAACTGTAACATCAGAATTCTCCTTTGGGAGTAAACTCTGACATAAAAAGTATTCCCTCCAACCATACCTTTATGGATGAACTAGTAGTGTCATCAACTCTCTTCTTTAGGAGTAGATCTTGACACACAAGATATTCCCTCGAATATTACTTTTGATGGATGAATTAGTAGTGTTATCAAGACCCTTCTTTGAAAGTAGATCTTGACACATAAGAAGTTCTCTCTAACATTTCCTCTTACCAGGGGTTTTAATAATTTATCACCAAAACTAAGAAAATCTTCAACTTTTGGGCAACCAGTCTTTTCTTTAATTTTGATGTAATCATTTGTCGCACATTGGATAAATAATAATATATGGCATGATATTAAAAGTCGAAATGAGCAATTCATTCATGTTTAACAATAATAATATGTATATAAATTTAATAAACTTTTCATACATGTAGATGACAATAATAACATGTATATAATTTAATAAAATTTTCATACAATAAAGCATGCATAGAAAATTAACTTTAATCAAAACATTTCAATACCTTGATGAATTTTACTATAGATATGAACAATTCTACTATGTTTGTTCCCATGAAAGATTTTTCTTTCTTAAACAGAACTTTAAGGTTCTTAGGAAAGATTTGAGGATCACCTTGGACACACTTAAATGCCAATCTCCTAGACAGAACCGCCTTAGACTGACTGTATGTATCCACAATCTCATAGCAAAAGTCTGTAAAATTTTTCATATCAAAACGATTTTTGCTCTCATAAGAAAATCAAAATATTAACATGTATAGAAATTTATTAAAATTTTCATACATATACTTAACAATAATAACATGTATAAGAAATTTAATACACGTGTTTAACAATAATAACATGCATAAAAATTTAATAAACTTTTCATACATGTACTTAACAATAATAACATGTATATTGTGGAGATTACTAGTGAAGAAGGTGGGAGTGAAGTAGGGGAGAAGCCATCCACTGAAGCCATAGTTGGGGAACCAATGATAGAGGAGCCAGGAGTGGAGCAAGAGTCACAAGATGATTCCATCCCAAAAGAATCAGGCGGTGAATAGGTAGCATATATTACACTAGAAGGAGATGGTGACTGTGAAGACCCAGAATCTCTACTCTAATTTATTTATTTTATTTGTTTATTATAAGGATAATTTTGGTATTTTAAATAAGTGAGTAATAGAAGTTGGGCTTAGATTTGAGTTTTGAGAGCATGGCTTGGGTAATTTGGCCCAAAGTGGAGTGGCAAGGCCCATAGGCCCAAGTGATAGATCCATAGTCAAACAAGCCTATATAAGAGACACATGTCACACTTAGAAGAATTTCAGTGAGTCTTCAAAGACTAGTATATAGAGGGTTGACTAGTGGCTTTCTTGGAAGGAAGAGTGTTGAAACCAAGATGGGATTTTCTCATTACTGGAGAGTATGGGAGGCATGGGAGACCATGAGGAGCTTCCAAATTTAGTATTCCTAGGAGCATACAAAATTTAGATGATTGACACATGAGAGATTTGATGGAAATGGAAGTGAAGAAGCAAAGGGGTTTCAGTGGGGGCCTTAGCCGAACCTCTCATTGGGTTTTCCCATGTAATTGCTTCCAAATCTAGATAAGTGTCAATTGATAGATCTTGTAAGATGAAGTGACTTTAAGATAGTGAGTGTTTAGTCAAAGAGAATCATCATTGGAGAGAAGAAATGACCAAAGGAAGGCAAAGAGGTTTCGGGTGAGGCAGTATAGCCAACCACCCCATTTTAGTCTTCCTAGGTCTTTCCTAAATTTAGGTGATTTTGACAAGTTGGATTATGTAAGAGTGGTTGAGGCTTGTGTGTGTAAGAGGGTATGATTGAGTGTTGAATGATGGAACAAGTGAGAGGGAAGGAAACCCTTGGAAAAGGGAGGTAGGATTCAGTTGAGCAAGGGATGGCCTTGACCGAACTAGGGCTTGTCCCATTTTTCCAAATTGAGCTACAAGATCTTGGTGGATGACTTGTGAAGTGATTGGTGAGTACATGAGGTATGATGTGAAAGAAGAAGAAGGGTTTTCACCCATGTTGGGCACCGACCATAGATGGAAAATGGAAGGAGGTTTCAATCTAAGTACAACCTAATCTAGGCATGATTGTGCTCTAGTGATGTAGGTCAATTGAAGGGGTCTTTCAACCCATCAAAGGTCAATCATAAACTAGGAAAATGAGCTCTTAGGAGGCCTAGAAGTCCTCTTGGTTGAATGGCCTTATGCCTTACTTTTTCTTTTGTTTTGCTTCACTTTCTCACACACATACCCACACCACACCCACGACAACAAGCCCTCCCTCTCTACTCTCACTTTGCTTTGTGTTCTTTTATCTTCCAAGCACCAAAATACCCTAAGTCTAGTGGAGTTTGAGCAAAGTGTTTTTGAATGGAAGCATACTTGAAGAGATAAGCTAAGCCCTAACCTATTTCATGTATAGAAACTTAGGTTAGATCATATACACACACCAAGGTTCATATTCTTAAGATTTATCTTCAACTATATGATTGTAGTTTATTTTAATGGACTATTTTATATATTTTTTAGAGCTATTTCCAATTTACTTGGAGTATTGTAAGTGCACTTTTATCTTGACTTTAGCATTTCTTGTATATGTATTTGAGGGAATGTGATTGTATTGATTGTTGGATGTTTGGTGATGCTAGGCTAGGTTTCCTTAAAAGGTTTATTTAGTTGCAAACCCATGCTTAGTCCATATGTTATTTTAGGCCTAAATTCATATTATGTTGGTGGATTTAGCCAATTTGATACAAAGGAAAATGAAGCATATTGATATGGTAAATAGTGATAAAAATGCATGCATGACTAAGATTAAACTTGTTGGATGTTTGTTGATGCTAAGTTAGATTACTTGAAGAAATGCTTTGCATACTTAGTTACAAAATCCATGCTTGGTTAATGTGTCATTTAGGTTTAACATTTATGTTATATTGGTGGATTTGGTTACTTTGTTGCAAATGATGAATGAAGCTTGATTGATATGATAAACGATGATAAAATGCATGCGTGTTAAGATAAAGTTTGGAGTTGAAAATGATTTATTTGGTGCACATATATATTTCGGATTTGAAGGTTTTTTTTAGGGTTGAGCTTTTCAATGATCACCTATTCTTTCATGTGATGATTAAGCCTTGAATATTTGGAAAGATTAGAAGCATGAAAAATAGGAGGATCCAATAGTATGATTCTTTTCGGTTTTTCCTATTTAGGAGTAAGTATGGTATTTTGAGTTAAGAGAAAAGTGACTAAAATACTAATCCTAAGGACTATAGGGTTCGGCCAACCCTTTTTAGTGATGCTAAAATGTTTAATTAGTTTTATTAAGGCTTGTTGGAATACATGGAGGAAGATGGAAGAAGAAAACCTTAGGTTGGTACCATGGAGGGCCTCGGCCCAACCCTAGTGGTGAAGGCCGAGTACTCCTCTTGGCCTATTAAGCCCATTTGTGTGTTTTTATGGAACTTGTTGATTAGATCTTGAATGGTTTGATTGTGAAAGAAGCATAACCAAGTGTGTGCTTGAATTAGTCTCATGATTTGTATGATAAGTGCTAAGGGTTGTATGTCACATGCATGAAGCAAGAAAATCATGTTTTTGAGTCAAATATATTTTCAAAGAAAAAGAAAAGAATTAAAGTTATAAGAACCCCAAAGATTGGGACGAGATAATGTCCCTGTAAAACTCTCTGTTCACTCAGGAGTGTTTAAAGTCGAGTAAAAGCCTCTGGGTCGACGAAGAACAGTCGACGGACCATGTATGGCTCCAAAAGGTGCCTGGTCGCACCTAAAGCTAGTGGGTGCCCAAGGATGGTGATGGCTTTTGCTTTACTGTTATAAGAACAAAGATGTAGTCGCTCAGTTTGAGTGGTCACCGAGTGATGAAGAGTGGATAATGTAGTCGCCACGACTTGAGTAGTCTGTGGGTGTTGCGGTAATTCATAATGTAGTCACTTAGGTTTGAGTGGTCGCTGGGTGATACGGTAACTAGTGGGGAACACACAGTGCATAGGGGAACCGTGAGGTGTCCAACAAGAAGTCATGAGAAGAACGGCTTTTGAGCCCCATGAATGATACAAATATGTAAATGGCGTCTAAGATAAGAAATGATGAACGAAACAAATTTTTTTTACAAAAAGGGGTTTCTAAAGCATGAGTCCAAAGAATTACGTTATATGATGAACCATTTTTATGAAAAGCAAGTACATGTATCAAGATTGAAAGAAAATCAAGTTTTTATGAAGGTCATCATGAATATATGCATTTGCTAAGTCATCAGTCCCATATGCATGACATATGTTCTGTTTGTTATTTACTTATATGTATGCTTGAAATGATTTCATTGAAATAGTCGTGTACTTATTGATATTTTTCGAAATCTCATCCCTTTATATTTTCACCATCGTTCCTTGTTGGGGCGATATAAGTGATTGCAGATGAGGATGATGTCGACATGTTTGATGCTCGGAGAGACTCCCCAGACCACTAACGGTCTAGTGATCTCCCCGCCTTTTGATGTGGTGACCCCTGTTTTGTATGACCAGTTTATATCGAACATGCGATGGAGGGTGCTCTATGAGGCTGTTGGTCGCTAATGCATTGGGTGCTGCCTTACTCTGGGGTCCGACGGGTCTCTATTTATGGACTGTGTCTACACCTCAAGATGGGGACAGGCATCTTGCGTGGCGATCGAATGGGCCTGGGACAATTTTTGTTTGGTCCCGGGGTTAAGGAGGTTAAGGATGAAACCCCGTTTTAGCGGATGGTCGTGGGGTCAGCACATGGACAATGTCGCTTGTTTATATTTCTATTATATTTTGATGGTTCTCGATATTTTGGAAAAGTATATATTTTGTGAAAATTGATACTATTTGGTGATATTTACTAATGTGAAGTTATTTTGGGAGCTTAAAATTGTTATACCATGTGATGTAAAGCAAATTTTAAGTACTTGCCTAGTTTTAGGTCGGCTTGACCTTTTCCGTTGTGAAATTTTTATTTATTACTCTTAATTTAAAAAGGCATGCTTGAACTTAAGATATGAATGAGGGGCGAACTTTCCTATGTTGTTTATCCCCGACGTCTCAGCTTACTGTTGATCCCAAACGTAAGTGGGGGCGTCGACAGTGACCAAGACGGCTCGCTCCTCTAAAGACAGGGAGTTCTAGAAGTGAATCATCTTCAGAAGGAGCCAATTTGGAATATGTTAAGGACCTTGTGAAATTTAATAAACTTTTCATACGTGTATTTAACAATAATAACATGAATATGAAATTTAATACTTGTGTTTAACAATAATAACATGCATAAATTTAATATACAATAACATGCATATAAAATCAAATTTAATACATGTACATACCAATAATAACATGTATATAACAATAATATGTATATGAGAGATAATAAAGATAAAAAAAATTAAAAAAATTGAAAAAATAAAAAAATAATATTTAATTTGGTATGGGTTGGAATCGATCCAGTTTAGTAAATCGGGTGGAGACCCAGTCCTGTTACAAGGTCAACTTTTTGGGTTAACCAGGGTCGAGCCTTACTATACAGGCTCGATTCCATTTCTCTTCTTTTAGAAATTGGACTGAGCCAAAGCCCATGCTCGACCTAACAGCTTTCTACCCCTTTTTTTTTTGTTATGGGGTCGGGCCATTATTACCATAAGCCCTGGTTTTCATTTTAGTTAAACCCTAATTGGGCCATAGCCTACGACCCGGCCCATATATTTGAAAACAAAACCCTAATTTGCTTTCATCTTCAACCTTCAGCAGTCGCAACCCCCTTTTTGTTCAAACTGTGATTTGCCACAACTTCCAGCTGCGGCTATGGGCATCGTCGGTGAGGAGAGGACAGCAAGGTGTTTCCTCTCCCTTTTTTTATTTTTATTTATTTTTATTTCTTTATTGCCCATACCATAATTGCCGCGGTAGTGGGCTTTACAGCCCTTTGCCACCATTATAGGGACACTTGGTAGGAGAAAAATTCCTCTTACCAGTGTTGACCTTCACAACCAGGGGCAGTGCCCATTCAGGACTTCACAGCCCCACTGCGCCACCCTTAAAACCACCCCTTAAAGCCATTCAACTTTACTGGCCACCATACACGGTGCCCATACCGGCGGCTACAATACACGAGCTACCAACACAAAGCGGCTCATAGCAACTCACATGGCTCTTCTTTGCACCTCAACTTTCTTTTCCCATCATGACACATTGCAAAAGGAACCGAAAAATTACTATAATTGCACAACACATTAGAGGCAAGTGAAAATAAAATCCAAAGCAAGTTTAGAAAAAAATTTCCAAGGAAGATGGATCATTCGCGAGGGACTTTCTCTTCCCCAACATAGATTCAATGCGGCAAAATTAAAGAACATATACATGATTCCTTTGTGGGTTCCCATGAAAATCAAACAAAATGTTGATGTTTTAAAATAACATCACAGATATTATGCGTCATTTTTCAAAGATATGGTAAAATCATAAATGCACGGAAACGTATATTTACTGTATATTTTATCGAGATCATAAAAAATCTATAACCTGAAGATCTGATACAACATGTTAAGTATTTTAACATGACATTAACAAATGGATTTTTGATTTTCTATGATCCACAATAATAAAATAACAATAAAGAGAAACGTACCTATCTCCATCTGATTGGTAAAGAATTAATATGACTATAAGAGAATGATCACTTTAGCAACTTTGCGAAGTGTCTCATGATGGCTAGAGGCACTCTAATGTTGTAAGTGAGAACCCTTGAACCTCCCAGTGCTATTTATAGACTTCAGACCATCAAGAAATCTAAAAGTTTGTATCTAACTATAATTAGAACTTAAGAGTTTTAATCTTATCTATTAGTAGTATTCTTATTCCATCATAACTCAAATATTAACAAATAAGGTTTGAGCTATTTCAAACTTTATTAAGATAGGTGTGTGAGACACAAAGTTTAAATAAAACTCTTACATCATACACCCTCAAATAGCCTAAGAACTAATAAAAGAAATGCAACTTTACAACTCTAATTATAATAGACCCTTCTAGCTTTCAACATTCATGGCTTCACATATTTACATAGATCATTCATAACTCCAATATGCATAATGTATAAGCCTTGTCATGTAATTCTCACATGCGTAAAAAACCAAATTAAAATGTCACATAAGACTGCAAAATGCATGTTTGAACAAGTTTTTCTATTAATCTTATTATCAATTTTAAAGGGCACTTGCTCACTAGGTGGCGGTGCTTGTTGAGATGTTTGATTGTTTGCACTGGGATATTTAGAACATTCTTCAGATGATGTGCCTGAAAATACATGGGTTTCTGCCTGTGTTGATCAACAACTTGATGGACTTAGAGAAGATTTCATGCTTGTTCATGAGGCTTCATGTGCACGTATTATATGTACCTTGAACACTTTCAGTGTCTCTTTTGCTTGGAAAGATAGGAGGGATTTCTATCAAAACCCCTAAAAGATATGATTAATTCTTCTCCATATTGAGCCTTTTAAATCAGAAGGTTATGAAGATCGATCAATATGCCTACTTCCCATGCAAGCTTCATGTAATGGAGCATAGATGTGGTGATTGAAGATAAGAGCTGATAAGGTACTGGAAGCAACCCCATGCATGATGACAACATCAAATTTCTGTCAAGCTAGCAAGTTAAGCATATACAAGTATCTATCATTTCCATTAAGAATGTCATCTGTTTAATTCCCTTAGATAGCAATTGAAATCAGGAGAGAAAAGAATAAACAAAATTAAAAGATATATATATATATATTTATATTTATATTTGTTTTCTTTTTTTTTCAAAAAGTGAGAGCCACATGTCTAGTAGTGGCCCTTATCCCACATTTATTGATACAAATCCCTTACTTATGATGGAGGAAAACTGTGGTAACATCTTCACACTTGAGAGGCTACAAAACACCCGAACCCAAGTGTTAAGAAAAAAATCCTTTATTCTCAATAAAAACAAACAATATGCAATGAAAGACCAACAAAAGAATCATAAACAAATAGATGAAAAACATCAACTTGATGTGAGCAAAACAAAAGCCAATCCATTCTTATGCAGAAAATACGTTTTCGAAAAAACACCTTCGTTTGCAACGTAAAACACAACTTCATCATATTGTACTTTCCTAATAAACGGAAGCCCACTTCTATCGATGCGAAAAATTATTGTAAGATAAGATGGTACATCCTTTTGTTCATGCCAATCTTCAGTCCTACCATTGCTACCTATCTGAGCAAGAAAATCTCCAGCTAACCCGAAATTCATTTATGTCTTTTTAATTCTCATGCTTGGTATGACTATATTACTTTAGAATTACTTTTGTAATTTCTTGGAACTTTTTGGAAATCTATGACTATTTGTCTAAAGAACCAATGATTATACTTGATACTAAGAGACTTGTTATTCATAGATGACTATAGTTTAAAGGGAGAATTGACTTAGAACTTTGCCAAATTCCTTTCTACATATAATGACCCGAGATTTTCGTTTCTTACTATTGTATTTAAACTATTTATTTTAATAATAAAATCGGTGAATGAGGTTGATAAAGATGGAGGTTTGAGTTTAGAATTTAGCTTTGGGAAGCATGGACTAAAGTAGTGGCCCAAAGCATGGTGTGTAAGCCCTTAAACCCATAAGAGTAACCCATTAGTCAACCAAACCCATGCTTGAAGACATATGTCACTCTAGAAGCATTCTAATAACTCTTCTAAGACTAGTAGGTGTGAGGAAGAAGAGCTAGTGGTTGAGGAGTTGACTAGTTGATTTCTTGAAGGAAGAAGTGAGAAATCCCAATATGAGATACTCTCATCATTGGCATATGGGGAGGCGTGTAAGGGAGAAGAAGCATCATCTATTTTTGTAACACCCCCTTTCCACAGGTTAAGGAGTATCACGAAATTTTCTAAAACTTTTATTTCGGCACAAGATTTTTGATTTTTATTATGAAATAAATAACGTTATTCCAAAGAAATGGAGTTCTAATAAAATGTCTTTAAAGAAAAACATTATCTGACATTAAACTTGTGGCATAAAAACATGTATTTCTAGAAAATGCCATAAATACAATAACTGCTCAATCTACTCCTGGCCTGCTTGCTCGCACTGGTCCTCTTCTTTATCTGGGTGGTTTTAAAAACAGGAAAATAACTAAAATGAGTCGATGACTCAGTAAGAAAATCCACCACAACGTAAGATAATATTATATGATATTTTTTTTTATAAAACTTATGCTGAATTCTGAAATATGATTGTACATGTTAATGCTGATGCCATGCATGACTGACTTGACTGACTAACTGACTTAAGTGACTGGTTTGAATTAACTGATAGGTTTGACTGATCTAAACCGACTAACTGAACTGATTTAAATGATCTGATTTGACTGTACTGATTTAGCTGAACTAATCTAACTGAGCTGATTGGACAACACACTTAACCCTGTGTGCAAGGTTGTGCACCAGCCCCACGTCCTGCTATAGCAAGGGGAGCCGCTGATAGTACTCTAGCGTACTATGGTGGACCACGCTTAGGTCCATGGCTTGCACATCCACCCTGATCTGAGATGCATTGGTACCATGCATCTGAAATGGCCATCTAAAATAACTGATTTACTACTGATTTAACTGGATAACCGATTAATTACTTTCTGATCTGATTTAATATTATACTTGAACTTAACTCAACTTATGAGACTTATGCAACATGAGATGCATAATACATACTAATATAAATAACTAGCTGAATCTACACGTGATGTTGAATGACATGATCGTGTGTTGTGCTGTGCTGAATGACATGCTTGCATGACGTGAGAGGTATTTGAAAATGGCTATCAAAGAACTGACTTTACTAATAATATAAAGTAATGTGAGGATCCTAGTTTTGTGATCAAATTCACTTACTTCGTAGCGCTGCTTCCTAAATTCTTCTTTATAACTCGATACCTATGCAAAATATTGAGTAGTCACTAATCAATCTCAAGAACGTGTCCTAATAATCTACTTGATTAAATTCATACTGTAAGTTTAATCATTTAAATATTATGCTTAATTAGGAAAATTAATAAAGTCTAATATCATAAAATACTTGTAACATATTTGTAACTTTAACATAATCATCTGATCTTAGAATAAATCTAATAAATACTAACACCATTTAAAATATTCTTAACATATTTCCTTATTTAAATGTACAAATTTAATATATCAAAATCTATAAGAATAATATTAAAGACTTATTTCATTCAATAGACATTGAACTTAAAGCGTTTAACTAAAGATTAGACATTTACTATATAGTACTGAAATCAAATCTTAGAATTTAATCAAAACAGTAATTTACAAATATAGATTTATGGGTTAACATAATTATTTAATCAAAACCAAACCCAAATTAGAAAATTAACTTAAATAATATGCAGCTGAAATATTTAGTTCATAAAATAAACTTAATAACACTAAATATTAAAAAAGTCTTATTAATTATTACCATAGCTTAACAATAATTTAAAACCTACAATATTATTTAGTGGGAAATCTGGATATTTGGTTTAAAATTTGTAAATAATACTAAAAGCTTGTTTTGTAAGATATACGTAGCAGACAACCAATAAATTTAAACTTTATCTATTATTAAAATTCATTGTAGTAAAATATTAGTAAAATATCATTGGTATAAATACAATCTGTCATATTAAAATAAAGTTATAAACTCAGAAAGACTAAGGCCAACTTAAAGAATCCACATACGCTGAAAAATGAAAAGAGGAGATGTGAACGGGCACAGCCGCACATCGTCTTGCCGAGAATTAGCAACAAGGCCGCATCAAGGTTGTTGAGATGGCGGCAGATCACGAGTTGGGTGATGGACCATCCATGGAGCAAGTTGTTGGCTGCGCAAGGGGTGGAGAGGGAGTTCACTGTTTTGTTGATCTGGGGTGCTCTGTTTTAAGGGCTGAAAGCAGGGGAATATGGCAGCGACTTTGAATGACTTTCCAAGAGTAGTCGCGTGGGGCCTCCGTTAGCTGGGCACAAAGTGACTAGAGGGAGGTAGTGGGTCTACTTTGAGGTGTTTTTCTAGCATGGGTGATGTTCCCCATGGCTGGCTGCAACATCATGTATGGTGGATGCAAAATAGAGCATGCAAGAAGGCGCCAATTCATGAGTAAGCGGTCCTTTGTGGTGTCTCTCGGCGTGGCAGTGTGGTGTTCTCTCATGTGTGGGTGGCTGGAGGTTTCATGGTGAAGAGGGGCGGCAAGTTGGGTTTGCGGTTTGTGGAGTTTATCTCATGCAGGGAAATATATATAGCAGGTATATATGCATATATATATATATATAGATGGAGGAAATCTAACAAGGTAACGATGATGATAGATCTTCAAAATAAGTGGTTGCCGTGAAAATAGCGGCTGATTGGGCAGTGGTAGTTACGTGCATGCGTGTGTGAGAGATGTAATTGAGTGAATTGCATGTGCAGCTTGGTTATAAATTGGTGGTGAGGAAGGTTATAAAACTAAGTAGATTTCATCCATATATGCTGCTGTGCCGACTAACTAGGAACGTGAATGATGGGAAGAATGGATGAAGTCATGAAGTTTCCTTGGCATGAGTGCATCGGTTTCTATTCAAAATAATTCGAATCAAGTCTATCCAAAAATGTGAGCTTAGAGTTGCGACGATATAGATAATTGATCAACACGTATAATGGAAATATGATTATCACATTAACAATTATAATTAAAAGAATGTCTATAATAATCGATATTTTAAAAAAACTACTTATTAATATCATATAACCTAAAAAAAAAAAATACTAATAATAATAATAAAAAATATGCAATAGTATGAAAGATCGAAGATCAAAATATTCGCATAATATAATCTCTGAAATATTTAGGTCGGGATGTTACAATTTTGTCTCCTTAGGATTAAACTAAGTTTAGTCAAATGGAAGGATGGAAGAAAGGAGGGAGAGGCATGATCGGCTAGTGAGAGTGCCGAACCCTTTAGGGTATCTTTCCATGCAATCTTCAACAATTTAAGCAAATGACCAAAAGTATATCTTGTAAGAGTGAGTTGACAAAGTGATTGACAAGTAAGAAGTGTCATCATTGGAGAGAAGGATGGAAAAAAAAAAAGAAGAATCAAGGGAGGGCTTCGGGTAGTGCATTGCCGTGGGCTTCATCTTGGAGTCTTCCAATAGCTTTGACAAAACCTAGGTGATGAGACATGAGGGACTTGTGTAAGAGTGTGAAGTACAAGGTGTAAGAGTGCAAGAAGGGGTGATAAGTAATTGATAGATGCATGAGATGATAGGTAGAACAAGAGAGAGATGATGGGGTGTCGGTTGGCAATGGCAATGGTATAGCTGAACTATGCCTTGCCCATTTCCCCAAATAGAGATTTTGTAATCCCTTAGAATGACACCTGAGGTGATGGATGGAAGATGGAAGAGTGATGTGAAAGAAATGAGAAGTAAAATCCCAATGGGTGGCGTCAGCCATAGCTAGAAATGGGATGCAAAAATAAACCTAAGTGTTATCTAGATCCAGGCATGGAATGGTCATGATATGTAAGTCAATCAAGATGTCTTTCAAGACCTATCAAGGATCAATTCTTGAAGAAGGAAACGAGTGGCCTAAGGGGTCTAGAAACCTATGGCCGAATGACCCATTTTCCTTGGTCTTTCCTTTCTTTCTTTCTCACACACGCACACCATTTCACTTCTCACCACTTGGCTTCAAGCTCTCCTCTCTTCTCTCACATTGTTTCATCTCTTCTAAACACCTAAACATCAAAGTATCCTAAGTTTAGAAGAGTAAAAAACTAGTATTCTTGAAGAGGAATTGCTTTGAAGAGGTAAGTAACATTTCGAGCAAATACAAGCATAGAAACCTAGAGAAGAACACACATCACACCAATGCTTTGTTTATTCAAAGATCTTTTCTTTAAAACCTTATGAATATAGTTTGTTCTAATGAAATATTTTATATATTTTCAGAGCTAATCTAATCCAACTAGGAGTATTGTAAGTATATTCTTATTTTGCCTTTAGCATTCCTAGTATATTTTTAAGAGAATGTGTTTGTAATGCTTGATTTCTTGATTGCTTATGCTAGGATAGATTTCTTTAGTAAAATGCTATGCTATTATGAATTCATGCTTTAACCCATGATTCTTTTAGGACTAAGGTTATAATGTGATTGGTGGATTTAGTTAGCTTGTTGCAAATAAAATCAATGTGATATATGGATTAATGTAATGTATGCGTGACTAAGGTTGATGTAGGTTATATTTCTTGAAGAAAATGCCTTGTATTTTAGTAGCAAAATCCATGTTCAATTAATGCATCTTTTAGGGTTAAATGTTATATTGTATTTGTGGATTTAAACACTTTGTTGCAAAGATAGAATGTGGCATGATTGAGATGATGAATAGTGAGGATATGCATGCATGTTAGGATAAAGCTTGGAGTTGAAATGTTTGGATTGGTGTCCATATCACACTTTGTTCCACATGTATGATTAAGTGTGCTATTTTGGTGAAAAGAAAAGTGACTAAAATGTTGAATCTAAGGCCTATAAGTTTCGGCCAACCCTATTTAGAAATTATAAAAATGTTTTAAATAATCTCATCAAGGTTTATAGAATGTGTGGCAAGGAATGGGAGAAGGAAATCTTAGGATGTGACCAAGGAGGGTCTTGGCCCAACCCTAGTGAGGGGAGGCCGAGTACCACTTCTTCCTATCAAGCTCATTTGTGAGTTTTGAAATAAGAAAGAAGTAAAATCCTATAGTGTTTGACTTGTGAATGAGTATGACACTTGGTGCATGTGCGTTCGTCTTACGTTTCGCATGTTAAGTGTCAAGAGTTTACATGTCTCATGTATGAAGCACGAAAATCATGTTTTTGAGTCAAACATGTTTTTAAAAGAAAAGAAAAAAAATTAAAGTTTTATAAGAACCCTAAAGGCTGTGACAGGGTAATACCCCAGTGGAACTCCCTGTTCATTCCGGAGTGATTAAAGTTGAGTGAAAATCCCTGAGTCGACGAAGAATAGTTGGTGGACCATGTATGGCTCCAGAAGGTGTCCGGAGCGTGGTCACACCTAAAGCTAGTGGGTGCCCAATGGCGGTATTGGTTTTTGCCTTACCGTATAAGAATAAGGATGTAGTCGCGCAATTTCAGTGGTCACCGAGTGATGAAGAGCGAAAGTTCGCAAAACATTTTCACTTAGACTTGAGTGGTCGCCTAGTGATACGGTAACTAGCGGGAAACACACGATGCTTATGGGAGCCGTGAGATGTCCAATAAGAAGAAGAAGTCATGACGAAAAGAAATGCTTTCGAGCCCAAGATATGATATGATATGATATGAAAGCGGCGCCTAAGATAATAAAAGATGAAAAGTATTTGAAAATGATGAATTTTGAAAAGATATTTCAGATGTTTTGTCTCATGAATTTATAAGCAAGTACATGAAAGAAGTTAAAGAAGATAAGTTGATGAAAGCTGACATGAGCATGAGTATGTGAATCAGTAAAGTCATGAGTCCCATAATGCATAATGTATATAGGTTGTTTGTTATTCGCTTTATTATATACTTGAGATGTTTTCGTTGAAATGATTATGTACTTACTGAGATTTTTCAAAATCTCACTCTTTTATATTCCCATTATCGTTCCTTGTTGGGGACGATAGAAGTAGTTGTAGGAGTTGATGGCGACGGAGACAGCGAAGATCGGGAAGACTCCTGAGACCCCTGATAGTCTGGTGACCTCACCCCTTTTTGATGTGGTGGCCCCCATTTTGTATGAGCGATTGGTAGAGGACATGCAGCAGAGTATGTTGGCGGAGCCTGTTGATCACCAGTGTGTAGGGTGTTGCTTGTCACTAGGGATTAATGGGTCCTTATTCATGGATTGCGTCTAGGAAGAGGATCGTGGGGTCAACACTTGTTTATTTTGTTTAAGTATTTTGGGTCTTCCGTTGTTTTGGAAGAAAGAAAATTTATGAACTAATGCCTTATGTTATTATTATTTTGATGAAATGTATTTGAGATATTAGATTTATGAAACCATGTGATGATTCAGTTAGAAGGGTTGGACCTTATGATACAATGAGGGGTAAACTTCCTTATGATACTCATCCTCGACGTCTCGATTTACGTGCGATCTCAAGTGTAAGTGGGGGCATTGATACTACATGTTAGTCAATTCTTCTTAGAGAGAAAGAGAATAAAAATAATTGTTGGTTGAAAATAGATTTAAGGTTGCTAGTGATGTTTTGGTTTGAAGTATGTTGACTATTTTAGATTTTCCCATCTTAGAATTCCACTTTTGAGAGATGTTGACAAATAGGAATGGAAGAGAGACATGAGTATGAATTAACTATCTTTTCCAAGGGAATTTCAAATTTTGGTTGGTAACGAAATAGGCGGAACCGAAAACTTCCTTGTCTTGTTTTATGTGTATAGTATTTCAGATGTTTTTCAAACATAAGAATGATAAAGTGGAATTAGTCTAATTTTGTCATCTTCTATACTAAGAAAACTAGATGATAAGTTTGTTTCTAAAAAATCAAACCAAGGAAGCCAATGATAGGAGAGTTTTAGTTGTATAAGCAAAGTATTTTTTAGGAATATACTTAAAGAAGGGGACATATGGATTGGATGTTTTGGGGGGCTATGGATCGATTTTTGTTTTTGTTTTTCTCATCATGCTTTAGCTTACTTCTTAAGCAAGAGATTAGACAAGTGAAAGGAGATGATTGGGTGAAATGCAAGTGAACTTTTCTGAGGTGAGTTTCGGATAAACTAAGAGCAAATGGGGAAGATAACCAACTTACCTTTTTGTCCCTTTATACTATAAACTTTGCTCATATACTTGGTAAAAATTGAGATAAGTGGCTATTGATTATTTGAGGAAATGATTTTTATTTTATCCATGTGAATTTCGGCTGAAATGGGAGATAAAAAGATGAAGTGTTAGCCAAGTGACCCAAGAGTTTATCTCCTAGAAAATCTCAAACTATGGATAGGTTATTTGTCAAGTCAATTGCCACCTAAGTCTAACATGTCATGAGTGTCCTATAGTCTAAAGGGACAATTTGCTTTTTGAAAAACAAAAATGTGAAATTGGTCTTTGTATTTGAGAGGTATCGCCTAACAGAAAAACACACACACGTCCATTTTGTTCCAACCATATCTCTCGGCCAACCCTCTCATTTTCTCCATCCACTTCTTCCTTTCACTTCATTTTCTAAACCTTTTCTCCTAGTAGAATTGAGTGAGTTCTCTCAAAGAAGTGGTGGGAAAATCCTAGCTTACAAAGAAATTGCTTTGGATATCTTTTGGAAGTAGTAAGTGCACACATAACCTAAACTATAGTATATTTGTTTATATATTCTGTAAATTTGTTATTTAGGATTCTATTTGTTGATTGTTGGATGAATATATGTACTTTTGGTGATTGATAAGTGGTATAAGAAATATTTTCTTTATATTAGAAATTGGTTGATAATAGTTGATAGGTGATGAGGTTTTAAATTTCTTATGCTTATTGGAGATAATAACTTAAGACTTGGTTTAGGAATTAATTTAGAAAATATAGGATGAAAAGCCTAAGGAAAGAAATCAAGGAGTTAGTTAGAGAATTGTGAATTAAAGTTTAAGCCATGATAGGATGAGAGTAAAGATTAGAAATATAGACTTTGAAGTTTAAGTGTTTCGGATATTGAGAATTTATTTAGAGATAAATTTCACGTTTTATTTCTTATGGATGGCTTAGTTGTAAGTTAAGTTTTTAAAGAAAATTGGAAAATATTCCTTTGTTAGTCAATGAATAATAAAAAATAGGTGATTAAAAGATGAGGTGATGAAAAGAAAGTGAGGAAATAATTTTATAAAGTTGATGGGACTTTCGGCTTAGGCTATTTTGAGAAGATAGTTTAATTATTTTGTTTATTTCTTGGATGAAATATGTATTTATTACTTGAAAGAACTGATAAGCATATGTTTAACATGAATATGCTCTAATTTGGTAAATGTATGCGTCATGCGTCATATGAGTCATTTATTATGCTTGAAAAAGGTATAAGTTGCATGAATTTTATAATGAGTCCCATGATTTGAGTTATTATAAGAACAAGGAAAAGAATAAGAAAAAAATATGAAAAGTCATGTCATGATGGTGAAGGTGGTACGAACTACTGGAGGACTAACGTGCCGATGGTGAAGGCGTTTTGATCTACCGTTGAAAATGAGGTGTTACAACATAATGGTGACGGCATTTCAATCTTTTGTATGATTGATGTAATTAAGAAAGCTGACGGTGAAGAAAATTCGATCTGCCGTCCTGCTATTAAATCCGACGGTGAAGGCGTTTCGATCTGCTGTCGCGATTAAGAAAAAATTACGTTAGGTCGGTGAAAGCATTTCGATTTTCCTAATGACTAACATGATTAAAGGAAACCCAACAGTGAAGGCAATTCGATCTTCCATTGTGGTTAAGCAAATGATAATGAAGGCGATTCGATCTGCTGTCATTATAAGAATAATAAGAATATGAACAAAAACATTAAGAATTTTTGTAAAGACATGGTGTGCATATGAAAATTTTGGTTAGGTGTCAAAAAGGTCTCTTCATGAAAACAAGATGTTTTATTAAAAGGGCATTGTGTATAAGTCAACTCATGAGTCACATGTTCATGGATTATTCATTTATTGATTGGCGTATATATTGATGATGCTTTCGTTAGGTTATATATACACTTACCGAGATTTTTACGAGATCGGGACCTCTTAGGAGGCTTCAAGGATCCCTGAAGGTCTCACTAACTATACCGCTTTTGAGAAGATGGAGGAGTAAATTTTTGATCACCTGTTGAGTGTGATATGGCAGGATAAAGCTGAGGCGCCAGAAGGGCGACAACCTTTGGGTTGTTGCTTAGTTTTGAGCTCCGACGACTCTTTGACCCTAGACAGCGTTTACACAATGCCCATAGGAATAAGACGCCACCAGAGAGAGAAGATTAGTATAAGTCAGTTTAGGTTTGGTTCAAGCTATAAAGAAGTAAAGAAGGAACCCTGTAGTGAGTTTAAGGGGTATTTGTGTTACGGATGATGGTTTGATATGTATATTATGTTACGAGTCGTGAACTTGTACTAGCACTGTTACTTTATGTATATTATAAAGTTTTATAGGTTTGAAGTAGTTACCATGTGATTATCTACAAAGTTTAATTCTTTGCCCATTTTAGAGATTTGACCTCTTTTTGCTGCGATAATTTTGGCATACTGTTAGTAAGCTTAGGTGCATTTACATTAACTTAGACATGTACAAGGGATATGTAGCCTAGTGTTACCTATCCTGATGTTTCTAGTTACGTTAAATCCCAAATGTAGATTGGGATGTCACAACGGTGGTATCAGAGCATTACGTCTCTAGGTAAATCCATAAGTGTTCTAGGAAAAGAATCACATGGTATAAGTTTGAATCTTTTGAAGATTTGATTCAGAACAAGTGATGTATGGATTTGGGAGTGCCTTGGCTTATAAGAAGTAGAGTTATTAATACAGACGGAATTTACGAAGAGTTTTGTGCATTTCAGGAGGATAATATAGCAAGGGGTCATCGTGCCACTAATTACCCTAGACGAGGAGAGCAAGCAGTAGAAAATTCTCCTAAAAACCCTCCTGTAGTCACTCCTCCAAAAAATGAAAAGCGGGTAGTACAAAATCAAATAGTGCAAAATCCTCCTCTGGAAGGAGGACAAGCTATAGTTGAAGTTATTTGCCAAATGATGGAAGTGGGGAAAAATCAGATCGAGCAAAGTCGATGTCAACAATATGATGAAGCTCGAGGATCGACACAGGGTTGTCTGTTTGAAAGTCTTTTGGTCTCTAGATATCCGCACTTTTTAGGAACGGAGGGAACTTTAAAAGCAGATAAATGGATATTTGATTTAGAGCGTACCTTCGAAATCAATGGTTGTACGGAAACTCAGAAAGCTCAGTACGCGGGGCATTTGCTCGAAGGAGTAGCAGGTTTATGGTGGTATACTAAGAGAAAGTTGTTGAAGCAAGAGCTGGGAGAGAATGTAATACCCACGTGGGAATGGTTCAAGAAAGAATTTGATGATCGTTTCTTTCCAGAGTCAATAAAGCAACGAAAGACTTTGGAATTTTCTACTCTGGTACAAGGTAACATGACCGTAGAATAGTATGCTGCTCGATTTATGGAATTAGCAAGATTTTCCCCTCATTTGATAGTTATAGAAAAAATGCGAGCACAGAAATTCCAAGATGGATTGCAGCCGAGAATTCATGCTCAAGTTGCACGTTTACAAATCGATAAATGTCAAGAATTGGTGAATGTAGCCGCAATCGCGGAAGAAGAACAGAGGATCTTGATCATGCAAGCCCAAACACAGAGGAAATGAGGATTTTCATATTCCTCGGGGAGATATACATGAAAAAGAAGAAGTTTCTATCCTACATATAAGGATAAAGGAAAGGCGGGTGGTCAAGGAGCGTCAATTATACCTCCACTATGCAGAAGATGCGGAAGAAGGCATAGAGGTGAATGTCGGGTAGTAACAGGCGCATGTTTCAAGTGTGGACAGATAGGTCATATAATTCGAGACTGTCCATAGAATACCTCTGGAGAAGCTACAACACTCAGAGGAAAGGCAAAGGCTCCTGTCTCCTGTGAAGGCCAAAGTGTACGCTATTACCCCAAGAGATGTAGATGTGGAAACAGAGGAAACTGTTAATGCTAGCATCATCACGAGTAATATTTCTTGACTTTATTTTCGACTTATTTATATGATGGTTTTCATTTAGGTAACGGTAGAATAATTTTTATAAGTAAGGTTATACTGATGCAAAATATAGCCTATGCTTTGTTTGATTCTGGAGCAACGAAATCTTTTAATTTTTATGATTACGTCTAGAGATGTAAGTTAGATGTGGAGCCTTTAACTCAAAAGGTTTTGGTAACAGTTCCTGATAGAAAGATTGTAGGGTGCAATCGAGTAGTGAAGAACTGTCCTTTGGAGGTTGCTGGTTTGAAATTAATCGCCCACCTGATAGTTTTTCATTTAATGGGATTTGATTTGATTTTGGGTATAGACTGGTTATTAAAGCACTATGCTAAGATAAACTATTTGATTTTGGGTATGGACTAGTTATTAAAGCACTATGCTAAGATAAACTGTCATAAAAAGGATATAGTATTTGATGTGCCCACGAAAGAGAAAATTTTTATATGGGAGAGATAGTTGGTCCCATTTCTTCGATTGTAACAGTTAAGAAGATTAGAAAAAGTATGAAAGGTGGATCAATGGTATTTTTAGCTTTAACAATGGGTTCACTAGAGGAAGCTAAGGGCATCAAAGGGATTCCAATGGTAAAAGATTTTCCTGAAGTTCTTAAAGTTGATTTACCTGGATTGCCCCCTGATCAGGAGATGAAATTCACAATAGAGTTAGAACCACTACGGCTTCAATCCATAAGGCACAGATTGAGGAATTGTTGAAGAAGATATTCATAAGGCCTAGTTCTTCTCCGTGGGGAGCACCAGTTTTGTTTGTAAAGAAGAAAGCTAGGACTATGCGTATGTTTATTGATTATTGAGAATTAAATAAAATCACCATCAAGAACAAGTATCCATTACTATTAATAGATGATTTATTAGATCAACCATGAGGAGCAATAGTATTCTCCAAAATAGATCTTAGATTCGATTATCATCAGCTTAAGATCAGAGAACAAGATGTACCTAAAACTGCTTTTCGAACTCGATATGGACATTTTGAGTTTCTCGTTATGGCATTTGGTTTAACAAATGTACCAGCAGTATTAATAAATTTAATGAATCGAATATTTAGATCATATTTAGACAGTTTTGTGGTAGTCTTCATTGACGATATCCTGATATATTCTCGAAGTGATGAGGAACACAAGGAGCACTTAAGACTTGTACTAGAAATCCTGCAGAAGCATCAACTTTAAACTAATCTTAGTAAGTGTGAGTTCTGACTTCGAGAAGTTAAGTTTTTGGGGCATGTTATTTCCAGTGAAGGAGGTGCAATAGACTTGTCCAAGATAAAGTCGGTGACTGAATGACAGAGGCCGACGAATACTTATGAAGTGCATAGTTTCCTTGGACTAGTAGGATACTATCGAAAATTTGTGGAAGGATTTTCTAAACTTTCTAGACCCTTGATGGCATTAACAAGGAAGAATGTTAAATATGTTTGGAGTAATCAATGTGAGCAAAGTTTTCAAGAACTCAAAAGAAGATTAAGTACGGCACCAATTTTAGCAATACTAGAGCCTCACAAACCATACGTGGTCTATAGTGATGCTTTGAAAATGGATTTGGGATGTGTTTTAATACAAGATGGACGAGTAATTGCATATGCATCACAACAGCTTAAGGATCACAAAAGGAATTATCCCATCCATGATCTGGAGTTAGCAGCTATGGTATTTGCGTTGAAAATTTGGAGGCATTACTTATATGGTGAAAAATGTAAAGTATACATATATCACAAAAGTCTGAAGTATTTATTCAGTTAAAAGACTTTGAATATGAGACAGAGAAAGTGGATTGAGACTATAAGTGATTTCTAGTGAGATTAAATATCATCTTGGAAAAGCTAATGTAGTGGCTGATGCCTTAAGCCAGAAAACTTAAACAGAAGAACTTTCAATATTGTCAATGATGAGAGATTTGTTAATTGGAAAGTTGCCAGGGGATGCTTTGATGGCAGTAGTACGAGAGATTATTTCGTTAACAAATGAAGAAATTCTAGAAGGGCAGCGAAAGGATGTTATGCTGGAGAAGATTTGGCAACAATTACTAGAAAGAAAAGGGTCCCCATATTTTGTAATCTCTGATGATGGAATACTGTACTACAGGAAGAGAAAAGTAATTCCTGATGACCCAGGAAGCTCATTGCACCCCTTACACAACTCATCCGAGAAGTACCAAAATGTATCGAGACTTAAAAGAAAAATCTTGGTGGGAAGGTATTAAGAAAGATGTTGCTACTTTTGTGGCTAAATGCTCAAAATGTCAACTAGTAAAGGCAGAACATCAAAGACCAGCTGGAAAATTGCAATCCTTACCTATCCCTGAATGGAAATGGGAAGATATATCCATGGACTTCATGGTAGGATTGCCAAGGACCCGGCAGGAAATAATTTAATTTGGATTATAATTGATCAGCTGACAAAGAGTGCTCACTTCTTACTTGTAGCCTACACAAATTCAATGGAAAACTTAGCACGAATCTATGTTAAAGAAATAGTACGTCTGCACGGGATACCTAAAACAATTGTTTCAGATCAAGACCCCAGGTTTACGTCTCAACTCTGGAAAAGTCTACAGGGCACTAGTTTAAACTTCAGTAGTGCCTATCACCCACAAACAGATGGGCAGATGAAACAGGCCATTCAGACTTTAGAAGATATGCTGCGAGCTTGTATGCTGAATTATAGTGGCGACTGGGAGAGTCTTTGACCTTTGATTGAATTTTCTTATAACAACAGCTTTCAAGCCACTATTCAGATGGCACCTTACGAAGCATTATATGGGAGAAAATGTAGATCGCCATTATATTGGGATGAAGTGGGAAAGAGTAAGATATTAGGACCCGAGTATTTACAAGAGGTCAGGGAATAGGTGGAAATGATTCGAGAAAGAATGAAGACAGCCCAAAGCAGACAAAAGAGTTATGTGGATAAATGTAGAAGGACTTTGGAATTTGCAGTGGGTGATTGGGTTTATAATAAGATTTCTCTTATGAAAGGCGTAGTTCGATTTGGTAAGAAGGGAAAATTAATTCCTCATTATGTTGGACCCTACAAAATTTTGGAGAAAGTGGGAGTAGTAGCATATCGTTTGGATTTGCTAGAGGATTTACAAGGGGTCCATAATGTTTTTCACATTTCTTCTTTGAAGAAAAGCCTTGGAGAAAGGCCAGTGGCAGTAATGAATCCAAGCAATATTCAACTGCGTCCTAACTTAGCTTATGAAGAATGGCCAACATGGATCGAAGATCAAAAGGAGCAAACATTACGGAATCGCACAATTTCGCTAGTTAAAGTACTCTGGAATAATCCTGCTTTTCAGGAGGCGATGTGGGAACGTGAAGATGTGATGAGGGCTAAATACCCTCATTTGTTTGAAAATTAGATGTATATTGTTCTCTTGTTATGACCGTATGTATGTATATTTTATTTTTTGTAAGAACTTGATTGTTGTTGTTATGTATAAGTCTTTGTGTTAGATGATTTGAAATCATAATAATTTATTATCCGACCTTGAGCAGGAAATGTGACGCCCCCAAACTTCCCTTAAAATAGACACAGGAATCGAGGTTTTGGGATGCTGACAATACGGGTCACACATCCCCAACGTCAAGTGCTAAGTGTGTGAACACGTGACATACATAAATAAAAGCTGTGGATAAATTAAGTCATTAACTAAGTACCAGAATTTTTAGATTTATTTTACAAACTAATTTAACATAAATTCTCCAATAGGAGATTTAATACAGTTATCCAAAAGATAAATCATAAAATACATATTTATAAAAAAGGGAAAACAATTTCCCAAGATAACAATTTATAATAAGAATACTTCAATAGCGAAGTCACTTCCTCAAGCTCAGCCTCCACAAAACTCTGTATCCAAAAACTATGACACCAAAATGGCATCGTGGGTAAGTACAACCCAACCAAATCACAGGATATAAAATATACTCATGCAACAACAACAACATCACTCATGAACATGATACCTTACGCATGAAACTTAAAATCATTTTCCTCAAAATAAATAAAATAACACACGCCAAAATTCCATTTTAATCACAATAAAACTCCAATAAAAACCATCCATCATTTCCCAGAAAATAATATCCGCAAATCTAATCATACCAGACGTTACGTATCGCCGTTTCCGATATGATATACACACATCATCAATCATAATGGGCGTTACGTATCTTCATCCCCATTATGATTCATACACTTATTTCAGACCGGGCATTACGTATCACCTTCCCCGATATGAAATACACACACAATGACCATAATGGGCGTTACGTGTCGTTGTCCCCATTATGTTATCCACACACACGCTGATTACAATAGGCGTTACGTATCGCCGTCCCCGTTATGACTCAGCCAAAAGCCATTAAAATTCATAAATATGGAAATCACAGCTCACATTAGAATTCAAGTACCAAATCTTACATTAAAATCCCAATATCAACATACAAATAAAAACAAGCGTTCAATTACACAATGCATATCACCATGAACAAATATCCAACATTTAATAAATCCAATCATCAACCAAACACAGATTTGTTAATGCAAAATATATTTAAATCTCAAAATTCGTTTAGAAAGTACTTACAGTAGGTAAAAACGGGATCATTGAGTAAACGCCAGTCCACAGCGTTCACAGCTAGACATTTTGTACGTTGGGTTAGAGTGTTCGGTTTGACACCAAAATTTAGGGAAACACTCAATGGAAGGTGGGGAATCTCATGAAGGTGGTGGTGTGGTGGCATAACCACCGGAAGGTGGCAGATCGGGCTCAAAATGGGTGGAAATCTATTTTTGGGTTTGGGGTCGTATAGGGAAAGTGAGGTAGCGGTTGGGGAAACTGAGCTAGGGGGTTGGTCGGCTGAGGTAGGGGAGTCTTTTGGTGGCGGAGGTGAAATGCACGGCGGTCGGACTGTGGCGGGCCGAAGAACAAGCCATTTGAAGACCCATTTCGGGTGGAGGAGCAAACGGCGGAGCTGGGTGGTTCTAGGTGGTGGGTTATGTTTGCCGGAGTGATGGGAGGTTGCTAGTAGGTCGCCGGTGCCATAGGTGGCCGGCGGTGGCCGAAAAACGCATGAAAAGCCAAGAACTCATTTTTGGGTAGAGGGCTGTGCAGGGGTAGTGCGGTGGCCAGAGATGACACCACCGGTACCATTGGACTCGCCGGCATATGGGGGTGAGGTTGGGCTGGGCGGTGTCACCGAAGAGTGGCCGACGACAGCGTTGGGGGAGGAAGGAGAAATAGGCAGAAGAGAGGAAGCAGAGGAGGGGTGTTGCGCGGGGGCTGGGGGAAAAACTGAGGAAGAAGAAAAGAAAAAGAAAAGAAAAAAAGAAAAGAAAAGAGAAAAAGAAAAAGTGAAGGAAATAAATGAGATCCAGTCCCCACAACTCGGTTCACAATGTTGATCCAATAAAAGAATTCCAAAACAGAGAGCTGAATAAATTAATTTAAACACAGAGACTACTTAAGATAAAATAATAAATAAAAACACATCATATAAACTCACATAAGAAAATAAAGGAAATTAAATTTCAATCATTAAAATAATTATCTCACATTTTAAATTAATATGGAAAATAACGTAACTCAATATTTAATTATAAAAATAACATAAAACTAATATTAAATAATCAATAGATCAAATAAATATCTTAAACAAGTAAAACACGACTAATAATATTATTAAAATAAATTAAAATAATCAACAACGAGAATAAAATAATATGTAAAAATACACGTAAATCTGATATCTCACATTCTCCCCCCTTAAAAAGAATTTCGTCCCCGAAATTCGCTCGGCTGCAACTAATAGAAACTCTAATAGCTCACCTACCATAGCACTCAATACTCACTCCAAACTTTAGCACAATCATCTATTTTTCTCAAATATAAATGGATGTTATTCCATCATAACCGTATAGTCTCTAAGACTCTTGAGGTAGCCAATTAATCTAAACTCTATATGTACCAGAACCTAGCACAACCTCTCAAAATTTTAATGTTCACTAACTCCATACAACAATTTGTGTCACCCTAAAGTAACTCCCAAGTTTATCTTCCCAACTTAACCATCAATAAACATAATTTACCACACCAAAAAGATAAATCTGTACTTACAAGTATCATCCCAAATTTCAAGTCACCACTAATTTATGAAAATCAACACAAAACTTAAACCTCCAACTACATTGCAAGACATCACGCTTCTGCGGGCACTTTAAAAACTCACCCAATGCATAAAACTAAGCCCTAAAAAATTATCACCATCAAGTAGAAGCTTGCTCAGCACCTATTAACAAGAAATCCTACACCACACTTACAAATCCTAATGCTTTATTATCTCACAAATCAGGTTATGTCATCCATTGTTGACACCTAAAATTTCTAACTTCCAAACCTTTAATACACTTCTATGTTATTATAACTCATCACTCTCATCGTAGATTAATTATCTAAATCTGTATTCTCCCAACCGGACATTCAATACCTATGAGATGGAATAACCTCCAATATTTAAATTCCTATGTGACCTCAAGTCACAACTAATTTCTTAAGACATCTCAACAAATGCTGCTAACCATTAAATTTCCTAAATATCATTCTTAAGTTGCTCATCCCATTAATTCGCCTAGAAGCCTAAAATTTAGACCCCTTGAATTTAATACCATCACATCGATTCAACATCTATTAGTTACCACAATAACTTCTCCCAAGTTAAACACAAGCCAAAGACAAATACTCTCCAAAATTTACACACACAATTATTATACATCAATCTCTAAGCATCAACAAACAAAATCAAAACTTCACTAAGGAAATAAATAATCGCCTATTATCATAAGCATTACTAAAATAGATTCCATAACAATATATCAATGATCAACAATTCCACACTCACAAAAAGAGTTTATCTAAAATACAATTCCAACAATCTCCTAAAAATAAAATTAGAACTTAGAAACTCTAGCACTCAGTGAGACCTAGCTAATACATATAAACAGTATGGGAAATATCAACAAGGAAACACAATTACATAAATACCAATAATTTATCAAAACAAATCCATCTCACAAATATAATTTTTTCTTAAAGGCGTTTTGATCTGCTGTCCAATTTAAGAAGAAATTAAGTTAGGACGGTGAAGGTGTTTCGATCTGCCGGATGACTAACGTGATTAAAGGAAACCCAACAGTGAAGGCGATTCGATCTGCCGTTGTGGTTAAGAAAATGACAGTGAATGCGATTCGATCTACTGTCATTATAAGAATAATAAAAATATGAACGAAAATACGTAACGTTAAGAATTTTTGAAAAAGCATGGCATGCATTTGAAAATTTTGGTTACATGTCGAAAAGGTCTTCTCATGAAAACAAGATGTTTTATTAAAAGGGTATTGTGTATAAGTCAACTCATGAGTCACATGTTCATGGATTATGCATTTGTTGATTGGCGTATACATTGATGATGCTTTCGTTAGGTTATATATACACTTACTGAGATTTTTACGAAATCTCACTCTTTATGACTTTTACTATCATTTCTTTTGGAATGATAGAAGCTTTGGTAGGACCAAATGGCATAGCACGAGACCGAGACCTCCTAAAAGGCTCTGAGCAGCCCTGAAGGTCTCACTGACTATACCGCTTTTGAGAAGATGGCGGAGCAAATTTTTGAGCACCTGTCGAGTGTGATATAGTAGGATAGAGCTGAGGCGCTAGAAGAGCAACGACCTTTGGATTGTTGCTTAGTTTTGAGCCCCAACGGCTCTTTGACCCTAGACAGTGTTTATGCAATGCCCATAGGGATAAGATGCCACCAGGGAGAGAGGATTAGTATGGGTCAGTTCAGGTTTGGTTCAAGCTATAAAGAAGTAAAAAAGGAACCCCTGTAGTGAGTTTAAGGGGTATTTGTGTGACGGATGATGGTTTGATATGTATATTATGTTACGAGTCCTGAACTTGTACTAGCATTGTTACTTTATGTATATTATAAAGTTTTATGAGTTTGAAGTAGTTACCATGTGGTTATCTGCAAAGTTTTAATTCTTTGCCCATTTTAGAGATTTGACATCTTTTCGCTACGATAATTTTGACATATTATTAGTAAGCTTAGGTGCATTTGCATTAACTTAGACATGTACGAAGGGATATGTAGCCCTTGTGTTACCTATCCTGACGCTTCCAGTTATGTTAAATCCAACACGTAGATTGGGACGTCACAATGTTGACCTTGATAATTCATAGTAGAGAGCATATTTTTAATTTCCTCCCAATAGTCCGCCAAATACCATAAATTGCACCTACCATTTCTAAGCCAATTTACAACTAGAAAAACTTCCATTTCAATGACAATGTTATTAAAACCCAGAATTTTGCATTTCTTCAGTCCCAGCTTTAAAGCCAACAATTTAGCTTGTGAATTTGAACCACAGCCAATTTTTTCTGTGAAAACAAATTTCATCATTTCATTTTCATCTCTCACAATACCCCTGACACCTAAATCACCAGTATTATGTAATCTGCTCTCGTCAACATTAAGTTTAAGCCAACCCCTCTGAGGTTTTTGCCAAGCAACTGTAATGAATTGATCTTTATGCTTTGGAATCAATGTTAAATTCAAAGTATTAAGAATTTCCACATCCCTCATTGCAAGTCGTGAGCCACTCCTAATCTTCATACCCACCCATTGCACCCAATATTTGACAGATCGCCAAAGAGATTCCACTTTATCTTACCTCCCCTTCATTCTGGCATCACATCTCCACCTCCATAAAGTCCAAGTGATTATAATAAGGAATAAACCAAGCAAAACTCCCACCTATGAAGATATTTTTGCCCTGCAAAACCAAGCCTTTAGCTTGGAACTCCAGGTACATATGGAATATCGAGCAAATGAGAATTGAATTTCCATATAGCCACTGCAATTTTTCCCCCATAAATAATATAATTCAAATCCTCAAACTCAACCTACGGACAACATTCGTATTTTGAAACCAGTGGAATTCCAACTCCGTGAACTCTATCATCCACACTTAGACTATTGTGCAATGCTTTCCACGTAAATACTGAAAATTTCTTTGGTAAAGCTGCATTCCAAATCCATTCCGACCATTGAATTTTAGGAGCAACAACCAGAATAAAAGACCAGGCTGTTTTTGTTGAGAAAGAACGATCAGTAGAGCCCAACCAAATTAATTGATCCGAGCCACCCTTTGTTCCTCTTACATTATTAGAGATAATTTCATCCACTTTACTATGCCCCACTAGCTACGTCAATTCTTCAAGGTCCCAATTATTGTTTAACATACAATCTTTCATCAATAGCTTCAGGTTACCTACTATGGGGCAAAAATTAGATAAGGGTCCAGAATCCATCCATTTATCCCTCCAGAAGGATGTGTTCCATTCTCTCACTTTCCATTTGGAATGACGTAATACCGTAGGAACCTCCTGAATAACCATCTTCTAGAAACAAGATCCTCTAGCCTGCAAGACAACTAAAGGATGTTGATTATGAATATATTTAGAACAGGAATTTCTCTTCCAAAAAGAATCCATGCACAACAAATTCCATGCATATTTTAGATGCAAAGATCCCTTGTACATCAAAAAGATTTCTCAGCCCTGTCCCTCCTTCATCAGTTAGTTTGCAAATAGTATCCCACTTCACCCATTTTCTTTTCGGTTTCCCATCAGCTGAACCCCAAAAAAATGTGCCGAACAAACTGTGAAGTTTCTTGATAACCGACTTTGGGGTCTGAAGAACTACCAATAAATGAACAGGCATACTAGTGAGCACATGTTCCAGTAAGGTCAATCTAGCACTTGTTGATAAAAAATTTATTTTCCAGCCTTCAATCTTTTGAAGAATTCTTTAAACAAGATCTTGAAAATTAATTCCTTTCAATCTCTCATTTACAACTGGCACCCAAAGATATTTCACCAGGAATTTACCTTCAGACAATTTAGTGAGAGAAAGAATTTCCCTCCTTCGATTAGCTGAAATTCTCTGAGAAAAAATAATAGAAGGCTTTACCTCACTCACCTGTTGTCCCGACCGTATAGCATAAGTTTCCAGCATATCAAGAATTTCTTTCACAGACTTCTATCGCCTTTGAAAAAGATAACCATGTCATTCGCATATAGTAAATGAGTAGTACAAACACCCCTTCTCGGATGCATAAAGTAACCAATTTTTTTTTTGTTCAAACTTTTTTCTTTAAAAGACGAGAGAAAACCTCTTCAACAAGAATGAATAAATAAGGGGAGATTGGATCCCCTTGCTGAATCCACCTTCCCCCCCTTAAAGAAGCCTTTAGACATATCAATCATCACAATTGAATACCATGGTGTAGTAACGCACTGAGATATCAAACTACAGAACTCTGTGGAAAATCCAAAAGTTTAAAACACATGAAATAAAAAATTTCAATCAATAGTGTCATAAGGCTTATCAATATCAATTTTCATCATAATATTTCCTCCTTGAATCGGCTTGTTTAAATCATGAACAAGCTCCTGAGTAAGACTAATATTTTTAAAATACTATGGCTTGGTAAAAAAGCACCTCGTTCAAGAGAAATTAGACGACTGAAAACCGAAGTCAATATTGCCACCATAATTTTTGAACAAATTTTGTACACCACAGAGCATAAACTGATAGGCCTAAAATTTCCAAAAGATGAAGGATTCTATACTTTTGGATTAAGAACAATGAATGAGGAGGAATAAAACCTGGGCAAAATAGCACCTCTGAAAACATCACAAACTGCCTCCGTCAAATCTAATGCTACCAAAGACCAGCAATGTTAAAAACAACCAAACCCAAAACCATCTGGCCTAAGACTGCTATCGACAAGTATAGAAAAAAGAGCACTCTTTATTACTTCCACAGAAGGAACACCACATAAATATTGATTACTATCTTGGTCAATCTCTACTTGAATTAAATATGGTAAACCTGGCAAGGGGATATGTGGCTTTTCCTTCAAAAACTCTTCAAAAAATGCACATGCCACATCATGAACAGCTTCTGGATTGGATAAAACACGACCATCATTCAGCTTTATATCATTCACAAATCTATGTTTTTGAACCTGTAGAGCTCAAAAAAAGAGGCATTTATCTCTCCGTGAGCAACCCAAAGATTCTTAGATTGCTGAGCAAGCCGAGACTCCTCCCTCTTGAGCCATGTATCTAACTCTGATTTAGAGGCTAATACCTCAGTTTCCACTTCTTCGAAATAAGACTCCTACAACAAGATTTCACCTTCCTCTATTCAAAATTCCAAATTTTTTATGTGCTCTCCAGTCGAACCAAAAACCTTCTTATTCCAAGTACGAAGCACCACTTTTAATCTTTTCAATTTTTGGGCAACCTGGCATGGACCCAAACCTCCCACAAGCTCTTGCCAAGAACTCACACACCTCCAAAAATATCATGTGTAGTCTACATTTGATGAAATTTGAAAGATGTAGGTCTATACCTCACAAATTGCGCCGTCAACCCCAAAATCATAAGAGCATGATCCAAAGACCTTCTAGGCAAATATTTCAGCATCATAGATGGATAAAGATCCAAGCAACTCACATTACATAAAGCTCTATCAAGTCTCACCCAACTTCGTGCCATTCCACCCTGACCATTATACACAGATCACAAAAGTCTGAAGTATTTATTTAGTCAAAAGACCTTGAATATGAGACAGAGAAGGTAGATTGAGACTATAAGTGATTTCCAATGTGAGATTAAATATCACCCGGAAAAGGCTAATATGGTGGCTGATGCATTAAGCCGAAAAACTCAGACAGAGGAACTTTTAATATTGGCAATGATGAGAGATTTGTTGATTGGAAAGCTGCCAAGGGATGTTCTTATAGCGGTAGTACAAGAAATTATTTTGTTGATAGATGAGGAAATTAGAGAAGGCAGCAAAAAGATGTTAAGCTAGAGAAGATTCGTCAACAATTGTTGGAAGGAAAAAGTCCCCGTATTTTACAATTTCTGGAGATGGAATGTTGTATTATGGGAAGAGAAAGGTAATTCTTGATGACCCATAACTAAAAGAAAGACTGATGAGAGAAGCTCATTGTACTCCTTACACAGCCCATCTGGGAAATACTAAAATGTATCGAGACATAAAAGACAAATTTTGGTGGGAAGTTATTAAAAAGGATGTTGCTACTTTTGTGGCTAAGTGCTCAATATGTCAACCAGTAAAAGCAGAGCACCAAAGACCAGCTGGAGAATTGCAGCCCTTACCTATTCTTGTATGGAAATGGAAAGATATATCCATGGACTTTGTGGTAGGATTGCCAAGGACTTCGGCAAGAAAGAATTCGATTTATGCAATAATTGATTGTCTAACAAAAAGTGCTCACTTTCTGCCTATAGCCAATACAGATTCAATGGACAAGTTAGCCCAAATCCATGTTAGAGAAATAATACGTTTGCACGAAGTACCTAACATGATTGTTTCATATCGAGACCCCAGATTTACATCTCATTTTTTGCAAAGCCTACAGGAAATGTTGGGTACTAGCTAAAAGTTCAATAGTGCATATCACCCATAAACAGATGGCCAAACAATGCGTACCATTCAGACTTTAGAAGACATGTTGTGGGCCTGTGTGTTGGATTATAGTGGTGACTGGAAAAGTCTCTTACCTTTGATCGAATTTGCTTATAACAACAGCTTTCAAGCCACTATTCAGATGGCACCTTATGAAACATTATACAAGAGAAAGTGTAGATCACTATTGTATTGGGATGAAATGGGAGAAATTAAGGTATTAGGGCCCGAATATTTATAAGAAGTGAGGGAATAGGTGGAGATGATTCGGGAAAGAATGAAGATACCCCAAAGCAGACAAAAGAGTTATGTGGAATAAGCGTAGAAGAACATTAGAATTTGCAGTGGGTGATTGGGTCTATGTTAAGATTTTGCCTATGAAAGGCGTAGTACGTTTTGGTAAGAAATGAAAGTTAAGCCCTCGTTATGTTGGACCTTATGAAATTTTAGAGAAAGTGGGAGCAATAGCATATCGTCTAGATTTGCTAGAGGATTTACAAGGAATTCACAATGTTTTTCATATTTCTTCTTTAAATAAAAGCCTTGGAGAAGGACCATTAGCAGTAATGAATCAAAACAATATTCCGCTGCGTCTTAATTTAACCTATGAAGAATGGCCAACAAGGATTGAAGATCAAAAGGAGCAGATACTACGGAATCATTCAATTTCGTTAGTTAAAGTACTTATGAATAATCCTGCTTTTCAGGAGGCAATGTGGGAATGTGAAGCTATGATGAGGCTAAATACCCTCATTTGTTTGAAAATTAGATGTATATTATTCTTTTGTTATAACTGTATGTGTAAATATTTGATATTTTGTACGAACTTGATGGTTATTATTTATGAGTTTTATGTTTGAAGTATTTGGACTCGTAATAACTATTATCTGACCTTGAGCAAGAAATGACTCGATTTACAACCACTCCACGTATGTTTGTATTGTCTGTAGCACAATTGAGAGAGAGAGCGGCAAGACTTAAACGCAGGATTCGCCTTAGAAGATAAAGATAAATGAGAATTGAGAGAATTAAAAGACTAGATAAAAATTAGTGGCATCACACGCATATTATGGATATAGATAGTAATGGGAATGCTATTTTTAGACGTGCACTGCCGTATGAGAAGCGACAACCCCCTAGTAGATGGTTAAAGCCAGAGAGAAAACGGTTGCACAGAGCGGACTTAGAAAATGAAGGAATAGAAACCTTAGATATATCTAATACGTCTGAGGACCATTTACACCAAAGAGAAGAAGGTCAGCCTATAAAAGACACGAAGTTAGAGATTTGGCGTCGAATAAATGAAATGAAGGTTAACATGTATTACGACTCAGATTTGGATGAAATATTCTATTATTCACAAGACTCCTTAATCTTAGAAGAGAGTGGGCCATCTTATTCCTCTGCGGAAGAATCCACAACCATGAGTGCTAGAGGTATGAAATCTTTTCTAATTAGATTTATGTGTTTAAAAACCATATCTTAGCTATTTTAAGGACGAAATTTTTTTTTAGAGGGGAATAATGTGATAACCCGAATTTCATTTGATCTTTCATGATTGATATGAGTATGTTTTTTTATTTATTTATCAATTTCGAAATTTGGTTGTTAGAAAAAAGGTGGAGCCGAAATCATATTTTTTTGCCTATTGTGTATAGTATTTTATATATATTTTAAAAGTATAGATGATTCTATGAAATTAGTTTAATTTTGTTATTATCTATACTAAGAGAACTAGATTATATATTTAATTTTTTTAGAAAATCCAAGAAAAAGAACCAATACAAGTGGAGTTTTAGTTGATTAAGTAAAGAATAATTTCAGAATATTCTTAGGTGTAGGAAGCCAACGTATTGGCTGATTTAGAAGGCTTGGGATTAACAATTACATGTGTTTCTTTAACCATGTGTTAGTTCACATATTAGGCTAAGTATGAGGCAAGTGTAATGAGATGATTGGAGGAAAATACATAGATTTAACCTAAGTAACATTGGGCTGAAATCAGAACCAAAAAAGGGAGCTACAGATGGTTAATTTGGAGATACCAAGATCGGCTTTCTACATGTATTTTTGCTTGTGTTTTTTCATTATACTTTAGTTTATTCTATAGGCAAAAGATTGGATAAAAGAAAAGATGTGATTGGAAGGAAAAACTTTTGACTTTTCTACTAGGATTTTCGGCAATGTAGTGGGGTGTAAGGACTCTTAGCCAATGGGTGTTTTTCTTGGGAAATTTGCCAAGTTTAGATAAGATCATGACGTAAGCTTATGCCACCTAAATAATAGATGGAATGAGTGGCTTAAAGTCTAAGAAGGACACATGGCCTTATGGGGTGAAAGATGAGAACTTAGTCTTGGAAGTTTAGGTAGTTGACCAACACACACAATTTCATTTTTCAGACCACACTTAGCTCTCTCGGCAACTCCTCTCTTCTCCTCTCCATCTACTTATTTCTTTCACTTAAATTTCTAAGCTAATTCTCCTAGTGAAGTTAAGTGTAGTTTATCAAGAAAGTGGTGGAAATATCCTAACCTACAAAGGAGTAGCTTGGAATATTTCTTGGAAGTGGTAAGTGCAACTATAACTTAAATTTAGCATGTTGTTTATATAGTTTGTAAATTTTTTGTTTTGAGAATTTTATTTACTAGGTGATTGTGGAATGAATAAATGTTTATATGATGATTGAGAAGTGGCATGAGAATTATTTTCTTTAGATTGGAAATTGTAGATTAGTGATGATAAGTGAATATGATTTTAGATCTCTTATGCTTACTTGATAAAAAGATTTGAGATTTGGTTTAAGATTTAGTTTAGAAAATATGATGGAATGTTGAAAGAGTGAATCCAAGGGTTATAGTGAATATTCATAGAATGAGGCTTCAAATGATAATATGACGTGTTTAAGAGATAGGATTTTTTTATTTATTTATAAAAGCTAGAGATTTTCGGCCATGGATCTTTTTGTTAGAAAATAATTTAAATAAATAGTTTATTCCTATGGTAAGGCATGGCTAAAAACTAGGTTTTCAAAAGATGATAGCATATCATTAGATTATTTCAAGAATAATTAAAAGAAATAGATAAATGATTGGTGAGGTGATGAAAATGATTGATGAGTTGATATGGGTAGCCTAGATGGGTTCAGCCTAGGCTATTCTAAGCTTAAAGTTTGATTAGTGAAATTGTTTATTCGGCTAGATATATATGATTCACTTGAAATAATTGTAAAGTACATGATTAGCGTGAATAAGCCATGATTTAGTAAATGCATGCGTCATACGTCATATGAGTCATGCATTATGCAAGAAAAAAAGTTAAGTTGCATGCATTTTCAACGATAATGAAAATTAGAATAAAGATTAAGAATAGAATAAAATAATGAAAGTCGCGTCGTCACAGGGAAGGCGATACGTAACTCCTGTTGAATGATAAGAAGTCAGGTCATCACGGGGAAGGCGATACGTAACTTCTGTATGACTGATAAGACTGGCGGTGAAGGTGATACATAACTGCCGCCATAATAAGTGGTTTCGTGTCATCAAGGGGAAGGCGAGACATAACTTCCGTATGATTGATGCGAACAAGAACCCGACGGTGAAGGTGATACGTAACTGCCGTCAAGGTTCAGAAATAATATGATAGTGAAGGCGATACATAACTGTTGTCACATTGTGAGTAAAAACAAGAAAGAAACAACTAAGAATAAAAGGAGTATGAACGAAAACACGTAACTTTAATAGTTTTCGAAAAGACATGTCATATACATGGAAAGTTCGGTCACGTGTCAAAGGAAGTCCTCTCATGAAACCATGATGTTTTATTTGAAGTGCATTGCGCATGAGTCCATTTGTGAGTCACATGTTCATGGATTATGCATTTATTGCTTAATGTATGTACATTGATAATGTTCTTTCTATGTTTGCACTTAATGAGATTTTATGAAATCTCACTCTGTATGATTTTTTTTATTATCATTTCCTTTGGGAATGATAGAAACTTTGACAGGACAGGATGGCACATCAAGGGATCGGGACCTCTTAGGAGGCTTTGAAGAGCCCTGAGAGTCTTACAGACTATGTCGCCTTTGAGAAGTTGGTGGAGCAGTTTTTTGATCATATGACTAGTGAGATTTGGCGAGAGCGAGCAGATGAGCTAGAAGGGCGACGCCCTCAAGGGTGTTGCTTGGTTTTGAGCCCTGATGGCTCTCTGACCTTAGATAGTATTTATATTACCCCTTTAGGGACCAGACGCCGCCAAGGAGAGAAGATAAATATGGGCTAGTTTAGGTTCGATCCCAATTATAAGTGAAGAAGGAACCTCTATTGTGAGCTTAAAGGTCTTTGTATTTTGTTATGTTGGAAGGATTTGTGTATTATGTTAAAATTTCTAGACACGTATTGACTTGGGTACTTTATATACATATGATACAATCTTATGAGTACGAAGTAATTACCATGTGATGTTTTGCAAAGTTTTCATTCTTTGCATATTTTAGTATTTTAAACCCTTTCTGCTACGATATTTCTGGCATGCTATTTGTAAACTTAGGAGCATTTGCATTAATTTTGGCATCTGCTACGTTAAATCCCAAACATAGTTTGGGGGAGTCACATTAACCCTAATTGACCAGTTAAACTTATCGTGTCAAAATCTCAAACCCTAACACAACCCATTAACATAACATGTCGTGTCGTGTCAACTCATTTGGACCCATTAGTGAATATTATGAAATAGGTTAACAAGACAAAATACGTCCCGTTTCAACCTGTTTATGTAAATGGGTTGAATATACCCAAAATTAACTTGTTTGACCTGATTAATTTAGCATAATTTTAAATAAATATTAAGATTACAATATCTATAAAAATTATAAAACTAACTACAAATCCAAAATTACAATGTAAACAATAAAAATATCGAAATTAAAATTTTAACAATTTTACTTTTAGGTATAACGTGTCATAATGAGTAAAATTTAGTTGATCTACTATCAACCCATTAAACAATTGTGTTTTAACAGGTAAACCTATTTGGACCTGAGCCTGTTAAACCTAAACCTTAAACCGTTATTATCGTGTCATGTTCATATTGGGTTAATGAGTCATATAACATATTGACACCCCTAATTGCAAATGGCTAGAAACTTTAGGCAATTGCTTTGAAAGAAAAAAGGCACTCCTGGCCCCTTAAAACTAGTGGTGTAAGGTATGGTCAAGGGATCAATCTTGTAGTGTCGGTGAGTTAGTAGCTCAATTTTGTAAAGTTTATGGCATGCACTTGATTTTTCATTTACAAGGTGGATGAGAACAGAAAAAAGACAATGTTCTCTCTAAGGATTCACTTTCTTTAGTTTGCATAGGGAATAAATTTGAAGCTGGGAAAGACTAATGAAGAAAGATTTTCCTTCTTTCTTTAGGGCATGCGAACAAGAAGCTGGGAAAAACCAATCGTGGGTTGGTTGAAAAAACACTACCAATGGAGGTTTAGGGCATGCGAATAGCAAGATGAGAGGAAGATGAAGCGAAGAAGAAGATGAGAAGAGAGTGCTTCGTGGGAAGCTTGCTACAAAGGGAGTGTTGTGTTCAACTCAAATTTGAAATGCACCGTTTCATTATTGTACACGTAAAGGGCCGGGTATACAGGGTGTCCTCAACCAGGGGTGCAAGTAGAGTTTGTCTTCCGGTTTTTTGTCTATGAACGTCCTGGGTAGTTTTTTGTCATATATATATATATATTAATATATATTAGTTTAGTCTTTCATACAATTGTGAGATAGCAAAAAAAAAATTGAAAGAGAAAGAGAGATAAAGAAATACAAGTTTAGTGAGTATATATTTTTTAGAGTATTTTTAGATAAAAGAAATATGTTTTTTTGGTGGAGTTTTGAGTTCAGTCACTTGTGCTGAGTTGGCTTGGGTTATACGATGATCAGTTAGGCTGTTGTATTTTGAAGGAGTCAAGTCAAGAGAAATTCTGTAGCACCGATTAATCTGAGATTTTTTACACTACAAAGAGCTTGAATCTCCTTAAAAAGAGTGATATTTTCATATCGCAGTCCAAACTGATATTGTTTGAATGTTACTTTTGTTATAATTTTTACTATTTTATTATATATTTTACTAACAGTATTTAAATCATAGGTGCCGACAAGCAAACCATCATATCACATTGATTTGAAAAACTATGAGTTCTACTCTATCTTAATCATCAGTAGGCCGGATGTCATCTAAAACGTTCACTTGAAAATCTGCAAGTTTGATCAGTAGGTATGCCACCTAACTCGTGTAAGTTTGACCTGTCATTTTTTCTATTTTTTGAGAGTTCATTATGACTCTAGTGCTTTTAAAAAGAGTAATATTATTAGGTATAAATCTCAAATAGACAAGTTTTATATAAGTCCTTTATATATATATATATATATAAAGTAGGTCTCATGTCGACGACCCTAGCCCATGCTTGAGATTTAACGTAAGCTGAAGCGTCGAAGACACGTAACACAAGGCCACATACTCCTCGTTCATGACAATTATAAGATGCAATGCACCTAGTTTACTAGCAGTATGCAATAAATATCGCAACAAAAAAGTATTTTCTAATCGAATAGGCAAAACAATAAGATAATGTCAAATATTACATAGTATTACCAGTGCAAATATCCCAAAAGCTTTATAAAGCAAGTGCACGTCAAACGAAATAGTCATAAATCCTTAAATCCAAAAACCACCGGGGATTGCAAAAGACTTAAATACTTAAAGTTAAACATAATTGTCTAATATTCCAACAAAAGTCGAAATCCTCTTTCATCAATCTTTTCCGAAGGAGGTACGTCCCTCTTGGTGGCAGCCTCTTACGCTTCCCCATTTAAACCTACAATTACTTCTACCAACTTGGAAAATGAATGGTAGTGGAAACTACCACAATGAGATTTTGAGAAATCTCAATAAGTACACAAATGCATACACATGAGAAATCTCATGTACTTTCATGTAAAAACCTTCATTCTTCTTTTGACTTTCTGTAACACGTGTTCATAATATTTCATATATTTCCTTGAAATTCATATCATTCATACCATTCATAGGCTCATAGCTTTATTCTTGTTATGACTTTCATATACTTGTATAAATATCTCACGGCTTCCTTATGCACCGTGTGTTTCCCGCTAGTTACCGCATCACTCTATGACTCCTTTAGTCGAGATGATTATGTCATATTTATATTTTTATATGGTAGTTCGTTTATTTCACTTTTACTGTTCTTAGCAACCACTAGTTTTAAGTGCGACCTCGCTCCGGATTCCTTCCATTGGAGCCATTTGAGGTCCGTCGACTGTACTTCGTTAACCCAGGCGTTTCACACGACTTTAGTCACTTGTGAGTGAACATGGAGTTATACTAGGGCATTTTCCCATCCCAGCGTTTGGAGTTCTTATAAAACTCTAAACTCTTTTTATATTAAAATTATTGAATGAACAGAGAGTTATACTAGGGAATTTCCTCATCCCAGCCTTTGGAGTCCTTATAAAACTCTTAACTCTTTTCCTTCATCAATCATCATGCTTGTACTCCAAAACTTCAAAACATACTATACCCAAAACATGTATTAAGGCAAACAATGAATTTAATCCATGAATCACCCAAGAATTTCAATAAAATGATCATACTTCCATTCAAAAGTCAAAAACATAATTTCTAACTCAAGATTTGATCATGGTCGAAACACATAACTCCCAAAAACTCATATTTTTATCAAGTAATCATCTCATCACAACCCAATCATCTTGGCCGAAAGTCACCAAACCTTACCTCTTCCATATTTCCTCAAATAACCACCATAATCCATCAAAGTACTCTTAGATTAAACCTTAAGGTAAAATCTTAACATTTTCCTGAGAAAATATAACAATAATCCACCAAGCAAACAAAGAATAATAGTAATAGCAAATAAGTTCACACATTATATATAAACAATACCAAAACTAGGTTAAGAACATACTTACAAAAATATCCAAGAAATATAAGCAAGAAAATCTGAAAAATAAATCACGTAAAGATCAAGATTAAACTCAAAACACTTTAGATCCGAAATTTTGAGAAAACAAATGGGTGTTTGAATAGAGAGAAAATCACAATTTTCTTAAAAAACCCTAAGGTCGAATCTCTTCAAAAGATAAACCCTAGTTTTCATTTTTACTTTTATTTTTTTAAAGACTCCTCTTCGCCCACAAAAATCTCCATTTCTCTTTGTTTTAAAAACTCCAAAAGTCTGGGGTTTCATTTTAAAGAGAGCTGCAACACTAGTTTTCATGTGAAAGTGTGTGTGTGTGTGGCGTGCTATCACAAGCATCCAAAAATAAAATCTTGACTCCCAAAAAAGTATATGTAGTAGTGTGAGTAAAGGTCGATACCACATAGAGTGATTAGCTTATTTTTATGCTATTAAGCAAGGAAGATGGGTTTTTGATTGTAACGAGAATAATTTCAAAAGAAATAAAAGCAACTAAAGAGCAATTTAATTTCAAAATATCAATCAAAGAAACAAGTATTGGTCGAAGTCAACGTCCACCATCAAAATTTTATAACTAATCATCGATGCAATATAAATCAATTAATACTTTGAATATTCACCGTTATAACCATTTTCTTATCCTAACTACTAAACAACCCAAGACAAGCGCTAATAATTTAATCTAGTAGCAGCCTTAAGAATTAGAGAGATCGATGAAACTAAATAATACAAACACAAGCGGTTGCATTTAATTTAGTCGAGCATTCTTCTCAAGTTTTAATAATTTCTGACACAGAAAATCATTAAATCTTAATTGCTTCACAGATTAGAGAAATCAAACAATTACGGATTTGATATCTAACCTAGCAATAGATTAGAACGAATAATAAACTAGCAGGCTTTTTAGTAATTAAACGAAATAATCATGAAAATTGGCACAGAAGAACATCCGATATTCAAAACATAAATTGAATGATAAGAACAAATTAGATCTCGCAGCTATATAAATTTCGAGGCTTTCATTTCCTTTGACCAATTACAAAATTTTAGCCACTCAAAGCCATAACAAAAATATAAATCAAAAGAAAAGGAAGAGAAATGAGGTATTTGGTTTTTCTTTCAAAGTAACACAATGGCTCAACTAAGCATCCAAAAACATCTCCTTATCACACGCCCCCCCTCCATCTATTTATAAAGTTTTTATATACTAGTTGATATGCTTGAATTATGACAAAACCAAGTTGTCTTGTGAATCATTTGAATTGGCCGAATACCACTTGAGCTCCATGTGCTGCTACTTGGTTTAAGGTAATGATGAAAATGTGCAGTTGTATTTTGCCATGCTTCTTTTGTTGACTTTTCCTTCTATGCAAAGCTTAGATTAGAATGGATGCTTGTGGATGTTGCCGTTGTTTCTCTTGGATTCCAATTATGCAAGTGGCTTGAAATGATGATTGGTCCAACATTTTTGTGTGAGAATTGCAGCTTGGTAGTGATCTATTCATGTCATGATTGATGTAAACCATGTGTTTGAAGTTTAAGTGGTTTTGAAGAAGTGGCTAATGTGAACATTTGACTAATGGTTTGCCTCCAATTGCCGTAGTCAATTTATGCTTTGGTTGAGTAAACCACTTTACTTCCTCCTTCATCATGACAAGTGGCTCCATTTAGTTGTGTAATCTTGTAGATAAGTCAAATAAAGTGGCTTGAAGCTTGAAGAGAAGTGTGGCTAAAGAATGTTCATGAACGTTAAGTGCAGGTACATCCACTTCATAGTCGATTTAGTTTTGGATTTAGTCGATATCTCTCATAACATAAATAACCATAAATGTTATAGATCTTTCTGTTGGAGTTCTATATCATCTTGAATCAGCTTAATCGGAGATTATATGAGAGAGTTACGCCCATATTATAAAGAGACGTCAAAACTGTCTAAAATTCCCCAGTTATCTTCATTTGCTCCTAATGCCTCTATTTGTATCCTAAATCAAAATATAAGAATAATGAGTATATTTAGGTATCAAATAAGAATAAAATATTAAACATTAAGAGAGAAAAATATGGCATTTTATATTCTCATTAGTGTGCAAAATCATTAGGGCTGAGAGTTTTGAAGAAAGAAACTCCTTAAAATTCATGCATGGTTCTTCAAAAACAAGATCACACAATGCTTACCTCGTGTAAAAGATGAAAAACAATCAAAATGGTCACAAAAGAAAGTGTCTGGTTAGAGAGAAAATGAAAGAACACAAGAGAGAAAGGAAGAAAGCTCGTGGGCCGAATTCTCTAAAAAAAGGAAGAGCCAAAATGGTAGGGGAAAGGCTCCTAGATTTTGGCACTCTCCTTTTATAGTGTTTTCTTTTTCCAAGCATGCTCCAATGCATGTGTGACACGTGGCAAAATTTTCTTATTCATTCCTCAAATGATGGGATTTGCATTGGGAAACCAAGGGATACAAGATTTCGGCTCCCTCTCTCTTTCCAAATCTGAAAATCATTTCTCCCAAAATTTTCATTTTATTCCTCAACTCAAAACTCAAACAAAAACCTAAAAAATGATCTTTAGGTATCTCACTTAACCCTAGCCTCTTAGCTTGCCACTTGCCATATGGAGGGTATGGGTGGCTTGTCATTTCCAAGACAACTCTTCCACTCCCACACGCCTATCCATGTCTCAATTCTCACAAAATCTCAACTTTTTATCTCCCCCCATGCAAGATACTTCTTGGAAGAACAAAAGACCATGTGTCTTGGCTTCTCTTGGACTTTTGGGCCTTGTTTAAACTCTTGGACCAATCCTCCCTACACTTCAAATAAGATAGAAGGGTCCAAATCCACCAATTTAGGGTTTTATCCAAAAAGGCTTTCTTTCTTCTTCTCTCTCTCTCTCTTTTCCTAAAGGCTCCAAATACCTCAAAATAAATAAATAAATAAATAACTCATCCTATCCTAACATAGATAAATGGTTTTCTTATGAAAGTCCGGGATGTCACATCCTCCCCCTCTAAAAAAAAGATTTCGTCCTCAAAATCAACATAAAAGATTCCTAACACACAATCTCTACTAAAGAGAATTCTATACCTTTAGCACTGGCTGTTGTAGAATCTTCCGAAAAGGAGTAGAATGGTACGCTATCCTCTTCCGTCACTAAAGCCTGTGACAAATAAAATATTGCATCCACATCTAAATCATAATACATGTTGACATCTCGTTCAGCTTATGCTGAATCTCCGACTCTATGACCTCATTAGGTTGGCCTTCTTCTCGAAAATGAATATGATCCTCAAATGTATCTAAAAAAATCCAAAGGTACATGTCTCTCCTCACGCTTTTCTATTACGTGACCAGATTCTGATTCTTGTTCCAAATTACATAGTCGCTCTTTTTCCACCTTCATCCAATTACATGGCAGTTGCCGCTCTTCATGCGGTAACCCGCATTGGGAAATAGAGTTTCCTCTATTATCCACATCCATTATAAGGGTATGGTTCCATTCATATGTTTCCATCCTCTTAAGTCTTGCTGCCATTAAAAGTTCTTGCCTTATAAGATGAATCATGTGTCTATGTTCTTTTCTGTCTCTCAACTGAGCTATTGTCAAAAAAGACATATGCGGGATTCTTCTAGATGGAGGAGCCATCTCATCTAGTTTACAAACAAGTTAGGGTAGTTAGCCCTCATCACATCCTCTCGCTCCCACGTTGCTTCTTGAAAAACAGGGTTATTCCAAAGTACTTTGACCAAAGAAATCATCTGATTCCTCAACTCTTGCTCCTTCCAATATTCTATCCACATTGGCCATTCTTCATACGTTAGGTTAGGGTATAGCCTAATGCTTCCTGGATCTATCACAGCTGTTGGTCTTCCATCGAAGCTCTTCTTCAAAGAAGATACATGAAAAACATCGTGGGCTTTCTTGCAAATCCACTAGTAGAGAAAAACGAAAAGCCACTGAACCAACTTTCTCAACCACCTCTACGGTCCAACATATCGGGAGCTTAACTTTCCCTTCTTGCCAAACCTCACTACTCCCTTCATCAGTGAAATCTTAACATACATCTAATCACCTAATACGAATTCCAAAGCTCATCGTCGTTTATCAGCATAGCTCTTTTATCTACTCTAAGCTATTCTCATTCTCTCTTGGGTCACTTCCACTTGCTTTCTCACTTATTGCAAATACTCGAGTCCTAACACCTTTCTTTCTCCAACCTTATCCCAATACAGGGGTGATCTGTACTTCCTTCCATACAGTACCTCATAAGGTGCCATCCGAATGGTCTCCTGAAAACTGTTATTGTAGGCAAATTCAATCAAAGAAAAGTGACTTTCCCAATCATCACTTAGTTTTAAAGCACAAGCCCATAATATATATTCTAAGGTCTAAATGGTTCGATCTTTCTATCCGTTTATCTACAGATGGTAAGCACTATTGAACTTCAGACTCGTATCCAACATCTTCTACAAACTCTACCAAAAATGAAATGTAAACCTTGTGTCTCGATTTGAAACAATCGTCTTGGGCACTCCATGCAAACGAACTACTTCCTTAACATAGATTTGTGATAACTTCTCCATAGAGTTTGTGTTGGCTATGGGCAAAAAATGAGCACTCTTCGTCGACTTGTCAACTATAACCCAAATTGAATTCTTCCCCGACAACATCCTTGGAAAACCTACCACAAACTCCATCGATACGTCTTTCCATTTGCATTCGGGAATCGATAGGGGTCGCAATTCTCCTGCTGGTCGTTGATGTTCAGCTTTCACCAACTGGCATATTGTGCATTTTGCCACAAACATAGCTATATATCTCTTAATGCCTTCCCACCAAAATCTTTTCTTAAGATCTTGGTACATCTTCGTGCTACCAAGATGAGTTGTGTAAGGGGTACAATGGGCTTCCCTTAAAAGCTTCTCCATTAGTTCAAGTGCATCAGGAATTACCTTTCTTTCTCTAAAGTACATTACTTCGTCATCCAAAACTGAAAAGTACTGGACCTTTTACCTTCTGACATCTATTGCCGGATCTTTTCAAGCTTGGCATCCTTATACTATTCTTCCCGAATTTCTTCTTCAGTCAATGAGACAATTTCTTGCGCTACTGCTAATGAAATATCTCCAATCAACTAGTTTTGCATTCCTACTAACAGCGAAGGTACATCTACTTTAGTTTTCCGAGTCAAGGCATCTACCACTACATTGGCGTTTCCAAGATGATATTTAATCTCACATTGGAAATTACTTATGATCTCAATCCACATTCTTTGCCTCTTGTTTAGAGTCTGCTAGCTGAACATATACTTAAAACTCTTGTGATCTGTGAACACTTCGCATTTCTCTCCATACAAGTAGTTTCTCCAAATCTTCAATGCAAACACCACTGCTGCCAATTCCAAATTATGGGTAAGATAATTCTGTTCATGATTCTTAAGCTGTGGTGACGCATAAGCGATTACTTGCCCGTCTTGTATCAACACATATCCCAATCCCATCTTCAAAGCATCACTATAAACCACATATGGCTTTTGAGGTTATGGTAAAGTTAAAACCGGTGCCATGGTTAATCTCTTCTTAAGCTCTTGAAAATTCTTCTCACACTAATCACTCCAAATGTACTTGGCATTCTTCCTCATCAATGCCATTAAAGGACTAGAAAGTTTGGAAAATCCTTTAACAAATCTCCTATAGTAACCTGCTAACCCAAGGAAACTACACACTTCATGAGCATTAGTCGACCTCTGCGATTCTGTCGCTGCCTTTATCTTGGCTGGGTCCACCGCGACTCCTTTGCTAGAAATGACATGGCCTAGAAACTTCACTTCTCGTAGCCAAAACTCGTACTTACTAAGTTTGGAATAAAGTCGATGCTCTGTAAGGTTTCTAGCACAATCCTTAAGTGCTCCTTATGCTCTTCATCATTTCGTGGGTACACCAAAATATCATCGATGAAGACTGCGACAAAGTTATCTAGGTACTGCCTAAATATCTGGTTCATCAAATCCATTAATGTTGTAGATGCATTCATCAATCCAAACGGCATAACCAAGAACTCAAAAAGCCTGTACTGAGTCCTGAAAGCAGTCTTGGATACATCTTGCTCCTTCATCTTGAGCTTATGTAACCAGATCTAAGATGCATCTTGGAAAATACTGATGCTCCTTATAACTAATCCAATAAATCATCTATCTGAGGCAACGAATACTTATTTTTTATGGTAACATTATTCATATCTCGATAATCTATGCACATATGCATCATTCCGTCCTTCTTCTTCACAAACAAAACTGGCACTCCCCATGGTGACGAACTAAGACGTATAAATCCTTTCTCCAGCAATTCCTCTAACTACACCTTAAACTCCTTCAATTCCATTGGTGCCATTGCATAGGGTGCCTTGTGAACTGGGGTCGTGGCTGGTTCTAACTCAATCACGAATTTCGTTTCGCGATCAGGGTAAATTGTCTTAAAAGACTTAAGAAAAATCCTCTATTACCAAAATCCCTTTTACACTCTTAGGTTCATCCGCCGAGCTCATCACTACTACCAAAAATACTACTACTCCTTTCATACTCTTTGCAACTCGCTTTATAATTACAATTGAGGAAATGGAGTTAACTACTTCCTCCAAGTAACAAAGTTTCTCCTTTGACAGTAAGTCAAAGACTATCTCCCTTCTACAACAATTGATGTTAGTATAGTGCTTTGACAACCAATCCATGCCAAGAATCAGGTTGAATACCATCAAATGGAAAACTACTACGTCGGTGGTTAGCGTCAAACCTACGATTTTCGAAGGACAATCTCTCACTTCTCGAGTGCATCTGATTATCTTCCTGTCAAGTATTGCCACTAGAGCCTTTTGAACTAAAGGCTCTATATCTAACTTACACCTCTGGACGCAATCATAAGAAACAAATGATCGCGACGCTCCAAAATCAAACAAGGCATACATCACATATTGCAGCAACTTAACCTTGTCTAAAAAGGTTAACATACCATTACTCCATACCCCAAACAATCTCATACACTAATCTGGGTAAGGTTAGGAAATGTTACCAGAAATGACGCCAGCATTAGCTACTTCCTCGATTTCCAAATCCACATCTCCTGGCCTGATTGCATAGACCTTAGCTTTCACAGGGATCTTGGCCTTTCCTACTGACGTTGCAGTTCCTCCTAGAGCATTCTACGGACAATCTCGAATCATGTGGCATGTCTGCCCACATCTAAAATATGCTCTAGTTGCAAGTTAGCATTCGCCATTATGCCTCCACCCACATCTCCTACATGGTGGTTGCGTGATCAATACTCTTTGCCGACCATCTTTCCTTTTCCCTTATTTGCTGAATTGTGAATCTTTCTCTTCCCTACATCTCTACTTGACAAAAAAGGGTCGCTCTTTTCCTATGCATCTAAGCCTGTAGGATCAAACTCCTCTGTTTTGCCTCAGCAATTGATGCTACATTCACCAATTCCTGAAATCTCTCAATCCTTAGGCACACGACTTGATTCCAAATCCATGATTGCATCCTATCTTGAAACTTTTGCGGTTGCATCTTCTCTGTCCCAATCATATGAGTAGCAAACTTTCCCAGCTCCATAAATCGAGCCGCATACTGTTCCACAGTCATGTTGTCTTGCACTATATTAGTAAATTCCAGTGTTTTCTGCTACTTGGCCATCTCCGGAAAGAAACGGTTATTGAACTCCTTCTTAAATCATTCCCAAGTGAGGGCTACATTCTCTCCCAATTCCTGCCTTACCAACTTTCTCTTAATGTCCTACCATAAGCCAGCCTCTCCTTGCAACAAATGCCCGACATACTGGACTTTATGTGCCTTCGTGCATCCACTAATCTCAAAAGTGTGTTCTAAATCCAGATTCCACTTATCAGCTTTCAAAACTCCTTCAATTCCCACAAAACTCGGATAACGATAGACCAAGAATCTCTCGAACGGACATCCTTGCATTTCTCCTCTAGTGTTATCTTGTCGATTTCCCCGGCCTTGCTCTATCTGATTCCTGACAACCTTCGTGATCTGACGAATAACCTCCGTTATCGCTTACCCACCTTCCAAATGAGGGTTCTCAACTGCTTGCTCTTCATGTGTACAAGAGGTGTTGTCGCGAAGATTCCTTGCCATCTTCTCCTCCTAAAACATACAAAACTAGCTGCAAGCTAACTCCTTCGTCGACAACAATGGCTTCAAATTCGAGGCATCCACAAAACCACGAGAAAACCAACTTGATCCAATCCTTCTAAATATTCCAACTTATCTCAATAAGATTAAAGACTATTTCATTACTATGTGATTCTTTTGTAGGACACATTTGGGTTTACCTAGAAACGTAATGCTCTGATACCACTGCCTGTCGATGCCCCTAGCCCACGCTTGGGATTTAACGTAAATTGAAGCATTGTGAACACATAATACAAGACTCCATACCCCTCGTTCATGACAATTATAAGGTGCAATGTACCTAGCTTACTAGCAGTATGCAATAAATATCGCAGCAGAAAAGTATTTTCTAATCGAATAGGCAGAACAATAAGATAATGTCAAATATCACATGGTATTACTAGTGCACATATCCCAAAAGCTTTATAAAGCAAGTGCACCTAAAAAGAAATAGTCATATATAAATCCTTAAATCCCAAAACCATCGGCAATTCCAAAAGACTTAAATAATTTAACTTAAACATAATTGTTTGATATTCTAACAAACGCCGAAACCATCTTTCCTCAATCCTCTTTAGAGGAGGTACGTCCCACTTGGGAGGCGGCCTTTTGCACTTTTCCATCTAAACCTACAATTACTTCTACCATCCCAAAAAATGAATGGTAGTGGAAACTACCACACTAACAAGAAATCTTAGTACGCATACAAATAATGTAACACAGGTATCATAGGCATATAAAGGCAAATACAAAACATAGCATAATTTCTTACTCAATATTTGATCATGGCCGAAACACATAACACCCAAAAACTCATATTTTCATCAAGTAATCATCTCATCTCAACCCAATCACTTGGCTGAGAGCTACCAAGCCTTACCTCTTCCATATTTCCTCAAATAACCACCATAATCCATCAAAGTACTCTTAGATTAAATCCTAAAGTAAAATCTTAAAATTTTCCAGAGAAAATATAACAAGAATCCACCAAGCAAACAAAGAATAATAATAATATCAAACAAGTTCACACATTATATACAAACAATACCAAAACTAGGTTAAGAGCATACATACAAAAATATCCAAGAAATATAAGTAAGAAAATCTGAGAAATAAGTCACAAAAAGATCAAGATTAAACTCAAAACACTTTAAATCTAAAATTTAGAGAAAACAAATGGGTATTTGACTAAAGAGAAAATCACCCTTTTCTTAAAAAACCTTAGGGCCAAATCTCTTCAAGAGATAAATCCTAGGAGATAAACCCTAGTTTTCATTTTTTTTTCTTTTTTTTAAAGACTCCTCTTGGCCCATGAAAATCTACATTTTTCTTTGTTTTAAAAAATCCAAAAGGGTTATATTTTAAAGAGAACTAAAACCCCATTTTCATGTGAAAATGTGTGTGTGTATGTGTGTGCAAAATGACTAGGGCCGAGAGTTTTGAAGAAAGAAACTCCCTTAAATCCGTGCATGGTGCTTCCAAAACAAGATCACACAATGCTTACCTCGTATAAAAGATGCTCATAAAATATTCGCGTTGAAAAAAATCAAAACAATCACAAAGGAGGGTTTTTGGCTAGTGAGAAAATGGAAGAAAACAAGAGAGCAAGGAAGAAAGCTCTTGGCTGAATTCTCTAAGAAAAGGTAGAGCCAAAATAGTAGGGGAAAAAGCTCCTAGATTTCGGCACTCTCCTTTTATAGTGCTTTCCTTTTCCAAAGATGCTCCAATGCATGTGTGACACATGGTAAAATCTTCTTATTCCTTCCTCAAATGATGAAATTTGCATTGGGAAACAAAGGGATACAAGATTTCAGATCCTTCTCTCTCTCCAAATCTGAAAATCATCCCTTCTAAAATTCTCATTTTATCCCTCAACTCATACCTCAAATAAAAACTTAAGAACGGCTCTTTGGGTATCTCACTTAACCCTAGCCTCTTAGCATGAGGAGGATTCTCACAAAATCTCATCTATTAATCTTCCCCATGCAAAATACTTCTTGGAAGAACAAAAAATCATGTGTCTTAGCTTGACACTTGTCCAAAGGGACTAAAAAAAACTCTAGGTGCCTAACACTGTGGCATGATTGGCCACTTGGTTTTTCTTGGGTTTTTGGGTCTTGTTTCAACTCTTGGGCCAATCCTCCCTACATTTCAAACAAAATAGAAGGGTCCAAATCCATCAATTTAGGGTTTTCTCCAAAAAGACTTTCTTTCTTCTTCTTCTTCTTCTTCTTTTTTTTTTTTCTTTTCTAAAGGCTCCAAATACCTCAAAATAAATAAATAAATAACTCCTCCTATCCTAACTTGGTAAATGGTTTTGTCACGAAAGTCCGGGATGTCACATCTCACTAATAAAGATTAGTATTTTTTTCACTTTTGGGGATCATTTATGCAATCTTGAGTACCAAATGGAAATGGGGCTAAAATTCATATATTGATCTTCTGCTAATGCATATAGAAGTACCACATGATATCATCCATAATTATAAGATGAATCAAGGATTACATGGTATTTTGACAATGTGTTTTTCACTTTATGTCTTGAGTGCAAGGATTTTGCATAGAACACAACTATATAATAAAATACTTACATGTCATAATTTGATCAGATGAGAAATTTTGAAATTTGGATCTTGAAAAATTCCTATTATCAAGGCAATCATGTATAGAGTAGTACTTATAATAAAATACTTACATGTTATAATTTGATTTAAAGGATAAGTTTTAAAATTTGAATCTTACAAATCAAATTTAACTATTTAAGTTATGTGAACGGTATAGTCGATCTATACACTGACTTGAGATTAAAATAACTAGTAGTGAATTTGCTAACAAATAAGGTAAATATCAGTTCTTTCCTATGGTAATTAAGAAGGAAGGCGAAATTGTTGGTTTGGGTTTGGTTAGGGATAATAATTAATGAATATGAAGTGCAGGCTTCAACCAAATCACCTTTATGTCCCTTCGTTCTCAACCAATACTATACAAGGAACACAACATCTAAATGAAGGTAAGGAAGTGGATCGATAAGTACTATACTGGCTATGTATTATCCAATAAGAATGGAAGAGATGTAACGTTTAGTTCAGGACTTTGATTCTATTATCCATCATGCAATTAATGGAAGTGGTTTGCTTAGATAATTATTTAAAGCGACAATGGACCCTTCTAGTCGTTGACATTTACTTTACTTATTTAATTACATCGATCATCTATGTCTCTAATATACATGATAAATCACAACAATCAGCTCCCACATGATGCTTGAAAAACCTAAAGACAAAGTCAAATAAGAGTGCAAAAATGCATGTTTAGGTGTTTTTATGCTCAATATCTGATGTTCTTGGTCCCCGATCTTGATTTTGATACCTGATGAGTTGATCACTAGGTACTGATGGTGCTATTTGAGACGTCTGACCAACGTTTGTACTGGAATCAGAATATTCTTCAAAAGACAATCCTGAATCATGAAATTCCAAGGACCCAAAATGGGTTTCTGTCTGTACTGTCTTATTTGATGGACTTGGCGAACATTCGATCCTTGTCGAGACATCATTTGCATGTATACCATGAGTACTACTTTCAATAGCTCTGAAAGACATTGTTTTCTTTCTAAATGTGTGCGAGCTGAGATCCTTTTTGTCAAACATTCTAAATATATGAAGAAATCTTGTCCAGGTTGTGTCTTCTTGATCTGGATTAGAGGGTATGAAGATGTGTTGCCTTTCCTTGTAAAGGAACATAGATATGGAGAAAAAGAAAGCGAACAAAGAAGCAACTCCAGCAATGAGGAATAGGCCCCAAAAGCTAGCAACGCTAAGACTAGAGGAAGAACGTGGGGCGTTAGGGTCTGGACAATTGGTGTTTTCCGCTAACCATGCACTTTCAATCTCTTTCATTTTTTCTCCTTCAGTCACATTTAAGATTTGCCTGGAAATATCTGCAACAAGGGGGGAACCTATTGGGAATACCTGCAAGTCATAACAAAAATATAACAAAGCAAATCTACTTGAGAAACTACATGACCTACAAAAACAAGCATATAATAACAAATGAGACATGATCTTACAAAGCCAAACCCATCAGTTTTGTATACTGATGAAACCATGGTGTACTTTGAGCAATATTTTCCTAGTAATAACTTCATGTAAGGGACTTCATCGAAAGCAGCAGCTATACCACCATTTGCGCTTCCTTTAGACAAAAGTTCATCACATTCATCCGTGGAACTGTATTGCTTTAGCTGAAAATCCTTAAATTTAATTTCTTTTAAGATTCCTAGAACAAAAGAACCTTCTTGGTAGCCAACCTTCTCCCCATTCTTAATAAGCTGGTTGACATCAGTAATTGTTGGTTGCAACTGTTGAACTGTTAAGAGGGACGCCAAACTTGCAGTATAGCTTTGAGTAAGTATGAGCACCACAAAAACCCAAATGATCACCACAAACCTAGCACAATTGCTTATCAGCCTCTCCCCTGTAAATTTAGTTCAGAAGAGTTTAAGAAAAGAATGCATGCATAGTTTTTCCATCGTGTATGATAATATTGAGTATTTGAATTATTGCTCATTGTAGGCATTAACAATGAATGACATAAGAAAATAAGTGGAGTGAACTTACGTTGTGCGAAAACTATGGTGGAGAAGGCGTACCATAAGCTTGTCCCAACCTGATGTGAAGGAAGCCCACGGAAATCCTCATTTACTCTATGTTCGAGAAGCCATACCACAAACCCAATGAACACAAAGGAACACACGCTTGTGATCCAAAGGTCCCAACTCAAAGGCTTCAAGAACACCCATGCATTTCTCCTCCTGCCATCTCGGAGTGGCACCACCATTGACACTCCAGATTCCGTGTATGGTAGTGTAAAGTCCACATACCTGGACCTGTTTTCTACGATCGTTATATCTCCTACCACAGCATCGAAATTCTGCCAAGAATATCAGTCATTTCCATTAAAAATATCAATTTTTTTCCAGATTGTAAATGAAAGTAATGCATATATATAGTACCATAGGGTTTGAATGAGTGCATGCAAAGTCTCAATTTGAATGAGTACTGTATGCACATCCAGATGTTTTGTGAGTTATAAAAAGTAATAGAAAAATGATATTTGCAGTTTTAAGATGTATAATCTTGCACACTTTTTAAAAAAAATAAATTTGAGATTCATTAGAAAAAAAATATATATTTGAATCTCAAATTTATTTTTTTTTATAGATCCAAAAGAGTACGTATAATTGTGCACACTCTAAAACTGTACCTAACTTTATACAAAATAATAAGAATGTACGGAGATTTTTACCCACCCCAAGATATACTTGATAGACCAAATCATTATATGTACCCGCAGCGCTTTCACCATCCGGCTTTGCAAAGGGAATGAACTCATATCTAACAGCATATGGTAATGAATCCATCACAGCCTCAAAGATAGCTATAGAATATCCTCTGACTTGTGTTGTGTTATTGCTATGATCATGCTTGACTTGAACAAATTCACTAAAACCATCCACTGGAACTCCTATTTGCAACTTCTTCCCACTTGTTGGAATCTCCCAACCTTTGGGTACAAAGTCTACGTCACCCGGCCATGTAATATGTTTTAGGTTGTTCTTGGAAGTAGAATATGCGTTTGTGTTTGTTGAATTCTTGAGTTCCCTTCTAAGTCCATTTTCTGGAGTCCAAAATGCTACCACTTTTTCCATACAATCATTGACATTAATTATTTGAAAAGTCGATGATTTTGTTTGTCCTTTAAGAAGACTAAATGCACCAGAAATGCCTCTAAATCTAACACCCAATAATGCTTCGCGAAGTTTTGGACCATTTTTAGAGATCCCTATACTTTCAAGATCAATTAAGTTGCTTGAAGCATTCATAATCTGTTTAGATCCAAGATTTTCACCCCCAACCTTCTCAACTGCTATGGCTAGTGCTGAAGCAGCATCGTAAGCCCAAAGGCCAAATACATTCAAGTCAACATTAGTAATATTGGGATTTTCTTGTTGGAATGTCCTTTTCCATCGAATTTCAAAATTTTCAAACTCTTTTGTCTTGGGGATGTAAGTCTTTACACCCAATACTCCATGCATTGAGTCAAGTACTGAAGGTTCTATCGACCTTAAAAAATTGGCTATCCCATTGGTAACGATCCAAATATAACCTTCACTCATCATTCCAATCTCTTTCGCTTTGGTGAAAAGTCGAGAGCAGAGTTTCAATGTCATATGCACAATGAAGACTCTAGTTTGCATTGTCATTAACTTGTAAAGTTCTTCACTAATTTCGTCATCCGTGGCCGATGGAGCAATGACACTTCGATAGGGAACACGAGCATCAACATCTCGCAAGGTATCAATCAAGAAGGGAATGATACCTTCCCCATACTCATTGTCTACGTAGATGGGCACGGCTTGTTTCCATCCAAAGGCTTTAACAACTGCACTTATTGCTTTGACTTGAGCTGAGTCATTTTGAGCGACTTGAAAAAAGAACTCACTCCTACGTGAAGTAAGAGAGGGGCTTGTTGCTGAAAATGAAATAATTGGCACCTGAGCTTTCTTTCCAAGATCGATGACAAAGTTTGCCTGCATTGAGGTTTGTGGCCCTATGATGGCTTGCGCCTTCGTATTTTTTATCAAGTATAGCGCTGTCATACAAAAATAAAAGGAAAACTGATTTTTTCAATGGAATTCAAGGTATATTTTGAAACTTTCTAATACATATTTCTATTGCAATATATATATATATATATATAGAGTAGTGTTAGAGTGAATCCACACTCAGCACACTCAAACCCATAGAATACTGTTCATCATGAATAGTACTCTATGAATGTGAGTGTGCTGAGTGTGGATTCAGTCTATAATTTTTTTATATATATGAGAAAATCTATTTGCAAGTATAGTTGTACATTAATTATGTGCATCAATCTCACGTGATTAATCAAAAAAGTAGATTTTATTGAAAAATAGTGCTAAATTAAATTTTAAATATGAAGTAATCTATATTAGTATGCAAACTAGTATGCGATTTTGCTTGTATATAACACAATATATATAAAATTTTACTGTTGTGAAGTCACATCATAACCATCTTTTCGCAACGGACATTTTATATATGTAACATCCTGCTCCGACATCAAATTGCTTTATAAAATTTTTGGTTTTATGCGTTCAAAAAGTCTTTTGGAGTGTTTCAAAATTTGTTTTTTTTAATTATATTACATTCTTGAGTTATTGTTTTATTTATTTATCTTTTTACGAGAATTTAACTTATCTTTTGTTTTATATATTTGTTATATATTTTAAATGGCTAGAATTACTAATTACTATATTCTAGAGTCTTTTTCTCTTTAATATTTTAAAACTCCTGTTTTTTTTTTTATATATATTTAGATATATAGGGATTTTGTAGCGCGTGGTGAAAAGTTTTGTTTCAAAACTTGCTAGCTATCCACTTCATGTTTACTATATATACATGACTCAACTTCCACCCCATGCACGTTTATAAATTCCACTCCGCTACTTTCACGGCAACAGTTCGCATATGATATTCATTCCGTTATTTTTATCTTTTAAGGTTTTCCATTTTTTTATCTTTATATGTAGAATAGTAACTACACTCTTACTTTAGAAAATACCACAGCCGCAGCTTCCATGGAATCTCATGGGCAAAAACTCGATCCGGCAGTCCTACCTCCTGGCCAAGCACTGCAAAACTGTTCCTCCACCACCGTTGCACCATTGCCTTGGTGCACCCACACATAGCCATAGCCCAGCCTCCTTTAAAACCCATCTCCTTGCATGGCAATCAGCAGCCCCTGCACCAAGCAGCGATGCCGAGGGATTTTTTTGTCACCACCCCACCTTTGGAAGCCACCAACGTTTTGCCTATGCACGTGCTGCCCCAGTCGTGCACACCATCCAGAACCTCCCTGTGACCACCACCGAAAAACCGAAACAAGTCACCTACGTAAACCTCTATTTTTCACACTAAAAAACAGAGCAACAAAGTCCAAGCATGCTACATCCCTCTTCGCATACTATCATGCATCACCGAGTAGAAACCGTCGTGTTACTCAACCTTGCACCCCCCTGGATCACTATACTCAAACACTACCCAGCCCTTCACCCCTCGATACCAGCCCCCACGTCGACGTCGCCACTGGCACAGAGGATGCCGCCGCACACCCCACGCCATCCCGAAACCTCCTGTCACGTTACTCAGTTGCCAACTCGTCGATGCTTCCACGGCAGCCACCGTGAACCCACTACATTTAGACACTACCACAAGCCTTGCCTCATCATTTAAAACCAGAGAACCACTCTGTTTTTACTCCTCAAAACGGGAGGACATACTCTCCATCGTGAGCAACAGCTAACCACCATGATCGAGAGTCCAACACGATGGTACCATCGCTGGAAACCGAATGAAAAGGGCCCCTATTTTTGTTCTCCGAAACAGAGCACTCTCCACCCCTGCCATCAACCACTGCAAACACTACAAACCAAGAACAAATCGCCGGAAACCATCCTGAAAACCCATAGCAACCGCTGTCCGTTTCCCCGGGTCTGTCGGTCTTCTTGCGTTTCTCAGTTGCTAAATCGCCGTTGTGACCACCGCCCTTCTAGTCCGTGCACAACTCCTCCTTTCAGTAAGCTTCGGCCACGCTGATACTATTTCTTCTGTAAGCTTAGCACAGGGTGTGTTCATCTTATTGGATTTACGTTTTTCTCCCTTGGTTTTAACACAAACCGTGAGTTTTAAAGTCTTTTTTTTTTCTACTGGATTACTTGTTATTTTGAGTATGTTATTAAGTTTGTTTTTGAAAGTTAAAGGTTTTGGTGTTGGGCTTGAGCCGTGCATATCGTTTTTGGCTAGTATGTCTAGTTTGCTTTTGAGCCGGTTAGCTAAATGATTTTTTGATTGTTTTTGGTAAAATGTATTGGGTTCGGTTGGGTTCATAACTATTTTAGATTCGTGTTTTTAAATTATTTCGGATACGAGTCTTGAATTATTACGACTATGTTCGGTTATTTTGAAGTTAAAATATTTTGAGTCGGGTTCAATTTTTTAAAAATTATTTCTGGACTCGTGTTTTAAATGATTTTTTCGAATGGATAAATGACGCTGCTTTTTATTAAATGGATTGAGTTTTGATTTTCGTCAGATACTTGATTTGAGCATAAATTTGGGTTAAGTATTTTTCTAGCGAAAATTGAGGTATTGGAGAATTTTAGAGTTTTGGAGGATTTTGGTAAATTCAATTATTAAGAGTTATATTCAAGATTCAAGGACTGTTAATGTTAAGATAAGATATTGGCTTCTATATCTTAGGTTACATTTTCGAGGTTTGTGATCAATTAGAAAATTTACGAAAGTACGTGATTATCTTATAGGTGGCGATTGAGTTTGTGCAACTTTGTTGAGGATATTTTTGAAAAGCTAAAAAATTCAGGTAAGCGGGGTTCCTATGCTTGACTTTGTACCAAATGTAGACAGAGGTTGACTTTCTGAAAATTTATGCATGTTTCGTTATTAAATGAGACTTGAGAAAAACCAATCTCAGTCATTTCTTTGCATTACTCATAAAACTTATATGAAAGAAAGAAAAATGTTTCTATCATGCATTGTGCAGACATGAGCTTAAGTTTTGTCATGTGTTTCTGAAATACGAAAAAGAGTGATATTGTTTTATCTAAAAATTTTACATTGATTTTAGAAAGAATCTCTGACTCTGTTTTATTTATGTAAGGGTGATTCTAAAAATATTTTCGAACTGTGCTATTTTGATTGACTCTGAAAACCTTTGGCATGGTATACTGGTTTATATCTGACTCTGTCTCTGCTCTGCTCTGTCTCTGCTCTGTTTGGGTTGGTACCAACTTCTCTGTCTCTGAGTACACCCATTTTGGAATCAAAGTGGTTTTGGTGAACTTTCTTATGTGCACACTTGGGGCTCCGAGAATGATTAAGGGAAAGTTTCACCTCTGTCTCTGCCTGGTTTGGCCACTGGGATTAGCACAACTCTACCACGGGGGTTAAACATGGTCTCTGCTCTGTAAGATACTCTATTTGGATATGACGATGATGCTCAGTTTTGTTATACCAAAGTACTTTGTGTTTTATATGATTTAAAAATGATCGCTCTGTTACATTTGAAAATATGTTTTATTCTGCATATTAACTCCGATAATTATTTCTGTCTTGCATACAGTATTTTGTAAATGCTCATGTTTGCACTCTGGTATATGTCTTTCGCTTACTGAGTTGTGGTTAAACTCACCCCTTATCTCTGAATATTTTTCAGATGAATTTGGATATTTCAGTGGAGGATCAGATTATGAAGCATTGGGTGAGATGATTTTAGGAATGATAGATTAATCATTAAGAGTTTAAATTAGTATTGACAAGATTTAGTAAGGAAGTATTTTTGTATTTTTGTATTTTTGTGATGTAGTATTTCCAGAATTGATGATATTGAGGAAAGTGATTTTGGAATCAAGCTTTATATAATATTGGAGAACTTTAAGTCTTTAATTATTCTGTTGAAATGTGAGTTTTGTAATAGGAAGTAACTCTCCGACCCTCGCGGGACCGGGACGTTACAATATAAGTACAATATCTCAATTTTGAACTCTAGCTTAGCAGTGTGATCAGATTGATTGGATTCGATTTTTGACAAATTTTAGAATTAAACTCATATACATTGATTTTGAAAACTTAAGAATGGTATAGATTGATTACTCATCAAAAATTAAAATCTTTTATTTTTCAATTTCGGTATAGTATTGTCGGTTTGATTTCCCAATTTATCGTTTGTACTGTAGCACCACTATATAAGTTTAATATTATAATATATTTCAATACTAAACTTAATTGTTACAATTTAGTGTTTATCAATTACTTATTCATTAATTTTTAATTATGCTAGTATAATATAAGTAGTATCTAATTTATATAAAATGTTATATTAATTTTATTTATAAGATTAAGAGTAATGATACGCTTATAATCATTTTAGCACTACTTTATCACTCACAATATTTATTTATTTATTTATTTTTTAATAATTTTTTAACATCTTTAATCATTAAAAAAATTTAAAAATATAGAATTTTATTAATAATCACTTCCTTAATCATTAAATAATTTTTCTTTTAAAATTAAAAAATTAAAAAAAGTGGTAGAAGAGTAGTAAAAGAGATGTAAAGCTACAGAACTAAACCATACTTTTCTCACTTTAATTCCCAAGATTAAAACCCTTGAAAAGGTCAGTGACTACAGGCCCATTAGTTTATGTAATGTAGCTTATAAGTTGATGGCAAAAGTAACGTCTAATAGATTGAAGGTGATTTTGCCTCATGTCATAGAAGGCACTCAAAGTGCTTTTGTTCCGAGTCGATTAATTACAGACAATGTCCTTATTGCTTATGAATTAGTTCACTACCTAAAACATAAGCATATAGGAAAACAATGTTACATGTCTATTAAATTAGACATGAGTAAGGCTTACGACCGGGTTGAATGGGGTTTTCTGATAACTGTGATGACAGTGTTGGGTTTTAGCAGTAGATTTGTAGTGCTGATCATGACCTGCATCGGTTCAGCCTCCTTTTCAGTCTTCATAAATGGAGCGCTACATGGCCCTATTTTTCCTTCAAGGGGGTTGAAACAAGGGAATCCATTTTCTCCTTATCTCTTCCTCCTATGCACCGAAGGACTCATTGCTTTGTTGAAAGAAGCTGGGCAGACTGGACAACTTTCGGGGGTTAAGATATGTAGGGGTGCACCATCGATTAATCATCTATAGTTTGCCGATGATAGTATCATTTTTTGCAAAGCTGCAGTACCTAAAGTTCAAAGATTGCAAAATTTATTGGAGGTCTATGCTAGAGTGTCGGGGCAGGAGATTAATATGGAGAAGACCTCCTTGATTTTCAGCAGTAATGTTAATAGAAATACTCGATCCCAACTTTGTTCCATGTGGAGTAATGGCGAAATCTCTCAGTATATGAAATATCTAAGGTTGCCTCCAATAGTTGGAAGGTCTAAAGAGCAAGCTTTCTAGCCGATCAGGTTTCGGGTTTGGCAAAAACTTCGAAGCTAGAAAGAGAAGTTACAATCCCAAGGGGGTAAGGAAATCATTCTCAAGGCAGTGGCACTTTCGATCCCAACGTATACGATGAGTTGTTTTCTTCTACTAGATTGTTTGTGCCGTGAGTTAGAATGGTTAATAGCTAAGTTTTGGTGGGGCCAGAAAAAAGATGAAGGTCGAATTCACTAGATAAGCTGGCATCAGCTGTGTGAAAGGAAATCTAGAGGGGGCTTGGGCTTCAAAGATCTTAAGTTTTTCAATTTGGCACTTCTTGCTAAGCAAGGTTAGAAGCTATTGCAAGATGATTCCTCACTTCTTCACCAACTGTACAAGGCCAAATATTTTTCAAAGGTCGATCTATTCAATGCAGGGTTGGGCCGTAATCCATCGTATGCATGGAGGGGGATATGGGAGGCTTTGTAGTGGCTAAAGTAGCAAAAGCATTGGCAATGGAACACAGACTTGCTTGTGGACGGATAGATGGGTTCCGGGCATCAAGCCTTGATTATAGAAGGGTTTCTGATCCTAGAAGCAAGCAAAACCGATGTTGTTGCTACTTTGATTGATGTTGCTACAGGCTGGTGGAACATGCCTCACTTACGAGCTCTCTTTAATCCTAATGTGGTGGCAGATGTACTTAAAATACCATTCTACCCTGAAATGACTAAAGACAAATGGATATGGGATTTCGAGCGATTTGGAAACTTCTCAGTTGAATCATGCTATCAATTTTTGGTAGGCCAAGGACGGAGTGGTCAGGCTGAATCCTCCCTAATGACTACCCAATGTGCCTTTTGGAAATGTTTGTGGAAGATGCAGGTGCTAAACAAAGTGAAGATCTTCGCATGGAGGGCTTGTAAAGATAAACTGCCAATTAAAACTAATTTAGGACAGAAACAAGCTATAACTAACATGTGTTGTGTTTTTTGCCAGCATACTAGAGAGGATCTTAACCGTGTACTATTTACTTGCTCAACTCTTGGTGATGTGTGGAAACAGGTTCTGCCCTCCATCCAACTCTCCCCAGTTGCTGATTTGCTAAAGGTGACGATGCAGATGAGTTAAGGACCAAATAGGAGTAAGCTGACATTGCTATGTTCATTAGCTTGAGGATTATGGTACCGGCGAAATCAAATGGTGTTTGAACACAAAAACTTGGAGGTACATCAGATTTCTAGTATGGTAATGAATATGCTGAAACAGCATAAGGAAATCTGAAATTTAAACCAAGCCCAATTGCGACAACATCTTAAATGGTAGCCACCCCCAGCAAGCACCCTTAAGCTAAATACAGACGGGGCTCTATTTGCAAACTTGCAGAAAGCTGGAGTGGGTTGTATTCTCCGAGATTCAGATGGTCATGTAGTCTTGGCTATCAGTAAATTGGAAGTTGATGTGGTGGGTCCAGAATCGATCGAGCTCCTTGCTATTTTCAAAGGAATGCAACTTTGTGCAGGCAGAGGCATAGCTCACATTGTGGTGGAATCAGACTGCCTTCTAATGATAGAGTCCATACAGCAGAATACTATGCAGGATTCCTTCTTGGGTCCACTCTATACAGAGATCAAAAATCTTATGCCCTTCTTTCTTTCTTTCTCTTTTACGCATGTGTATAGAGAGTATAATAGGGTAGTGCATTCTCTAGCAAGATATGCTTGAAATGTTTCCGATTGTAGTGTTTGGGAAGATAGTGTTCCAGACTTCCTTTTTCAAACCTTGTGGTTTGATAAATGTCTGTAACTTATTATTTTTCAATGAAGTTGGATCTTCTTATAACAAAAAAAAAAAAATGTAAAGCTATTATTATTCTAAGATTAATAGACCCGAGTAATAGGATTAGAAGTTTATGTTATATTAATTAATATTTTAGCATATATTAATATATATATAATATAATATAAGAAACTATATATAATCTAAAAAATTAAAAATATATAAATACCAGTCCAATTTAATTATATCGATTTTTATATTTTAAAAACCGGTTTAGAACCTATTTCAAATTTTCAATTATTAAAAATGGGTACTGCATCGATCGAATCTGATTTAATCGATTTTTTATTTTTTTATACAACCGGCCTACTCCAGCTAATGAATTGTTAAAGCTCAAATTAGATCTAGGTTGAGTACTATATATACATATAGATATATATATATATATTGACTATATATATATATATATCCAATTGAAAACAGATTATTCTACTAACTACTTACGTTTATCACTTTCGTTTATTAAATTTGGACAAATTACTTATATAAGACAGACAAAACAAAAGTTTTATATATGCAGTAATTATATTCTTCCTAAGAGTATAGTTTTCTATTTGCATATGCTCATATTAATATACATGCATCCATTTATAAACTCATATGTTAACGGGATTCACTAAATAAAACAAAATTAAAATTAAAAATTGTAAACAATTATATCTTTGTTATGAAACTAGAATAAAGACTATTATTGCAAGAGAAAATATTTGGAACTCTTTATTTCTCAAGAACTGAATTTTCCCTCTTCCTTTCTTTCTTTCTTTCTCTCCTATTTCTTTCTTTCTTTCTTTCTTTCTTTCTTTTCTTTCCTTCTTTCTTCTGCTTGTACAAAACTGATCGAAAAAACTCATATTTATAGGCATAAATTACTATATAAGTTACTGTGCACATTGAGAAAAAAAAGGTTAATGGTGGGAAGAGAGGAGCATGATGGTGGGGAGGGGGGTCATTCATTGCCCCCCCTCAATAATTCTAATACTACTCCTTGAATGACCACCCACAAAGAATCTGTCTCGTTAAAACCTTGCCAAAGAAAAATTCAGTGGGAAGAAAAACCAATGGCAAAGGAAAAAGAGTACAATATTTTTATGTACCTCTAAGTGTTTTAAGATTGCTTCATTAAAACCTTACAGAGGAAAACCCAGTGGGATAAAACCTCAACGAAGGAAAAAGAGTACAATCAGTATAAATTTTCAAGACATTTACTCCTCCTGAAAAGTGCATGTTAATAGATCTTTGAGTTTTCGCATTCCAATGTTCTACACAATCTTTTGAATATCGTAGTTGGTAATGTCTTTGTGAATAAATCTGCCAGATTATCACTAGATCGTATCAGCTTGACATCAATTTCATATTTCTCTTGAAATTTATGAATATAAAAGAATTTAGGTAAAATATGTTTGGTTATGTCACCTTTGATATATCATCATCTGATTTGAGTGATATAAGTAATATTATTTTCATATAAAATTTTGGAACTTTCATTGATCATAGGGAGACCACACTTTTCTTGGATATGTTAGATTACTAATCTCAACCAAATACACTCCCAACTTGCTTCATGAATTGTAATGATTTCTAAGTGATTTGAAGATGTAGCAGATAGTGTCTGCCTAACAGATCTCTATGATATGACAGTATCTCCATAAGTAAATAAATATCCAGTTTGAGATCTACCTGCATCTGCATATCCAATCAATTGTAGACTTGATCCACGTTGATAAAATAATCTCATATCAACCGTACCATGAAGGTAACGAAAGACGTGTTTAATACCATTCCAATGCATTCGAGTTGGTGCAGAACTATATCTTGCAAGCAGATTAACTGAAAATATAATATCAGATCGAGTGCAATTTGCAAGATACATTAAAGCTCCAATTGCACTGAGATATGATACTTCAGAACCAAGAATTTCTTCATTGTCATCACAAGGACGAAATTGATCATTCTTCACATCAAGTGTTCGAACAATCATTGGAGTACTCAGGGGATGAGTTTTGTCCATATAAAAGTGTTTCAGGACTTTCTTAGTATATATGAACTTATGAATAAAAATTTTATTTGGCAAGTGCTCGAGCTGCAGGCCGAGACAAAATTTTGTTTTACCAAAATCTTTCATTTCAAATTCATTCTTTAAATGTGTAGCGGTTCTTGAAATCTCTTCAAGAGTTTCCACAATATTTAAGTCATCAACATAAATTGCAATAATGACAAAGCCGGATTCTAATTTTTTAATAAAAACACATGGACATATAGGATTATTCTCAAATCCTTCTTTCAATAGATATTCGCTTAAGCGATTATACTACATACGTCTGGATTGCTTCAACCCATATAAAGATTTTTGAAGTTTGATAGAGTACATATTTTTAGATGTACTTGTAAATGCTTCAGGCATTCTATATCCTTCAGGGATTTTCATATATATGTCATGGTCTAAGAATCCATATAAATATGTAGTGACCACATCCATTAACCGCATTTCTAATCCTTTTGTACCAACCAGACTAATCAAAAATCTGAATGTGATTGCATCCATAACGGGAGAATAAATTTCTCCATAATCAATCACAGGTTTCTGCAAGAAACCTTGTGCGACAAGTCGTACAAATACCCACTTATATCCAACAGGCATTACACCCTTTGGTGTTTGGACAACAGGTCCAAATACTTCTCGCTTTGCTAGCGAATTTAATTCAATTTCAATAGCTGCTTTTCATTTTAGCCAATTATTTCTATGTCGACATTTTTCGACGGTTTTTGACTCACTTTCTTAATTACTTCTGGTAATGTCAAGAGCCATTTTATATAAAAATGTGTTGTCGACAATAGTTTTATTTCTATCCAGAATTTCTCCAGTACTCATGAAATGTATTGAGATCTTATTATTTTCAAGTACATGTTCCTTTTCAGAAGAAAACATTTCATAAAACATCTCTTCAGGAGGTCTCTTTTCAAGAAATTTTAGGATAGGAGATTTAACCTCTTCTGGAGCATCAATTATATTTTTAGCCTATATTGTGGGTATGTGTTCTTTAGAAACATCAAATTCATTTTGTATCATTTTCCTTCAAGAAATTTTATCTTTTACACCAATAGGTATTCCATGCTTTAGGCGTGTTTTAGACTCACCTATTGCTGTTTTGAAAATTTGTCATTTAGAGATTTCAATCATTGCTGGAGCATTAAAGTAGGAATATAAGATTTTACTACACCTTAAGTGTCAGTAAATACATCTGGTAATTGATTTGCAACACTTTGTAAATGAATAATCCTCTGAACTTCCAGTTTATATTCATTTTTAGGAGGATCAAATTGAGACAGGGCTTTATTATCCCAACTAATTACATGTAGTGCTTCAGGTACCGAATTTTCGTTACCTATTAATGGAAAAGTGGATTCGTCAAAATGACAATCCTCAAAACATGTTTTAAACATATTCCCTGTAAGGAGCTCAAGATATCTAACAATAGATGGAAAATCAAAACCAACATATATTCCAAGTCTACATTGAGGAGCCATTTTTGTATGCTATGGAGGTGCAATTGGAACATATACAGCACATCCAAAAGTACGAAAATGAAAAATATTTGATTATTAACCAAATGCAAGCTGTAATGGATAATATTTATGATATGCAGATGGTCTAATTCGAATTAATGATGCTACATGAAGTATAACATGTCCCCAAGCAGAAACAGGTAGTCTTGATTTCATAAGTAAAGGTCTAGCAATTAGCTGAAACCTTTTAATTAAAAATTCAGCTAAACCGTTTTGAGTGTGTGTATGTGCAACAAGATATTCAACATGTATTCCTATTGACATGCAATAATCATCAAAAACTTGAAATGAAAATTCACCTGCATTATCTAATCGAATGGTCTTAATTGGATACTCAGGAAATTGTGCTCGTAATTTGATTATCTGAGCAAGAAGTCTAGCAAATGCAACATTTATAGTGGAAAGCAGACATACATATGACTATCGACTTGATGTATCAATCAAAACCATAAAATAACTAAATGATCCACTATATGGATGAATAGATTCACATATATCTCCATGAATCCTTCATAAAAAGGATGGAGATTCAACAATGACTTTTGAGAGAAATAGTCTGATAATTAACTTACCTTGAAAACATGCAGATCACGGATATTCATTGGGTAAAAATATCTTTTGAATCTTTAAGGAATACCCATGTGAATTTTCAAAAATTCGTCTCATCATTATAGATCCCGGATGTTCAAGGTGATCATGCCAAGTCATAAATATTTTGGAGTCAATGCATTTCTAATGCACTACCACATATGATTCAATTGTTCTCATCTTTATATAATATAATCCAGAAGATAAAGCAGACAATTTTTCTAATACGAGTTTCTGACCCAATGTTATTTTAGTAATAAGAAGATGTTCTTTACTGCCTTCATTGGTCGCTTCAATATGGTAATCATTTTGACGTATATCTTTGAAACCCAATAAATTTCTTCTAGATTGTGAGGAAAATAAAACATCATTAATACAAAATTTGGTGTCATTAAGCAAAATAATATAAACTCTTTCGGAGCTCTCAATTAGATCTGATGAACCTGATATGGATATAGGTTTTGCTTAGTGTTAGATTTTGAAAATATTTTTTATCTTTAAAAATTGTTTGAATTGTAGCACTGTCAGTCAGACATATATATTTATCATTCAACTCAGAGATAAGAAATTCATCAATGTGATCTATGATTCTACAAAATATACAAAACTTTTATTACAAATAATAAAGAAAATATATTAATTGAGTGGAATACTTCCATCTCCAATTAGGTGATCAATTCTACTATCAGGATCTTTAAAGAAATCACAAACATCAAGATGAGTGATATCTCCATCTGCTGATTTTAATAAATCATCTAATGGTTCTATTAAATTTGTTTCAAGCATTATATTATTTCCTTTAATAGATGTTTGATATAAATCAGTTAAGTGCATGGCCGTACGACAAGTACGTGACCAATGTCCAGTCATTCCATATCTATAGCACACCTTTTTACTTCTCTTTGAAAAATTACTCTGAGGATTTTTACCCCTTTCTGAGTTGTATCACTTCTGGTGATACAGTATATTATTATTATCCCTTTTACTGTGGTCACTTCTGGGACCAATATTTCTATCATTTCTCTTTCTACATCCATACCACTAATTTCTTCTAAAGGATGCACCATTCGCTTCTGGGAATGATGCAAACCTATTACCATTCATTTTAGGGAATGATATTGAGTCATTAGGGCATGACTGATAGTTTTTTAATAAGAGTTCATTGTTCTGCTCAGCTACTAGAAGACATGATATAAGTTCAGAATATTTCTTGAACTTTCTCTTTCGATACTGCTGCTGCAATAGCACATTCGAGGCATGAAATGTAGTATAAGTCTTCTCTGGCATATCATCATCGGTGATTTTCTCACTGCATAATTTTAGTACTGAGCTTATTTTAAAAAATATGAAATTATACTCACTAACACTTTTATAATCTTGCAACCTCAAGTGCAACCATTCATAACAAGCTCTTGGGAAGATGACAGTCTTCTGGTGTTCATACCTCTCTCTTAAACTATTCCACAAAATATAGGGATATTTTATTATAAGATATTCAGTTTTTAATTCTTCTTGAAGATAGTGGCGAAGGAAAATCATTAATTTAGCACGATCCTATAGGGACGTTTGATTTCCTTCTTTAATTGTTTCATCCAGGTTCATCGCATCAAGATGGATTTCAGTATTAAGAATCCATGCTAAATAATTTTTCTCAGAAATATCAAAAACAACGAATTCCAATTTTGTAAGGTTTGTCATTTTAGAGAAATAAGACCATTAGTTTCAAAATTGGTAGAACTGTCGTGCTGATAACGTGTTATGAAACTAAAATAAAAACTACTATTGCAAGAAAAAATATTTGAAATTTTTTATTTCTCAAGAACTGAATTTTCCCTTTTCCTTTCTTTATTTCTTTCTTTCCTATTTATTTCTTTCTTTCTTTATTTCTTTTCTTTTCTTCTTTCTTATGCTTGTACAAAACTAATCGAAGAAGCTCATATTTATAGGTATAAATTATTGTACAAGTTACTGTATATATTAAGAAAAAAACATTAATCATGGGAAAAGAGGGATATAATGGTAGAGAGAGAAGTCATTCATTACTTCCTCAATAATTCTAACAATATTTTATTATTCATCAATTTATAATTAACTTTAGCGGCTAGTACGCTGTCGTGCGTCTGGTTTGGTTGGTTTGATTTGTTGGTTTGGTTGATTGGAGTTTGGATCATCTGGTCGGTTTGCCTTGGAGGTGGCATTTTAGTCAACTGTTATTTGTACGCAGTTTGAATATTTTGGCTCATTTTATTCTGTAGCAAGGATATGATGGGACATTTATATTATTAAACGTTTAACTTTTTATTAAGATCAATGATGTACGTGTTACTCATTTATAATTATTTTATAATTTTAAATAAAATAATATTTTTTTAAATCTTTAAAAACATTTAATTAAAATAAAAGTCAAATTTAAATTAAAAATATATATTATTTTAATTAATAATTGTACTCAATTTGTAATTCAGTAGTACCTGTATTATTTTTGTTTTACTGAATTTGTTTTTATACGCTGCACAGTAATCATGATAAGGTTTGACAAACGCAAGTCATGTGGTAATTAAGGATAGTACTAATTAATTATATCAAGGAGAAAATAATTACATCTAAATAACATATGTTTCTTTTTATTTTTAATTTTTGGGAACTGATCTTACCATAAATTCTTCAAAATATTATATATATCGATCATATTATCAACTAAAAAACTAGTATGCTATGATGATGTTGATGATATAATATTATATAAATACACTTAGGGCTAGCTCTTTGGATACTACGATTAATATCTCAGAATATTTATAAATAGTAGTGAAATAAGTTGAATTAAGATATTGTATTAAGTTTTTAGAAAATAAGAAAAGAAATTGAATAAAAATAATATAAAATTAGAAATTTATTTGAATATATAACTTTTAATATTATTTTTATTTTAATCTTTTACTTCTCTAGTGTATTTTTCTTTTGTGCTCGTGGTGGTAAAGCTTTAATATTATATATATATATATATATATATATATGTATGTATGTATAAAATAGAGCGAGCCTTAGTGACTTTTATGCTACAAAATGTAGCGCGTAGCTTGTAAAATATAGGCTTTTTCTTCTAAATATATTTACTGTATATTGGGACATTGTCTATTTATGTGGATCAATAAAGCCTCTTACTTAATTGCAAAAACAAAACAAAAAAATATTCACATGATTAAGGGCTTATTTGATATCTCATCTCATCTTAACTTATTTCAACTAAACAATCTAATTATTATTCACAAAGACACAAACCATCTTAACTCCTCTCATTATCCTAATGAATTCTAAATTTTGGCAGTTCAATATTAAAGTCGCAAAGGAGCAGGGTTATAGATCCCCTAGCTTGGAAGGAAAACATTAGAGATCAGAATGAAAGAATATCAGAACATGTATGAGAAGCTGATGATCTATATCATCATCTTCTTATAATTAAAGGAAATTCAACTCGTGTCATCCTAATTAAATGAGAGAGAGAGAGAGAGAGAGAGGAACCTGCAAAAGCTGCTTCAACAGCATCATTTTTAGAGTTCCTAATGTCAAGAACTAGTCTGGTATTGTAGTGACTATTGGAGGCATAGAAATCCGAAAGAGCCATGTTGATGCAACTCAACCCCATCTTCCCCTTCCATGAATCCATGAAGTCCAGAATGACACCCACATGAACTGGGATAAATGTCTTGTTTTGTGCCTTGGCCATAAAAATCCAGCTTTCAAAATTAACAATGAAAAAGAAAAGAGACAAAGCAATTATGGTAGCCACCCTCATGGTTGATAATTAGGTTCAGAATCATGCGGTAGAGAAGCTAGCTTTTAAGATTCATTTGTCAAGTAGAGGAATCTCATTTATAGGGATATCTTATTCCATTGGCAAGAAAGATGAACACGTAAGACCACTAGAAGTTGAAATTATTTGGGAATCATAACGATATAGTTTGAATTAAAATGTATCATTGAATTTTGGAAAATGAGAGAACGAGATTTAACAAGAATATTAGAGGTTATAAAACTTGTTCGAACATAATTTTTAATATTATTTTTATTTTAAAATTTAAAAATATTGTTTTGATTTTTGACTTTTTGTTGGTTATAAGTTGGAAAAGTTAAATGGGTTTTGTGCTTCGGTATATAATGAGTAGATGAAGATTTTAAAATTTTAAAATTTTAAAATTTTAAATTAAAAAGTATTTTATAATTGAGTGATATTTTGAAAGGAATTTATGTGAAGTTTTTAGAAAATATGAGGACATCTCGTCACCCAAACAAAGCGTAATCTAGAGATAATTTTATGGCACACAAGCTAGATAACTTTATGGCACACATAAGCTAATTGATAGGAAGATGCGGATGTTATATTTATATAACCCTTACTCTCATGTGTGTACCAAGGCTCTCTTAATATATAAGTGAATCTAACACATGAAATATTTAAATAAACGAGTAAAGTATAGATAAGTTAAGGTTTAAACTCAAAACCTCTACACATACATGATTGTAAAATCACCTCTCGTGCCAAAGTAAGGCCTTGTTTGTTTTGTTTTTTTAAATAAGTTGAGATGAAAGTTGAATAAAATATTATTATAATAATTTATTTAATATTATTTTTATTTTTAAATTTGAAAAAATTAAATTATTTATTTTATTTTGTATAAAATTTAAAAAAATTATAATAATTAGATGAGATGAATTAAAATAAACTGTAAAAACAAACAAGATCTTATAATTTAAGACAATGATAATCTTATAAACACAATCATAAGAAACATAATAGACCACCTACGATCATCCAGAATTACATGCGAGAAATAAAAAGGTTACTAGCTAGTTAAAAAGAAGAAAGAAAATAAAGAACGAAGGGGAAGTTGTTCATGAAGCTAATAAAACATGAAGCATTAGAAACATAATACATATTAGACAGCCACTTAAATACAATGATCTCCATGAAAACACACACACACACACACACACACACACATATATATATAAGTTTTTAGTAACACAATCTATCGGCATGAACCTGCGGGCCGCCACCAGCCAGTGTTCGAGCAAACACAGAACTAACGTCCAGTAATTAATTTTCTCATGCACGGTACTCGTGCTTAATGCACCAGCCTTATATAAGGCACTGCCTCATAGCCCCTCAAGCACTGCTACTTAATTAATTATTATTTATTGTTTCTCGAGGTTGATGATTTAGTGGATCTGATCTCCCTAGTTCACTACAACACATACAAATTTTTGTCGCGTTTTATTTTTGCCTCGATCACTATTGGCCAAGAAATTTCAATATTCTACCTTTCCCTTCCAAACTTCCCACGAGTAATATGGTCGTTGTGAATTAAACTCTTCTTTGCCGTAGTTTTTTATCGCAGAAAAAATTCTTGCTGCAATTAAAATATAATATATTTATTGCTTACAGGAGTTGTCGTAGTAAATTTATTTGCTGTGATTAGGTGTTGCTGCATTGCATGAAAACAACCCTTTTGGGAGTTTTTAATTTAGCCTTAAGAGAATTATCTAAAGAATTTACCGCCCAATCATTAGAAAATTAAAAGCAAATAAAAAATACATACTTCGAAGAGAGAGACGCTCCCGAACACCAAACCCTAGCTTACTACCATCGAAGAGAATGCAAGTAGGAAGGGAGAGGGAGGGCGTATCCCCTCTAATCTTGCCGGCCGGTATATGGGTTTTGTCTGGGCTAGTTTTGCCTTTTTTTAGGTTTCTTGCCAGCCGAGTGGGGGTAGTGTTGTGGCCTTCTCTGGTGGTCTTCGGCCACCACGTGCACCACAGGAGGATCCCTTTGTCGCCGATCTACTTGCCGTTCGAGGGGCTTCGCCACCGGATGCAGGGTGTCTTCTACGCACGGGGTGAAGATCCTGGTTTACGTCCGTTTTTTGTGTGGGATCTGTGCGTGGTCGCATTGAAGCTCACGACTGTTTTGCGCGGAGGTGCAGCTCCTTCGGGGATAACCGTGACAGCTCCGGAACCTCCCACAATATCGCATCACGTGCCACTACCTTGGTGGATCTTGGCGCTATTTTTATTTGGTGTTGTGTTGGTTTTGTTAGCTTTTAATAATCTAGAATACTCTTATTTTAGAGTTGGTTCTTGCTCCTATTTGTTGATTTTTCTTATTTGTCCGATTTGCAAAACGCTTTCTACATCCAGATATGTTGTCCGTTTATGATTACATATTTATTTGAGATGAAGATTTGGGTGTTGATCATTTTAACCCAGGAAGGTATACTTGACAAGCTCTTGGGAGACGGCCTTTTGACTCTGATAATTGTAATTCCATTGAGTGTGAAGGTTATAGTCATATTAGTTCTTTCTATGAAAAATAATAGAGTTTGGAAATCTGGAATATCAAATTGTTCTTGTGTCTTGACTATTTTCAACAGTAGTTGATCAGATGATTTATATAGTTAAACTAGTTGCTTGGTATCATCTTGACTTGTTAACTTCCAATTTCTTGTTATATTTTTGTTACCCGTGATATACATCTTTTAAAGCCTGTTTCAAGTGTTGTCCAACTTATTTGCTTTAACTCCCTAGAATCCTAGGAAGGAAATCAATTATTTCTCAATGCAGTTATTAAATTATGATTTAGTCCTAGATGATGTTATTAAATTTTGGTTTGGTACTAGTGTATTTTTTTTTCAACTATTATTTCTGGCATTTTTTAAGGTCATTTGAAGCGATTCCATTTCGCCGGAAAAAGCAAATATTTCATCAACAAACCCCTTGTGACGAGAAACAGAGCAGATGCCATGCCCATTTTTCTGCGTTTCGTCTGCGACTTAGAAACCGCAGTAGATGATTTTTTGCCGCGGTTTAATCACTTGTTGTGGCAACTTTTTGGCGCCGCAAAAACCATCATATGTTGTAGTGGTTTAATTTAATGTTGTCTTAAACGAAAATCACACTACATTTGTAACGAGTTATTTGTGATGAAAATAATTATTTGTAGTAAAAATATATTTATTTTAATAAAAAATAACTAATTTTGTAAATAATAACTAATTATAAATAAATAATTTTTTTTATAGTGTCAGCACCCTTGAATGACAGATCAATACTCCTTTCGCAATTTGATGACTACCAATGGCCATTTCATCACTTTACTACAAGCTATATCACTCATTTTTGAGTTAATTATCCTTTTGTTAATAGGCGATTATAATTAAAAATATGCGGCATGAAATAATCGTAACATTTTGCATGCTTTTATTAATGATGTGATGATATTTTAGTATGGAATTTTCATCACTTACAAGTTTGGTGTGATGATTTTTTTTTTTTAGAAATAATTTTAATTCATTAAAATTCAAGAATATGAAATCTATAATGTGACTAAATAGTTACATATTAATGATCAACTTTAAAGTCTCTTAAATAGAAAACTATCACTATTTTCAAAAGAAGATATTTACTAAATTTTTTCAAAGAGACATCTACTAAGTTTGGTGTGATGATAACCCATCCTCTTCATTATCATTCAAGTAAATTCCACGAAGATCATACCGCACACAAAAAGATGCCATTTGTCTGAGATGTATTCGTTTATGACTTTGACTAGATGCAGACGAACAACTAATTTATTTATAATTGTTGTACTTTTCCACCGGGAGTTAAAGAAACTGAAATTATATATACAGAGGAGTAATGCTATTCTTACAATCGGCCGATCCCGAATGTGATCCCGCCTATTGAATTTTTTTTTTTTTTATATAATTTGTTTATCATTTTTAAATATTTTAAAAAAATAAAAAATCACAATATTAATGAAATATATAATTTTAATTATTATTTAAAAAAAATAAAAAAATTTTCTATATAGAGAAGTATTTCTCTATATAGAGAGAGATAATCATGATTGGATCATGTAATGAGATTATTAATATTTCTAATATATATATTGCTCATGAAGTTGTTGGTTCAAATCATGAAAGGATGAGATAATTAATTATCTGGTCCCAACAAAGAATTTTTTCTTTTGCTACATGAGTGACTTTAGATCTCGATCTTTTTTTTTTTCCTTTCTCAGCAGAATGTACTCATGGCGATTAGGTCTACGATTTCTGTCTCTATTTTTTTCTACCTTTTTTCATAAAGAGGGAATTTCTTCGTGTGGTTAGCCTTTGTTTGGATTTGAAAAGTATTTTATTTTATTTTATTACTATAATTTTTATAAATATACACAAAATATATAATATATAAACAATTCAATTAATTTTTCAAATCTCAAGAAATAATAATATTAAAAAATAATTTTTTATTTAATTTTTTATCTTTCATCTAAAATATCTCATCACATTTTAAATCCAAATAAGACACACCACCTAAACTTCTAAGGCTTATATAAATAAATTAATTCTTAAAATCCAGCAAAAAGCATGAAAATCGTGGTTAAAAGCCTTTTGTCACCGTTTTGTATCACAAGTGATGGTGGGAAATACAGTACATCTCAAATGTGTGAAATTTTACAGTAAAATTCTTTGCCCTAAAATATCTTATATATATTCAATACATTTATATTCAATATCAATATATAAATGTAATCATTTATATATAGCTCAATATTTCAACTAATTTTCTATCACTATCAAAATATTATATGTACTTAATTCATCATGTCTTATATTTCTATTTTAATCTTCATCCCGGAAAGGGTGAGGAAAGTCTTGGTCATTTCTCATTAATACTTGGGCCCTATTTATTCCAGTCAGTCAGTACGACAATTCAGCATATTCGGAGAAGCAACCTCTTGTTCAACATCAAATAGAAATGACCAAATAAAATATTCAGCATAGCTCCAATGTCGACAATCAGTACGACAATTCAGCATACGACAATTCAGTACGACAATTACTTGAGTCGTGTCATATAGAAGATTTGACTTGTTCAACATCAAACAACATAAAAGGGTCTAGTTTGCTCCAGCCACAAACGGCTGTATTTCGGCTAGGAGATTTCTTCTTTTTTTTTTTTTTGTAATTTTTAATATTTTTTTAAATCACTACATTCTTTAAAAATAAATTCTTCATTAGTAAGTAAAAATAAAAATAAAAACAGAGTTGGGATTTTTTATTTGTGGCATTGGAGAGTAAGTTTAGCATTTTTCAAAATAAAATTGACTACTTCTAGATCACTACAAGAAATTTTAGGATTACCGACATTTGCTTAGCTCCAATAACAGTCAAGATAAATGCTGTTAATTGATTAGAGTCGTTTATTTGCCGACTCAAATAAACGCGGGCACACTGTGGTCGTTATTTATATGTCCCAGGGTTAGCGGCGTTTGTTACTGGGATTTATTTAAATGCAGTCAAATTCTTAAAATTGGTGGCGTTTACCTAAACACCGCCACTAGGTTATTGTCATCCATGTGTATAAAATAGCGGCATTACAATAAACGCTGCCACTAGTACATTGCCGACGTATTTTATAAGTTATTGACGTTTATGTAAACGTCGTTACTAGTCTATTTTCGCCCATTTTATAAATTGACAACGTTAATATAAACGCCACCACTAGTACAAATTACCGGTGTTTCAGTAAACGCCGCTACTAGTCCATTTTTGTCCATTTTATAAATTAACGACGTTAATATAAATGCCGCCACTAGTACATTGTCGACGTATTTTAGGCGTGAATGTAAACGCCACTACTAGTCCATTTTCGCCCAATTTAGAATGCGCTAATAATATGAGATACCACAATAAAAATCTATATAAAATAATAATAAATATAATATAATGAGTCATTATTCATATAATAGAAAAAAAATTACAAATCAAATCACATAAAAGTGATTTAATAACAATTATTATATATAAAATCATTACATGCGAACAAACCTCAACATCTTAACTAACAAACGATTTCAAAACTCCGTTACAAATGAGATTAGCCAAATAAAGTTTGTACGGCTTTCCACAGTTCATTTCCCATATGCCTCTTGTCAAAGTCTACTTGACGTAGCTCTTCCTTTCACAAATAATAAATAAGTGATTCTAATACCATAACGTCCCTATGCATGATCGAGAGACATAAAAAAAATTGTCAGATATCTTAAAATTCATGCATCAGTACACATTATTCAAAGTATACACAAGTGTATGCATGTGTGTGTATACAAGCAAGCTAGTATGGCTTATAAATGAATTCTTGAATATATAATGAATAAAAAAAGATTAGTCCCTTTCGAATTCTAACCTGTTACTCGTGTGGCAGCTGAAAACAATAACATCTAAGTCAAGTCTCATTGTACTAGTCGTGAAAGTTGAAACCATTCCCATCTAGAAGGCTACAAGTAAACCAATAAATACCAAAAAAAAAATAATAATAAGAACAAATTGTTTAGAAAATTTGTAGACAATTTCATAACAATCTCAGCTTCTATCCTATTGACATGTGTCTCATTCAAAGAATATTTCTATCACAATGACTCAGCATTTATTGAGTTTCCAAAGCATCTCCATTATATTATAGCAGTGACTTGTATGACATGGTCAATACGTCTTGAGTAACCTGCCTCTCTTCTTGTATACATCCTGCATTTAGTGAGTTTTCGAAGTAACCCATAAAATAAAGGGATAATTGCTTTCAATATTTTTGCATGTTTATTTTCCAAACTGTGCTTTCATCCTCCAAATTTCCAAAGCAAATTTTTTAAATATCACTGAACAAGTTTTAGGGCTGGGGAAATATTCTATTGCTTAGTGCTATAGGATAGGTGTAATATCATTCCTTTTAAAAAGTATTCCTTAGGTTAAATATTTATTTTGAGGTCATTTTAGCATTTTATGGAATTTTTAGAAACATATGGTGTTTAGGTATTAAAATCCAAGTGAAGATATTTAAGCTATTGGATGTAAAATTATGAATTGTGGTCAATTCTTGGATTTTTGAGCAAGGTATTAGCTATAATGTTTTAGTTTGAACTTACAGAAAAATATTTTTAAAAGATTCAGGAAAAAAATTTGAAAATTCGAAATTGGAAAAGGGGAACACATGTAGAGCTCAGATTGGTGTTCTCAGGTCACTCCACTAGTTTCAATAAAATAAGCATATCTCTCTTATTTGATCTCGGATTGAGGCAATTCAAAATTATATAGATCACTAAAATGGAGATATAAAACTTTCATGTTTTGAAACTTTGGAGAATCAAATTGTATCAAGGACTTATTTGGGCGAGAAATGATCAGACCTGAAATAGGCAAAAATTGGAACCCGAATTGTACATGTAGCACCACCTTACTATTGGGGATGAAATCTGATTGGTTTTCAAGATTTTTGGCATTTTGATAGGTGTAAGGGGGTATGTGGCAGGTGGAGGATGATTATCTAGAAGGTGAGTTAGCCAAAAACCATGGAGAAACTAAGTATGGCAAATGAATGGTTTGGAACTAGCCTAATCATCCAATTATCCATTTGTTGTTAACTAATAACCCAACCAAGCTCTAGAAAAATCATCTAACACACCCAAGTGGACCAATAGAGATGAGAACTAGTGGTAAAATGAGATTAAACTCCTAGAGGAGACGTGAGACACTTGGGGAGGCCAAGTGGCCGAATTCATCTCACTTGGGATTTATCTATATTTTGTTTTGTTTTATCTCCATATGTTGGAATTACTTGAGCCCTTGATCAAGATAAGATTGTAAGTGGAGCAAACGTGACCATTGGATGAAGGATTAGGGCCAAATACACCTAAATTAGGGGTATGATGCACCTAAGTGAGGAGGGACACCTCACATGTTTTGGCTATGGAAGCAAACCGATTGCCCCGAGCCTTTTCACCCCTTAAGCCGTGCATAAGTCGCCCCCTATGTCTATATATATGTGTATGAACTTCTCATCTCTTTTCTTTAGTAAAAACTTTCGGCCATAGTAGAAAAAGGGTAAGCAAAACTCACCTAAACACACTTACCTCACTAAAACAATAAAAGAGAGCAAAGTAGAGGTTTTAGAGGAGAAATTGCATAAGGCCTAACCAATCATCAATCCAAGTTTTGCAGAAAATTTGTAAGTACACAATTTAACCTAATATTGGTATAGAATAATTTATTTGAAGGTTAGATCATGTTTGTTACTTATTTAATCTTAAGCTTGTTTAAGTGGTGAAATGAAACATAATGAGTTTTAAATTAGATTTTTGTTATGGAAAAATACTAGGAAAAATTGCAAGAACTTAAGAATATGTTTTATTTTGATATATTAAGGAATTCAAGTGAAAATAAGGAGCTCTAGTTTGACAAAAAAAATAAGAAACTCATCCTAGCAATTTTTAGCCTTAATAGGGTTTTTGGGTGAATTTTTTATTTTAATTCTTATCTAATTAAATTTTGTTATTTGGATGATATTTCAATAATTATGATGAGTTTAGGGACTCTAGTTTACTTGAAAAAAAAATCAAGATTTATCATCCAAGAAATTGGTGAAGAATTACCTAAGAAAACATAAAGATTTAGGTTTGAATTTCTTTTTGAAAGTTAGGGTAAATTTAGTGATTCAGGAATGAGGAGTTTGGAAAAGTTAAAATAAAAGAAAATAAGTTTTCAACCCCTATAGTGTTCGCCCAGCTATGAATAATTAATATTCTACTATTTTATAATTTGTTATGTTTTGACGTTACCAGGTTATGTGACGTACATGTGAATGCACATGAAATATATTATTGTAATATATTTCTACATGTCATAAGATTCATGAGGACATGAAATATGCACTGAAAAGTCTAAAGTTATGTTCACGTCTCATTTCGTCACATAAGTGTCGTCATAAGTCATGACGTTTGATTCAAAGGAAACAAGATAAGAAAACTTTATGAGAATATGATAAGACTAAGATAAGCCTAAAGTCACGTCATGATGGGAACGACGATACGTGACGCCCGTATAAGTGATGTACTGACGGGAACGGCGATACGTAACGCCCATATGACTGACATGATTTGATAAGTTAAGAGTCGTGTCATGACGGGGACGGTGATACACAACGCCCGGACGACTGACATGACTAGTAGGGACGGCGATTCGTAACGCCCGCTATGTTAAGTATTTTCCGTGTCATGACGGTGAAGGTGATATGTAATGTCCAAAAGATTGATACGAAACTCGTCACGATGGGGACAGCAATATGTAACGACTAACGAGTTATATGTATGGCCAAACTGACACATCATGCTAAGAGAACCCGATGGGAACGGCAATATATAACGCCCGTCGAGATTATGTAACAAGTAAGACACAAAATTAAGAAAGAAAATAAAAGATATAACCTTTTTAGGTATGAGGTGGTGGGTCCATGTAAGGTATAAGTCTGTATAGAAAAATTGTCATCCACATGCATGAGTCTCATGAAATATTCCATAAGTTATATGCTTTTGTTATACCATGTATGATAATTTCTTGTTTTATCTATGCCTTATTTTATTAATTGTGTACTTATTGAGATTTTTAAGAAAATCTCTCTTTTGTATATTTTGTCTCTTTCCATAAAATTTTGAATATTATTGCAGAACCACATGATAGAGAAGGGGAAAGCCCCTATGACTCAAGGAATTCGACAGAGCCCTGAGGGGCCTACTGATTTCCCACTTTTTGATTGTTTCGACTATCCCATACATAATTATTTAACGGAGGTTCTGAGTCAGTATGCATCCGCCTCATCTATAGACTATCAACGTATCGGGTGCTGCTTGGTGTTGGACTTGCGTGGTTCGTTGTTTGTATGTGGAGTGTATAAAACTCTGTACGAGCAACACCTCCAAAAAGATATAGATATTAGTATGGATAAATTTTGATATAGGAGGGAATTTCCAAAGGTTAAGAAGGAGCCGAGGTGGCTCTAAAATGATATTTTGATAAAGTATGTATACGTGAATATCTAAGAAAAGTAATTGGGTTATGATGTAAATTAAGACAATGTAGTGATGTAAATGTTATGTTATGTTTGTGGTTATAGTTCCACCATGTGATCGTTAGCTTAGCCTGCAAAATTTTTTATTTAGACCTTTTAACACTGCGAATTTCATTGCACTTGATAGTAAGTTTAGGTGCATGCATTGAACTTCCAATATGTATGAGGGTAAGTTGCCGAGTGTTACTTACTCTGACTTTTCAATTTACGTTAAAACCTCAAGTGTAGATTGAGGATGTCACAGATTGGTATTAGAGCGATTATATCTCTGGGTAAATCCACATTGTCGTAGGAAAAGATCACATGGTATTAGAATAAACTTAAATCTTTATAAAAATGGAGTTGAGGTGATATTGGTGAATGCTTTAGATTTTAGAAGTTTAGAGTTATTGAGAACATGTAGCTCATGATGGAGTTTGGTATGTTTCAGGATGGTAAAATGGCAAGAATTCGCCCTTCTTCGAGATAAGTAGAGACAGCAACTCAGAGTCCTTCTTTGGTTACTCCTCCAAGGACGGAGGGGTAGGCGGTGCAAAACCCTCTTTTGGAAGGGGGGCAGACGGTGCAAAACCCTCCTTTGGAAGGGGGCAGATGGTACAAAATATTCTTTTGGAAGGGGGGTAGGCGATAGCTAAAGTCATTCAGTAAATGACAGAAGTGGTGAAAAACCAAATAGAACAAAGTCATTGTCACTAGCATGATGAAAATAGAGGAGAAACCTAGGGGTGTCCGTACGAAAGATTTTTAGTTTATCGATACCCACATTTTCTAGGAACTGAAGGAGTTTCAAAAATGGATAAATGGATTATAGATTTAGAACGTGCATTTGAAATTAGTGGTTGTACTAAAACTTAGAAGGTTCAGTATGCGAGACATCTACTGCAGGGAGAAGCTAGCTTATGGTGGGACACAAAAAGGAAGTTGTTGAAGTTAGAGCTGGGAGAGAATGTGGTGCCTACTTGGGAGAGATTTAAGAAAGAGTTTGATGACTGATTCTTTCCAGAGTTAGTGAAGCGACAAAAAGTCCAAGAATTTGCTACGTTGGTGCAAGGTAGCATGACTGTGGAGCAGTATATAGCATGATTTAAGGAGTTAGCAATGTTTGCCTCACACCTAGTAGCCACTGAGAAGATGAGGGCGCAGAAATTTCAAGAAGGGTTACAACCACGTATTCATATTCAGGTGGCATGTCTACAAATATAGAATTTTCAAGAGTTAGTGAATGTAGTGTCTTTCGCCAAAGTAGAACAAAGGAGTCTAGTGACGCAGACTCAAATTGTTGGGAAAAGGAGATTCCCATTTTCCGTTGGAAGAGATACCAGAAAGAAGAGCTTTCGTCCTACGAATAGAGGAAAAGGAACAGTAGCTATTGCAAATGTACTGGTTTTGTTTCCCTTGTGTGCTAAGTGTGGACGTCGGCATAGGGGAGATTGTCGAATAAATACTGGAGCTTGTTATAGGTGCGGCCAAGCAGCGCACTTGATTAGGGATTGTCCTCAAAATTTCCTTAGAGGAGTGGGACCATCAAGAGGAAAAGCAAAAGCTCTCGCGAAAGCCAAAGTTTATGCAATCACACCTAGAGAAGTGGACGTAGAGACTGACGAGGCAATCAATGCTGGTATTATTACTGGTAATTTATAATTCCTTTCTCTTGATTGATGTGTGGATTCTCTTGAATATGAAAATAATAGTAGGATAATTTTTCTAAGTAAGGTTAAACTGAAGAAATATATGGCTTATGCTTTGTTTAACTCTAAAGCGACGAAATCTTTTATTTCATATGAATATGTCCAGAGGAGCGAATTAGAAGTGGAACCCTTAGTGTAAAAAGTTTTGGTAGTTATACCCAATGGTAAAGTAATTGGATGTCATCGAATTGTAAGAAGTTGTCCTATAGAAGTTACAGGTTTGCAGCTAACTGCTAACTTGATAGTATTCTATTTGATGGAGTTTGACTTAATTTTAGGCATAGATTGGTTAGCTAGGAATTATGCCAAGATTGACTGTCGAAAGAAAAAGATAGTTTTTGGCATGCCAATGAAGGAAAGGCTTTGTTATAAAGGGGAAGTAGTTAATCCTATTTCCTCTATAGCAACTGCCAAACGGATAGAGAAAAGTATTAGAGAAGGAGCAAAGGTATGCTTGGCAATGATGATGAATTCTCTAGAAAAAGTTAAGGGTATTAAGGGGATTTTAGTTGTGGAAGATTTTCCTCAAGTGTTTTCAGATGACTTACCAGGATAACCCTCTGACCGGGAAACAAAATTTACTATTGAATTGAAACCAATTACGGCTCCAGTTTATAAGGCACCATATAGAATGGCACCTGTAGAATTAAAGGAGTTGAAGATGCAGATTGAAGAACTCTTGAAAAAAGAATTTATTCGACCAAGTTTGTCTCTGTGGGGAGCACCAATACTATTTGTAAAGAAGAAAGACAGGACAATGCAGATGTGTATAGATTATCGAGATCTGAATTAAGTCACAATTAAGAATAAGTACACATTACCTCAGATAGATGATCTACTGGATCAGTTGAGAGGAGCTTCAGTATTCTCTAAGATAGATCTTAGATTTGGGTATCATCAGCTGAAGATTAGAGAACAGGATATAGCTAAGACGGTTTTTCGAACTCGATATGGGCATTTCAAGTTTTTGGTAATGCTATTTGGGTTGACAAATGCACCAGCAATATTCATGGACTTAATGAATCGGATATTTAGACCATACTTAGATAACTTTGTAGTTGTCTTTATTGACAATATTCTAATTTACTCTCGGACTGATGAAGAATATAAGGAGCATTTAAGGATTATATTGAAAATTTTGCATAAGCATCAGCTTTATGCCAAACTCAGTAAGTGAGTTTTGACTGCGAGAAGTCAAATTCTTTGGTCATGTAATTTCAAGTGAAGGAGTTTCGGTGGACCCAGCTAAAATAGATGTAGTTATGGATTGGCAGCAACCCACAAATGTCCACGAAGTACGCAGTTTTCTGGGGTTAGCTGGATACTATAGAATATTTGTAGAAGAATTTTCTAAACTTCCCGTGCCTTTAATGGCATTGACAAGGAAGAATATTAAGTATGTTTGGAGTGAACAATGTGAAATAAGTTTTCAAGAGCTCAAAAGGAGATTGACTATAGCGCCAATTTTAGCCATACTAGAACCTCATAAGCCATATGTGATATATAATGATGCCTCAAAGATGGGTTCGTGATGTGTATTAATGCAAGAAGGAAGAGTAGTTGCATACGCATCCAGTCAACTTAAAGATCATGAGAAAAGTTATCCTACTCATGGTTTGGAATTAGCAGCTATTGTGTTTGCCTTAAAAATTTGGAGGCACTATTTATATAGAGAAATGTGTGAAATATTCACGGACCATAAAAGTTTTAAGTATCTATTTAGTCAAAAATTTTGAATATGAGGCAAAGAAGATGGATGGACACTATAAGTGACTTTCAGTGTGAAATTAAGTACCACCCTGGGAAGGTTAATGTGGTAGCCGATGCTTTAAGAAGAAAAACTCAAGCAGAAGAGTTATCAGTACTAGCAGTGATGCAAGAATTACTCGTTAACAGGTTGCCAAAAGAAATCAAATTGATGGTGGTTCAGGAAATTGTTCCCCTAACAGATGAGGAAATTAAAGAAGGATAATAGAAGGATGTTGAGTTGGAAAAGGTAAGGCAACAGTTATCGAAAGGAAAATGGTCACCACATTATCTGATTTCGGGTAATGGAATATTATATTATAGAAAAAAGGAAGGTGATTCCTAACAATCCAAAGCTAAAAGAAAGATTGTTAAAAGAAGCCCATTGTACACCATATACTGCTCATCCCGAAAGTACTAAGATACATCGGGACTTAAAGGAAAAGCTTTGGTGGGAAGGAATTAAGAAGAATGTTGTAGCTTTTGTAGCAAAATTTCCAATGTGTCAGTTAGTGAAAGCAGAATACCAAAGATCAGCTGGCTAATTGCAACCCTTACCGATTCCTGAATAGAAATGGGAAGACATATCTATGAATTTTGTAGTCAAGTTACCAAGAACATCCACCGGAAAGAATTCAATCTGGGTGGTAGTTGATCGGTTAACAAAGAGTGCTCACTTTCTGCCAATTTCAAATACGGATTCAATGGAGAAGTTAGCACGAATTTATGTGAAGGAAATAATTCGTTTATACGAAGTTACTAAGACCATAGTGTCAGATCGGGATCCTAGGTTCACGTCTCGATTTTGACAAAATTTACAAAAGATGATGGGCATAAGTCTGAATTTTAGCAATGCGTATCATCCTCAAACGGTAGACAGACTGAAAAGACTATTTAGACTTTAGAAGATATGTTACGAGTTTGTGTCTTAGATTTTGGTGGTGATTGGGAAAGTTTCCTACCATTGATTGAATTTGCTTATAATAATAGTTTTCAAGCTACCATTCAGATGACACCTTACGAAGCATTATATGGAAGAAAATGTAGATCCCCCATATATTGGGATGAAGTTGGTGAAAGTAATATATTGGGACCCGAATATTTGTAAGAAGTTAAGGAGCAAGTTGAAAGGATCAGAGGTAGAATGAAGACGGCACAGAGCAGATAAAAGAACTATGCAGATAACCGTAAAAGGGCTTTAGATTTTATGGTAGGCAACTGGGTATACTTAAAATTCTCACCTATGAAGGGAGTAGTGCGTTTTGGAAAAAGGAGAAAATTAAGTCTTCGCTACATTGGACCGTATGAGATTTTGGAGAAAGTAAGGCCAGTAGCTTATCGTCTAGCTTCACCTGTTGAATTACAAAGAGTTTATGATATTTTTCATATGTCTTCTTTAAAGAAAAGTCTAGGAGAAGGATCAGCGACGATAACGGATTTAGGCCGTATCAATTTACGTCCCAATTTAACATACGAGGAATGGCCTGTAAGAATTGAAGATCAGATGGAACAAATGTTACGAAATCGTGTTATTTCATTAGTCAAAGTACTTTGGAATAATCCCGCTTTTCAAGAATTTACTTGGGAACGTGAGGACGTGATGAGAGCTAAATACCCTCATTTGCTTAAAAACTGATTATGTTTGACTGTACTTTGTTTTGACTATGCATGTATATGGTGTGACTTTCATGAACACAATACATTTATTTCTTATATGTTGTAGTGGTAGTAATTTATTATTTGGTCTTAATAAGGAAATGGTACGTACTAAAAGAACTGCAAAAATCTCAATAACCCCGATAAATCAACAAAAACAAAGATCTGAAAGACTAAGAGAAAGAATTCACAAAGAAAAAAAAAGTCAAATGAAAGTTGAAAGACTAAAGAGGTTATAAAAAAAATGAGTGGCATAGGACACATATTATGGACATTGATAATAAAGGAAACCCTATGTTCAGAAAAGCCTTGCTTGGTGAAGAGAGAAAACCTACTAGAAAAGAATTGAAAGCTGAAAGAGAATTTTTACAAAGAGTAGATAAAGGGATAGTTGTGGTAGTAAAGTTTTCTGATAATTCTGAAGATCGTAAGCGTCAAAATGAAAAAGGTCCAATAATTATAGAAACAAAAGCAGAAAGGTTGCTCAAATTACAAGAAATGAGCGTTAACATGTATTACGACCCAGACCTAGATACAATCTTTTATTTTTCACAGCATTCAATGCCTGAAGAAGAAAGAGTGCCTACATCGTTGGAGGAGTAGATCGCCACCAATACCAGAGGTATAAGATTTTTATTTTGAGTTCATTAATTTAAAAAGTTATGTCTTAACGATTTCGATGACAAAATCTTTATTTTAGGAGGGAATGATGTAATAACCATTCCTTTTAAAAAGTATTCCTTAGGTTAAATCTTTATTTTGAGGTCATTTTAGCATTTTATGGGATTTTTAGAAATAAATGGTGTTTATGTATTAAAGTCCAAGTGAAAATATTTAAACTATTGGATGAACCATTATGAATTGTGATCAATTCTTGGAATCTTGAGAATGGTATTAGCTAGAATGTTTTAGTTTGAACTTAGAGTAAAATAATTTTAGAAAATTAAGGAAAAAATTTAGAAAATTCGAAATTGGAAGAAGGGAACACATGTAGAGCTTGGATTGGTGTTCTCGGGTCACTCCAACCAGTTTCGATAAAATAAGCATATCTCTCTCATTTGTTTTCCTATTGAGGCGATTCAAACTTATATAGATCACTAAGAGGAAGATATAAAACTTTCATATTTTGAGTTTTCGAAGAATCAAATTATATCAAGGAATTATTTGGGCAAGAAGTGATCAAACCTTAAATAGGCAAAAATTGGAACCCGAATTGTACATGTAGCACTGCCTTACTATTGGGATGAAATCTGATTGGCTTTCAAGATTTTTGGCATCTTGACAGGTGTAATGGGGTATGTGGAAGGTGGAGGATAATTATCTAGAAGGTGGGTTAGCCAAAAACCATGGAGAAACTAAGTATGACAAAGGATTGGTTTGGAACTAGCCTAATCATCCAATTATCCATTTATTGCTAACTAATACCCCAACCAAGCTCTAGAAAAATCATCTAACATACCCAAGTGGACCAATAGGGATGCGACCTAGTGGTAAAATGGGATTAAAACCCTAGAGGAGACGTGGGACACTTGGGGAGGCCAAGTGGCCGGATGCATCTTACTTGGGATTTATCTATATTTTGTTTTGTTTTGTTTTATCTCAATGTATTGGAATTACTTGAGCCATTGATCAAGATAAGATTGTAAGTGGAGCAAACATGACCATTGGATGAAGGATTAAGGCCAACTAAGCCTAAATTAGGGGTATGATGCACCTATGTGAGGAGGGACACCTCACATGTTTCGGCTATGGAGGCAAACCAGTTGCCCCAAGCCTTTCCATCCCTTAAGCCAAGCATAAGTCACCCCCTATGCCTATATATATATGTGTATGAACTTCTCATCTCTTTCCTTTAGTAAAAACTTTCGGCCCTAGTAGAAAAAGAGCAAACAAAACTCACCTAAACACACTTACCTTACTAAAACATCAAAAGAGAGCAAAGTAGGGGTTTCGGAGGAGAAATTGCATAAGGCCTAATCCAATCATCAATCCAAGCTTTGCAGAAAATTTATAAGTACACAATTTAACCTAATATTGGTATAGAATAGTTTATTTGAAGGTTAGATCATGTTTGTTACTTATTTGGTCTTGAGCTTGTTTAAGTGATGAAATGAAACCAAATGAGTTTTAAATTGGATTTTTGATATGAAAAAATACTAGGAAAAATTGCAAAAACTTAGGAATATGTTCTACTCTGGTATATTAAGGAATTCATGTGAAAATAAGGAGCTCTAGTTTGACAAAAAAAAAATAAGAAACTCATCCTACCAATTTTCAGCCTTTATAGGGTTTATGGGTGAATTTTTTATTTTAATTCTTATCTAATTAAATTTTGTTATTTGGATGATATTTCATTAATTATGATGAGTTTAGAGATTCTAAATTACTTGAAAAAAAAATTCAAGATTTATCATCCAAGAAATTGGTGAAGAATTACCTAAAAAAACATAAAGATTTAGGTTTGAATATATTTTTGAAAGTTAGGGGAAATTTAGTAATTCATGAATGAGGAGTTTGGAAAGGTTCAAATAAAAGAAAATAAGTTTTGAACCCCTATAGTGTTCGGCCAGCTTTGAATAATTAATATTCTATTATTTTATAATTTGTTATGTTTTGACGTTATAAGATTATGTGACGTACATGTGGATGCACTTGATGTATGTTACTGTGATATGTTTCTACATGTCATAAGATTCATGAGGACATGAAATATGCACTTAAAAGTCTAAGGTTAAGTTTATTTCTCATTTTGTCACATACGTATCATCATAAATCATGACGCTTGATTCAAAGGAAACAAGATAAAAAAACTCTATAAGAATATGATAAGACTAAGATAAGCCTAAAGTCATGACATGACGGAAACAACGATACATGACGCTCGTATGACTGACGTACCGACGAAGATGACGATATGTAATGTCCATCGTAAAATAAGAATCATGTCACGACAGGGACGACTAACATGATTTAATAAGTTAAGAGTTATGTCACGACGGGGACGGCAAAATGTAATGCCCGCTATGTTAAGTATTTTCCGTGTCATGACAAAAATAGCAATACGTAACGCTCGGAAGACTGACACGAGACTCGCCACAATGGGGACGACAATACGTAATATTCGGACGACTAACAAACTATATGTATGGCCAAACTGACGCATCATGCTAAGAGAACCTGGTGAGGACGGTAATACGTAACACTCGTTGAGGTTATATAATAAGTAAAACCCACAAGATTAAAAAAGAAAATAAAAGATATAAATGTTTTAGGTATAAGGTGGTGGGTCCATGTAAGGTTTAAGTCTGTATAGAAAAATGGTCATCCATATGCATGAATCTCATGAAGTATTCCATAAGTTATATGCTTTTGTTATTCCATATATGATAATTTCTTGTTTTATCTATGTCTTATTTCGTTAATTGTGTACTTACTAAGATTTTCAAGAAAATCTCACTTTTGTCTGTTTTGTCTTTTTTTGAAAAATTTTGAATATTATTGCAGAACCACATGGCAGAGAAGGGGAAAGCCCCTACGACTCAGGGAATTCAATGGAACCTTGAGGGGCCCACTGACTTCCCACTTTTTAATTGTTTTGACTATCTCATACATGATTATTTAACGGAGGTTCTAAGTTAGTATGCATCGGCCTCATTTATAGAGTGTCAATGAGTCGAGTGCTACTTGGTATTGGACTTGGGTGGTTCATTGTTTATATGTGGAGTGTATAAAACCATGTATGGGTAACACCTCCAAAAAGATGTAGATATTATTATGGATAAATTTTGACATGTGAGGGAATTTTCAGAGGTTAAGAAGGAGCCGAGACGACTCTAAAATGATATTTTGATAAAGTATGTATATGTGAATATCTAAGAAAAATAACTGGATTATGATATAAATTAAGACAATGTAGTGATGTAAATATTATGTTATGTTTGTGGTTATAGTTCCGCCATGTGATCGTTAGCTTACTCTGCAGAATATTTTATTTAGACCTTTTATCGTTGCGAATTTCATTGGCCTTGATACTAAGTTTAGGTGCATGCATCGAACTTTTGATATGTATAGGGGTAAGTAATTGAGTATTACTTACTTTGACTCTTCAATTTACGTTAAAACCCCAAGCGTAAATTGTGGATATCACAATAGATAATATCCACATGTAGCTCTTTCAAAGAAACATGTTTGCATTCTTTGTTCTTGTATGTTATGAGTCTAACTATTAGTTAAATAAAAGTATCGTCTAACTTTCTTTATCTGCCATATGCTTTCATGCATCTTTAGGGATTATCTAAGTCAAAATCCTATTTTTATAACTAAAGAAAACATATCTAGTCAATACAAAATATTTATAAATAATCTTCATTGCATCAATAATATTTATCTCTTATCTATAAATATATATATATATATATATGTATATATATAAATAATATGCATATGAGAGGTCATCAATTAAGTTCTTTTTATCTCCTTGACGTATATCAAGTGTTATTTGGGTAGTTGTGACTAATTTGGGTGGTTATGTACCTAATGTTGTTCAATCAAGCTTTTTTGGGTAAGAGGTGTTGAGAATATATATTCAAGATGAAAAATACTGACCTCTTTTAGCTCTTTCTGAAATTGCAGAAGCCTCTTGATGGTTACCGCTCTCTGCATTGAAACTAAGAATCCTGGTTTAAGAGCAGACTTGGAATCTACAAATATTCCAATCTTTGTATAGTCTATAACATCTTCAAAAGGCAATTCAATACTATCACTGATTATAACAGGGATACACAAGCAAACCATAGAATCAAAGAGCCGGCGACTCGGTCGGCTGATGGAGTATCACCTACAGGATTCAAACAGAACTTAGATGTATGTATCCCTTGTGAAGCAGCACGTTGATTCTCTCTGGATTGTGTTCCATGTCTTATTATGCCATCTCCTTCTTTTTCAAGTACTTGGAAAAGTAAATCACGAATTTTTCCTCCTTACAAATATATAAAAAAGACATAATATCATAATGATAAGGGAATTAGACATTTAATCTCACTCAAGAAATTATTTTTCTAGTAACCAAGCATATGCAAATATCTGCATCAAAGAATATACAAATATCTCTATTGCAATATAATGTGTCCGGTTAATATAGATGGTTATGGCATTAAGCCAATTATCCTGATTTGACCATAAGTAATCAACACATTGCTGGAAAACTCATGGCCCATGCCTAAACCAATAGAAAAAGGATCTGTGAATAAAAAGATGCCAGTTGTCCATCGGGATATTGTCAATCATCTAGATAGCCACTTGCCTGTTGATGATGCAACATATCGACCCAGCTGGTACAATATCAACAATAACATAAACGCCAAAAAAAAAAAAACAGAACTAATCTATTGCATTGCCTCTTTGCAATACCGTGCATCCATGAAGAACAATAACGTCTTCTTAATATGGTATCCAAAAACAATTGACTCGGGTGGAAACATGATTTGATATTTGAAGAGGTGATCAACTTAGAATTAAATACATATATAATATGTATAAATTAGTACATATTATATATATATAAATATAATATATGCATGAATTAAATATGATAGTATAAATATTATATATATATATATATAATGTGCACAAATCTATATATATAATATACGCACGAATCTATATATATTATATAAATTATAATATATGCACAGCAGCATAAATCTATATATTTTTCTAAATATATTAATTTGTTAAGCTAAATAACTATTAAAGTAGTTTTATCATTTACTAGACTAAATAACTACTAAAATAATATATGCACAGGCTAAACCTTTACTTCTCTTCACCACACACTCTTGCAAAAATACATTAAGCAAAAAAGGGGAAAAAGGGATAAATAAACAAATATATAAAGTCGTAGCAAATAGAATAAGAAAGAGAACATAATATACGTTGGAATAAAGTACTCTACATTGAAGAAAATAAAATAAAAAAATAAAATAAAATAATGGAGCGAGAGTGATTAATGTATTGTTGAGAAAGAAATAGTTTGAGGAAAGCCTATAAAAGCATGATTGTTGTTGGTGAAAAAGGATATGTTAATAGGGACACCTGTATGATTTTGGATGGAATAGACTTATGGAAAAGAAAACATGTGGCCTGGTTAATTGACAATGATTTATAGAGCTGATTCCAATTTAATTGGGATAAAAGCTTAGAGGAGTTGAGTTATCCAAAATTATACTTATGTGAGCTACTTAAGACTTTGGATTCATATGTACTTAGTCAACTGAGTTCATTTCCTTTCGAAACGTGTTAGAAGTATCCATGCTTTGATATACAATTGTCATTTTAAATCTTCACTCAAGTTTGTCTGTCAAGGACGTTTTCAATCATTAACTATATGTAAAGTTTTCCATGAAAAGTCAAAAGAACCGGCTTGAGGAATGGTTAAGCTGCACATAGCATGTCTTCTAGCTTTACATGTTATGATTTGATCACATCTACTCCAAAGGGTCGAGTTATATTAATCAGATCACTTTCATGATTTGATCTGTGTGAATTTGTGTAGGAAGACAACATCAGACATAGGCCAACACGCAATGTACAAAATCTTAGTATTGATATCTGCGTACAGCTATAATAAAGTCGGACTAGTGATCTTGAAGTTATAGACTAGAGGAAAATAGGCTGCTCTCTAAATATATGCATGGACCATTGGTTTTAGACTAATAGTCTACAAGTTTGGGCGGGGGTAGGATAAAAATCTCAGCATTGTAGGGGTTGTAGGAGAAAAATAGTTACTAATCTAGGGTAGTAAACAGAGTTTTTAAAAAACAAATTGGGGGGGTTGGGGTACCTGGTTTTGCCCCTCAGTTACTGACCTACGTCTCCTTCAATCTTCGGCGTCTTCTTCTTCTTCTTCTTCTTTTTTCCCTTTTTCTCATTTTCGTTCTCAGTTTTCAACATCAACACAATGGCATCTCCCGAATCCTCCCCCATTTCTACAACCCAAAACCCAACTTCAGTTCCTCCACCTTCGTTCCACTTCGCAAATCACGCAGGCGATAAGTGAAGCGCTCAACCATTTTTTGAAGAGATTGTTAGAGCCAAACATCAAAAAACCAGAGGAGGCAGAATAGGATGCAATTGTTAGAGGCAAATATCAAAAAACATAATCACAAAATAGGTAATGAACACCTGGAGAGAAACAAACATGCAATAGCCATAACCAATAAAGAGCCTCTTCTACGAATCTCACTTGCATCAATCAGCATCTCTACTCTCTGTTTCGCCCATTTCAACTGGCCTTTAAGGCTTGAAATCAAAAGAGCACCCAATATATTTTGAGGACAAGCAGTAGAGGCGCCAATTAGTGAAATACCAACGCGATTTTTGGCCTCCACTTATATTTATTTAAGTAGCTCTAGCGCGACTGGGATCCTGCCCAAAATTCCCCTTTTATTTTTTGGTTTTGTTCTTTATTCAATTTTTTAAATAGTTTTAATATATATATATATATTGTAATAACCCGTTCTTTTTTTTTATATATATATACATCCCTAGGAATAGATTCATTTAGAAATTTATTATTCTTAAGGAAATTTTAGGAAAGCTATGGTAATTGGAAAGAATATTTAAATTAGAAACACATCAAGTAGTCATTGAAATAAGAAGAATTATGATCAAATATTTTATTTTTTTTTAGAATAAATTAGAATATTTTAGCTTTCATCTATAGAATAATTCTATCAAGGAGATTAAGAGAAAAATTTGAGAAATAGGAAGTGGAGTGGAAAAACACTTAGATAGCCTAAAAGTGGGTTCTCGGATTAGAAGAACATGTTTCGGTAAATTGATGATATCTCTCTCATATGACCTCTTATTTAGGTGATTCAAAAGTTTATGGATCACTAAGAGAAATATATAAAACTTTCATGTTTGGAGATTTTGAAGAAGCGAAGTGTATCAATGTGTTAACTGGGCTGGAAGTGGACTGGTCAGATTTGAGCGTAAACTGAAGCCCGAAAATAAATCAAACTACCGACCTACTTTAGGAGCCTCAATTTGATTGGTTCTCTACATTTTTATCTTCTAGATATGTGTAAAAAGGTTTCTATATGGTGGTGGAATAGTTTCTAGAAGAAATTTTTTTTATAATCATGGAAGAAATGGGAACAAAATCTGATTGGAGGAGAACCAACCAAACCAGCCAACTATCCCCTCCATTCTTAACCAGTTGTCAACCAAGCCTTAAGGGGATTCTTCCAAGAGGTCCTAAGGGTGTCAAGGAGATCTTGAACATGTGGTAAAAGGTGAATAAAAGAGGTAGAAATCGTGGGAGCCAACCAAAGGCCAAGTGGCTGGACTGATTTCATCCAAGATATTTCCAGATTTTGTTAGATTTTTTTTTATTTTTTTTATCTATGTGTTGTAATCTTTTTTAACCATTGATCTGGGATTATTTTAGATATGGAGGAAGCTTATCCATGAGATGAAAACCTTAGGAAATCATGAGATTTAGGGGTGATAATAAGGCCTAAGGTTTAGGAGGGACAACTCACACATTTAGCCAAAGGGGTTGCTGAAATGCCCCTGCCCTTTCCAGCCCTTAAGCAAAGTTTTCCCTCCTATAAATAGACCCCTAAGCTTCCCTTTGCTTCCTTTTAGAGAAGTCACATGAGTCCCTTGAGAGAAAACTAAGAAAAATATAAGAAATTGCACTCACAACACACACACATCAAAAAGAAGCTAAGTGAGAGTCTTGGAGAGAAGTATGGTGCAAAATCAACTCAAAACTACTCTTTTAGCCTTAAAAAAAAATTGTAAGTGCATTTCTTAATATACTCTTGGTGTGGTATAAGTGGCTTAATTTTTAGATTTATTTTGATGCCTATTTGATGCTTGTTTAAGCCTATGCATCATGTATGAGGTAGCTTAAATATTTTTATTCATGAAGTAATTTTTGTTGTGGAAAAATACTAGGAAAAATTTTAGTAACTTAGGAATATGTTTTATGATCATATAATAATAGGAATATGTGAAAATATGAGGTAATGATTTAGAAAAAATTGAAAGAACAACCTTAGTAACTTTTGGACCTCAAGGAGGTTGAGTTAACAGATTTACCCTCTTAAAGTAAAACAGTCATAACTTTTTAGTGGAAAGTCAAAATTGAATGATTCAAAAGGCTATGGAAAACGAAGACAGATATCTACAATATTAGTGTTTTAAGTTTTAAGAGATAAGAATTCTATGAAAGACGAAATTGAGAATAAGTGACAGAACAGAGTAGGAAACCCTTGAAAAAGGAAGATTTCCTTCACTTTTAAAACTTCTAGTGAATGTTTTGAATGAGTTTTTTTTTAACAAATATGATAATTTTGGAAACATAATATATTAGGAGGATTTTTAATAATTATTATCTTAAAAAGATAAAATAATAATAATAAAGTTTTATATAGATAAAAATAGTTCAAGAAATACTTAAAAATAATTAAATTAGAGAATTATGCAAATTTGTGGGCTTGAGTTGAATATAATAAAAGGAATAATAACTAAGGTTAATTTCTATAAGATTTCGGTCAGCCCTTTGATTTAATAAAATTTAATAATTTATTTAATTACATACGTATTATTTGCTAAGATTTGACGTTACGTATTTAAGTGACGTATGTGCATGTAAACTTTTGTGATGTACTTCTCTATGTCATATGCTTTACGAAAATAGAAAGCATGCATGTCACAAGTCTAAGGTTGCATGTATATTACTGTTCGTCACATATGTATCGTCACAAATCACGAAGTGTATTTTAAAAGAATACGATAAGAAAAAACGTTAAGAAAAAGTGATAAGTTAAGTGTCGTGTCACGACGGGGACGGCGATACGTAACGCCTGGAGGACTGACATGACTAGCGGGGATGGCGGTACGTAACGCCCGCAATACTAAGTAATTCCGTGTCAGGACGGGGATGGCGATATGTAACGCCCGAAAGATTGACACGAGGCTCGTCAGGACGGGGACGGCGATACGTAACGTCCGAAAGATTGATGAGCTTATGTATGGCTAAGCTGGCGCGTCATGCTGAGAAAACCCGGTGTGGACGGTGATACGTAACGCCCGTCGAGGTGATGAAATACGTATGACCCACAATATTACAAAAGATATTACAAGTAATAAGAATTTTAAGTTAATAAGAATGGGTCTATAGAAAATAACAGCCAATCATTTGCTTGTCACTCATACGCATGAGACACATAAGTTAATTCATATGTTATACATTTATCACGATCTTGTCATGTGTTTTATGTTATACTTTATCCATACCTTGTTATGTTATAAGTGTACTTACTGAGATTTCGAAGGAAATCTCACTTTTATTTGTTTGTGTCTTTTTGAAAAATTTAATTATTGTACAGGACCATATGGCGGACAGGGGAAAAGCCCCTATGTCTCAGGGAGCTCAGAAGCACCCTAATGGACCTTCTAATTTTTCTCTTTTTGATTTTTTTGACTCTCCTGTTATGGATATCTATGATCGACCGATGGGGATATGGAGACACGATGCATCTGCTTTCTCCGAGGAACAGAGACGTATCGGATGCTGTTTGACATTGGGCTTAGATGGAATGTTGTCCGTGTGCGGGGTTTACACAACTCCATATGGGCAATATCTTCGTCGGGACTTTTGTATTAGTATGGATACGTTTCGTTATGGGAGAGAGTTTTCAGAAGTCAAGAAGGAACCGAGGTGGTTCTAGTGTGGTAGTTGGATAAATATGTATTATTATTAAAAAACTGAGAAAACGAAATAGGTTATATATAATAGTACAATCTGATGTTATAAATATGACAATGTGAATATTATGGTTATATTTTACCATGTGATCACTAGTTTATTTTATAAATTTTTTTTAGATTACTTTCTGCTGTAAGTCTCATTATACATGATAGTAAGAATAGATGTACGCATCTTAAGATCGATACGTATGGAGTAAGTAGCTTAGTGTTACTTACTCAGACTTCCCAATTTACGTTAATACCCTTAGCGTAAATTGAGGTCGTCACATATATTACATTCGCTACATTATTAAAAAATATCTTACTTATTCATTAAATAAAAAATAATAATAATTTTTTTTAATAAAGTGTAATTGTTGTTTGTAACTTTAACATTTCTCTTTGCATTTTAAGCTCTCTCCCTCTCTTTCTCTCTCTCGATTATTTTTATTTGGATATCGATCATTTTCCATTCTCGTTCTTTTTGTTGTCACCTTTTGGTTACTTTTCAGCTATTTTTTGCATTTTCTTTGTTTCTAATAGCATAAATAATTAAAATTGAGAAGTTGAATATTACTAAAAGCGCCTTCTGCTTTTTTTTTACTATAAAATATCGGATTAGTTGTGAAAAAAATATAGTAGAACAATATCATTGATAGTATTAATTATTTTCCTTTTTCATCTTTAAGTAGACATGTATTTCCTTTGTTTTGGTAAGCTGGATGCCAAGTGTTCACGTTAATTTAATAAGAGAAGTATTTCACTGTTTTCTCAATTTTCATCTCTTTTGGTGTCAATAAGGTGGAGCAGGGGGGCTGGAAGGGATGTGGGTTACAGTGTGGGGAGGACGGAGGCGACGTGAGTGGTTTGGGAACGTGATCAGGGACTGGACGCTTTCCTTCAATTGGTTTATGCAGTGATTTGTGAAGGAGCTAGGAATGATGTTTCGGCACACCATAGCAGTTTCTAAACTACTTGATTAGGAACTAAGCGTAAATTTATAGTCTATAAAGGCCGTTTGGGAAAACCTAGTGGAGGCCAGAGGGAATGGAGAGACGTACGTCGTGGGAGAGACCATGCATGGGAATTATCTAGAAATTATGAAATCTTAGATAAGAAATAAGAGAAAACGTGCATGGGTGAGAAGCTTAATTATGTGTGAATATCATGGTGCGTGTGTGGTTGAAACCTATAGGACTTAATCCGTTAGCTAGGAGAAGAAATTTAATGAGAAACAAACTCTGAGAAAGTCTTGTCGAAATATGTAATATTCAAATAATTTATTCTCAGCAATTTTTATAAGACAACGAGTCTATAAATTTAGGAGATAAATAAATTAAGTTAATTTAAAATTATAATGTTAGAAGAAACATGAAATTGTTGAGGATAATAATATACATACAATTTCTTTTTTTACAACTAGTTTACTACTTAATTGAGATTAATTAATATAATTGGATCATTTCATTAATAAAAATATAATTAATTAATATAATTGGATTATTTCTTCAAGTCTAAATGAAAAATTAAAATGGCAACAATGAAGTCTAAACCTAATTAAAATATATAAAATTAAACTAAAATTTAAAGTTGAGAATTGACAAATTGGTTCTTTCAAAAAAAAAAAGAATTGTTAAATTGGTAAGGAAAAGAAAAATTTCGTGGCTTTTTTATAAATGCCGGCAACAGCATTTTATAAACGTCGGCACTGTCATATATTATTATCGGCACAATAATATAAACGCTGAGAAACTTAATATTTGCCGGCGCATAAATGAGAAATTTGCGACGTTTTTATAAATGCCAGATATTGCCAGCGTAACAATATAAACGCTGGAAAACTTAATATTTGTCGGCGCATAAATGATAAATTTTTAGTGTTTTTATAAACGCCGGTACAACTGTATAATATTACCAGCGTAACAGTATAAACGTCATAAATCTTTTTAATTTACCGGCATTAAAATTAAGCGCCAGCAATAATTCATTTTTAACGACACATAAATAAACACATCTAATTCTAGGTTTTTTTGTAGTGGATCAATGTGGATGACCTCAGAAATTAAAGACTTCCATATCAATTAATGCATGCATATATGTAGCTAGTTGAATTTACACTGAAATTAAGCGTGGCCTGGCAATTGAGAGTTTAAAAATCGAAAGGTTGGCAGCATTGATGAAGGCTATATTCCCAGTCAGACTTTATCTGCTAGCTACTTATAATATTATATATATGTATGTATGTATGTAAAAATATAGCTAGACAGTATATACATTGAAAATAATAATTTGGTGTAGCCAACTAGATGATCTTTCTTTTCCTTAAATTTAGAGGAGTAATATTAAATATAGTCATAGATTAGTGTGTAAAATATATCATTTCTCATAAAACAATATGTGTTCCACATCTAACAGATTTCTAACAATAATCGAAGTCGAACATTTCCAGATTTGAATAACAACTCGGTACTATATATATATACATGCACCCATATATAGAAAATTCATATGGCAATGATCTATTATATATAGGTATATACAATATTAATATAGGTAAATGCATTTAATTTAATCTGTATTACTTTGTTCAACCAAGACGTTAAACACATATAAGGCTAATAAAAATGTGTTTACATTTTATTTTGTGTTTTTTTTTTTCATTTTTTGCAACAGAGTTGCTAATTAAGGAACTGTAATTTACAACGAAATTAAGTCACTGCTAATTGAAAATTATTAATTAAATCATCAAAATCTCTTTTGCGTACCTCTTCAATAAGAATCAGATATTGGATAATGTCATATTTTAACTTTATCTTACCGATAGAATTACTCATAGTTATTATCATGGCCTCCTAACTATTTGGCAATGATATCAACATGATCAATGCTCGAATCTCATTATCAAACTCAATTTCAACTCAGTAAAATTTATTTGTGATAGTGTTAAATTCATTCTAATGTTGGACAACTAATGTACCTTCTACAATCTTTAGGTTGAATAGTTTTTTCATCATATTCACCTTCCTGTTCGCTAATGGCTTTTCATACAAACCACACAAAGCTGCCATGAGATCCAGTATAGTCTTTTCTTTGATAACATTGTGTGCAGCTGATCTTGATAGGGTCATCTAAATAACCCCCATTACCTATTGATCTACTAGACTCCAATTAGTATCTTCCATGTTGTCCAATTTTTTCCCCAATAGAGGAAGAAGGATTTTTTTTTCATAAAGATAATTCTTGATCTTCATCTTCCAGTACCCAAAGTTTGTGTCGTCAAACTTATCGATTATAGATACTTTTACCCTTCTCCTGCCATTATTCTTCCTTAGACCTAAACTTTAGTCCTTGATACCAGTTGTTGCGAAAAATGATAATAGAAAAGTAAAGAAAAAGAATAATAATCAATCACACAATACACACAATGCCCACAATTTACGTGGTTCGGCAACATATTACATGCATGGAGCCAGAGGATTTTATTATTTTCGGTAATGTCAAAATACATTGTTGAATGAAATCCAAGATTCAGAACAACCATACTATTCGTAATATACAAATATATAAGGTTATAGGATGGGAACCCTAATTTCAAAATAAATTATTGACTTCTTCACTCGAGCAACTTTCGAGCGAGAATCGAGTGAACTTATTGCTTGAGTTTCATTCTAACCAACTATTAAGCAAGCCTCAAGAAAACTTTTTGTCTAGTCTTGGCCGGAGCTAACTGACGACCGAGTCTTAAGCGAACTCTCTATCTGAATTTCGCTTGAGTCAACAGACGAATGAGACTCAGCAAACTTTCTTTCTAAAGTTCTCTCGAGACCGTGTCGAGCGAAAGTTGCGATGCCCCCAGCCCATACTTGGAATTTAATAATGACTTGAAGCGTCAGAACATGTAACACAATGCTACTGTGATAACCCGGATTTTTTAAGTATACGTTTAATTTTCACATTTGGCATGATTATGTTTCTTTAAGATTATTTTAGGGAACTTTTGGAATTTTGGATATATGTAAATACGTTTTATGAACCTTTTATTGGTATTGGAGGATAAATCATGGGAGATACTAAATATGATGAGAATATATGATTTTTGAATATTCAATAAAATATTGTATAGAAATTGAAGGAAATTTACAAAAAAAGTCAAGTAGTATGAGTAAGGAATATACCCTATGATATTTTCAGATTAGGTAATTTTAGACAGTTTCAATATCTTTTATTAATATGGACATAACTTACTCAAATTATGTCGAATTGAGATTATTCAAGATAATTTGGAAATCTAAGAGAATATATACAATTTTTATGTTTTGATTTTTAAAAGATATGGACTTAATCAAATACGAAATTGAGATTGAAGTGGCAGATCTAAATTGGACATATAGGCATTGACTTTAAGTTGACTAATGAGCTTGAATAAGATTAAGTTTTTGGATTATTTTCTCAATTATCCTAAGATCATGAAAAGTGGGTAGACATATGGCAAATAAGGAGATTTTAGTTAGAAAGTTTCGTGTGAAACAAGAGAGATTATTTATCAAAAACTTGGTGTGCCCAGATTGGTGCTCTTGGACTAATCTGTCGATTTTCAATATAATAATCATAACATGGTAATATGAGCTCATAATGAAGTGATTCTAGCTCCTATAGAACCTTATGAGGGAGATATAGAATGTTTATGTTTTAGGTTTTTGAAGATAAGGAATGGATCAAGGACAAAATCTGGTATGAAGTGGACAGACAAGAATAAGAGTCAACTGGTAACCGACTTAAGCAAAGTGCACCAACCTTGCCATGTGACGAAAATCAAATTGGTTTCTCAATCTCTTTACATGTGTAGGGAATGTGGCAAGTGGGGAATAAATCATCTGGAAGCCTTGGTGGGCAAGAAAATAAAGGAAAACAAATGGAGAACTCGGATTGGGTATTCTTGGGTGGTTTTGACATGTTTCCGTGAATTAAGCATATCTCTCTCATTTGATCTTATAATAAGGTGGTTCAAAATCCTATAGAATCTGAAGAGAATTATATAAAACTTTCATGTTTTGCATTTTCGAAGAATCGAATCAGACCAAGGACTTATTTGAGATGGAAGTGGCCAGGTACACTTCATTAGAACAAACCATCATACTATTTTGTCTCTACGCCACGTGAGTTGGGTCTACTTGAGCCATTGATGAAGAAGATATTTAGGCAGCTCAACAAACTAACCATTGGATATCATTATGACTCACCAAACCTAAACTTAGACCAAGATTATTTCACCTAAACAAGTTGGAAGCATGCACACGGCAAAGGAAGATGTATCCGGATGCTTTAAGCCAAGAAAATCTACTTTTTTTCCTAAGGTTTCGCCCCTCTCTCATCTATATATATTAGTGGTTTCTCTTAATCTCTCATCTATATATATGTTTAAGGTTTGGAGAAAATGTCATAGTCTAAGTGATCTCTTTGGGAAGTAAGATAATTAAAGTCCTAAGTTCTGAGGAGTTGCAAAATAGTCTAAAGAATGAAAGGTTACAAGTTTATCGATCTTAAAAATTCCAGAAAATAATTATTAAATTAGGTAAATTTTTAGAATTTCAGATATTTGATTTGTAATAAGATTTGAATTTTGGGGCCACAGACCTCATGTGTTAACTTGATCTATTTTGGAAATTGATGAGTTTGTAATATTCAGAATGAGATGGAGTAGAGTTGAATGGTGGATACAAGAATTTTTAAGGAAATACTTCCTTAGGGATTAAAAGTATGGATTTGGTTAGCATTTGTTTTATGATTAAGGAAATAATTACTGAAGGTATGAGTTCAGACGATGAAAGTAGTAAAAATGAACTACTGGTACATAGGCAAAATACTGATCTTGATTAAGAACGCATGATATCTGCAAGTATATATTTTTGATAAATGTAATTTTAGGTTCCATTTTAATGTGATTTGGTATGTGCTAAGGTTATCTATGTGGTAAATTATGAGAATACACAAAATAAACATGATGTTGGTGATGATTAGAGGCTTAAATTACATCAATTTGAAGGAATTCGTGGGGATTTGGAGTTTTACTAGGAGGAAAGTCTTGTTTGTGATTAATTTGGAAGATGGTTTTTAAGTTACAAAAGATAGAATATGAATGAACATTTGATTGATAAAGCATAGAAATCGACTGAGGTTAGTTTAGTTTAATAAATGTTGGACTTTATAGGAGGTTGTATTAAGATTCTTGGAAAAAAGTCAAGGTTCTAAATTACTCATATTTTTTAGGAGTTTTAAACAGGATGTGCCAAGAAGAAAGTGTGATAACCCGGATTTTTAGATATCTGCTTAATTTTCATATGTGGAATGATTATGTTTCTCCAAAACTATTTTTAGGAATTTTTGGGATATATGTATAGGATTTTTATATTGAAAGGTTAGGAGTAGGGTTGGATACAAATGTGGCTTGTTTTAAGGTGAAAAAAGTGCCTAACCCGAGATCTCGCTCGACTCCCGCTTGATTTCTGGCTCGAGTGAGATACAAGGACAGACTTAACGTCTTTTAGTAGAATAGTCATAACTTGCTCATTTGATGTTGGATTTCAGTGATTCAAGAGGCTATGGAAAGCTAAGAGGAATATATACAACTTTTATGTTTTGAGGTTTAAGAGATATGGACTTAATCAAATAAGAAATAGAGATTGAAGTACCAGGTCTGAATTGGAGTTAGATGAGCATTGACTTTGAAGTTGACTAAGAACATTGGATAAGATTAAGCCTTTGGATTATTTTCTCAATTATCCTAAGATCTGGACAAGTATGTAGAGATGTGGAAAATTAGGAGATTTTATTTAGTAAATTTCGTGTGAAATAAGAGGAATCATCTATCCAACACTTGGTGTGCCCGGATTGGTGTTCTCGGGCTCATCTGTCGAGTTTTATTAGAAAAATCATAACTTAGTCATATGAACTCCAAATGAAGTTATTCTAGTTCCTATGGAACCTTAAGACATAGATCTAGAACTTTTATGATTGGAGGTTTTACAGAATCTAAGTGTGTCAATGGATTACTTGGGCTGGAATGGGACTGATCTGTTTTAAGTGCAAACTGGAGCCCGAAAATAAATCACTCCACCACCTCACTTTAGATGTTCGAATTTGATTGGTTTTCCTCATTGTTATCTGCTAGATACACGTATAAAAGCATGTGTCAAGTGGAGGAAGAGCTTCTAGAATAATAATTAGTTTAAAACCAAGCAAAAGTGAAGAACTAATCTGATTGGCCAAAACAGCCAACTATCCCCCTTGTTTCCAATCAATTGGTAACCAAACCTTGGGAATTAGGTGATGAGATATTTTCCAGCCACTCTAAGGGTACTAAGGAAGTCTTGGACGTGTGGACAAAGGTGAAGAAGAGGTTCTAGAAGCTTTGGGGGTGCAAGGAAAGGCCAATAGCCTTTGAGCATATCTTAGATGTTTTAGACTTTTTGGAGTTTACTTTTTTACGTATATTTAGTAATTATTTGAGGCCATTGATCTAAGATGATTTTAGATAAGGAAGAAGCATAGCCATGGGATGAAAATCCTTAGAGATCATGAGAGATATGGAGGATCATTAGATTAGGCCAAGGCTGGACAACATGTCATACCCATACACGGTTGGATCTAACTAATTGCCTTGATTGGTTTTCCTTCCTTCTTCTCAAACCATCGATCCCTCTATATATATATAACCATCTTCAGTCCATAAGGGACCTTTTGGGAGAAGAAACTCACGCCCACTTAGAGAGAAAGCCAAAGAAGAAGCCTCTCTTAACCCTTGAACCTCCAAACATCTCCTAAGTGAGCTAAGTGAGTGCTTTGAGGAGAAATATTGCAAGAACTAGTTGGATCATTTGTGACGCCCCGATTTTTCGCATTGATTACAACGCAAATCGACGCATCCGGACAAGCAACACAAGGCTACTTATCCTACGTAAACATAAAAAGTAGCATGCGTGCATCTAAGCTTACTAATTAAATGCAATGCTGAACGCAGCTGGAAGAAGTAAATTCCCAATATGTGCAAAGAGATCTAACTCTCACATCAATAGGTCACATGGCATACTATAATTACACTTCTCATAACATTGTATTTACAACAACATTCTGTATTTACTCTTACATAACCCAGTTAGTTTTCTCTAAACAAAATCTTATATCCTACCACCATCCAGTACTCTTACTTCTTCACTTGATCACGTACATGGGATCATCTCAACCGGAAAGGAGCATTCCATAGGACCCTCAGGGTACCTCAGAATCTCCCGTGCTGATCGAGTCTCAATGCAATTTATCTATCCCTGCAACAACATCTATCATTCCATAAGGAATGATAGATAAAATAGATAAACATAAAAGAGTGAAATTTACAAGAAATCTCAGTAAGTACACAGTTAACGAAATAAAGCATAGATAACCTCAACTATCATCATACATAATCATACTTACCAACATATCACTTATAAGCATACTTTATGGAACTACACAAGTCAAATACCCATCTTACCATACAAACTTAAATCTTAGCTAGACCCATCATCACATACACTTATACTTTTCACTTTACTTCTTAACCTTCTAGGTTTCTTTTATTTCTTATCCTCGATGGGCGTTACGTATCGCCGTCCCCATCGGGATCTACTTAATGCATAATCTCGACAGGCGTTACGTATCGCCGTCCCCGTCATGACGTGACTAACTCATCAATCATACATACACTCATCAATCATCCGGGCGTTACGTATCGCCGTCCCCGTTATGATGAGTCTCGTGTCAATCTTCCGGGCGTTACGTATCGCCGTCCCCGTCATGACACGGAACATATTTCACATATATGACAGGCGTCCCCGTCAACTTACCAGTCATTCGGGCGTTACGTCTCGCCGTCCCCGAAATGACGTAAGCATTCTTATCATAGCGGGCGTTACGTATCGCCGTCCCCGCTAATCATGTCAATCCTACGGGCGTTACGTATCGCCGTCCCCGTCATGACATAATTCTTATTCTTACGACAGGCGTTACGTATCGCCGTCCCTGCCGGCACGTCAGTCATACGGGCGTTACGTATCGCCGTCCCCGTCATGACGTGACTAACTTATCAATCATACATACACTCATCAATCATCCGGGCGTTACGTATCGCCGTCCCCGTTATGATGAGTCTCGTGTCAATCTTCCGGGCGTTACGTATCGCCGTCCCCGACATGACACGGAACATATTTCACATATATGACAGGCGTCCCCGTCAACTTACCAGTCATTTGGGCGTTACGTCTCGCCGTCCCCGAAATGACGTAAGCATTCTTATCATAGCGGGCGTTACGTATCGCCGTCCCCGCTATATACACTCATCAATCATCCGGGCGTTACGTATCGCCGTCCCCGTTATGATGAGTCTAGTGTCAATCATCCGGGCGTTACGTCTCGCCGTCCCCGTTATGACACAAAACATATTATTATATCACGACAGGCGTTACGTATCGCCGTCCCTGCCGGCACGTCAGTCATACGGGCGTTACGTATCGCCGTCCCCGTCATGACGTGACTAACATGTTCATGCATATGCTTTTCATTCTTATCTTAAAACTTTTATTCTCACAAGTCATTACTAATATCCACTATTATCACCCGTGGTCGGGCCATACCACTATTATTATTCGTAGTCAGGCCATGCCATCATTATTACCCGAGATCGGGCCATGCCATATCTTTTCTTATTCTTATGAGTTTATCACCTAAAACTCCTTCCCTTTGAGACACTAATTTTCTTCCAGGAAAAACCCTGAATCTAAGCAAAACAAGGCATCTCGCTCGAGCGGGTGTCGAGCGACAGTCGAGCGAAGTCACAGGTTGGAACTCGCTCGAGTGGGGTATCAAGCGACAGTCAAACGGGGGTTCATATTTTGCCTTCGCTCGACTCGCCTGTCGAGCGACAGTCGAGCGAGATCACGGCTCATGGGGTTTTTCAACCTAAACCCAGCAATCTTCTCACATAAACCTTATTTTTACTTATTAAAACATAAATCTAGGTCCTTATAATTTTCCTAACATTTTACCATCACCAAATCATATCCAAAACACCATAGATTCCCAACACATCATATAAGCCTAATTCAAGCTCCAACTAACAACAAACTTAATTCCATCAATAATCTACCTATTCTATGCTAAGATTAAGTTAAATTGTATACTTACAAGTTTCTCCAAAGCTTGGTTGAATGATCCAACTAGTCCTTGCAACATTTCTCCTCAAAGCCCTCACTTAGCTCACTTAGGAGATGTTTGGAGGTTCAAGGGTTAAGAGGCTATTTTCCTATCTTATTTCTTGTGTTGGGCGTGAGTTTCTTCTCCCCAAAAGGTCTCTTATGGACAAGATGACCATATATATATATAGGAATAGATGGCTTGGGGAAAAAGAGAAGGAAACAAACCAAAGCAATGGGTTAACCCAAACCGTGTAAGGGTATGGCATGTGCTGTCCAGCTTTGCCTAGTCCAATCCTCATCCATATCTCCCATGATCTCCAAGGATTTTCATCCTATGGCTATGCTTCTTCCTCATCTAAAATCATCTTAGATCAATGGCCCCAAATAATTACCAATTATAGATATAAAAGTAAGCTCCAAAAAGTCTAAAATACCCAAGATGAGCTTAGCTGGCTATTGGTCTTCCTTGCATCCTCAAGGCTTCTAGAACCTTTTCTTCCTCTTTGGCCACACGTCCCAGACCTCCTTAGTACCCTTAGAGTGGCTGGAAAATATCTCATCACCTAATTCCCAAGGTTTGGTTACCAATTGGTTGGAAACAAAGGGGATAGTTGACTGTTTTGGCCAATCAGATTAGTCCTTCACTCTTGCTTGGTTCTAAACTAATTATTCTTCTAGAAGCTCTTCCTCCACCTAACACATGCTCTCATACATGTATCTAGCAGATAACCATGAGGAGAACCAATCAAATTCGAACATCTAAGGTGAGGTGGTGGAGTGTTTTATTTTCGGGCTCCAGTTTGCACTTAAAACAGATCAGTCCCATTCCAGCCCAAGTAATCCATCTATACACTTAGATTCTCTAACACCTCCAATCATAAAAGTTATATATCTATGTCTTAGGGTTCTATATTCACTGGAATCACTTCATTTGGAGTTCATATGACCAAGTTATGATTTTTCTAATAAAACTCGACAGATAAGCCCGAGAACACCAATCCGGGCACACCAAATGTTGGATAGATGATTCCTCTTATTTCACACGAAATTCACTAAATAAAATCTCCTCATTTTCCACATCGCTACATACTTGTCCAGATCTTAGGATAATTGAGAAAATAATCCAAAGGCTTAATCTTATCCAATGTTCTTAGTCAACTTCAAGTCAATGCTCATCTATCTCCAATTCAGACCTGATACTTCAATCTCTATTTATTATTTGATTAAGTCCATATCTCTTAAACCTCAAAACATAAAAGTTGTAGATATTCCTCTTAGCTTTCCATATCCTCTTGAATCACTCAAATCCGACACCAAATGAGCAAGTTATGACCATTCTACTAAAAGACGTCTGTCTGTCCCTGTATTTCGCTCGAGCCAGACATCAAGCGAGAGTTGAGCGAAATCTCGGGTCTAGGCACTTTTTCACCTTAACACAAGTCACATTTATACCCAACCTTATTCCCAACCTTTCAATATAAGAATCCTATACATATATCCCAAAAATTCCAAAAAATGGTTTTGGTGAAACATAATCATCCCACACATGAAAATTAAGCGGATGTCTAAAAAATCCGGGTTATTACATCATTCAACCAAGCTTTGGAGAAACTTGTAAGTATACAATTTAACTTAATCTTGGCATAGAATAAGTAGATTGTTGATGGAATTAAGTTTGTTGTTAGTTGGAGCTTAAACTAGGCTTATATGATGGGTTTGGAATCTATGGTGTTTTGGATATGATTTTGTGATGGTAAAATGTTAGGAAAATTATAAGGACATAGATTTATGTTTTGATAAGTAAAAATAAGGTTTATGTGAAAAGATTGCTTGGTTTAGGTTGAAAAACCCCATGAGCCGTGATCTCGCTCGACTGTCGCTTGATATCCCACTCAAGCGAGTTCCACCCCGTGACTTCGCCTGACTTTCGCTCGACACCTCGCTCGAGCGATATGCCTTGTTTTGCTTAGATTCAGGGTTTTTCCCGGAATAAAATTAGTGTCTCAAAGGGAATGAGTTTTAGGTGAATAACTCATAAGAATAAGAAAAGATATGGCATGACCCAACTACGGGTAATAATAGTGGCATGGCCCAACTACGGGTAATAATAGTGGTATGGCCCAATCGCGAGTAACAATAGTGACATGGCCCGACCACGGGTAATAATAGTGGATATTAGTAAAGACTTGTGAGAACAAGAGTTCTAAGATAAGAATGAAAAGCATATGCATGTATGAATATGTTAGTCACGTCATGACGGCGATACGTAACGCCCGTATGACTGACGTGCCGACAGGGACGGCGATACGTAACGCCTGTCGTAAGAATAAGAATTATGTCACTACGGGGACGGCGATACGTAACGCCCGTAGGATTGACATGGCTAGTGGGGACGGCGATACGTAACGCCCGCTATGATAAGAATGCTTACGTCATCATGGGGACGGCGATACGTAACGCCCGGATGACTGGTAAGTTGACGGGGACGCCTGTCATATATGTTAAGTATGTTCCGTGTCATTACGGGGACGGCGATACGTAACGCCCGGATAATTGATGAGTTATATGTGATGGGGACGGCGATACGTAACGCCCATCAAAGATAAGAGATAAGTAAGACCCGACAGGGACGGCGATACGTAACACCTGTCAAGGTTATGTAATAAGTAAGACCCGACAGGGACGGCGATACGTAACGCCTGTCGAGGTTAGGTAATAATTAAGACCGGATAGGAACGGCGATATGTAACGACTGCTGAGGTTATGTAATAAGTAGATCCCGATGGGGACGGTGATACGTAACGCCCATCAAGGATAAGTAATAAGGGAAACCTATAAGATTAAGAGGTATAAGTATAAGTATAAGTATTAAGTATGTGATGATGGGTCTAGCTAAGAGCTAAGTTTGTATGGGAAGACGGGTAATTGATCTGTATAAGTCTCATAAAGCATTTTTATAAGTGATATGTTGGTGGGCATGGCTATGTATGATGATAGTTGTTGTTATCTGTGCCTTATTTCGTTAACTGTGTACTTACTGAGATTTCTTGTAAATCTTACTCTTTTATGTTTTATCTATCATTCCTTATAGAATGATAGATGTTGTTGCAGGGATAAATAAATTGCATTGAGACCCGATCAGCACTGGAGATTCTGAGATACCCTGAGGGTTCTATAGAATGCTCCTCTCCGGTTGAGATGATCCCATGTTCGTGATCAAGTAAAGAAGTAAGAGTACTGGATGATGGTGGGATATGAGATTATGTTTTGAGAAAACTAACTGGGTTATGTAAGAGTTAATACAGTATGTTTTATGTAAGTACGATGTTATGAGAAGTGTAATTTTAGTGTGCCATGTGATCTATTGATGCGAGAGTTAGATCTCTTTGCATATATTGGGAATTTACTTCTTCCAGCTGCGATCGGCGTTGCATTTAATTAGTAAGCTTAGATGCATGCATGCTACTTTTTATATTTACATAGGATAAGTAGCCTTGTGTTACTTGTCCGGATGCGTCGATTTACGTTGTAATCGATGCGAAAAATTGGGGCGTCACAGAAAGAGTAGTGTTGGCGGCTATGTTGGTATTAGTAATCATATGATCTTTCTAAGTATACTCTAAGTTATATTTTTGTGTAAAGGTTGAACTCCCGAATTTTGAAGACGAAATTTATTTTAAGGGGGGGAGAATGTGATAACCTGGATTTTTAAGTATCCATTTAATTTTCACATTTTGCATGATTAAGTTTTTTTAAGATTATTTTAGGGAACCTTTGGAATTTTGGATATATATATAGTTTTTATAAACCTTTTATTGGTGTTGGAGAAAAAATCATGGGAGACACTAAATATGATAAGAAGATATTGTTTTTGAATATTCAAGAAAATATTGTATAGAAATTGAAGGAAATTTACAAAAGAAGTCAAGTGGTATGAGTAAGGAACATACCCTATGATATTTTCGGATTAGGCAATTTTAGAGAGTTTCAACATCCTTTAGTAATATGGACATAACTTATTCATTTTATGTCGAATTGAGATGATTCAAGATGATTTGGAAAGCTAAGAGGAATATATACAATTTTTATGTTTTGCGTTTTAAGAGATTAGACTTAATCAAATACGAAATTTAGATTGAACTGGCAGATCTGAATTGGACATATACACATTGACTTTAAGTTAACTAATGAGCTTGAATAAGATTAAGTCTTTGGATTATTTTCTCAATTATCCTAAAATCATGACAAGTGTGTAGACATATGGAAAATGAGGAGATTTTAGCTAGGAAGTTTCATGTGAAACAAGAGGGATTATTTATCAAAAATTTGGTGTGCTTGAATTGGTGCTCTCGGGCTGATCTGTCGACTTTCAGTAGAATAATCATAACTTACTCATATGAGATTAGAATGAAGTGATTACAGTTCCTATAGAACCTTAAGAGGGAGATCTAGAATTTTTTTTTTTTGGGTTTTGAAGATAAGAAATTGATCAAGGACTAAATCTGATGTGAAGTAGATAGACAGAAATAGGAATCAACTGGTAACCGACTTAAGCAAAGTACACCAACCTTGCCATGTGACGAAAATGAAATTGGTTTCTCAGGTTTTTCAACCTCTTGACATGTGTAGGGAATGTGGCAAGTGGGGAATAAATCATCTAGAAGCCTTGGTGGGCAAGAAAAGAAAGGAAAACAAATGGAGAACTCGAATTAGGTATTCTCCGGTGGTTTTGACATGTTTCCGTGAATTATGCATATCGCTCTCATTTGATCTTAGAATAAAGTGATTCAAGATCCTATAGAGTTTTAAGAGGATTAAATAAAACTTTCATGTTTTGCGTTTTTGAAGAATCGAATCAGACCAAGGACTTATTTGGGATGGAAGTAGTCAGATACACTTCATTGGAAGAACTCATCATATTATTTTGTCTCTACCCCACATAAGTTAGGTCTACTTGAGCCATTAATCAAGAAGATATTTAGGCAGCTCAACAAATTGACCCTTGGATATCAGTATGACTCACCAAACCTAAACTTAGACCAAAATTATTTCACCTAAACAATTTGGAAGCATGCACACAGCAAAGGAACATGTATCCGGATGCTCTAAGCCAAGAAAATCTACTTTTTTTCCTAAGGTTTCGCCCCTCTCTCATCTATATATATTAGTGGTTTCTCTTAATCTCCTTTAGCAATACCACACGGCTAGCTTGAGTAAAATAAAAGAAAAGCCCTTCCTCAAACCTAGTACTTCCTAAACAAAAAAAGTGTGACCTTTGGGCTTTTAGAGAAGAGATCTTGCAAAGGCTTAGCTCAATCATTAAACCAAGCTTAGGAGAAACTTGTAAGTATATAATTTAACCTAATATTTGCATAGAATAAGTAACTTGATGATTAAATCAGGTTTGTTGTTTGTTTGGGCTTAAACCTTGTTTATATGATTAAATTGAAATCTTTTGTGTTTTCTATTGAGTTTTGTTATGGTAAAATGTTAAAAAAATTAGAAGAACATAGATTTATATTTTAATAAGTAAAAATAAGGTTTATATGAAAATATGGCATGGTATAGGTTGAAAAATCATCTAACCCGAGACCTCGCTCAACTCTTGCTCGACTTATGGCTCAAGCGAAGAGCAATCAGAACACTTTGCTAGATGTTCACTCGACGTCTGGCTCAAGCGAAGTCTGGCCCAAGATTTTACTTGACACTCGCTCGATAACTTGCTCGAGCGAGATACCCTATTAGTTTAATTTCGAGATTTTTCTTAATTGAAGAGTTTATGATTCAGGTAAAGAAAAATAAGGTTTGATTTTATATGGTGTTCAGTCAGCCATGACTTTATAATAATCTATTATTTTATTTGTTATGTTTTGATGTTATGAGAAAATGTGACCTAAATGCATTTACACATGACGCATGTTAACGTGGTATGTTTATACATGTCATAAGGTTAAGGACATGAGGTGTGCATATTGAAAGTCTAAGGTTGTGGTCATATTGCATTTTGTCACAAATATATCGTCATAAATCATGACGTTGGTATTAAGGAAAATGTGATAAGAAGATTTGATAAGAACATGATAAAGTATAAGTTTTAAGTATAAGTTTTAAGAAATATAAGAACATGATAAGACTAAAGTCACTTCATGACAAGGACGGCGATACGTAACGCTCGTATGACTGGCGTGCCAACGGGGACGGCGATACGTAACGCCCATCGTAAGTAAGAGTCATGTCACTACGAAGATGAGGATATGTAATGCCCGTACGACTGACAGGACTAGCGGGGACGGCAATACGTAACACCCGTTATACTAAGAATGTTCCGTGTCAAGACGGGAATGACAATATGTATGGGTAAGCTGACGCGTCATGCTAAGGAAACCCAATGCAGACGGCGATACGTAACGCCCATCAAAGATATGAAATAAGTAAGATCCACAAGATTAAGAAAGAAGATGGAAGAAATATAAATTTTAAGTATAAAGTGATGGGTCCAAGCAAGGTCTAAGTTTGTATGAGAAGAATGGTTATCTACATGCATAAGTTTCATAGAGCATTTTCATAAATTATATGTGACGCCCCCAATTGACGTCTGGGATTTAACATAAAACCGGAGTGTCAGGATAAGTAACACTTGGCTACTCAACCCCGTACTTACCAAAATTTAATGTAAATCGCAGCAGAAATTTCTTAATAAAATTAATTTCTAGTGATTACATGATAACATAAAAACTACAATTATTCATATCATTCATTCTTAAAATAACATCATCTCTTTATATGCATAACTCTGTTAGTTTTTTTAGTCAATATACAAATTTATCAAAATTTCGATTTAGGGCCACTTAGGCTTTCTTTCCCTTTTCATGCCAATGTCGGTCCCTACTACTATCAACTGGTCAAACATTTTTACAGAGAGAGAGTACTCCAGGGATCCCTCAGAGTTTCTCCAGGTCTCTCGAGCAACTGGGACCTAGCCCATGACCGTTATCCAACCCTGCTGCAAAAATCAATTTATAAAAGAAAAGAAACATACAATAATGAGATTTCTAGGAAATCTCAGTAAGTACAAACGTAATTTAACAAAAGCACAAATATCATAAAATAATCATATACAAGACAGACAACTATAGTGTGCATTTATGGCATGCTTTATGTGACTCATGCATGATTTAGACTTATCTTTTATGTGGGCTTAACAAACTTATTTCATGCATGAACTTTTTATCCTTATCTTAAAATTCTTGTTCTTATAAGTCTTTACTTATATCTACTATTATTACCTGTGGTTAGGTCATGCTACTATTATTACCCGTGGTCGGGCCATGCCATCTCTGAATCTCGACAGGCATTACGTATCGTTGTCCCTGTCGGCACGTCAGTCATACGGGCGTTACGTATCTTTGTCCCCATCATGACATGAATGACTTATTAATCTTTCCACTTGTAAAGTTTTCTTAACATATTTCTTATATCAGACGTCATGACTTATGACTACACTTATATATGACGAAATGCAACATAAACATAACGTTAAACTTATGACATGCATATTTCATGTCTTCATAATTCATAGAACATATAAAAACATGTCACAAGAACATATATCATATATACATGCACATACATCATATAAATTAGCAACGTCAAAACTTAACGAATAATACTTAAACACTTAAATAAAATATTATAATATTGTAAAACTAAGGCTGGCCGAAGATCATAGGGGATTAAATCTTATTTATTTATTTAGCTTATTCAACTCAAGCCAAAATTTATATATTCAATTTATCAAGCTTTCCTTAATTTTCAATAATCAATTTAAGCATATTTATTTGTTTTCTTGAATATTTCTTTAATAATTTTTAGCATAATAATTCTTGAAAATCTTCAAATTAAATTAGAGTTTCTAAACTTACCATATTTAAAAAAAAAATCTCATTCAAATAATTCACTAAAAGATTAGAATAAAAGAAATACGCCCCTTTTGAAGTTCATACCTACTCTGTTCTGTCACTTCAAGTCCAGTTTCGCCCTTTATAGATTTCTTATCTCTCAAAACTTAAAACACAAAAGTTGTAGATCTCTGTCTTATATTTCCATATCATTCTGAATCATTCAATTCCGACATCACACTAACAAGTTATGACTAATTTACCATAAGTTACTAAATCTGTCAACATTACTCCTTTTAAATCCGAAAGTTGCTAGGGTTGATTTATCATTTTTCTTTCAATTCAATACCTCATATTTTCACATAATCGTTTTAATATATTGTCATAGAATATATTTCTAAGATCTCATAATTTTCCAAGCATTTTTATATAGCAAAAATCACTCCAAAACTCAATAGGCTTTAATTTAACACATAAACAAAGATTAAGCTCAAATAAATATCAAACATAATTCAATCATCAAACCACTTATTCTATGCCAAGATTAAGTTAATATATGCACTTACAAATTTTCTCAAAGCTAAATTAGTAGTCTTGAATTGATCTTGCACCACCCTTCTCTCCAAAGCTCCCACTTAGCTTCATTTTGATGTGTGTGTGTTGTGAGTGGAATTTTGGATATTTTTCTTGGCTTTTTCACAAGGTGGCCAAATGGTTTCTCTCCTGGGGAAAGAAGTGAAGCTCACACACCTATATATATGCATAGTAGGCGTTGGAGGCAAGGGGTTTATGGGGAAAATACTTGAGCACTTCAGCAGCCCCCTCCTTGGCCGAATAGGGTGATGTGTTCCTACTCTTATAGCTTCATGATCACTCTTAATCCTATAGAGATTTGCTGATATTTTGATCCCATGGCTGAGATTAATTCTCCTATAAAATAATCTAGATCAATGGTTCAAAGAATTACAACATATGACTATAAAAATAAAACAAAAGTCTGAAAAACCAAGGATAAGATCAACTGGCCACTTGGCCTCTTCTACCCCAAGGCTTCTAAAACCTCTTACCCCTTCTTGCCACACATTCCAGACCTCCTTGGAATACTTGGGATATTTTGGAAGGATTTCCCTAAAGCTTAGTTAGCTATTGGTTGAGAACAAAAGGGTAACTTGACTGGTTTAGTTAGTCTTACACCAATCAGATTTGTTCCTACTTCTCCCATGGTTATAGATAAATTTTCCTTCTAGAAACTCTTCCACCACAAAACACAAACCTTTTTACACATTTATAGAATATAGAAATGTAGAGAACCAATCAAATCGAAACTCCTAAAATAGGTTGGTGGAGTGATTTTCTTTCGGGCCTCAGTTTACGCTAAAAACAAATCAGTCATCTTCCAACCCAGATAACCCATTGATCCACTTCTATTCTCCAAAAACTCAAAACATGAAAATTTTAGAATATCCTCTTAGTAATCCATAGGATTTTTAATCACCTAAATACGAAGTCATATGAGGGAGATATCACCATTTTACAGAAACATGTCTTACTAACCCGAGAACCCAATTTCGGGCTACCTAAGTATTTTTTTTTTTCCACTCCACTTCCAATTTTCTCACTTTTCCTCTTAATTTCCTTAATATAATTATTCTATAGATGAAAACTAAAAATATTCTCAAGTAAATATTTTATCTAAAAAAAATTTGGGTTATTACATTATATGTCTTTGATCATTGCTATGTTCGATAATTTAATATTTTATTTATGTCTTGTTTTGTTAACTGTGTATTTACTGAGATTTTTTAAAAATCTCACTCTTTTAAGTTTTATCTATTATTCCTTATGGAATGATAGATGTTGTGCATGATTAGATAAATTTCCATGAGACTCAAACATCACAGGAGATTTTGAGGTACCTTGAAAGTTCTACAGAATGCTCCTATCTTGATGAAATGATCTCTCGTGTATGTGATCAAGTGAAATACCAAAATTATCGGATAATAGTGGAATATGATATTTGTTTTAAGAAAATTAACTGGGTTATGTAAGTCTTAGATACAATATGCTTCTATAAATGTGAAGTTATGAAGGTTGTAGTTTTACTACGCCATGTGATCTATTTATGCAAAAGTTAGATCTCTTTGCATATATTGAAGATTTGTCTCTTTCTGTTGCAATTTGCATTACATTTAATGAATAAGCCTAGATGCACGCATGCCACTCCTTACGTTTATGAAGGGTAGGTAGCCTTGTGTTACTTATCCTAACGTTTGATTTACATTTTAATCTAGGCAAAAAATTGGGGCGTTACAGCTACATACCTCTCGTTCATGACAAATATAATACAATGCACCTAACTTAGTAGAAATGAAAATCGCAGTGGAAAAATCCTTTCTAATAATCTAAGGCAATAAAGATATAATAATATCGCATAATACCATAACAGTTCAAATATCTCAACATCTTAATAAAGCAATTGAACAACAAAAGTTAAGTGTTTATCACTTCCCAAAATAGAAGGGACCATTTCCCAAAATACAATTTTTCGAAAACAAACTAATCTCAACAAAAGTCAAGTCCGACGCTAATGGTCCTATCGGGCTGATCCTACTAGGCCATTCCTTGGCGCAAGATCCTCCTTAACTCTTCAAAAAGTTTCATAATCTCAATTAGGACCTAATCAGCCACCTGCAACCTGTCTAGTGCACATGACTCCGAAGGACCCTTAGGGTGCTTTGGGGTCTCCTAAACTTTCTTTCTTGGGAGGCTATCTTTTGGGCTTCCCCATCTTTACCTATAACAACTTCTACCATTACGGGAGGAGAATGGTAGTGGAACTACCACAATGAAGGTAAACCCAAACAAATGCATAGCCATGAACATGAGACTTGTAACTTTAACTCGTGCACCATGTACTTTGTTGTAAAAAAAAAAAACATTCTTTTTTCTTTTTTCTTTTTTCACCTTCATCATGATACGCACCCACTAGCTTTAGGTGCTAACTTCGCTCTGGTATCCTTCTATAGAAACCATTTAAGATCTATCGACTGTACTTCATCAACCCAGGGATTCCACTTGACTTTAAATACTCCTTAGTGAACAGGAAATTTCACTAGGGCATTTTTTTGTCTTAGTTTTTGGGGTCGTTACAAAACTTTTGACTTTTTTTTTTTTAAACTTAGACATGAAAAGATGTAATGTGTGACATGAACTCATATACGAACATTGACTTATCCATGCAAAGTATGAAACTATATCACACTTCTCATTCAAAGCATACATTTTTAATCGTAGCTTGAAAATATTAGAACATGCAAACATGCAAACATGCAAACATGCAAACATGCAAACATGCCTCATTTCATAGAAACTTAATCATTTAAACTTAGAAGGATAGCAAACGAATCTCCACAAAACCCTAAGTGATCTTGGCCAAACCACTTACTCCAATCAAAGTGACCATTTTCACATATCTACCTTATCAACTCATGCATCCATTTATGTGTTCATCCAAACAAATATGTTAAGCTATTTCCCAAGGCCTAGCTAAGAACCCTAAAGCTCCCTAATATGCTCTTTTCCATCAAAGTGTCAAAACACCTCATCTAACATTATCAACCTCTCAAGGTCGAATATACATGTTTTAGTAATCGATGAGTTTACACCATTTAGCTAAGAATGCATGATAAGAGTAGTTGTGTTTGCAAACGGGCTTTAAGTATAATAACTACAACAATTATTTGATAAAACTTCTCCAGTGTTTTTATGTGCTCATGGTCATGAAGCTTTAATATTATGTGTATATATATAGAAAAATTCTATTTGCAGTGCTAAGTGGAGGATTGCATTTGTAGTTCCATTGATAAATTAGAGTAAAAGGGAAAAACATTATTTTTAAAAATATATCAATGTAATTTCATTTTTTTTTTCCTTTTTTACGTTAAGCTTGTATTGCAGTCTCTAAATGGGGATTGCATGTAGCATTTCTCTTTTTATGAACTCCTTTGTAGTCCAAGTAATAGACAGACAGAAAAGTCTTAATTTTAGAATAAAGTTGACTAAAATACCCTTATTTATAAATCAAAATCTCAAGAAATTTGAAAAACTCATTTTATTTACCCATGAAGCCAAAGTGTTTCAATTAAGCTTGCAATGCAGTCCAAAGACATAAAATGCAAAAAGAATAATTTTCATAAAAATAGATTGTATGTAACATTGCTCTGGTTGAAGCTGATGATATATATTATCATCATCTACTAATTAAATTCAATCCAATTCATGTGATCCTAAATCACTGTAGAGAGAGAGAGAGGGAGAGAATTACCTGAAACATTTGCTTCAACAACATCATGTTGGGAGTCCTTGTTGTGAAGAACCAACCTGGTTTTGTAATGATTGTTGGAGGCATAGAAATCCGAAAGAGCCATGTTGACGCAACTCCACCCTATCCTCCCATTCCATGTATCCAAGTCTAGAATGACACCCACATTAACTGGGATGAATGTCTTCATGTTTTGTGCCTTCGTCATGAAAATCCAGCTTCCAAAAGTAACCATGAAAAACAAAAAAGACAAAGCAATTATTCTGGTAGCCACCCTCATGATTGATATATAATTAGGTTTGGAATCAAGCATGTGGTAAAGAAGATAGCTTTTAAGATTCATTTGTCAAATAGAAGAATCTTATTTATAGGGATATGATCTTATTCAATTGATCACAAGAACGATGAACACGCAAGATCACTAGCTAGCTAGAAGATCATGAAAGCAATCAACTAATTACAAATTAATTATGGTTGCTCAAATTGGCCTAACAATTAGAAAGTCAAATTGCGTAAGATATTTAAATATTATTTTCGTAATATATGTGTTTTCCTGCATAAGCATGCATATTTCAATGTATGATAAATATAATAAATATAGGACTCGTTTGGACACTACGCCCATTTGGAAATATTTGAATATTTCATAATTTTGTGAATAATAGTGAAATAGTAATCAGAGTATAAGTACTTTTAAAAATTATTTGAATATAATTCTTAATATTATTTTTGTTTCAAAATTTAAAAATGTTGCAATTTTTGTGTTTTGTTTGTAAGTTTGGAACAATTAAATTAGATTTTGTGTTTGGATAATAATGATTTGATGAAAATTTTAAAAATTTAAAATTAAAAAGTGTTATGTGTTGGAGTGATATTTGGAAAAAGAATTATGTAAAGTTTTCTACAAAATCTGAGGACACATTTTTACTCAAACAAAGCATAATCTAGAGATAAATTTATGGTACACATAAGCTAGATAATTTTATGGCACACATAAGCTAATGAAAAGATGTGGATATTATTATTTATACTTATGTCTTAAAACTCACTCTCATATGTGTGCCAGACTCTCCATCAACAAGTGAATCCAACAAATGAAATACTTAATTAAATGCGTGAATTAAGTATTGAGTTAAGGTTCTAATTCAGAACTTCAGCTCAGATATATTATGAAATTACCACTTGTTTCAAAATTTTAAATTTTTAGGACAAATAATAATTTCACAACACTACAACACATTTAGGCCTTAGTGACAGTTTGAAATTTGTGTCAATGTCCAAATCGTTACCAAAACCAACTTTCTATGACACTTTGTTGGAACCGTCACTAAAGACGTGTACTAGAATTTTTTACATTCGGACATGGAAAATTTTATATTCGAATGTTGACCTGAAGTTTGAATGTGACACCCTCAATTTACATCTGGGATTTAACTTAAACCGGAGTGTCAGGGTAAGTAACACTTGGCTACTCACTCCTGTACTTATTGAAATTTAATGCAAATCGCAGTGGAAAATTTTTGAGAAAAATTAATTTCTAGTAATCATATGGTAGCATAAAAACCTCAATTATTCATATCATAACACTATCTCCTTACATACATAACTCAGTTAGTTTTCTTATTTACAAAATTACAAGACTTATCAAATATTTTCATAAGGCCACCTCGGCTCCTTATTCCTTTACTGAAATTTCTTCCCGTATCCACACCGATCTTTATTACTATTAATTGGTCAAAATTTTTAGGGAAAGTACTCCGAGAGCCTTTCAGGATTTCTTCGAGTCTCTCAAGTAGTTAGGGCCTTGTCCATGTCCATAATCAATCCTACAGCAAAAATCAATTTCCAGAAGAAAAGAAACATATAAGCATTAGATTTCCAAGGAAATCTCAGTAAGTACACATGTAACTTAATAAAAGTATATACATCATAAAATAATCATATAGAAGCCAGACAACCAGAGTATGCATTTACGGCATGTTTTATGTGACTCATGCATGACTTGGACTTATAAACTTGTATCATGCATATACTTTTCATTCTTATCTTAAAATCTTTGTTCTTAAGTCTTTACTTATATCCACTATTATTACCCGTGGTTGGGCCATGCCACTGTTATTACAAGTGGTCGGACCATGCCACTATTTTTATCCGTGGTCGGGCCATGCCATATCTTTTTTTATTTCTTAAATGATTGACATGACTTGTGACGACACTTAAACAACGACATGTAATATGGGCTTTTCTTAAAATAGACATCATGACTTATGATGACACGTATGAGACAAAATGTAACATACGCATAAACTTAGACTTATAATATGCATATTGTATATCCATATGAACCTTATAAACCGTGAGAACATTACACATCACATACACATGCATTTACATCATATCAATTCATAAAATCAATGCATACTATGATAAATTTGGTTCTGATTTCAATCCCTATTTATTCCTTTATTAAGTCCTTATCTCTTAAAAGTTAAAACATAAAAGTTGTAGATATTTCTCTTAACTTTCCATACTCTTTTGGGTCACTCAAATTCGATATCAAATGAGCAAGTTATAGTCATTTTACCAAAAGACATCAAATCTCTCCCTGTATCTCGCTCGAGCCAGATGTCAAACGAGAATCGAGCAAAATCTCAGCCTGAATCTCGCTCGAGCAAGTCGTCAAGCGAGAGTCGAGCGAAATCTCAGGTTCGATGGTTTTTCAACTTAAAACACTCCATCTTTTCATATAAACCTCATTTTTACGTGTTGAAACATAAATCTATGTTTCTTATAGTTTATTAAGAGTTTAGAATATAAGAAAAACACATTTTTGAAGTCCTCACATACTTTGTTTTGCCATTCAATCACAATTTCGCCCTCTATAGAGTTCTTATCTTTTAAAGCTTTAAACATAAAAGTTGTAGATCTCTTTCTTAGTTTTTCATAGCCACTTGAATCACTCAATTCCAACATCATACCAATAAGTTATGATCAGTTTACCATAAAATATTAAATCTGTCAATATAACCCCTTTTTAAGAATAAAATTTGCTAGAGTTAGTTTATCATTTTTTTTCCAAATCACGACCTCATGTTTTCTCATAATTCTCTTAGTATAACATCATAAAATATATTTCTAAGATCTCATAATTTTCCTACCATTTTTCCATAACAAAAACCACTTCAAAACTCAATAGGCTTCAATTTAACACAAACAAAGATGAAGCTCAAATAAATATCAAACATCATCCAATCACCAAATCACTTCTTCTATGCTAAGATTAAGTTAATATATGCCCTTACTATTTCTCCAAGACTTGTTAGAAATGATCAAATCAATCTTTGCAAGATTTATCCTCAAGATCACTCACTTAACTTACTTAAGGTATGTGTGGAGATTTATGGGATTGAGGAGGGTTTTTCTTTGGTTTTCTTCATATGGAACGTATGCTATGCTTCTAAAAGGAGTAAAAAGACTCTCCATACCTATTTATAGGGGTGGTGGTCGACCAACATGAAGAAAAGAAGATGTGAAGGGGAAAGGGTGCAACTGGCTACCTATTGGGAGCATGAGGTGTCTATCCTCCAAATCTCATGATTAGGCCCCCCCCCCCCCCCCGGCCCGATCTTAGGCTTTGCAGCTAAAATTATCATCCAATGGCTAAAATTTGAGATATTTTTGCAGCCAATTTGATCAATGGTTGAGAAGAGAGCTGATTAGATAAGGGATGAGGTGGTATCTCACCTAACCATGCACTAACCTCCCTTTCCAGCCCTATCTTCTGTGTGCAACGCTCACAACCTTCTTTTAACCCATTTGGTTGCTTTATAACCCCCTTAATACTCTACTTAACATGTTCTAGAAGGCCACTTCTTAGTTTAGTTAGGATAGAGTCTAATTTGGATCCATTTTCTCTAACTCGAGTTCCATTTGAGCCCAGTCTAGAACAGTCTACTTGTTTCCCAAATAAGTCATCGATCCTATCCAAATCTTCAAAAACCCAAAACATGAAAGTTTTATATCTGTCTCTTAGGATTCTATACGAATTGGAATCATCTTATTTGGACTTCATATGGGTAATTTATGCTCATTACACTAAAACTCGACAGACTAATCCGAGAATGGATATTCTGGACACCAAGTGTTTGATCTTTGGTTTTATTACTTCTTTTTGCATTTACACCCTAATTTTGAGAATTCAAGTCCTTGGTTCAAATTGAATTTCTCTAATTAATACCTTGTTCCAAATCTCATCTAAGTCTCCAACTCTATTTCTTATTAAAAAAAAAATGTTTCTTATAAATTCCTTTAAAATAAAACTCAAGTAAAAACTTCATCCTAAAAATTTTGAGCTATTACATTGAATGATGAGAATACTGGCGTTTGAACATTTAGTATACTGGCGCCAACGTTCAAACGATCGTAAAGAACGTTCAAACGTATAAATTAGATTTAAAAAGGAAAAATACTATAATTCTACTTTGACACCTTATTTTGACACCTTTTTTTATTTTAATACATTTTAAATTTTTTTTCTTTTATTTAATAGTGAATGAATGATTATTAATGTATTGATAATTTTTTTTAATTTTTTTAAAATGGTTAAAATATGAATAAAAATATATATAAGACATTAAAATAAGATTTTACTCTGGCGGGGCCGTATTAATATTATAGAAAATTTGAAAATATTGAATTATAAAATATTTTAATTTGTGAAAGATATGAAGTGCAATGATTTAACATTAAATTTAGGTAAGTTAATATTAAAGAAAATTGAGAATAAAAATTAAAAAACAATATATACATTACATGATAATATGGTCCAGTACATAAATTAAAAATAAAATACATAAAGATATAAAATAAAATAAAAACACAAAATTCATTACTATAGGTTGTCTTTTAATGCCTTAAATTCCTTAGCAAATTTCTCGACCATAAGATGCAAGGTCGCTATATCATCATAAAGCTTCTCCATACCCTTATCCACATGTGCAGTTAGTGCAATTGTCTATACGGTGATCTGTCAGTCAATATGTATGCGCTTGCAGCTCTCTCATCATGGAGGTTATCCAAGCAGGTCGCACATCCTTACCCACAGTCTCTCCTGTTTGATGCTGACTGATGCTGGATTAGCACCGACCTAAGGCGCCTGAGTAGGGGAACAAGATCTATTACAGAAGGAGGCTAACGCCTCTTCTACCCCTGGCTAAGGTTATAGGTGGTCTGGTCGATGTAACTGATCTAGTACTGCACTAACTCCCACACCTGAGGTGTCACTCCCTAAGCAAGCAGTAGTTTGGAAATGATGACTTCGTAGGGGAGGTTGTATATAAAATAGTGCATGCTTCATAACAGATCCTCTCTCGAAAATCCCCATCGACAGGTCAATCGGGTTCTTAAGCACCAAGTTAATCAAAAACTGCATGTGAGCTCGACTGAATGTCATTTTGTGTGCCAACGGATCTATTTTTGTTGGAATAATAAGATGTAGCATCCAGAAGAAGCCCAGCAGCGTACTTTGCTGGAGGGCGTCCAATGTCTCATGTGCCATGCGGTCTTTGTCAATGAGGAAGAAGAAGAAGATGAAGACATGCAAGATGACGATGAAGATACTATTAAGAGAGATTCTTAAACAAGTATGAAAAATTCATCCGAAGAAGAAGAATAAAAGTATTAAATCACTTAAGTTAAAACTCTAATATTATATTATTAAAAATAACATTCTAATTACTTTTCTTTATTTTTTTATTCATTTTCAAGGATGCCGTAAAAAATACAGCGAAAAAATGTGCCACGTCTTCCAAGTCTCGAACCCGTTCCGAACTCCACACCTGAGGAATACCCCCCTAAAGAAATAAACACGCAGGAGACAGATAGTCAGTCGATACCTAATAGTAATGAAATGCCGTTGGTAATTAACTAATTATATTTTAATGCTTAATAACATATATAACTAATACTATGCTATTGTATAAGTTAATTGATGCATCGTCCTCTTGACGCGGTTGTGATTTTACTCGTAATATCTCTCTAAAGAAAAGTAGACAGTAAGGAAAAATCAAGATCATCATTCTTGATAATTCCTATAGAGAAGTGGATGATGGTGCGGCTACAATTTCCTCTTATATTAATACAGTAGTTCGAGCTTATGCTCCCTTTTATGTACGATCATGGCAAGATGTTTGTAATGAAGTTAAGACATTCGGAGCCGTGTGCTATTGAAATAAGTTTACGACTACATTTTATCCACCTCAATAAATATATCGTATTTCTTACTTAATTCACTCCTTAAAATGAGTTCGACCTTGATTTTACTCGTAGCAAGTGTGATGCCCCTAGTCTACGTTTGGAATTGAACGTAAATTGTAGGGTCAGGACATGTAACTCAAGGCTACACATCCCTCATTATGTCGAAAAATCATATGCATGCACCTAAGCTTACTAACAGGATGCAATATGTAATGCAGCAGAATAAGGTCAAAATTTTAAAATGAACAGAGAATTTTGACTCTACAAGTAATCACATGGTAGACTATATTAAACTTCAAATTTTCATAATATACATCAATTTACAATACTCAGTTCACAAATTTAAGTTTTTAACAAAATACATAACCAAAATGGAATATATTCATACTAATTTTGTAATCCCGCTAATGGTACTTCCTCGAAAGCATCACATAGAAACCATCTAGGAAAAGTGAACCATCATGTCTTAAAACTAAACAGCAATTTTTAATCCTACAATTTTTAATCAAAATTCATATATTAAAAAAATAATTTTTAACTCCAATGACTCAATCTTGCAATCTCTTAGAGCATTGGAATAGGCAAAGGCAAACCAAAAATTTGGCTAATATCTCATATTTTGCCTTTTGCCTATTTCATTCAAAACCTATTCCCACATTGGATTATCCATCTATTAGCCAAAATATTAATAAAATATTATTGATTTAATATTTTCATTAATTTATTTCTCTAATTTTGCAATTCTACTGATCATATGTTAATGAATAATCAAATTATAATTAAATAATTGTTTAAAGAATCATATTTTTAATGGTCACGCTAATTACTACAATTTTTTTAATAAACTCACTTGAAATTCCATATATATGTTTTAATTACCAACCAAATATCTAAAACAATGAGTATGGGAAAGACTCCTCTACTTGGCAAGAATGCAGTGTTGCAAATTTCAGGACACTGACTTGATGAATTACATGACTAAAGACAAAAATAATGGGTATGGGAAAGATTGATTTCATCTAAAACCAATAAGGGAGAAAGCCACTGACTTGATGAGAGGCCATTGACTAGAGACAAAAAAAATTATTTCATCTAATTGCAACAATTTAAGCAAACAATTACATCAATCCCACACTTGCAATAATTACATAATTCAGCCACAACTCAAATTTCAAAAGAAGCGTAATTTCAAAACAACTTCTAGCTTCATCCAGTACAATACTAGCCCATCAACATCTTCCACAAAACATACGAGCTTCAGAATTTCAAGTACAATATAACATCTTCCACATAACATACTAGCTTCACAAAACTACCCATCAACAAAATCTGCAGCTTCAGCAATGGCTTTCAACGGTGATCAAATAGCTTCAGCAATGTTGGCCTCAAACTTTGGCATCAAATTCAAAATGAAAATCTACTTAAAAAACATCTTGCAGGCAACAATAATCGCAGACAATTTCAAGTTTTTGATATAAAAGGAATCGATTCAAAAACTTCTTGCATAAAGCCAAAAAACAGTTTAGACTCTGGTCGGTACATATAGAAGAAATGGGAAAATACCAAAATCTATTTCAGTCAGTAAATTTTTCTACACATTTCACAAATTACGGCTATCTAATCAACACAGCATATTCCACAATCATAGTTTATACTCCTAGACAAATTTTCATTATCCATACAGAGAACACAAATTGACATAAAAAAAAAACACACTTATGTTTTATACCTACCCAAAGATAATTAGAGGAAGAAAATTCAGAAATCTAATCGTCAAAGCAACCAGGTCCAACTCAAAATTCATAATCAGAAACTTTTAAAAAAATGAACAAAGAAAGCAGGCTAGTTAAAGACCCAGATGTACCAAACAAAGTTCAAATGCAGCAAATCCATTCAGAAGGCAAAATTAGAATAACTAAAACAGAGAACAAAAAAACAATCAAATATGCCAAAAAAGTTTTTTTCTTCCTTGAGTTACTGAAAATAAGGAATCAGGGAAAGAGAACAATACCAACTGAACCAGAAATTTCCAAGCATCAACGATACCCTTCTTGAGCCAAGCGAAAAAGTAAGGAAACGGTAGAATAAACTTTTTGCAGCAGGAAATAGAGAGACAATCGCTTGAGGGAACAGATTAAACGGAGAGAAAGAGAGAGTAAGCGAGCTGCGGTTGGTAGCACAGCCATACGCACACGCACACGCACACAGACACTTACTCCTCGTTGGTGCGGCGATGCACACACAGAGAGGTGGGGGGAGAGAGAGAGAGAGAGAGAGAGAGAGAGTCTGCGTCGGTACAGGTCGTGCGAGACAGGGAGAAAGCGGGAGCTTGCTTCCGGCAGGAAGAACTGAGCGAAAGAGGCAGAGACGGCATAAGCGACGACATTGATCTTCGGCAGTGGTGTAGAGAGCGTGAAAGAGAGAGGGAAGGGGTCCGGGCTGATCAAAAAATCCATTATTCCAACCCTCCTATTTTTCGACTCGACCAGACCTGATAGGGCTATAATCGGTATCGGATAATCGACCGAACTATTTGCCCTTCGTTTTAGGCCCCGTTTGTATTCGGAAGTGGGCTCAGCTCATCTCAACTCATCTCAACTCATTATTATATTTTTATAATTTTTTATATAAAACATAAATTCTTGTACACATTTTTCAATTCCCAATATACCTTTTTCAATTCCCAAAATAATAATAATATTAAAAAATAAACTAAACTCATCTCAATTCATCTCATCTCTGAATCCAAGTGGGGCTAATCCCTCGTTCTCTTTCCCCGAAAAATCTCTTCATATTTGTCGGAGAACAATTCTAACTCGGCAATGGACTCCTAGAATCAAAATTAGGGGTATAATCGATCTATTTCGATTTAATTTTGATTAAAATATAAAATTAAATCAATATTTATTGATTTTATAAAATATAAAATTGATTACGCTCCAATTATCTCTTAAAATTAGTAGTATCGATTTTATCAATTCTGATCCAATTTTTCGATTTTAATGACAAATTTTTAAAAACAAAACTTATTTTTTGAAAAAAAAAACTGGTTTAAAAAACCTGTTTTATTAAAAAAATTATAGTTTATTATAAAAATCTGTTTTACCAAAAAAAATCTATTATATAGAAAAATATGCAATAAAAAACTGTTATAAAATAAAAACTGTTTTATATTAAAAAAATTGCAATAAAAATCTGGTTTAAAAAACTGTTATAAATATGTTTAAAAGATATGATCAATTAAATTTTCATGTTTAAAATTAAAATTTTATTTCATAAATATTATAACATTATTTATATATAATTATAATTTCTATAATTATATATAAAAATTATATATAATATAAAAATATATCATATATAATATTTAAAAAAATAAATTTAAATATGTATGTAATATGACTAGTCCGATTCGGTCCAGTCCGGTCCAAAATTACTTGGAACCGGAATCAGACCGATACTTACTGATTTTGTATTTCTAGAAACTGGTCCCGAACCGGATCGATTCAAAACCGGTCTAATGGATCCGATTTGGATCGGTCCAGGCCGATTTTTCAATTTTTTTTTTTTACACCCCCGATCAAAACCAGAAAAATCACGAAGAAAATTATTGAGCAAAAAGTATTCCTTGCCAAGCAATCTAAATCAAAAGAACTAGAATCAAAGCTCAGAATTAATTTTTTTCAAATGCGAACAACGTGAACAAGTTTACAAGAGCATGAACACAATGTCGATGATGGCGTGCAAGGATACATTGATAAAGATGAGAAAGCACAACAGCATGTGGGTATTTAACGATCAAGTGTATGTGGTTGGCATGGAGAACAATTCATTTCCAAGTACAAGATGCACAATCTTTTTAGGGTTCTAATAATCTAGATTGTAATGGTTGTAATGGATATCAACTTGTGTATGGTTTGTAATGGATAAACGGACGTAGGAAACCTATTTGATGAAATGCTGAGAAGAAAAATGCACAAGAACTAAATTTTATGTCTTCTCTCCATGTCTTCTTCAATGCGAACCCTAACCATCATTGTGCACAATCTCCTTCTCTCTGGGGCCATAACAAATCTCCTCTTCGGTGAATGTGGTGGGTTCAGATCCTGCTTCTGGTCAGGTTTGAGGCTTTAAGGTCAGGAAAGACAATCGGCCGATATTGTGTAATTGGAACATTTTGTTGTCGAGTCAAGTCAAAGATCAAGTTGGGTCTGGTCAAGTGAATAGCCTTACCTAGAGGTTCTATTAGGATATATGAAACCACTTAAAAATTTGTGGTATTCACACAAATATTGGTGGACATATATAATTAAATGTTATTTCTTCTAATAAAATCTCTCAAAGATCTCTCTTGATACTAACTTTTATTTAATTTTTTATTTAGTGATTAAAGAAATATTTTTTAAGATGTTGTGGATGTTTTAAAAATATATATTTAAAATACCAAAAAAATGAATGAAAACAAATAAAAAAAAAAACTTTTTCCTTTTTTTATGTATGTATTTGATTATATCTTGACTGAGGTTCATGGATTTATTTGATTATATTTGATGGAATGCTTTGAATCCCGCAGTTGTTCATTTTTGGTGGACCAAACACAACCTCCATGGTTGGAGCTCGCAGCAGCAGCCAACCTGCATTATTCCCCCATTTTCGGCCTGCTTCTTCCATCTGAGAATTAATGTACATGAACTGCAGGTAGGGTTAATTTACATTCTGTCTCTCTCTCTCTCTCCTCTCTCTCATCTCCTCTCTCTCTCTCTCTCTCTCTCATTTTGTATAAGGAATCAGATAAATGCATTATTGGCCGTCTGTGGAAGACAGACATAGATATGTTATGAAAGAATTCAATCAACTGATCCGATCGAGTAGGGTTCTCTGTGATTCAAGATGCGTCTATCCGTCGAATCCATTTTCATAAAGTTTTGGAATTTTAATCAGAGCACTCTTCTTTTCTCCTTATATATGTTCTTTCAAGTTTTCTTCGATGGACGAGTACACCACTTCTGCACGGAAATGACTTTTTCCAATTTCGACTTGTTTTTTTTTTTTTCAAAACAATTATACTCTTGATCCGGAGTTTTTTTAAAATTACGGCTATCTAATCAACACAGCATATTCCACTTTACTTGTTTTTTTTCAAGTTTTTTTAAAATTTTTCCAATTTACTTGTTTTTATTAAGCATTTTTTTAAAATTATATATATAAAATCAAAAAATTTAGGTGATAAGCTAGCTAACTCAAGCTATATATGTCAGTGCCTAAAGAAATCATTTTAATTGAACTAAGTATTTAATTTTCTAGATTAATCTATGAATGAATATCTCTTCAAAAAAATTATATATATATATATTTTTCTAGATTAAAAGTCGTTTAAGAATTATCTAATTCCTTTCTTTACAGGAAAAAAATGAATTTTGAAAAAAAAAAATTATCTAATTTTCAGGTAATTATAAATGGTTGTAAAAGCCATGGGATTACATCATTATAATCTGAGTCCACATAGCACACATGCAAGTAGTTTAAACTTTTAGTGCCCTCAACCATAACTGCATCATGTTAACCGCTATCATCATAATGATTTCATTTCTTCCTGTCTTTATTTCTTGTTTTTGTCTCATCAAAAATTATGGCGGCTTGAAATTTGTACTGAACTTATTTCAATTTAATCTGAAGTCTACCATCTATTTATTTTAACTTAAAATTTCTTCATACATAGAATTTATAATATTTTTTAATTTAATACTTTTCTCTCTCTCTCTCTCTATATATATATGTAATTCACGAATAATTTTTAATATTTTTTTATAAATATATCTAAATTCATAATCTTAATATTTAAATATATATAAATTTATATTAAATGCACTCTACAAAACTTATTTTATTATTTTAATTCACTATCATTTATAAAAAATTCAACTCAACTCAACATTTAAACGATCTTAGTATAGGTAATTAAAAATAAATAAGATGGCATCTTACGTTACTTTGTAATCTCCGGTTTTTTGTTTTTTTATTTTTGAGATAAAAAATCATTCTGTATAATTAGATTAACAGATGGCACTTTGATGATTATATTTTGATCTTTGGCTGAATTACAACGGACCTAGTATGTAAGATTATGGTCATGAGCTGCATGTATGTTGGGGTAGAATAATATTATTATATATACGGCTAAATATTTTCAGGAGGAAGTAGCTGAAATAAAGAGTAATATTGAATTTTAGCGACGATGATATCCACGATGCATGGCATGTCCTGTTCAATATTGGCATAAAATTTGCATTCATTGGGACGTCAAAATTAAAAGTAGTAGGTATATATTCTACCTAGTTTTAATCGTCAAAATATTTGGCATCATTCCGTTTAGACGATAAATTAATATTAAAGAATTATGCAGGAGATTGTAGTTGCATTAATCACTTTCATCTGTGCCCTCGTTAAAGTACAAAGTCCAACTTTGTTGGGAGATTGACTTGTTGCAAATTTTTGGCATTTAATGTTCTTGTTGTTTTTCCTTGTTATCAAGGGATGCTTAGAAGTTAGTTCCCTATACTCTCTTTATAAGGACCATCGTCCTAAGTCCATCTATTTCAAGAATTCCACCAGAAACAAATGAAAATTTTGAGTTCTCTTGAGATTTTTCTTTATTATTCTGATCAAAGAGTTTGATGACAATTCAGTACATCCGCCCAAGTGGTAAAGATCCAAAGCTTCTGCACAAGCAAGAATTCTACTAACATTATTCTGAAAGCAATTCAATTCTTCAAGCCATGGCATGCACCTCATTGACTATTCCAACATCTCCAATGGCTGCTGCTGGCTTGGAAGACATGTTCTTCAAAGAGAAGATGAGGGGCCTTCGCCGCTCACACTCGAGCAAGGACCTTCACAATGGAGCCTGCATCCGAAGATCATACTTTGATTACCACTTTTTTCACTACTTCAACAATCGCATCCAAGACACTTCTACACAACCAAAACTCAAGAGCAGTCATTCTATGGGAATTTTCTCATTGTTTCAATTGCCTAGTACCATCTTCCCAAGCTCCGTTCGATCATTTTTATTCGATACGAAGACAAATAAGGACATGAATGTAGTGGAAAAGGATGTGAATGTAATGTATTCTCAGTTTGCGTTTTTGTGCAACATGGCTTATGTGATACTAGAGATCAAGGTACCTTGTTATTCTGCTTAATTCTTTCAGATGGGATTTCTTCAATTTGTGTTAATTGGTTTTGATTGTTTGGGTATTTATGAGTTTCATAAAACTTGATCCCACTAATATATGCAGGCAAAAGATCTAAGAAAATATTATGGCCTGCATTTTGCCACATCTTCATTGGAGAAGAAAGCAGAGGCAGCTGCAATTAAAACAAAACTTGATGAGGATTCCACTGCCATTCCCCAAGCTGTCTCAGAAGCAGCAAGTGAATTCAGTTCTGAGAAAGATGTGGCCTCTGAGAAGAAGTTTCCTATCCACCGATTTGTTGCTTAAGAGATTGCGGCATCAGCCGCTTCTTATGTCCAATCACGTACAAAGAGTCTTTTGTCCCTTAGTTCTGAATCATAGGAGGGAGATGATGAGGAGTCAACTGAAGGCCAGCCGCAAGAAGATGAAGAAATTTCACCCCAATTATATAAGCTGGAAATTGCTGCTTCAACAATGACAGCAGTGGTTGCTGCTAGAGAGAAGGAAAAATAAGAGGCAGCAAAGGATCTTTAGTCACTCCATTCATCACCTTCTGAATGGTTTATTTGTGATGATTTAAGCACATACACTCGTTGCTTTGTGATTCAGGTAATTCCTTCTTCAGCAATTCATCTTGGCAACTGAATCCGATAGAAATGAAAACTTTTTTCTTGTGAATTGTAGGGATCAGTGTGATGACCCGGGATTTTCATTTCGTATTATTTGATTAAATAATTATTTTGATTAAGTGATTAACTAATTTATTTAATAATATTGAGAAGAGAGCGGTAAATGGGCATGGGCTTAAGATTGGAGCTTGGAAAGTTTAGAATGAGTTATTGGGCCTAGGGAGGAGTAGCAAGCCCACAAGCCCATGAGATTGATCCATGACCCACCAAGCCCACATATAGGACACTTGTCACCCATAAAGAAACCCTAGTAAGTCACCTAAGACTAGTAGGTGAAAATGAAAAAGTGCTAGTAGGTAAGAGTTGACTAGTGGGTGGATGGTAGGGTTGAGTGTAAAATCTTGTGATAGGATTTTTCCATCATTGGGATATCTTTGGGAAAATACTAAGATAATTTTTATTCTAATTTATCTAGTACATGTCATACTTAGTGGAGTGACACTTGTGGATTGGAGTAGGAAGTGGAAGAGAATAGAAGAGAGGGCATTCGGTTAGCTTATAGCCGAAACCCCTTAGGGGTTTTTCCCATGCAATTCTCTCCAATCTAAGCCAATGATCACCATAGGATCATGTAAGAGAGAAGTGACAAGGTGATTGACAAGTGAAGAGAAGTGTCATGAGGAAGAAGAAAGGAAGAGGAAGAAGAAAAAGCTAGGAAGGATCCGGATGGAGGTTTGCCGTGTGCATCCTTTGGAGGTTTCCTAGAAGTACTTGCAAATATAGTAGAAGGGACATCTTAGACTTGTGTGAGAAGATGAAGTACATGGTGTAAGGTGTGTAAGAGGTATGGTGGTGTAAGGAAATGATTGGAGATTGCTTGAAATGGAAGGAAACTAGGAATGGAGTGGGGGAGAGTTTCGGGTGACACATGGATCCAAGGCATGGCCGGATCATGCAAGCTCTCTTTCCCAAAAGCATGGCCGTAGAATCTTGTGGATTGACATGAGAGGGGTTAGATGAGTGTGTGATAGGGTGAAATGACAAGAGAATGAGGCAAGAGGGGAAGGAGGTTTCGGTGGAGACTTTGGGGAGGCAAAGGAATCCGGTTTCTCATTTCCTCCCATTTCTCATCATTTGCTTTCTTTTCCTATGCAACCACCCTTACCTAGTCTTATGTCTTTCAAATCAAGGTATGGTAAAGTGTCCTTGACCCCTAGAGAAAAGAGCATGGCCAAATATCCTTGAGGAGACCCACCTCTCACTTGGCTATCGCACAAACACACAAGCTCTTTCTCTCTCTACCTCTCGGCCAACCCCACTTCTCCCTCAACTCTCTTTTGTTTTACTTTCTTCTAACCTCTAAACATCACCATATCTTTAGAAGAAAATAACAAGAACAAATATTTTGAGGAAGAGTTGCTCTTGAAGACTTGAAGAGGTAAGTGCATTCTTATCCTACCTTTAGCAATCTTAGTATACCTTTGAATGAATTTGGTTGTTTTGTTTGAATCTTTGTGTATGTATGTTGAAAATGAAACCCTTTAGAGGGAAAACTTGTCATGTTTAGTTTAGTAAGAATTCATGTTTAAGTTATGATATTTTTCTAAGTTGAGAAGTTGAAATGATATGTGGTTTAGTTAGTTACTCAACATGAGGTGGAATGAAGGAGATGCATACATGATTGTAGGTTTATTAGCATGATGTTGGATGATGCATCTAGTGTTGTTTATTTAGTGGTAAAAATCCATGCCTAAGTTTAAATATCTTGTTAAGAGTAAAGATTATTTCATGTGGTAAATTTGAATATTTGATATGGAGGAAGAATATGGTGTGATCAACATGATGAGAAAAGATGAAAATATGTTTGCTAGATTTTGACTTGGAGATGAAAATGGTGGGTTTATGCATGTATATATTTCGGATTTAAGGTTTTCTTTGGATGGAATTATTGATTGGATTATTGTGCTATGTCATGATGATATGCTTAAATATTTGGAGACATTAGATGCATATGAATGAAATGGTTGCACTAGCATAATTGGTGGTTTTTACCTAAATCATTGGGTGAGTTATCTTGGCAGAAAAAGTGAGTAAAATAATAAATTAAAAGACATAGAGTTTCGGACAAGCCTTATTTTTTTAGGGTTAGAAAAATACATTTAAGTGGTTAGAGTTGAATTGGAGTGCTTGAAGAAGAATATGAGACGAAAAGCTAGGAATTTTACAAAGGGAGGGTCTCAGCCTAACCCTAGTGGGAAGGGGCCGAGCACCCCTAAGTGTATTAGAGGCCCATTAAGTAATTTTGGGAAGGAAATGAGTAAAATTATGAGATGCGAAAATTTTGAAAGAGCTTAACGTAGAGTAAGCGTCATGTTCGTCACCCATTTTATATGTTCCATGACATGAGTCTCACGTCTCATGCATACAGCACGAAAATCATGTTTTAAACATGTTTTTAAAAGAAAATAAATTAATGAATGTTTTATAAGAACCCCAAAGGATGGGACAGGGTAGTGTCTAAGTGGAACTCCTTGTTCACTTAGGAGTGATTAAAGTTGAGTGAAAGCCCCTGGGTCGACAAAGAACCATCGGCAGACCATGTATGGCTCCAAAAGGTGTCCGGAGCATGGTCGCACCTAAAACTAGTGGGTGCATACAGGACGGTAGTGGCTTCGGCCTCACCGATATAGAAAAGTTTGTAATCGCTCGGTGAGTGATCAATCGCCGAGTGATGAAGAGCGCGAAAGGGCGCGAAACGTAGCTACTTAGGTTTGATATGGTCGCCGGGTGCTACAGTAACTAGCAGGAACATGTGGTGCATAGAGAAACCGTGAGGTGTCCAACAGAGGTCATGACAAAAGATGGGCTTTCGAGCCATATATGATATGATAAGTGGCGCCTAAAATAAGAAAAATGAAAAGTATTTGCGAAAATATGAATTTTGAAAGAAAACTCCATTGTTTTGTTTTCTGAGATTAAGAACAAGCACATGAAAAGAATACGAAAAGACAAAGAGAAATTTCAAGACATGGCATAAGCATGAGCATGTGCACACTATAAAGTCATGAGTCTCATAATGCATAAAGTATGATTGATTGTTTGCTATTCATTTATCCGTATGTTTAAATTACTTTTGTTATGATATAAATGTGCTTATTGAGATTTCTCCCGAAATCTCACCCCTGTTTATCTCTCCACTATCACCTTTTTGGGATGACGACTTTGAAGAGTATGACCCTAGGGACGGTTCCTCGGACCCCCACGGGCCCAATTGAGTCCATCACCTCCGAGCTAATGACTCTTGACTACCTAAGCCGTTGGGCAGCGGAGTTACTACCCCTAACTGCGTACATTTTGGGATATATACACCCTACCGGGTGTTGTATAGTTTTTGGTATAGACGATTCCCTCTACATGGGTCTCCTTTATGAGTCATCTTCCAGGATGAGTTGTGAGGTGGGACCGATCTTGGATTTGGACCGCCTCCATTACGACCCAAACTTCAAGGAGATTAAAAAGGAACCGTTGGATTAGGAAGTGATGGTTGGGGATCCTCTATGCAGCTTTTGTATTTATATGCATATATTTTGGTCTTCTGTTGTTTTGGAAGAATGAACACTTATGAATGATCCTTATGTTTATATTAATAGTAATGTAATACTTTGAGATGTTATTGTATTAAGCCATATGATATACGCATAGAAAGGTTTGACCTTTTTCGCTGCGACAACTTTTAAAAAAAAAAAATCCAGTACACGATAAGACGAGGGGTGAACTTCCCTGTGACACTCATCCCCGATGTCACGGTTTGCGTACGATCCCAAGCGCAAGTTGGGGCGCCGACAATCAGACTCCTTGGCATCTTGGCAAGCAAACCTTTTCTTTGAACCAACCAAATTTGAGGGTACAGATGTGCTTGTTCATAAAGGAATTTATGAAGCTGCAAAGGGACTATATGAACAATACATGCCAGAAATAGTTGAGCATTTGAACAAATATGAGGAACGTGCAAAACTTCAATTTACTGGTCACTCTCTTGGGGGTAGTCTCTCTCTTTTGGTTAACTTAATGCTACTCACCAGGAAGATTGTCAAGCCCTCCACTCTCCAGCCGATGGTCACTTTCGACTCATCGTTTGTGTTCTGTGGAGGCCAAACCATACTTGATGATCTGGGTTTGGATGAGAGCCACATTCATTGCGTGATGATGCATAGAGATATTGTTCCTAGAGCCTTTTCTTGCAACTATCCTAACCATGTTGCCATAGTCCTGAAGTGTTTAAATGGTGCCTTTCGCTCTCATTATTGTTTGATAAAAAATGTAAGCATCATCTTGATTATACTCTATCATCTTGCTAGTTCAAGTTCAAAATTAATAATCTTGGAAACTGTTCCATGTTTATTGTTTAAAGCTTTGAATTTTTGGTTTTCTCATTGACCTTTTCCCTATTCCATGTTTATGCAAAAACTGTTGTACTCTCCTTTGGGCAAACTATTCATTCTGCAACCCGATGAGAAGTCATCTCCTTCCCACTCTTTACTCCCTCAAGGTAGTGCTCTATATGCCTTGGACAAGAATCAATGTGGATACTCTTCAAATGCCCTTGTAGCCTTCTTAAATAGTCCCCACCCCCTCGAAACACTGAGCGATCCCACCGCCTATGGTTCGGATGGTACGATCCTCAGAGACCATGACTTGAACAATGACCTCAAGGCTGTGAACTTGAGCGATCCCACCACTTTTGACTGCACCATCTCCACACACATGGAATCATGAGAGTGACTTGAACAACAGCAGTTTAGCCACCAAGGAGATAATGACTGGAGTTTGATAAACATATTCACAAGGATGCCAATCCTTGTATATAAAACCAAGCAAATCAACAAATTGAATTGAGGAGTTTTACATGTTCTAATGTGTGTTTACATACGTTCCTTGTAAATAGATAACATCTTACTCTCATTTCTATATGTGTTACTCATCTGTTTTATGTAAATGGCCAAATATTGTACTTTTCAATTTAGCTTACGTTGCTCAACAGTTAAGGTATCACTTGGGATACCAATGTAACCAAAACCCAGAACAAGAAAAAGATTGAGAACAAAATAGAACCAAGAAAAAAAGGAAGAAACCAAGAATCCAATTTATTGATTCTTGAATAAGGTTTTAGAGGAACCTCAAACCTCCATACAATTTCTGAAATGAAAATGAACCTTAAGCAACTGAACAAATGAAATGAAATGAAAATTTACTTCTGTATTTATACAATGAAAGGTAGAAGGACTAAACGACGCCGTCCCAGATTATGTACATTCCTTCCTACGCCTAGCCAAAACTCACTGCTTTAATTTCCCAACCGTTATTTTTGTTATTCCACTACGTATTGTTTTTTTAAAAACCCAATGCATCATTGGTGTAAATGAGAGAAACTGTGTTCCAAAGAAATATTGATGGAATGGGATTTCGAAATCGACAAGAATCGAAAAATGGGAGAAACTTTGTATTCTACTCAGCTGGCAAAGCAGGCCTAGAGGATCTTAAAGCATGAAGATTCTCTTTTGCACGAAGTCTATGAAGCTAAATATTTTCCTCATTGCTCATTTTTCAATTCTAAGTTAGGCTATAATTCTTCTTATGCTTGCAAATGGATATGGGAAATCCAAGAAGATATTGTTAGAAGGATGCCAAATGGGCATAGGGGATGGCTCTCATACTCGGATATGGCAAGATACTTGGGTACCAGGTCACCAAGCTTTGAAGAATGAAATTCCATTACTTGCAGACACTGATTTTCCAAAGTCTGTTTCCTGTCTCATTAACTGTCACTTGAAGTGGTGGATGTGGATCTTGTCAGAGCCCTCTACAATCCAAACATAGCTATTGACATATTGAAGATTGTCTTGATTCTAGGAAGACATGATGATGCATGGATCAGGCGACATGAGAGGAATGGAAATTATAGTGTCAAAAGTGCCTATCGAGTTATGAGTTTTGTAGCCTGTCAAGCAGTTCCTGGAACTTCTAATGCTAATGAGGATAAGAAACTTTGGCAACACATCTGGCAAATGCATATTACCCACAAGATCAATATTTTTGCTTGGAGGATATGCCCTGAAAGTTTACCCACGAAGCAAGCTCTTTTTAACAGGCCAGTGTTAAGTTCTACCCAGTGTGAAGCATGTGGACAACTCTGTGAAGATATTTTTCATGCTTTGATTACTTTTCCTATTATTAGTGCTCACTGGTATTTGGTTATGCCAATTATGAAGAATTTAGATGTTGTTGGTTCTGTTAAAGGCCTGGCCAAATCTCTTGTCAGAATCCTGATTCCTTTCAGTTGGAAAGATTTTTTTCTTATTGCCTAGGCTTTCTGGTATAAACATAACAAGATGGTTAATGAAGAGCTTTTTCTCTCTCCTGAGTTTGCAATTAATCATGCATTAGGCCTGCAAAACATTGCATCTTCTAGTATCAGGCTTACGAGTCATAAACATTCTCCTTGCTGGACTGCTCCCCCCTCCTATGGTTTTCTGAAGTTAAATGTTGATGGTGTTATATTCTATGGCCATCATAAAGCAGGGTTAAGAGGTGTTTTACATGATGATCAAGGCCAGGTTGTTATGGCTGTGAGTATGGTAGAACATGAAGTGGCTCAAGCTAAATCTGTGGAATTATTGGCAATGCTTTGTGGCTTGCAATTTAGCTCTCGATTAGGAATCACAAAGTTCATAGTTGAGACTAATTACTTGTTGCTGATAGTGGCGTTACAGTGATTTGGAATTATGTGTGCTGGGGAATCTCTTGTCCGAGATCAGGAAGCTACTCCACCAGTTCTAGGACCATTGAGTGCAGCATGTCCCACGTATGGGTAATCAAGTTGCACACCACTTGGCCAAGCGTGCATGGAGTGTTCAGAGTGTGGAACTCTGGATGCATTCTACTCCATCTGTATTTGCTCAATTTGTGTGACTAAACAATTGTTCCTTGTAATTTGTCTATTTTCACTATGAATGAAATGTTTTGTTCTTTAAAAAAAAAAAAACCAACACACCATTTTATCATCACGACTTCTCTTCTAATTTCTAACACTTCTCCAGCCACTAACTTCTCACACACCAAATTTAAGGCACTAACTCAACCATTCCTCCCCCAAGCACCTTATAACCTCCACTTTAAGGACCTTGTCCACAAGGTCCTGACACTCTCATCTCCTCAAAGAACCTTACCTACAAAGTGTAGGTAAAGATTCTTCAACTTCTATAAGAGTTTCCAAGAGCTGTATTCAAGTGGTGCCCCACACCATTTAACAAGAATTTTTGTTGTTGTATGATTCCCTAGTTTATTCAATCTTCTTTCCAAAATTATCTAAGGCTCGAGTTGCAATCTGCCTTGTGTATCCACAGGAGGTAGAAACACCTTGCCCCAATTTCATTTTTAAGCATGAAACATGGAAAACAAGATGTAGTCTTAAAGATATTGGCAAATTTAACTCACTAAGTACTTAGGGCTGCAAACGAACAGAGCCGCTCGTAAACAATTTGAGATCGATTCGTATAAGCTCAACTCGAACTCGGTTCATTTATTAAATGAGTTATTCGTAACACTAATATTGGTTCGAATATTAAACAAGCAAAACTCGTATAATCTTGACTCGATTCGGTTTAGGCTCGTGAACAATATTCGTATAAACTCGATTCGACTCATTTTGAACTCGTCACAATACTCGTAATATTTATTTATTTTTTTTACATATATACTTACATATATTCTTTTATTATATAGATATCTTATATGTTATATATATTATTTTTTATACTTTATATAAGTAATATATGTTGTTATTTTAAGTTTATGTATAAGTAACATGTTTTATTATTTTACAATAATAATGTATTAAGTTTATAAAAAAATTATTGAGTCAAATACAAAAATTTTATAAAAATAAACAACTCTAATTGATTGCGACACTTTCTTAACTAATCATATTTTGATTATTTGGAGTTCTGCCAATCAAACATAAATACTTATGATGTAATCATGTAATTAGGGTTGAGCAAAACTCCGACAATCCGACTTCGATCTGACCTTGACTTCGCTCCGGCTGAGCAAAATTAGAATATAATTATATTAAATAATAGTATGAGATAATTATTGTTTCCAAATAATTTACTCAGAATATAAGACATATATAAAAATATTATAAACTAATGTAATAGTTTGTAATACTAATACATAAATACTAATATATTAAAAGTTACTAATGCAATAATTTGTAATGCTAAAATATAAAGAGTTACAAATTAATATACAAACAATAATGTATTATAAGTTATTAAAATATCATAACGTATCATAAACTAATATAATAATGTGTAATACTAATGTATAAAGACTAATGTATAAACACTAATATATTATAAGTTACTAATGTAATAGCTTGTAATACTAATGTATAAAGTTATAAATATCAATTTATTCAAAATAATCTACTAATAACATAATAGACATTTACTAAGACTAATATATTATAAACTAATATATAAACACTAATTACTAATTTCTTATAAGTTACTATACTCTAGTTTGATGATTTATAATTTTTATTAATTAATATTATAGTACAAGTTTTAATATTAATAATTATATGTAAGTTTTAAAATTTATATATATATTTTATAGAATTATAAATCTATAACTATTCCCTAATGTATAAATTTATAATAAAATGGATAAAAAAAATATATAATAATTAAACGGCTGCACTACTTTTGAAGTTTTATTATAGGAAAAAGTTTGGAACAGGATGTGTATAAAAATGATTTTTACACCCACTAATAGAAATGTGCCACGTAGACATATCATGAAGAAAAATAATAGACCTGAATGCACTGAAACAAATCTAACCTTAGCTGCCCACAACATGCTCTTTCTTTTCTCACTTCTCTCCTCTCTCTTGTTCTACCTGGAAACCAGACCCCACACTCTAAGCGCCGGCCCCCACCTAAAGGAAGGTCCCTAGTAGCCCCCACCTGGAATCGTCCCCACCCCTGACGGAACCTGCAATCCCCCCCGCCCCCCGCCAACGAAATATCGAAAATCGTGGAACCTGCACAAGTAAAGGTACTCTGTTTTGCTGAATATATGTTAAAATAATCTTCAAGCTATCTTAAAATAATCTATGTTGTTGCTTAAGAGGAACATGTGCTTTGTTTTGCTGAATACTAAAATAATCTAGGACAAGTAAGGTGTTATGTTTTGAGATGCTCTGTTTTGATAGAATACCGATTTGGAGTGAAACTGGGGCTATGCCGCGTGGGATGGCTAGGTTGGGCTAGGGCTCCGCCGCGGGTTGGGTTGCGCTGATGGACGTCGACTTCAGCGTCGGTGGAATCGCCGGCTTGAGTTGCGTCGAATTAGGTTTGCTATCGAGGGTACGAGAGGCTGAACACTCCGATATAGAGAGAGAGAGAGGGGCAGATAGGGGGAGAGAAGTGAGAGAAGAGAGAGGGAACGCAAGAGAGCTTGGGGTAGGATCGAATCCGGTGCAACAATGTTCAGTAGACTTCTTCATAAAATGCCTATGTGGCGCGTTTTTATTGGCTGGTGTAAATATGGGTTTTACACTCATCCGACTCCAAGCGTCTCCCTTTATTATATTAGAAAAGAGAATAATCTCAAGAATCAAATCCCCCTCAACAGCAATCCCTATATATAAAAGTCCACGTGTCCACGTCGTTGAGCCAACGAATTTGGGAAAGAAACACAAAAGGAGACACAATGTCAATAGGAGCTACATTCAAGAGACTTAGGGAACAGCCAATACTAGAAGAGCACGCGGATAATTGACGTGGCTAAAGATTTTTTGGAATCCTTCCCAAACTCGGACTCGGGACTTCCATTCCTTTGTAGTTAAAGTTTTAATTTTTGTTGTCTTTTTAATTTTTTTTGCGAAACGTCCTCTTCTCCAGCACCATTTCCTTCTTATCTCAATTCAAACACGCACCTCACCAACAAAGCAAAAGCTTCTCTCTCAGATGCAGTCTCGGACTCTCGCACAGTGCACTTATGACTTAAGTGTCTAAATGAAATTGTGTCGTTTCCAGTGTCCCATTGCCCATTGAAGATTAAAGAGTCGTTTAAGGTTTAACCGTCGATAAATGCTCCTGCCTCTTCTCTTTTCTAGTTTGCTACTCTAATTTTTTTTATTTATTTCACTATTAGTAATGGGTAGTAGTGAAGATATATAATTTTTTAATTTTTTTTAGTGATTAAAAATAATAAAAAAATACTTGATAAAAATAAAAATCTCAATTACATTATAGTTTATAATTTATGACTATAAAATAATAAAATAGTATAATCTCAAATATATTATAATTTTTTTTATTTTTCTTTGCAAACTGTTAACTATTAGGTTCGTGTATTTTCTTTCTTATGGTTGCTTGTACAGTCTCATCAATCACTTGGTGGGACGTTTATTGCTAAAGATGGATAGCCATTGGACTTCTTCAGAATTCGAAATGACGAAGCATGCCCAATACTCAAGGCATGCTCAAACTAGGCATGTTCTAGTCTGTTTCATACACCGATACACGCATTTGGTCTGTTAGACTCCGTTGTCCGCTATTGGAACTCCATTGTCAGCTCATCAAGAAAGGCACAAAACGGGAGAGTCGAGTTTTCGAATGAGCAAATATCGGCATATAAACGGCAAGCAAACTGCTAGGCTTTGTTTCGAAAACCCTAGTTTTCGATGGAACGGCAAGCTTATCAGGCTTTGTTTCGAAAATCAGCGAATCCTAGTTTGCGAAGGAACGGCGAACCCAATTTCTAATTTGTGAAAATCCTAAATTTCAAAAGAGGTAAGCCTTATTGCTTTGGTTCTCTGTTTCTTCGGTAATTTTCGAAAATCCTAAATTTCAAAAGAGGTAATCGCATTTTTGGGCTTTCTTCCAGGCTTTGGTGCTCTAATTCTTCTGTTCCTCTTCCTACTTAGACCTAATTTTCGGAAGAGTGTGGGTATGGTGTTGTTGTCTAGTCCCTCCACTTCACTATTTTTTTTTCTATAATTCTCACTTTCTTCAATGTTCTCTGTATGGTGTTCCTACTTGAGGCAAGAGACAACAAAACTCATATTTATTTTGTGCCTTACAGAAGACACGGGAATTGGTTGGCATCGCATTATCGATTATGTAGATTTCGAGCAAGTCCGAGCCACTCTTCCTGTGTGCTTCTATTTTCTCGCTTTTGCTTCATTTATTCTATTTGGCATTCTCTTACCATGTGAATTTTTAGTTATGTTTTTACTTCATTTAATCTTCTATTAGACTTTTGATACTCGTCTCCTTTAAATATTCAGTTCTTCTATATTGAATAATTTATAGATGGTGTTCTATTTCATGGTGTAATACAGTAATAGTAATATCATTTTTCAATCGATACAATCAAACTCTTGAGAGTGGTTCTTTAAATTATAGATGGTGCTTTATTTTTTCTTCATTTATTATAGAGGCTATTTGTAGCTGCTTTTTCTCCTTAAAAAATGTTAATCCACAGTAATTGTGTTTAACATGACCACTACTTGTCTAAAAATATTTTTTTAGACATGTCTGAACATGTACCAATTGTTGAATGCTCCTCTGCAAGTCCATTGGTGGAGACTGAATTTGATAGTATTATTGGTAGAGAAGAAATTAATGCTATAGAGTGCGATAGTGATAATGGGAATAATGAAGTTGATGGTATTATTGGTGGAAAAGAAAACCCAAGTGCCTCTATGGATCCCCAAAAATATGCATACCAAAGGAAGTCTTGGAAGAAAACTTATGTTATTTGGATAATAATTATTGGTGTATATTAGTACTCTGAAATTTGTATTAGGATTCTGAAAGTTGGTTTATATTAGTAATTTAGTATTTAGTATATTCCGTATAGGATGTGTATTCTTTCATTGTAGGCAGTGGGATATATTTTATTTGTAATGAGCTATATTAGTTAGTTTGTAAGTTTGAATTGGGCTATTTTTGTAATGGGCTTTAAAACTACTAAGTGTATTATTTTTGTGAGTTTATTGGAAATTCTTGTAATGGGCTTTGAAGCTTAGAAGTTGGAATTACCAGTACTGTGAAGAGCAGATAATTCATTGAGTCTTATCATGAGTTGACTATATCAAAATAAGTTATTTTTTGATAGGCTGTGAATTGGAATGAGATGTCACATATGTAAAGTTTTCTTTTAATAGGTTGTCCATTTTCGATTGAATTAATTAATTATAGAAGGAAATACTTAATTACATAGGGCTGGAGTTGTAGGCATCTTAATTGAATTAATTAATTGTTGAAGGAAATACTTAATTAATTGTCCATTTTTAATCCATTTTGATTCTTAGCATTGCTTTCCAGTTTTCAGCTTGCAGCTTGCAGGAATGCTATGTAATGTACTAATGTGGGATGAGTTATATTTGTAATTTTTGACCCTTTGTTATTTTTTTTTTCAGCTTTAAACCTTTTGTTATTTGACTATTGTGTAATTACTTAGTTTATTTTCTTCAATTTTAGCTTATTTTGTAATTATTTGTAATTACAAGTTTCTGTTTCTTAGTTTATTTTAGCTTGTAATTAGAACTTATTATTTGTAATTTCAACTGATTATGCCTATGGTACAATATCATTATTGTAGGCATCTTGATTGAATTAATTAATTGTTGAAATTGTCCATTTCTAATCCATCTTGATTCTTAGCATTGCTTTCCACTTTTTAGCTTGCAGGAATGCTATGTAATGTAATAATGTGGAATGAGTTATATTTGTAATTTTTGACCATTTGTTATTTGTTTCAGCTTTAAACCTTTTGTTATTCAACTAATGTGTAATTATTTAGTTTATTTCTACAAGTTCAACTTATTTTGTAATTATTTGTAATTACAAGTTTCCATTTTTTTAGTTTATTTCAGCTTATAATTATAGCTTATTATTTGTAATTTCAGTTAATGATGCCTATGGTATAATATCATGCTTGTAGGATATATATGGGCTTTTCAGTCCTCCCAAATGACTATTTTTTTTCTTTAAATGCCTTTATTTAAGGATTTAGGATGAAGTTTAGAGTTTCATTCATAATTTTAGTTAAAATTGATTAAAAGAAATAATCTCATTTGTTATTCAGTCAACCAAAAGATTAAAAAAAAAAAAATGTTGTGTATCAAATTTAACCGAGCTACTCGAGCTCGTATCAGCTCGAATATTTTTTATACTCGAGTTCGATAATAATGTGTGTTAGTCGAGTCGAGCTTGATCTGAAATTTCAAATGTTTTTCGAGCTTGAGTCGAGTTCGAGCAATAAAATATGCTAAATGAGCTTTTGACCCCCTATTCGAATTCAACTCGATTCGGATCGTTTGCGGCCCTATAAGTACTGATCCAACCTTTTCAATCACCTGTAATGGACCATAAAATCTTGGTGACAGCTTCGAATTATGTCTCGTAGCCACTGTTTTCTGTTCACAAGATTGAAGCCTTCACAAGACCCCCAATCCCTTATCTCAATACTCTTTCACTTCTCTTCATATTAGCAAAGAACTTCATCATTTTCTGAGCCTTTGGTATATTTTTCTTCAACAAGGATAACAATACCTCTCTCGACTTTACTTAGTGATCTACAGCTGCATTAGCAGTTGTTTCAGGTACATATTACAATAACTTGGGAGGCACATACCCATAAAGGACTTCAAAATGAGATATACCAATGGATGTATGACAAGTGGTGTTATAACACCATTTGGCCATGGTTAACCAAGAACTCCACTCATTTGGCTTATCACTAGTGTAAAACCTCAAATACCCTTCTATAGACATTCAAAATTTTAGTTTGTCCATCTGATTGTGGGTGATAAGCATAACTTAAATGAAGAGAATTATCTTAAAGATTGAATAATTCTCTCCAAAAGAAGGTTGTAAAAATAGGGTCTCTATTTGAAACTACCATCTTGGACATACCATGCAATTTGAAGACCCCTGAGAAGAATATTTGAACCACCGTAATTACTAAGAATGGATGAGACATGAGAAAGAAATGAACAAACTCAATTAGTTTGTCAATAATAGAAAATATGACAAAAAGCCCATAAGATACAGGCAATCCATCCACAAAATCTATGAATATGTCTACCTATGGAGAATGAGAAATTAATAGAGGCTGCAAAAGTCCTGCTGGATGCACAATCTCATGTTTACTGGTTTGACATGTAACGCATTCTTTGACAAGCCTTCGAATGTCACTTCATACCTTTCGAAAAGAAATCCATCTTAGCCCTCTACAATATTTTCTTGTATCCCACAAAACCAGCTTGTGGGCTGTTGTGAATATATTGTAAGACTTTAACTTGAAAGGGGAATTAGGAACTAGAATCGATCTACTCAACAACAGACATTATTGATTATTGTAATGCTTAGGGCCTTCCAAACCTTGTTGAAGCTTAGAAACAGTGTCACTGACCATAGCAGTCAGTTGATACTTGATAGCTACTTTTCAATTCATCAATCCACACTAATGTAAGGAAAGTAATCAAGGCCAAAGTAGCAGACTCTTGCTTAGCCTTCCTCAGACAAAGGAAAATGAAAAATCAAATTCAATCATGTCCAATAACTAGATCCAAGAGAGTGTGGCGGATCAAAAGGAAAATTGAGTTATTTAAAGTGGGTTCTACGTCAAGTATCGACATAGATACATCTGTAATAGAATGTCCTTCGCCACAAGTGACACAGGAAAGATCGATAATCGGTGTTACACTCTGGTCAAGGTTCGTCTCGAAAAAACTATGGCTCCTACGTTGGAGTTGAAGGAAAATGGTATAACGTCGAGATTTGAAGGAGGTGTAGGATCCGTTGAAGTTACACATAAAAGGTCATCAGAGGTGAAGGCACTTACTGCCAACCTAGAATTTCCAATAGTGACCATGACCTTACATTTGAAGAAAACCAATGGATTTGTTAAAGATGTATGGAATTTGAATATGGTTTCGTCATTGATGCCTTGCAAGGATAAATGTTTAAGACCTAGTGTTTAGTTGGGAACTACGTCTAGGGAAGATGTTGTCCCTTTATTATCTCTTTTTCTATTAAACAATATAGTTGGATCATCATCAAATTGAGTTTTGCAAAATGTTAATGAGATACAACAATGTGTGGAGATTACATGTGGAGGATATGAAGATCAATTCACAACACTACTCATTGAAATTGCGGTAAATCACTTGTTTGAAACAAAATAAAAATTTAAGAATAGTAGGGAGTCAAAAGCTTTTTACTTGGGCTATCAACTACAACACAAAAGAATGTAGTACAAGTCTAAGGAGGACTAGAGGGAAGGCATAAAGCCTTTATCAATCTGTAAGATCATTCAGGTGGAATATTCATTTTGTGAAAAAATAAAGGGTTGGGATAGTTCTAATGACTTGCATTGCTTTGGAAATGCGTGTTTTATCCCAATAGGGCTTGGTATATATTGAAAAGGTTTTTAATTTCTCTCTCTTTGGGTGATCTTCGTTGAGGGCTCTTTATCATGGGCTAGGTGTTCTCTAGTGAGATACTCAATATACTTGTGAGATTAATATAATTTTACTTATAAAATAAAATTTCAATTTATGCCTTTTTGACAAACTCATAAGTCTGTTAGACAAAATCTCGAACTTAGCCTTAAAATGGTCATAAAAGTGGTTTGTTTGAGGCATGTCAAAGCATCCATAGGATCATCATAGGCTATGGGAGCCAATTCTAACTTGTAAAGCTTTTATAAATGCATCCGACTTGTTAAAGACTCCACCATCCAAGAAATCTTGATACCAAACCAAGCCCTCTATATGATATGCTAACCCCTCCAAGGCAGGGTCCTTCAGGCCCACCCCTGCAAAGTAAACCCTGATCCCGTGCACTGAACCTTCATAAGTTTTCCTACACGGAAATGGTTAATTCGCTAATTTTTCACTAAAGGGTGTGGCCCCAAAAAATTGTTTGCATCCATGAGATTATGAACCTTGGACCTTGAAGTGAACCTTAAGACCAAAGATATGCTGAAATTACAAGCCTCTAATTTAAAAGAGTTTGATGGAAATCAAAGCATTGAGTGGCTTTAAAATCCAAGTCGATGGATCATTTCCATCAAAGTGTGGAAAATCAAACCTCACCCCATGAGGCCACATTGATCTTTCCTTGTTACTATCACTACCATGAACAACATCAACAGGAGGACGAGGAACAACTTGTCTACTTTCAACTAAAGACTTGAGCATTTCAGAAAGTTGTACTAACCTATCTTCAATATTGTGAATCGCATGATTATGATCATCCAACTGTCGTTGAACTACTTCCCGCTGCTTTTATCTCTCATCCAACTACTACTTCAGAGCTCCTCATGTACCTTCCGCCATTAGATAGAGGATCGACCTCTCTAATACCAATTGTAAGGTATCACTCAGGATACCAATGGAACCAGAACCCAGAACAAAAAAAAAAGATTGAGAACAAAATAGAACCAAGAAAAGAAAGGAAGAAGCCAAGAATCCAATATATTGATTATTGAATAAGGTTTTCAAAGAACCTCAAGCCTCCATACAATATCTGAAATGAAACTGAACCATATAAGCAACTAAACAAACGAAATGTAAGTTTACTATATTTATATAATGAAAGGTAGGACTAAAAGACGTCGTCCCAACTTATGTACATCCGTTCCCTCGCCTAGCCAAAATGCACCACTTTTGTTAATTCTCAAACCTACATTCCAACAAGGTTACACAGCAAAGACCACCATTGAGCAACCGTCATTTACTCTCTATAGCCATCCTCTTACGAATTTCAAGAGCTGTATTGAAAATCCCAAGTGTTGGCTTGTTGCAGACAAAGCATTTCTTGTTCTTCGCATGATGCTGAAAATGAAAAAAACAAACACAAAATTTCAATTGCACTACTGAATGAAGAAGAAAAGGGCAACTATATAACCACAGGGACATATTTTAAAACGATACTCTGTGATGCTCAAGCACAGAACCAAGGGAAAAAAAACACCAAAATGATGATATATGATCAAAAGTTATTACAAATGCAGTTTACTCAGGTTCAGTATTAGCAGTTGCCTAATCAATTTTGCCAGGGCTTCATAATAAAAGTTTTAATGGTATCAATTAGCTCTTAGTCCTGGGATTCTAAACCCAAAAAAGATTTCTCGAACCCAACAAACATTTAGATCACATGCTTGAAGTTGCAGATTTGACATTCTGCAAAACAAGGATAGTCTAAACTTCACGAGCAATTAGCTCAGAATTGAAAACCCAAAGAAACTAACAAAACCCAAATTACACCCTCCAATAAAAACTATCAATTACAGAAGACACCTGTTTTAAGTAATGGAATGAGAAATAAGTTGAAAACTCTAACGCATCGAGTTATTTAGACAAACTTGACAACTTTTATGTGTCTGATAAAAGAAAAGGCCATGTTTAAACCCACTTCTAGACTTGTGCAAAATAGGTCCAACCGAAACCCAGCATAAAACTTTAAAACAAATCATGAAACTCTAAATTTATTCTTGAATTTAACCAGCTCAACTTTTGTGTGTGAAACCCTTCTAATCAGCATTTTGCCGTGAAACTCACTTATTGAACTTAATTGCATCATTAATCTACATCATTCCTCAATGGCAAACTCTACTCATCTATAAGTGTAGTGGGTCTACATAAGCATTCATATGTGTGTTGAGGAACAGAAACAGTAATAGACATTTTTCACAAGCCTATATTGGGTCATGTTTCATAAACTACAATTTTGTTTGGTAAGATTCTTCTTAAATTTGGAAGGTTCCCTTGCTTTTTGCTAATGATTCAAAATCTTTTTTCTTCTATAAAGCCATCTTAAATGCATAATCAGTTTAATTTGGAAGGTTCCCTTGCTTTCTGTTAATGATTCAAAATCTTTTTTCTTCTACAAAACCATCTTAAATTCACAAACAGTAAACTGATTATGCTCCAAAACCATAGATTGGTATAGATGAGGTACCTTTAATGCACAATGCTCACAGAAATAGTGCTTGCACTTGGTAACAACAGGATCAACAAAAGGCTGCCTACAAATGAAACATGCAAATGGCAAAGAATCGTCATCATCTTCCTCACCAGGATCTGCACCCCCATCATCCATGTCACCTACTCCCAAAGCTAGATTTCTCTTCCTCGCTTTCTCTACTTCCTCCCAATCCTTCTCCAACTGCCATCCAGACTTGTAATCCCCTCGATCATGCATAAACTTACATGAATCTCCATACCCACAGTAGCCAGTCTCTTTGTAATCCTTACATATATCTGGCTGATAATCAAATCGTGCTGAAACTCTTATGTGAGCAGAAGCCCTCAAAGGCCCATGTGCCCCACCAGCTTTCTCGCTAGCAACTGTTTGCTCTCTTCGGAACCCAGCCTTATAATCAGTATACCCATGAATCCCTTTATAAAGCTTTTCATCCCCAGAGCTCTTTCCTTTCCCCTTCAAAGCCTCATCTGCTTGCTTAAGGGCTCTCTCCCGCAATGCACGAGCATCTCTTGAGAACTCAGTCTCAGTTTCTAGCGTCGCTGTTGCTCTACTATCATGTTCAACTTGAATTTCCTTTGAAGACTCAAATTGAAAAATTGGTGTCTCAGATTCCTTTTTCGCTTCAGCAGATGTTGATGTATTGTGCTTAGAGGATCCAGTAGAGAAGTACAGCTTACTCTCGGGCTTTAAGGTTTTCTTCTCAATATGTAAGAACGAGGTTTCTGTTTTTGAATCCTCCTGTTCATCTTCAACCACCGTTCGCTTTCTGATGTTTTTGTTCCATGATGGCTTCCTGAAGAAGTTGCAGACTGAAAATACAAAGGATAGGAAAAATTGCTGAAATAAAAATAGCCAATAGCCACAAAAACAAAGGAGAAATAACAAGATCCAAATCGTGAGGATGCAAATAAAGAGACGAAACCACAAAAGAAAAAGACTTATACCTTGTTCAGGCTGTTGATCTTCCCCCAGATCCACCATATGAATAAAAGAAAGGGCAAAGATACAAAGTCCTGAAAAAGTGATCATGCATAATGTTATTCCCAAAATTAGTAATCCCTTCGAGAAAAAAAAAAAACCGCATGTAAGTGCAAAAGATCAACAGATACTGCAAAACTGGCATTTACATAAAAGACTATAACCAAACAAAGAAATATCCATCACATGCAGGTCTAAAACTTAATATTGAAGAAAAGTTTTGTATTCATTCTCATCGATTAACTTGTTCACTAATATCAAACGAAGCCCATTACAATTCATCAGAACCAAGATTCGTATGAATACCAAGTCATCTTTTGCCCCTAATGAAGATCTCCATGATTGGACACAACCATCCCTTACAAACCTTAAGTTTGTCATGGATTATCATACCCAAGTATATAAAACTCTAAATTGGTACCTTTTTAATGTTGACACATGGTTGCGACTAGACTTGTAGGGTTGTCATTCACGTATACTTGGGCTCCTGCTTATCCTAATGATCAATAAAATCTTGTTTACCGACATAAAAGACTATAACCAAACAAAGAAATATCCATCACATGCAGGTCTAAAACTTAATATTGAAGAAAAGTTTTGTATTCATTCTCACCGATTAACTTGTTCACTAATATCAAACGAAGCCCATTACAATTCATCAGAACCAAGATTCGTATGAATACCAAGTCATCTTTTGCCCCTAATGAAGATCTCCATGATTGGACACAACCATCCCTTAAAAACCTTAAGTTTGTCATGGATTATCATACCCATGTATATAAAACTCTAAATTGGTACCTTTTTAATGTTGACACATGGTTGCTACTAGACTTGTAGGGTTTGTCATTCACGTATACTTGGGCTCCTGCTTATCCTAATGATCAATAAAATCTTGTTTACCAATGATTAAATAATAAATAAAAGATCTTTAGACACTGATTGTTTTTATTCAGTTTTTCATCTGTTCTAGAAGGCAAGTAGAAAAAAAAAATTCCAAATTGACTTCCAAAAGGTCATATTTTTCATAGGAGAAGTTTTAGGACTAGAAGCCCTAAAAGCAAGTCTAACGTCTCTCAGAAAGCTTTGGAAATAAACTTATTTCAACTCAGAAATAGAAAACTCCCAAGTATTGGAGTTCCAGAACTGGTGTGCACGCCAGTTTAACCCTTATAAAACCCTAGCATTGCTGCCAGGAGCACACGGTCTCTTTTCTCCCAAGTCAGCACCCTTCTCCGCTTGTTGTTCACTAAGATCATCAAGAAACTCATGGAAAATTATTGTAAGCCCTGCTCAAGGTCTGCTGCAGCCATAGCAAAACCTTCAAATCTCAAATCTAATTGCCCTACCATGCATCTGTTGCCACCAGTAGTTGGAAAGAAGGATTTGGATTTCATCCCCAATTTCTAATCAATATGTTAACTAAGTTTTCTACTTCCTTTAAACCCAAAGTGCCATCCTTCAATCCTAAAGGCTGCAACTTTCTGCACAATCTTTTAATAGAAGTGAGAGCAAGTTTCAAGGGGCATACATTCTAAGGTTTAAAATTTCCCATCTTTTGTGATCCTAACTCAAAGAACATTTCTAAATCAAGGAAACTCAAGTGGCATCATCTCATACATACATATGACAATTCAAACTTGTTAATGGTGAGACTCGGGCCACTATAGAAAATTCTGGAGAATTGCTACCCAATAGACATGGCTGTCCTTTGTGGGGGCTGTATTGATAGTTTAATCCTGTAATTTTTAACCAATATTCACCTATTAAAAAAATAATTTTTAACTCCAACGACTCAATCTTGCAATCTCGTAGAGCATTGGAATAGGCAAAGGCAAACCAAAAATTTGGCTAATATCTCATATTTTACCTTTTGCCTATTCCATTCAAAACCTATTCCTACATTGGATCATCCATCTATTAGCCAAAATATTAATAAAATATTATTGATTTAATATTTTCAATTAATTTTTTTATCTAATTTATTTATCTTATTTTGCAATTCTACTGATCATATGTTAATGAATAATCAAATTATAATTAAATAATTGTTTAAAGAATCACATTTTCAATGGTCATGCTAATGACTACAAATTTTTTATTAAACTCAATTGAAATTCCATATATATGTTTTAATTACCAACCAAATATCTAAAACGATGAGTATGGGAAGGACTCTTCTACTTGGCAAGAATGCAGTGTTGCAAATTCCAGGACACTGACTTGACGAATTACATGACTAAAGACAAAATAATGGGTATGGGAAAGATTGATTTCATCTAAAACTAATGAGGGAGAAGGCCACTGACTAAAGACAAAAAAAATTATTTCATCTAATTGCACCAATTCAAGCAAATAATTACATCAATCTCACACTTGCAATAATTACATAATTCAGCCACAACTCAAATTTCAAAATAAGCCTAATTTCAAAACAACTTCTAGCTTAATGCCATCCAGTACAATACTAGCCCATCAACATCTTCCACAAAACATACGAGCTTCAGAATTTCAAGTACAATATAACAGCTTCAACATGTATTCAAGAAATGGTGGAAACAAACAAGTATGCACAGTAAAAAATGAAATCAACATTCTCCAGTAAAACAAACAAGTATGCACAGTAAAACAAACATGTCTAAGCAGAACCTTACCGTCATGAGCATGCAATGCTCTTTGATTGCAAGGAATAGTTTACATGATTCAAAGAAGGCTGCATTATTTTAAATTAAACGCCATGGAATAAGGTGACTAATAATCGGATCGGACAAGTTGTAAAAGAAAAGAAAGGTGAGGGTATATGTCCTTTTCTAAAACCAACCCAACTGAGGATAATTTGATGTAGTTAGGAGAGGAGAACAGATAAAAACGAAACAGATCGATCTGAACAAATGAAGATACCAATAAATGAACAAATTAAAATGAAGATCATTTTCATCCTCAGTTGAGCTGAAACAAAGAAGAACAAATAAAAATGAACAAATAAAGATTAAACAAAATTCAGCTGCCAAAGATAAAAATGAAGATACAAACTCTGTTTTTTTAGTTTCAAAATAGGGTCATGGGACGCCTTGAAAACTATGAAAATGTGAACAGATAAAGATTTATGTCTCTGTTTCGTTAAGCAAAAGAACAGAGTTATACAGGAGGCAAATATAGGTTTTTAATGTTATGAACAGATCAAATCCTTCTTTTTTAATTCCAGACCATTATGAACGGATCAAATCCCAATGTCAATACCCCATTTTCAACCCAACGGATAACCTAATCAAATCCTACATAAAAAGAACAAAAGGGAAAATATTAATTCATAAATACATTTATTCAGGATTTGATTAGGTTATCGACGTTGTATAATATTTTTGAGATGCCTCCCCTAAATCAAACACAAACAGCTTCACAAAATACTAAACCCAGAAAATCAAGCACAAACCCAAACAGACCAAAGAAAAAATCAAACTTAAACCCAAACAGACCCAAGAGAAAATCAAACACAAATCCAAAATCCAACTAAACCGAGAGAGAGAGAGAGAGAGAGAGAGAGAGAGAGAGAAAGACTTACCAAATAAAGAGAGATCGAGAGAGAGAGCTTCGCCGGAACGAGCGATGCTTCAAGTTGAGAGAGTTTCGCCGATAGATCGAGAGTTGAGAAAGCGGCTTAGGGTTTCGAGATCGCCGATGAGAGATCGAGAGTTGAGAGAGGCTTCGGGCTTCGAGAGACGAGCACCGCCGATGAGAGATCGAGAGTTGAGTGAGGCTTCTGGCTTAGGTTTTCGAGAGAGGCTTCGAGAGTTGAGAGAGAATTGATTTCATGAGGGGTAATAGATTAGACGGGTTACGTCGTTACGAAATTGCGAGTGACGAGTGTTAACTAAAACCGGTTACGGATAACCGGATTAAAATCCGGATCCGCAACCAGATTCGGGCGGATATCAGAATTAAGATATCCGCCCGGATGTCCGGTTTTCCGGATTTATAACCGGATTCGAAAAAACCCGAATTCGGAACAACACTCCTACAAAATCCCAGTATTTCTAAAGTACAAGTCTATTTGTTGGCAACTAGATTTGTTGGCAACTATCAACTTTTTTATTCATAAGCTATTTTATTCATAAGCTATTTTATTTTCTACCTTTTAGCAAATTTATAAGCTTTCTCACGAGTTCATATCATTTTGTCTAATTTAATCTCATTTAATTATTTTAAAACTTTTAAATTTTCATACCAAATAATATAAACAATTCAATTTTTTTAAATCTCAAAAAAAAATTAATATTAAAAAAATATATTTTATTAATATTTTATTTAATTTTTAATTTTTATCTCATCTCTAAAAATAAACCAGACTTTCTGACTTTAATATATCTTTATTTTTTCTATTATATGTTTAGATGAAAGATAATAAAGCATCTGGTGAAAAATACTGCGGTCGACATGACTTTTTTTCTTGTTTTCTAATCATGCTCGACATGATATTATTGCAATGAAACTTTCTTAGAATCTCTATTACTATTGAAGGATGCATCTCTTGTGTGCTCAAAAACTATATTAATGCAGAAGCAATTAAATCCTCTCGAATAGCAACCTTCAACAGCAAGTGAATTAAAATTGAACACAAATATTTTTAAGAAGCTTAGCAGATCTGGTGTAGGAGCAATTTTGAAAAATGATAAAGGTCGGGTCTTAATGTCAGCTAGCAGCAAGGAGCTCGATCCATCAGACCCTATAGAAGTTGAATAGTTGGCTATTTTGAGGGGTCTTCAGATTTGTATTCCCATGGGCATTGAAGAACTTATCGTTTGATCGGATTTATTATTTAGTGTCAATACTTTTTTATTAGCGGAGGGGCAGACTATGTCGTCTTACAGTAATCTGATTTTCATTTACTCAATTCAAGACCTGTTAAAGCAATTATCAAGGCTGAAAACTCAACAAATTAGTAGGGGATGCAATGCAGCAGTCGATGGTATGGCTCGATATGCTTGGAAGGCAGAGAGTTTAACATTTTGGTAGGATTCATTTCCCGAGTGCATATCTTAAATTGTTTGGCATGACGCCAAATTGTAACTCTTCTTATAATTCAATGAAGTTGAAGTTATAATATATATATATATATTAGAGAGAAATTGGTACTAAGAAATCATGGAAATCTCACAATTATTTGTCGCAAACATTCATGGTACCTCATGTCCAATTCAATCTCGACTGTAGAGGCCAGATACATGTACAAGTTATTAAGAATGACGATTCAATGACGTATGCCTGAAAGATGAATACTTTGTTTCACATATAGAAAAATATGAACACCTGTAAGTCCAGAGTTTGAAACCCCACAAATAATTCATTTTTACATTTTTTCTTTCGGTGGATTTTGTTTTGTGTTGAATAATATTATATTCTTTGTGCTTTCGCTTGGGGACAGATTGTTCTTTGTGCTTTGATTTTGAACTAATTACTTCTGAAATTCTTATTAGTGATGAAAAGGGTCCAATTTGATTATCTAAACTGATCAATCGGTACCTCAAAAGGAAATACACGTTGAAAGATGAGGATTTAGGCTTACAAACCAGGGAAGCAATTATAGTGGGAACAACAATGAAGAGAAACCCTCCCATTTTCGGAAAAGAGATGCAAAGATAAAGGAAGATGTTGGAAAGCCACCCTGACTTGGCATTCTCCTTGTAGAAATTATACTTCATTACTTATTGTAGTTCATTAGGTAAACATAGACAATTTTGGTAGTACTAAGTGTTAGTTTGAAGAATAAAATGTGATTTTCGCTTTTCGTTTTCTTTATTGTTACTCATCAAAAGATATGTTGACACAAATATTCTTTTGTATATATCATATATCCATTAGTAGTGTTGGAAACAAGAGTACTCTTTTAGCAAAGCTATAATGAATGAACATAAATGCACCAAATTTAAACATGCAAAGGAATTTCAAAGAATACATTCAACATTAACTATTTTTCCACAATAATTTCCACACAAAAATCAATTCATAATTGGGTAAAAATGGCAAAAAAGAAACAGCCTTAGCTTTTCGTCTACTTGGACCGCAAACCTGGAATATTTCCTAGTCCCATCTTGCCAAGAACAAGCTGGGAATGGCAGGAGGGTTGTCAAGCCCCATGCTTCGACTGAATTCATCAGCAAGCTCAACAAGCATATGCTTGTCCTGGCCGATTTTCTTATTGGAGTTGTAATAACCAGGCCAGGCCTGGTATGCTGCTTCTTTGTTCTTCATCTCCACCTGGGATAGCGCTCGTTCAAACTATTTGAAATTTGTTTGCCAATGTATTAGAAAATGTTTGTGGGAATGTGTCTACACAATTGACTAAATTACTATTGTATGCTCTGAGGAATATGAAGTGTAAGGAAAACCCTAAGCAAAAAATTAGACGGCTGAGAAAGATCAAAGTTCACCTTTTTCTCAATGTCTGGATCAACTGTAGGCACCAGAGCCTTTTATATCGGCAAATCCTTCACCGTAGACAAAAAGAATTCCTCCCAGGGGGTTAGTAACAATTACCTTGCCCTTCTTTACCTTTACGCCCTGTTCTACCAAGTCGATGTATATACTGCTGTCTATCTGCTGGCAAGCCCAACTGTTATAGCAGCAAAAGGAGAAAATGTGTAAAATTAATACTAGCTTAACAGAAATGTGTACTATATTTTGAAAGGCTTGAATACTGGAGGACCAATAGATGAAGCTTGCTAAGAAAGTCATCTCGCCAATCAAATTACAGAAAGGATTCACACAATCCAAGACCCAGACAAAAAAAAAAGGGGGTTTGTAAAAGAGTGTAATCATGGCTTTCTATGAACCACCAGGCATAGAATGCTTCTAAAAGAGGATACTCTAAAAATTTCCACTAAAATGAATTGGAAGGGCCGTTGATTAAGTCCTAATGAACAGAAACTAACATTCCACTACCTGTATGACAAGGGTGACATCTGGATAATCTATTCCGCGAGCAGATACATCAGAAGTCACAAGGATAAGCCCCTTTGACTTTCTGAATTCATCAGATATCCTGGTTCTGTAACTCTGCGGCTTTCTAGAATGGACCTCTCTAACATTCATGTTCAGCTCCCCAAGAAGGTCAGCAACCAATCGAGTGACCATGGCAGTTGTGCAGAATACAAGAACCTGCACAAAACGATTCACATCACATTTTCAGAGAAAAGCTGAAAAAGAAGTCAAATAGAAACTGCCAATATTAGTGACAGTTCATGACATCCTGACACCTAAATCATGATGTCCTTTTTGAATCAACACATGTTCCAACCTCAAAATATGTCCAATAATGTGTAGTTGTGAACCCATCGAAAAACATCTTCACATTAACTCTACTACAGACCTTAAAGTCAACGTCATCGGCAATATGCTCTTTTAGGAGAACATACAGTAGGGAAAAATGCTTGTCCAATGGAGCAACTAAATGCATCTGCCTGACCTGAAATGACCCAGCATTTAAAGAAATAAGGTATCAACATATCATAAAATTCATAGAACTAAGAAAGTCTCACATAAAAGCCTACCTGAGAATGTCTCCCCTAACTGCCCTCTTGAACTGTATTGATAAATTCATGGTCTCTTTTCAGAGCAATGTGACTGATTTGACGAACCTTCATTAAAAAAATAAACAAACTTAGGATTGTTTAATTGTTTATGTAATATATGCAAAAATTAGTGATAGAAACCTCTTCTGGAACAGTGGCAGAAAACAAAAGGTCTTTCGTCGTTTTGGAACAGCAGCAATAATCTTCTCAATGTCTTTGCGAAAACCCATGTCTAGTTGATCAGCTTCATCCAGTATGAGGACTTTCACACCCATCAGCCTTGTTGCAAAACCTGCTGTATTCTCAATATGATCTCTGAGCCTTCCAGGTGTAGCAACAAGAATCTGTAAGTTATGAATGTATGAAATATATAATAATATCCAATTATCTATTTTGAACCTTCATAAGAAGTTGCGCTATTTGGCTTTGTAATAATGTGTACATATATATATATATATATAACACTCAGTGAGGACCCAGCATCTAACGAGCTGGTAGCTTGGGTCCCTCAAGCAAAAATTATGGCATGAGTAGAAGCTAGATAAGAATTTAGATCGTGAGGATTAAGGCCTAGTTTGTTTTTGCAAATAAGATGAGTTGAGATAAATTTGAAAGATGAATAAAATATTATTAGAATATTTCTTTAATATTATTTTTGTTTTGGAACTTGAAAAAATTGAATTGTTTACTTTATTTTATGTGGGGATTTGGATTACTATAATGATTAGATTAGATAAGATGGGTTGAGAATAGTTGTGAAAACAAACGAGGCCCAAAACTTGTCCGATTGAATATAAGAATGCAAAAAACGGCAGAATCCTTGGGCAAATAACAAAGACATTCACCTGGCAAGGGTTTGCTTGCATTCGTTTCTGTTCTAGACCAAGTCTTGTACCTCCTATTACAACTTGAATGCCAATAGAAGGATGATACTTCAACAAAGTGTTAGCTTTTGCAGCAGCCTGGCATGCAAGCTCTCGAGTTGGGCATATTACAAGCACAATAATTGGTGGACGCTTTTGATCTTGACCAATAGGCAGTGAGTTTACAACAACTTCAATAGATGGAAGCTGAAATAAATAACTTCAACAATGAGTAGTGCAAAAAGTCCATCCAATCGATAGATCTAGATGCAATCAAAGTGGATAACTCGTGTCTAGAATGTCTACTTTTACTTTACTTAGATCAAACTTTTGTTCTCAAATCAAAATACAAACCTATTCCAAATAGTTGAGATAACAAGAATATTAAAGGTTACATCTCAAATGTATTTTTTCCAATTTGAAATATATAAAGGAAGGTATCACTTTTTTCTTTTTTGGAAAAAATATTGTCCTTAAGAAAGAACTGTTTTACTGATATCACCGAGAGGTCATCATAACATTCTAAAAAGATTTAATTATTAAATCATTGATTACTAATCAAAAAATATTTTTTTTATACTGGTAGTTAGCAAAACAATATCAAGAGAAGAAAGTTCTTTTCTTATAGACAGGAGTTTGTATTAGTTTAGATTTAATTTGTCTTTTTCCCTAGGGTATAGATTAAGATGGGAGCTCTGTCTTGGTTAAAAGGCAAACATGCACAAAACATGCGCAAATAAAGGATCTCACCAGAAATGCTACAGTTTTCCCGTGCCAGTTCTAGCCTTGGCCAGAACATTTTTTCCTGAAAAACACATCTGTTTAGAATTCATACCATCAAACCAAAACACAAGACACTTCGATCAAAAGAACCAAAACTGAGCTCACAACAAAGAGAATGGTAGCCATAGCATAGAACTGTAAAAAACAAACCTTTCAGTATGACTGGGAGAGTTGCTTCCTGTACCACAGTCATTTTCTCATATCCAGCATCACTGATTCCCTAAGGACAAAGGAGATACTGTACACTGATCGAATCTGCATGCATTCACAGAAGTAAAATAAGAAAAAGAAGTAAAGAAATAGAAAGGGAGCAAACTGAGCCTTGGGAAATGGAGCTAAAGATTATTGACCAGCAGTAGGAATAATCTTATATCACAGACTTATAAACGCAAGATTTTCGGCCAGTAGTTTTTCAAAATGGTCCCACCAAATACATTGTTTCTTCTAATATCCATAGTTGACTCCTTGGTTGCACAACCACCTCGGGCTCAAAAATACTTGGTAATAGAAAGAGAAAAAAAAATTGTCCCTGTTGTTCTGATCTACACCAACAGGGGAATGTGGTACACGAACAAGTTCACTATAAAAGTTAAGTTGAAGAGGCTCGCTATAAAAACGAAGTCTCTTTCTTCAACTCGGTATGCAGAGCAACCTATTCCAACCATACAACAGCATGAACATAACATTATTAATCGACTTCTAATTCCAACCTATTCCAACCACAGATAGTTGTATAGCCTTGAATACACAACTTGGACTTCCTTCCCTTGGTACAACAGAGACAGACATTTCCAAAATATTGATTCGAGGATACAACCATAAATAAACAGAACCGACTAAATGGCCAAGTACAAATAAGTTCAATTAAACAGAAATCATAATAGTAATGCCTTCTTAGACCTACCTAGTTTCACTTAAATAAGAGCCGGCCTTTTCAGGTGAACTCCTAGGTGTAACCTTGTCGCTAACTTCCTTATCTAAGCCAAACAAAGCATTCGCGCTCTTCTTCAATAATGGATGGTCATCATCATCATCACCATCACTGTCTTCCTCGCTAACCAAATCCCCTATACCAGCCATTAACTTCTCTCCATCCTCATCTTCAACAACATCATTATCACTCTCATCATCCATCCACTGCGGTTGCTTCCTTGAATCCTTCCTGCCTTCTCGTAAGCCGTCATTACCTCCTCCACTTCTTGCATACCCCGAATCCGTATCTCTCCCGCCTCTCTTTCCCCTCAATGAATTCCCGTTCCCTGCTCGAGGTGCGTCGTTCCTTCTCCGTGAAAGACCTTCCTCATTGTTAAACCGCCCAATCTTTGGTGAACTTCTCGAAAACGAATCATATCTTGAAAAAGAATTATTTCTCGAAAACGAATCATTTCTCGAAGATGAATCATTTCTCGAAAAAGAACCATTTCTCGAAGATGAATTATTTCTCGAAAATGAATGATTTCGGCTCCCAGTTCTGTTCCGAGTTGGAACACCAAACCCGCCCGAGTCACTCTCCCTCCTTCGTTTCAGTGGAAACGGCTCCCCACCCTTTTCTCTATCTCTAACCCTGGTTCTACTCCGAGTCTTCTCTGCGTCCGAGGCTTCGTCCTCGCTAGTGAGTTTCCCACGGAACTTGTCGGTCCTCAAGTCGCTGACCCAGTCACTGAGTTCCGCCTCGTCCTCAATCAAGCTCTTGGGAGCTCGAGCCTCCCCTCTCTCACGACCCGCCCTGAATTCGGATCCGGACGCTGCCCTGGCTCACAACTGCCGTGTCGAGAATCTCCGTAATACATCAAGTTGTTCATTGTGTATACTACGAGACCCCAACGCCGAGTACCTCAACCTCAACGGGAAGATCCGAGACAAAACGGGTACGGCCCAGAACGACTGAGGAGAAGTTCCGACATTCATGTGAGGGAAACGGGTGGCCGGAAGAGATGGGTTGAGGAGACGGAACTGCGGGAGGAGCTTAATGGGCATAGTAGAACCTGGGACCGGATTATCCACTCGGAGTATGCAAGGAGAAGAAAAAGGGTTAGGGTTTTAAAAGGGTTTTTGAAGTATGAAAGGGGGATGGATAGAGAAACGACCACCAAGATCCGTCGTTTATTGGGAGCGTCGATGGTGCTGTCGTTTTAATTGATATATTTGTGTATTTGATCTCTTACGTAATAGGTAACTTCTTTTAAACTTTTTATTTTTTATTTTTTTTTTGAAAATAACTTCTTTTAAACTTAAATAACTTCTTCAATCTACTGATCTCTTCATTCCCTCTACCCGTATTGATCTTCTGCAACTCTTCTAAATTTTGTAGATCAGTTTGAGTATCAATTTTCTCTTTTTTGAATATCTCCCTATTTCAATTTTTCAGATAGTTTCTGCACCTTTCCAGTTTAGCCTTAACAGAGTGAATAACTGAGAGATAGTTAGACCCGACATTATGCCAACTATCTCCAATAAGCTGCTTGCACTCCTCATGAACTTGTCATTGTGCTTCATATCTGAACAGTTTGATTCTTTGACTCACCCCCTCTTTTGATAAGTTATCCAATCCACCTTTATTCCAAGTCATCACTATCAGACCATGATCTGAAGAGAGAGCAACCACATTTCTAAATTTAAAACAGCTGAACAACTCTATCAATTTCATATTCCCAAGCACACGATCTAATCTTTCTTTAGTAAACTGATCATCTTCCCGATTGTTGCATCAAGTATACTTTAGCCCCTTAAAGCCTAGATCACTTAAGTAGCACTCCTCCAAGAGTTTTTGAACTGCTCCATCTGTTGATAAGGTTTCAAAGCTGCCCCTACTTTCTCATGTTGACTTAGGATTTCATTGAAATTCCCAAAACAAATCCAAGCCATCACCTCATTAGGCTTCAATCTCCTCAAAAGTTGCCAACTTCTTTATCTACCTGAAGATTCAGCATACTCATAGAATCCTGAAATTATAATATCTTGATTTACCCCATCATTATAGTATTTCATAAAAATATGATGTTGAGAATAAGAATCAAGAACAAAATTACAGTTGCTCTTCCACAAAAAGCTAATCCACCACTCATGTCGACACTATCCACCACAAAGCTTTCCTCAAAACCTAGCTTGTTCTTCAACTTCTCCACCTTATTTCTTCCACATTTGGTTTCAATGAGGAAAAAAAAAGTTGGAGATTTAGTATTCACCAGCAAAAATAATTCTCTAACTGTTAGGGGGTTCCCAAGCCCCCTATAATTCCAAGAAATACCCATCATGACTGCTGGTAGAGCTGCTAAGCAGACCCCACCTGTTTAGCATTTAGGTCAAAATCACTTTCATCAACTTCCCTCTTCACTCTCTTCAGCACTATCTCTTCCTCAATGTCATTGATAGCTTCCCTTTTCCTTGAGTCACTTGGGATTTCTTCAGACAACATTGGTTCATTTATCACAATTCCTCTTGCTCTTCTCTTCCAACTTGATAGTTTTTTAGTAATGGCTTCCACATTCTCTATTGTACTATCATTCTGAGACATTGAATCACACTACTAGTCTTTCCTCATATTTTCATCCTCAATTTTAACTCTCCTTTGCCCCTCTTGAACAATCTCCTTATATATATTCGAATTCTCTTGGTCAACTACCACCTCAATATCAAGAGATTTTTTACTACTTTGTTGGCCCTATACTTTCTCTCTGCAGACTTTCTTTAAACTTTGATCAATCAGCCTCATTTCCTCTGTCAGTGGTGAATTCTGTTTACTCTTCTTTCTCCCAGACTCCTCATTCCCTTCATATCTTCTAGATTCAAAATTCTTAGGATTTCAAGGTTGAGCCCTCATCCATGCCCGAAATTGTTCATTGTTTTCCTCTACCTCTTGTTCCTCTTCTCTCATAATTGACATGTTCTTGATTTATGAGCTAAAATATCACATTTGAAATAGAAGGCCTGAAGCCTTTCATACTTAACTGACATTCAATATTTCTTATTTTCCAATTGGATCCACTTACCTTGCAGCAAGGGTCTCGTCATATCAATTGCTACTCTAACTCGTAAGCAATTACCCCAGGCTAACCCATCTGAGTCCGCCTCCACTCTAATAACTTGGCCAACTGACTTGGCTATTTCCCTACCTATTTCATCATTCATTGATGCCAGGGGCAAACCATAAAGTTGGATCCAAAATGGTTCAAATTGAAAAACAATATCTTTTAAAGGAATAGACTCATCTACTTCTTGAAAGGAGATTAGATTCCAATAAAAAAACCACGGACGCCCACTCAAGATTTTCTCTTTATCAGAAAGGAGTTGAAATTCAATTAGGAATTTTTGATCTCCCAACTCTTTAAACTTAAAAGGAAGACATCTACTACTTGAAAGGAGATTAGACCTATTTCGCTTTGTAATGTTATCTATAAAATAGTGTCTAAAGTGATAGCAAACCGTGTGAAACAATTCCTACCTCAGATCATATCAGAATCCTAGTGTGCTTTTGTGCCTAATATAATGATTTAGGATAATGTAATTATTGCTTTTGAAGCCCTCCACTCTATTACAGCTAGAAAAAAGGGGAAACCAGGTCATATGAATGTTAAATTAGACTTGAGTAAAGCATATGATAGTGGAGTGGATGTTCCTCCAAAAAGTCCTAGAGAAGTTGGACTTTAACGCTGATTGGATTAAATTGGTGATGAGTTGTGTTACCACTACCTCTTACTCTCTCATTATTAATGGTTGTCCACAAAATAGTATTGTGCCTACTAGGGGAATAAGGCAAGGGGATCCTATATCCCCTTATCTGTTCTTATTTGTAGCTCAAGTCTTGAGCTCCCTTATTAGAAAAGCCGAAATGGAGAAGCAACTTCAGAGATACAAAACCCAGTAGAGGCAAGTTATGCATGAGTCATTTATTTTATGCTGATGATTGTCTGTTATTCTATCGGGCATCTGATAGAGATTGGGGTATTATTAGTAACATTCTGTCAATTTATGAATCTGCCTCAGAACAGAAGGTTAACAAGACAACAATTTCTATTTTCTTTAGCCCAAATACTAGCAAGGAAATTAGAGAGAACATTTTAAACATGGTTGAGGCTAGAGCTAATACTCTTATGAAAAGTATCTTGATTTACTAGCTCTAGTGGGGAGGTCCAAACATAAAGCTTTTAGAAGTATTCTTGACAGAATTAGAAATAATATTAGCAATTGAAAGATTAGGCCTTATTTGCTTGCAAGGATGAGACTAAAAATCCAAACACATCTCAAACTCATCATTACACTTTTTCAGATTCCTATACAAAAGAACGTTGAAAGTTGTAGATCTTTCTCTTAATATTCTATATTATTTTGAATCGTCTCATTCAGAGATTAGATAAAAGAGTTATGCCCAGATTACTAAAGAACGTTGAACTTATCTGAATTTACCTAATCTGAAAATATCATGTGGTATATTCCTTACTTATACTACTTGACTTCCTTTGTAAATTTTCCTTCAATTTCTATACAATATCTCCTTGAATATTCAAAAGCAATATCTTCTCATTATATTTAGTGTCTCTAATAATTTTTCCAACATCTAGATATTTTTTTAATATTTTTCCTCCAACCCATATAGGCTTACTCAAAAGGTTCATAAAAAAAATATATATATATATATCCAAAAAGTTTCAAAGATTTCCTAAAATAATCTTAAAGAAACATAATTATGTCAAATATAAAATTAGAAAGAACACTTAAAAATTTGGGTTATCACACACAATGCCTAGGAGCTTGGGTCGTGGGTCTCAAATAAGGGAAATGGAATGGGAGCTTGGGGGTTTCATGGCTGGGCATAGAGAGGGCTAGAGAAGTGCTGGTAGGCAAGTGGTAGTGATGGGGAGGCAGCATTGATTAAGTGTAAAATGTGGTAAGTATGTAAATTAGGACCCTTTTTGATCTAATTGATAATCATAAGTGTTTAGTTGTGCATTGTTTTACATATGGGATACATAGGACATATCGAGCATATGTGATTCTTAGGAGGGAAAACTACTCATTTTTCTTACAAGGCATATCACTCATCACTCTTGCACAACAGTTAGAGAAAATCTCATCTTTGTCGTGGGAGAGATGAGGGTTCGGTTGGACCATGGCTGAGCATGGGGGACGTCGCCGGTGTGCGAGGGGAAACGATGGTGGTGGTGCGATGGCATAGGGGTGGCTCACGGTGGGGCTAGGTGGGGAAACCCGTACATGAAACCCATTTTTGAGTTGTATGCGTGTGTGCTATGGAGAGGGAGGAGGGAGGGGCTACAGTGGCTTTGGTTTGGTAGAGGGTGGCCAAGGGTGCTAGATGGTGGGGTTAGGGGCTATTGACAGTGTGGCGAGAGGGAGAAACCCATGTGGGGAAACCCATCTCGGGTTATGCTCGTGTGGGAGAGAGGGAGCTGCCATGAGGGGTTACCAACAATGGGGTATTTCTCACCGAAGCAAGGGAAGTTGTCGAAGTTGGCAGTGAGGCTAGGTGGCCGGCAGTAAAGGTAGCTTGGAGGAGAAGGAAACCAAAGGGGGGTGTCGCAGGGCTCAGCTGAGAGAGAGAGAAGAGAGAAGAAAAGGAAAAAGTAAGGAAAAAAAACTAGGGGCTAGGGGCTAAGGTTTTAATGCCAACTTTTCACCTTTCAGTCTTCAAAACGACTTAGCAGTGGGCTTTAAATACTGATTCAAAAATGCGTAAACACCGATTTAACTTAAAATACTAAGATAAGTTAAGATAGAATATAATTTACACTAACTTTAGATTATAAAATAATAGTCTTTCATCATTCAAATAACTGATGAAGTTTTGTTGAATAGTTTTAATAGAATGAAATCATCTAATTAATTGAAGTTTTCAACATAATTTAAATCTTATAATATTTTAAATAACTAAAATCATTTTGATAAAATTATTTTCTACAATTATCGGGTTTGGCCCAATAAAACTGGAAATACCCCATATAAATATTTCCTTGACAGTTAAAATACTCGTGAGCATTAAAACACTAAACATACTTTAAAATTGACTGGTATCTTTAAAACACACATTTGAGGTTCAACACATAGAATGAGATTTGTGACCATTTGAAAGCAAAAGTAGCCAGATGTTACGGTTAATACTCTCAATGCAATCACCAGCCATTATAGTACCATCCACATATACAAAGATGGCTGTGAAAGAACTTTTAGTGCTCTTGGTAAACAAGTTGTAATCGTTTTCAGACTATGTGGATCCTTGCTCAATAATAAAATTGGAAAGCTTAGAGTACTATTGACGTGATGCTTATTTCAATCTATATAAACTCGTATTCAGTTTGCACACTTTCTTGTTGTAAGCATTATAATACTCAGGAGGAAGTTTCATGTATAGCTCATCATCTAACGCACCATGCAGAAATGTATTGTTTACATCAAATTGGAAAAAGCCCTATACTTTTATTACTGCTACAAGGTTCTGACAGTGACATGCTTAGCCACAAGTGAGAATGTCTCATTGTAGTCTAGTCCTTCTTGTTAGGTGTATCCATTTGCTCCTAATCCTAATTTAAATCTCTTTACACTCACATCAGCTTTAAATTTAACCTTATACACCCATTTACACCCAATTGTTTCCTTATCAGGTGGTAAATGAACTAAGGCCCAAGTGTTACTAAGTTCAAGAACTTATATTTTAGCTCTCATGGTTGTGCGCCATTCAAGTGAATTTTTGGCCTCTTAATAAGTTCTAGGTTTAGATTGGGATGTAATGGAGACAACAAAGGCTTTATGCAAATTGGATAGCTTTTCATATGAAATACTATCACTAAAGGGATAAACATTACTTGAGTAATTATTGCTTTTTTGTTTGTCCAGCATTTGATTTGGTGAAGGGAGGTACCTGCTAACATATGAAATCTTGCAAGTGAGATGGTGATCTTCAAATCCTAGTTGACCTTCTTTGCAGGTGATTGATAGGTGTGGTATTTTATGTATAGTTATGTGTAGGAGGATCTTGAGGGCTAGTTTTTTACTCAGTTTGAGATGAGAAAGTATTAGGAACATCCTGTTCAGAAATGGTATTTTGAGAGTTTGCTTCAGTTTCTTAAGGAATTTTTGAGACAATTGTGACAAATCCTATAAGGATGGTAGGGATTTGAGTGAAACCAAAATTTCTTTTGTCTAATTGCACATGAATGTTAGTGAGGATCCCATTCTTGAAAGGGAAAACATTTTCATAGAAAACCACATTTCTAGAAACAAATATTCTCTACGTTTCAAGGTCTAACAAAGTGTATCCTTTAATCCCAAAAGGGTATCCCATAAACACACACATCTTTGCTCTAGAGTCAAATTTATGCCTTTCATACACAATGGTGGTAGCAAAGCCTAGACAGCCAAAAACATTAAGGTGTATGTAACTTGTTTCTTGTTGAACAAAATCTGATCGGGACTTTTATTGTTTAACATTGGTGATGGTGTCCTATTTATGAAATGTACAATAGTTAAAATACAATGATTACAATACTTTAAAGGGAATGCCACTTTGAAATCTTAATGCCTTAGTTGTATTTAAATTTATTGGTGTTTTCTTTCCACCATAACATTTTGCTGTGGTATCTTAACACAAATTCTTTGATGTATGATGCCCATTTTTGGATGAAAGTATTTTATGTTAAACTCCCTTCCATTGTCACTTCCAATGGTTTTTATTTTGGCCTCAAATTGAGTATATATCATAGCACAAAAGCTCTGACGAGTGATAATGGCCTCAAATTTAAATTTCAACAAATAAGTTTAAGTACACCTACTAAATTCATCCACAATAGTCAAAAAATATTTTGAACCATCACTGCCAATCTCATTGCAAAGACCCCAAATATCACAGTGTAATAATTCAAAGCACCTTGATGTTTTGTGTGTGATTATAAGAAAAGGTAGTTTGTGGAGCTTAGCTAAAGGGCATATGGAGCAAAGTTTTTCACTAGGAGTTTTGGAAAAATAAACATTACCATCTATGTTAGAAACTAGGTAAAGGAATGTCCTGGCCTATAATATCAAACATCAAGATTTTGGTCATTGTTGGTGATTGAAGCAAAAGCTGAAATTGAAGATAGTGGACTCATTTTGCGCAAGAATCTAATAAAGCTGAGGGAGAGACCTCCCTTTACAGTATATGGTACAATCTCTGCCTTACCTCACCGATACCAATCCTCCTCCAAACTAAAAGGTTCTGCATGTAGCAGAAATGAGGAAAGAAAATCAGACAATAGTGTTTGAGTTCATTTTCTATCAGAAATCAAGTTGAAAGTGAAACTAGGAACACAAAGAGCATCTGGAAGGAGTAGAGAGTTTGTACCTCTTACTAATCCTATGTGAATAACAACAGCTACATCACCTTAGGTAGAGCAACAGAGTGAGAAGTTTGTGATTGAATTGAAGAGAATAAACAAATCATATGATCTGTTTCCCTGTATCAATGATTCAAGGCACATTCAATTTATTTGAAGATATGGAGTTAGAAACAGATAGGCATAGTGATGTACGAGAAATTTGATGAACATTTACATCAAAAGTTAAGGAAGCAAAAAATGCTTTGAACATTGTTGACTTAGGGGTTCGAGTGTGAGGGACTTGTTGCTGGTTTAAGCAAAGCCAGGAGCTGTGAATATTGTTCTTGGCTTAAGGACACTTGAGACTTATCATTTACCATATCCTGTGCAGAAGTTGGAGATGCAGTGACTTGATTTGCTGAAGCTCTATTCCTCCCATCAAACTTGTAAGTTGATAAATATCTATGAAGCTTAAAACATTTATCTACATTATGACTTGGAATTTGACAATGAGAACAAACTGATTTGCTTGGGTTAGCCTTAAAGCATTCCAATGAAAACTGCTTGTTGTCATTGTCTACAGTATGGAGCGAAGTTTCTAGAAAGTGTCCTGAAATTATACAAAGAACAATAGTATCGATTCCTCTTTTGTGTAGAAATGTTTGGTTTACCACCCTCCTTGTAGTTTCCTCTAGTAAATAGTGCTATGGAGTTATGAACAGGTCCTTCAGTAGATATTTCCCTTTTTTTTCTTCTTGATGTATTATGTAATAAATCTCATTAAGACTAGGGAAAGGTTTAATTAAGAGAAATTGAGATTTGATTACCTTATAAGACTCATTCAATCATTAAAAATTTCATAACCCAATCCATTTGTTGATTTTGTACAACTTTTTTAAGGCCTCCATAGCTGCAACTAGGAATGGCCTCATTATTAAAAAGTTTATCCAGTAAGGTTTTGAGTTTGAATTAATAAACACTTACAGGATCTTAGTGCTGCATTAGCATGGTTATAGTTTTCTTTATCTCAAAAATTCGAGGAGAATTTGTTGTGCAAAATGTTGTTCTAACTTAAGCCAAAGTTGGTGTGTTGTTTCTGCATAGACTGTACTATACTTATTGTTAACGACTATGGTATTTTGCATCCAAGTAATTACAATGTCATTGTAATGTAGCCAATGTTTTATCATTGGATCAATTGGTTCACATAGACTTCCATCAATGAAGCCAAGCTTATTTTTTATTCTTAATGCTCTCTTCATTGATCGAGCCCATGAGTAATACTTACTGGCATCTAAGCTATGGGTAATAAGCATGGAGCCAATACCATCATTAGTGCTAATATAGTATGGACAACTTGGATGAGTAGGGTCTTTGGTTGGATTTGAGTTTTGATTTTGGTTTTGGCTTTCTTAGCTATGATCTTCCATAACTAAGCTTTGGTACCATATAAAAAATGTAAGAACAATGTATGTAAATCACCGAAGAGCTTAACAAAACGATGATGGAATTTTGGAAAGAATTGCCTTTCTATATTACTTGTTTATTTGTCTATACTAAGGGCGGATCTTGATAGCCTTACATGAATATCACTAGCCTACAAACACTCTGTTGTGCACACTACCTAGCCAACATTGTTTTTACAGAAATGATAAAGGACATAGCTATACATATAAAACAAAACTTCATTCTTCAAAATTTTCTTCTCTCATTTCCCTTGGTGAATTCTTTTCTCCTCTATGCTGACTTGCCATCCAGTGCTAGCATAGGTGAGGATGACTGTGTTCCTAACTTTCCAACTCAGTAGCTCCATTGATCTTCAACATTTGTACTGTGTTCCTGCCTTTCCAACTCAGCAGCTCCATTGATCTTCAACATTCATGTGGTTAAGACACACGACCTAACTTTCCTTATATGGCTTAATTATATAAATAAACCATCTTAAAATAGCAGCGAATAGCATGAAAATCGTGGTTAAAAGCCTTTTGTCACCGTTTTGTATATCAGGTGATCAAATGGAGGGAAATAACACATCTCAAATGTGTGATATTTGCAATAAGAATTTTTGCCATAAAAGGTCTTATATATATTCAATACATTTATATTCAATATATAAATGTATTCATTTATTTGACAACACATCTAGACTATCACTACCAAAATATATATATACTTAATTCATGTCTTATGTTTCTATTTTAATCTACGTTACCGGAATGAGGAAAATCTTGGCCATTACTCATTCAACATACACAGAGAAGCAACCTCTTAAATTAATTACTTGACTCGTGTCATCTAGAAGATTGACTTGATCAAAATAAAATAAAATTGACTACTTCAAAATGTCGGTGACCTCAGAAATTAAAGACTTCCATATCAATCAATGCATGAACATATATATAGCTAGTTGAATTTGCTCCGAAATTAAGCATGACATATCGGACAAGAGTTTAAAAAACGAAAGATTGGCAGCGTCGGTGAAGGTCGCTATATTCCCTAGTCAGGCTTTATCTGCTAGCTACTATATGCATAGATATATATATATATAAAGAGAGAGAGAGAGAGACAGAGAGAGAGAGAAAGAGAGAGAAATTTAGACAATATATACATTGAAAGTTATAATTTGGTCTAGTCAACTTCAGATGATCTTTATTATTCTTAAATTCAGAATAGTAATAATATTAGATATAGTCATAAATAAGTGTATAAATATCATTTCTCATAAAACAATGTGTCCCACGTCTAATAGATTTCTAACAATATGTGTACCTTACCTGATTTGAATAACATTAATTTGGTACTATATATACATGCACCCATATATAGAAAGGTAATGTAGCTATGAACGATTAGTATATGTAGGTACATAAAATATATATTTACATTTATAACTATAATTATATATACGTAAATGCATTAATTAGTTTAATCCTTATTACTTTGTTCAGCCAAGAGGTTAAACACATATAAGGCTGACATTAAGTTTACATTTTATTGCATTTTTTGCATTTTTTGAAATAAGTTGATAATTGAGGAACTATTTTTTTCCATGGAATTAAGTCATTATTAATTGAGGAACTAGCAATTAAATCATTAGAATCTCTTTTGCACACCTCTTCAGCAAGAAATAGATTTCAAATATTATCGTATTTCAACTTTATCTTGCTGACAAAATTATTCACAGTCATTCTCATGGCCTCCCAACTATTTGACAATGATATCAACAGAATCAATACTCGAATCTCATCATCAAACTCAATTCTTGACTCATTATATTTGATTTGTGATAGTATTAAAATCATTCAAATGTTGGACAACTGATCTACCTTCTACAATCTTCAAGTGGAATAGTTTTTTCATCAAATACACATTTTTGTTCGTCGATGGCTTTTCATACATACCAAACAAAACTTCCATGAGTTCTAATGTGGTCTTTTCTTTTATAACATTGTGTGCAGCTAATCTTGATAGGGTCATCTGAATAACTCCCATGAACTATCGATCTAATAGATTCCAATTAATATCTTTCATGTTGTCCAATTTCTTCCCCAATAAAAAAAGATGGAGTTTCTTTTCATAGAGATAATTATCTATCTTCATCCTCTAGTACTCGAAGTTTGTGCCATCAAATTTATTGATTCTAGATACTTTTACTTCTTCTCCTACCATCATTCTTCCTTAGACCCAAACCTTAGCCCTTGATACTAGTTGTTGCAAAAAATGATAATAGAAAAGTAAAGAAAAGCAACACTCAATCACACACCACAAAAAAATTACATGGTTCTACAACATATTATGTCCATGGAGATAAAGAGGATTTTATTATTTTGAGTAATGTCAAGATATATTGTGGAATGAAATCTTGCATTCAGAATAACCATACTATTCATAATATACAAATATTTAAGATTATAGGATGGAAATCCTAATTTCATAATTATTGAGTTTTGTGCTCGAGCAACTGTCAAGCGAGAATCGAGTGAACATAATGCTTGAGTTTCAATCTAACCAACTATTAAACGAGCCTCAATTAAACTTTTTGTCTGGTCTTGGCTGGAGCTAACTGAAGAGCAAGTCTTGAGCGAATTTTTGGTCTAAACTTTGCTCAAACCAACTGATCAACGAGCCTTAAGCGAACTTTCTTTCTAAACTTCTCTCGAGAATTGTGTCGAGTGAAAGTTGAGCAAACTTTCAGCTTGCCTCTACTTAATGCATGAACTAGGCTCCACAAACCTAACCGTTTGACCCATCTAGTTCCTACTCCTACTTGTGCCTGCCTAGAAGCCCTCATAGTATTTGTTCCTCTTTAACATACTAATTTGTAACACCTCGTATTTGCAGGGGTCGGGGAGTCAAACCTGTTTAATATAACCTATTTTCATCTACAAACAAAATGTCTCCAAAGTCCTTCATATGATAATAGTTTTCACACTAAAAAATATCTATCACTGCTAGTCCAAATTAAACTTGTCTCATCACCAATGCCATCTCCAAAAATTTTCTAAAGTCCATGAATAACATAAATAAAATTTTCAATTCCAAATCCATACGTAAAATAATTATCCACCAAGGCAGTAATAAGGGAAAAAAAAGTTATAACTGAAAACAAGGGTCCAAAATTTTCCCAAACAAAATTAACATAAAAAATAAATGAAATTCTAAATCCAATAAACTAGAAACATAGCATCTAGAAGCAAATAAATTCTCTTTCCAACTACAAGGTGACTCTGACTCTAACGGCTTAGTCTCGCTCACAACCTCTATGCTTAGTCCTTTGCTAGAACATCCACAACATCTTAAATGTATTTGAAATAAGGGGTGGGTTTGTCCATAACTCAATAAGCGAATAACATATACCAGAGTGCGAACATGAATATTTTCCAATTGATCAACATGCAGAGCAAAACATTTTTTTAGTTTCATATGCAGAACAAAACACATTTTCAAATGTAACAGAGCGATAATTTTTAAAATCATATAAAACACAGTACTTTGGTATAACAAAACAAAACATCATCACCATATCAAATAGAGCATCACACAAAGCAAAGACCATGTTTAACCCCCGTGGTAGGGTTGTGCTAACCCCGGTGGCCAAATCAGGCAGAGATAGAGGTGGAAACTTTCCCTTATTCATTATCGGAGCCCCGAGTATGTACATAGGAAAGTCCACAATAAACCATTTTGTTTTCAAAATGGGTGCACTCAGAGACAGAGAAATTGGTACCAACCCAAACAGAGCAGAGTAGAGACAGAGTTAGATACAGAATTAGTATACTATGCCAAAGGTTTTCAGAGTCATATCAAAATAATACATAGTTCCAGAATATTTTCAGAATCCTTCTTATATAAATAAAACAAAGTTAGGGCATCTTTATAAAATTAATGCACAATTTTTTCGATACAATAATATTACTCATTTTTCACATTTCCAAAAACAACATGATAAAATTAAGCTCATGTCTGCACAATGCATGATAGAAAATATTTTTCTTTCTTTCGTATAAGTTTTATGAGTAATGCAAATAATCGACTGAGATTGGTTTTTTCTCAAATTCTCATTTCATAACAAAACATGCACAACTATTCAGAAAATCAACCTCAGAATACATTTGGTATAAAACCAAGCATATGAACCTCGTTTACCTGACTTCTGAAGTGTATAATCAAAGCTTTGAGTCCAACCTATAGAAGTCTCGTCACCTATTTATAAAAAAAAAATATTCCCTGATGTTAATGACCACCCCAAAAGACTTTAATTAGAAAAAATTAGAAGCTAAGCTACGCTGCCTACATAAATTCAAAATCTCTAGCAGACCAATCCCAAGCAACCAGCCACCCAAAATCATCTAATAGCATTGAAAAAGCCTCCAACAAAACAATTACTCCAACCCACTGTAAAATACATCTCAGGCATCACTCAATTAAAACCAACCCAGCAAAACAACACGGCCATAACAATTGTGAGTCCTTCAAAATCCGTTAACACACTCATGAGATTCTACCATTATTTCCGCACATAAAAGAGCACTGGAATTACAATACCTCAAATCGCATTGTGACCCCTTAGAACCCAAGAACCACACGCTGCTAGAAATGAGAAATAAAATTATAATGTCCAATTTGAAGTTGTAATCACCCTAATCTCCACAAGAAAACACAACAAAGCACAGTAAACACTCCCAAGATATACAATGCCAAAAGCCCCAAATCACATATGTTTATTGATGGAAAAACATTGGGAGTAAAGAGAAGTTTAGAAGGCTTACTGGTGAGTGTTGCAGAGGAACGACACAGAGGGAGATTGGCGAGGAGAGGCCCCAACCGAAAATGAAATGCTGAAGGGAGAGAGAGAGAAAAGCCGGTGTGAAACAGATCTGAAATACAAGATTTTCATGTAGTAAAAAGAGGGAGTTAACTTCTATTTGGGAGCATAAACCGTCGAAGACGTGGTCTGGCGAGAGAGAAACGGAGAGCAACGAAAATAGGGGAAGGGGTAAACTGTCGGAGGGAAGGTAGGAAGGAAAAGAAAATGGGCAAACTTGATGGGTAAAACGATGTCGTTTAGGTGTTTTAGTGATGAGGTTAAACTGAAACGATATGGGCCTAGGCCTGGGCCGGGTGTTACATAATTACAGGATCAATTTTCAATGAAATACTCTTATATCATGTGTCATTATCAAATAATAATGCAAAATGTATACTTAATTGTTTTCATGATCTATTTTGATGTTCTTTTAAGTCCCTCTTGGATGGGGTACACACATTTAGCTCAAGTGAGTATTAGAGAAAACACAAACAAAGAGAGAGGAAGAATTGAAGAAATCATTAGCTAAAGGACTTTGATTCTATTATTCAACTCGATGACAGTAGTTGTTTTACACATGTAATTTTTATAGGCTAGAATGGTTGATCCTTCTTGCTTCCAGTCTTCACAAATCTATACAATCTGATCATAACTGCTAAGCAACTACCACATGCAAAATAGAGCCCATGTAGTTCCATGTGATTCCATACTGGATGCCAAATCAACTATATGCCTTTATTTCTTTAACACTATATAGACATTATATAGACAAAGAATACAAACCCTATACAAAAGTGGTATAATGGTTAACTATGTTAAGACTAGAAAATGCGTATATTTTCAACTGTTTTTAAGATCTATTTCAATGGGGTTTTGTCTCTCTTGATTTGCGTACCCAACTAGCTCAATAGATGTTGCTAATTGAGGTGAATGACAAATAATTGTGCTAGGATCACCATATTCTCTAGAAGGTGTTTCTGGACTTTCTAGGAAAATGGGGTGGTTGTCTGTCTGTACTGAATAGCTTGATGTACATGCAAAGCATTTAATGTTGGTTGAGGTTTCACTTGCACCTGCAGAATGAACATTGCCAATGCTTCTTTGGTCTTGCAGTGCTTTCCTTCTAAACATGTGCGAGCTAAAGTCTTTTCCATCGAAAATCATCAAAATATGACATAATCTACTCCATATAGAGCCTTGATCTGGATCAAAAGGTATAAAAATATGTTGCCTCTCCTTGTAAAGGAACATAGATATGGAGAATATGAGAGCTGATAAGGAAGCAACACCAGCAATGAGAAATAGGCCCCAAAAGCTAGCGAGGTTGAGGCTATTAGAAGAAACTTGGGTGTTTGAGGAGTCTGGACAATTGGTTTGTTTATGTAGCCAGGCACTTTCAATCTCTTTCATTTTATCTCCTTCGGTTACCTTTAAAACCGCCCTTGAAATATCTGCTACAAGAGGCGAACCTATTGGGAATACCTGCAAGTCATGACAAAAGAAATGAAATTTACTTGGAAGACTATAGGCTTACAAAAACAAACTACATGCACATCACAAAAGAGAAAGCTTACAAAGCCAAATCCATCAGTTTTGTATATTGATGCAGCCATGGTGTATTTGGAGCAATATTGTCTTAGAAATAGCTTCATGTAAGGGGTTTCATCAAAGGCAGCAGCTATACCATCATTTGCACTTCCTTTAGACAAAAGCTCCTCACATCTTTCAAAGGAATCATATTCCATGAGTTGAGATTCCTTAAACTTCATTTCTTTTAAGATTCCAAAAACAAAAGAACCTCTATGGTAGCCAACTTTCTCCCCATTTTTAATAAGCTTGTTAACATCAATAATTGTTGGTTGCAGCTGTTGAACTGTTAAGAGGGATGACAAACTTGCAGTATAGCTTTGAGTAAGTATGAGCACCACAAAAACCCATATGATCACCACAAACCTAGTACAGTTGCTTATCACTATCTCCCCTGTAAAAAAATTCAAAAGGGTTTTAGAATAGAACTTGATTGCATCATTGATAAATTATATAGGCACTTGAGATGCTATTCATACAAGTATATTGTTTATGGCAATCAAAAGGGATGCAAGAAAATTGGAAAGTGGGAACTTACGTTGTGCGAAAACCATGGTAGAGAAGGCATACCATAAGCTTGTCCCAATCTGATGTGAAGGAGGCCCACGAAAGTCTTCGCTTACTCGATGTTCAAGAAGCCACACCACGAAGCCAATGAAAACAAAGAAACAAAAGCTCGTGATCCAAAGGTCCCAACTCAAAGGCTTCAAGAATATCCACGCATTTCTCCTTCTGCTGTCTCGGAGTGGCACTATCATTGATACTCCAGATTCTGTGTAAGGCAATGTAAAATCCACATACTTGGATCTATTTGCTATGATTGTTGTATCTCCAACCACAGCATCAAACTTCTGCATGCACACGTCAAGCAAAAATCTCTTTACTTTCTTTATTTCTATAGGAAAAGTTATCAAGAAAGCTAAGAGATAGTCTTATAATAAGATGAAGATTAATACTACTGACCCCGAGAAATACTTGATAGACCAAATCATTGTAAGTACCAGCAATTCTACCATCCGGTTTTGCAAAAGGAATAAACTCATAGCGAACAGCATATGGCAATGATTCTATTACAGCTTTGAAGATATCTATACAATACCCAGTTACATCCGTTGTGTTAGTGCTAGGATCTTGTGCAAGATTAACATATTCAGTGAAACTCACTGGAACTCCTATTCTCAGCTTCTTCCCATTTGTTGGAATTTCCCAACCTTTTGGGATATAGGTTTGATCACCTGGCCATGTAATGGGTCCTAGATCATTCTTTGAAGTGGAATATTCGCCAGTCTTGGTTGAATTCAACTTCCTTCTAAGTCCATTTTCTGGAGTCCAAATTGCAATTACTCTTTCTCCATTAATATCGTTCACATTGATTATCTGAAAAGTTGATGAACTCAGCCCATTAGGAATGCTGAATTCCCCAGCAAGGCCTCTAAATCTGGCTTCCAATAGCACTTCGCGAAGTTTTGGACCATTTCGGGAAATTAAGGTGCTTGAAGTACTATTTGTCTTTTCAAATCCAAAATGTGCAACCCAAACCTTCTCAACTGATGTAGCTAGTGCTTGAGTAGCATCATAAGCCCATAGGCCAAATGCATTTAAGTCAACTTGGGTAATGGTTGGATTGTCTTGTTGGAATTTTCTTTTCCATCGAACTGTAAAATTTTCAAGCTCTTTTGTTTTTGGAACATAAGTCTTTACACCCAAAATCCCTTGCATAGAATCAAGGATTGAAGGTTCTATCGAACTTATGTGATTGGCTATCCCATTGGTAATGATCCAAACATAACCTGCACTCATCATTCCGATCTCTTTTGCCTTGATGAAAAGTCGAGAACTGAGACTGATCTGTGACATATGCACAATAAAGACTCTAGTTTGCATCGTCATCAATTTGTAAAGTTCTTGACCAATTTCCTCATCTGTGGCCAATGGAGCAATGACACTCCGATAAGGAACACGAGCATCAACATCATGTAAGGCATCAATCAAGAAGGGTATGATACCTTCCCCATACTCATTGTCTACGTAGATGGGCACGGCTTGTTTCCATCCAAATGCTTTAACAACTGCACTTATTGCTTTCACTTGAACTGAGTCATTTTGAGCGACTCGAAAAAAGTACTCACTCCTGAGTGAAGTAAGAGAAGGGCTTGTTGCTGAGAATGAGATAGTGGGCACCTGAGCTTTTTGTCCAAGACTGATGACAAAGTTGGCTTGCATCGAGTTTTGTGGCCCTATGATGGCTTGTACTTCTGTATTTTTTATCAGGTTTTGGGCTGTGTTCCAAAACAAAAGTTATGGTTATCTCACATTCAAAATCAATTGACCTTAATAGTCCATGCGCTGCAACCAAAGGCCAGGTTACAACATAAAATATGAAATGTAGAGAGCTAACGCATATAACAACATGAAATTGCTCTATATCATCATGATAAAAAATCAGTGCAGAAAGGAATATTGTAACCCTAGAGAGAGAGAGAAATCAAAAACCTGCAACAGCTGCTTCAACAACATCCATTTTGGAGTCTCTGACATGAAGAACCAGCCTGGTTTTATGGTGACTATTAGAGGCATAGAAGTCGGAAAGAGCCATCTGGATGCAACTGAACCCCATCTTCCCAAACCATGAATCCATGTCCAGAATCACACCCACATTAACTGGAGTTAATGTCGTGTTCATCTGTGCCTTGGCCAAGATAACTTTAATGAAGAAGAAAAGAGAAAAAGCAAGTCTGGAAGGCACCCCCATGTTTAGGTTTGAACGTGCAGTGCCAGGAAGGAAGCTTTAAGATTAAAGGTGCATGTCAAGCTGTCAGAATAAGAATCTTGCTTTAGGATATGAATGGGATGATAAGAGGAAAGCAGCCAACTATTAACAACTTGTTTGTAACTCTGAAAGGATCGAGAATGCATAGTACTAGCTCCAACGACAATATGCTTTAAGTTATTAACTCTGAAAGGATCGAGAATGCATAGTACTAGCTCCAACGACAATATGCTTTAATTAATTAATTGTAATGATATTTAATTTAATGTGCCTGCCAAAAAAATAAAAAACCCCAAGTTCAATGAAAAGCAAATATATTAAAAAAATTATAATAGTTGTCAAAACTTGCAATAGACGTATTTGTTATCTTTTCGACGTCATTCTTAATAATTTGTCATATTTTAATTAGAGATTCGTTTAAGAGACAGATATATTATAAATTAAGACATTTAATTGTGATTACATTTATAAAATCTTAGATATATGAATAAATATATATATATATATATACTGACACGCAGTATTGTGAGAATTAATATTGTCGAAGATCATGTCATTAATTTTGTCTTACATTATACTCATGAATATTATAATTAGGACGTACGTACATACGTGGGAGGTAAAGCGTTATTGCAGTTCAATTATCAAAAATAAAATAAAACTTGGTGAAGAGAGTAGAAAAGTACTCCATGTTGATGCGACTTTACGACCATTAATGGGGCAATATTTTATGTATGAGCATTCCATGCGTCATGGACTGTCAATTTCTCGGTTTGGCATGCTTAACTTCCTAATAATTGGCTATGACTTTGTAAAATTAAATAAACTACTTTTACATTATATGTAGGGCTGCAAACGAACAGAGCTGTTCGTGAACAATTTGAACTCGACTCGTATAAACTCGATTCAAACTCGATTCGTTTAATAAATTAGTTGTTCGTGAGCACTAATATTGGTTCGAATATTAAACGAGCTAAATTCGTATAATCTCGACTCGACTCGTATAAACTCGGTTTGTATTCGTGAACAAGATTCGTATAAACTCGATTCGACTCGTTTTGAGCTCGTAACAATACTCGTAATATTTCTATATACATTTATATAATCTTGTGTATATTCTTACATATATTCTTTTATTATATATATTTTTTGTGTTATATATATTATTTTTGATATTTTGTATAAGTAATATATTTTGTTACTTTATGTAAAAGTAGCATTTTATTTCTTTACAATAATAATGTATTAAGTTCACAAAAAAATTATTGAGTCAAATATTTATAAAGAGTAAGAAACTCGAGTAATTACTCGACTAAGTTCGGCTCGTTCGTTAGAGAGTAAAAACAAAGATCGATAAATAACTCGATTCGACTCGAGCTCGTATTTGATCGGCTCGAATTCGACTCGACTCGGCAAACTCTCAGCTCGACTCGAACTCGAACTCGAATTATTTGAGTCCAGCTTGACTCGACTCGACTCGAACTCGTCTTTGATCGGATCGTTTGCAGCCCTAATTCTATGCATGCATTGCCTTGGTCACACCCAATCATCTTTTGGGTGGAGACTAATGCAGGAGCATATATATGTGTGAGAGCAGAAAATTGGCATATCCAAATTAATCGAGGAAATTGTTATGTACTTAATGTTATGGGAAGCGCTTGTATTTAGTATGTTTTAATTACAAATCAGGTCATTATCAAGGTTGGAGTTAGTTTTTAATTACTAGAGAATGTATTTATTAGGGATGGGGATAATAAGAGTTAGCCCTTGTTTATTTTTTCAAACTATTTTATCTCATTTCGAATTTATCATTATAATTTTTTAAATTTTTATACGAAATAAAATAAATAATTCAACTTTTTCAGATTTCAAAACACATTTTCAAATCTCAAAACAAAACTAATATTAAAAAAATATTTTATAATAATATTTTATTCTTTTTTTAACTTTTATCTCATTTTATTTTATCTAATCTATAAAAATAAACCAGGCCTTAATCTATATACCATCTTCAAATGGGTGTTGCTCATGAAAGCTCATCTAGTTATGTTTTAAAAAAATTAAAATTACAATAATATCATTTTTAAAATGATATTTTTTTCTCTTTTTACCCCCACTCATCAATAAGACTACAAATAGAATTTCTAGTGATAAACATTAATTATTACAATTTTCTAAACTTTCAAATAAAATATCATCAATAATTCAACATTTTCAAATTTTAAAATAAAAATAATATGAAAAAAAATAATATTTTTTTTATTCAACTTTCAACTCTCATCTCGAGTCAACTTAACTAAATATCAAAACCGCTCCCTTAAATGATCATATAATCTCCTCATGTGTATATATATTATTATTAGCGAATGAAAGTGTGACCTACACGCGGTAACAGTACCCTTTGATTTCAAACAATTCTGTTTATTCTCTTGAAGTTGACTAATCTTTTTCTCATCTCAAGCGTTTGACTTATATAACACGCTTGAGACCGATGGCAGATGAAGTAGTTGTGTTGATTGTATACAATATGCTAGCAGAAAAACCCATCCATTTTATAAAGGCCAATTTTCAAATCGAGGAAATTGTTATGTACTTAATTATGTTATTGGAAGCGCTTGTATTTAGTTATATGCTTTAATTCAAACCAGGCCATTATCAAGGTTGGTGTTACTTTTTAAGTATTAGAAATTAATGTATTTATTAGAGATGGTGATAATACTAGCTATTAAGATTTAGTCTATACAGAGTCTTTAAATGGGAATTGCTCAAGAATGCCCGTGTAATCATGTTTAAAAAAATTTTAAAATTATAATAATATTATTTTTAAAATAATATTTTTTCTTTTTTACCACTATTCATCAATGGGATGGCATATCTGTGACGCCCCCTGGATTGTTGTCAGGCGACAACGGGATCGAAAGGGATGGTGATGCTCTCGTGTAAACTTCGTGGCTCCTCTGCTGGCGGGAGATAGGGGATGCCCGGCCATAGTACGTACTGGGCACGGTTAACTAGGCATCGCCCGTTCCGAAATCATATGTGTAGTCGTTACTTACGGTGTGATGATGAGAGACAGGGTGTGTGGATAGTCTCTAGGGGAGACTATAGTGCATACGGTTAATAAAATGGTTATGTGAGCCATTTTCTGGAAAAATTGCGAGTTTTAATTATTGGTTTTACGTAAACCATTTTCTAGGAGAATAGTTGTGGTTATAATGGATTTACGTGTATCATTTTCTGAAAAAATGATAGATATTTTTATTGGAGTTTTATTTTGGGCGATTTTGGCTTGTGTGGAAAACTGTTTGTTTTGAGAAAGATGGTTTTTGAGCTTCATGCATATGTTATTACGTTCATGCATTTTTTTGTTATATGAATATATTTTGATCTTGTGATTTGTTTGGATTTTACTTACCTACGGTACCATTTTTGGTATCGTAGATTTTGATGCAGAGGACAAGAAGGTTGAGCCTAAGAAGTATGCTCCGCTGTTAGAATAGTTGATTTGGTTGTATCTTGGATATGTTTTCCCGCTTGTTAATTATGTATTTGTAAATTTTGATCTTAGGATGACTATTAAATCTCCTGTTAGGGAATTTGTATTAACTTGATTTATAATATTTAAAATCTTGATACTTAGATTATCGACTTAATTTATCTGCTGCAATTTGTATTTTATGCATTCCACGTATTCACACACTTAACACTTGACGTTGGGAGTGCGTGATCCGTGTTATCAGCATTTCGATACCTCAATTCACTTGTTTTTTTAAGAGAAATTTGGAAGTGTCACAACATCATATAGTCCCCTACTCAAGACTACAAATAGAATTTCTTTAATAATAAATTTTAATTATTATAATTTTTCTAAACTTTCAAATAAAATATAATTAATAATTTAATTTTTTTAAAATTCTAAAATAAAATTAATATAAAAAAATATTTTAATAATATTTTATTCTACGTTCTATTATTATCTTTAACTTAATTCAACTATTGAAACCTATCTTAAATGATCATCTAATCTTCTCATATTTATATAATATTATTAGTGAATGAAAGCGTGGCCTACACGCAATAATACCCTTTGATTTCAAACTTCTGTTTATACTCTAGAAGTTGACTAATCTCCTTCTCATCTCAAGCGTTTGACTTGGTCCCACGCTTGAGATCGATGGCAGATGAAGTAGTACTAATTATACATATGCATATATGCTAGCAGAAAAACCCATCCATTTTATAAAAAAAAAAAAAAAAATTGGCATAATAGGCTAATTTTTCAAATCTAGGAAATTGTTATGTACTTAAGGTCATGGGGAAGTGCTTGTATTAATATGCTTTAATTACAAATCAGGTCATTATCAAGGTTGGTGTCAGTTTTTAAGCATTGGCTAGATAATTTATTTTTTTAGGAGGGTGATCATCATAGTTGTATACATTATTAAATGTTCATGTAATCTCCTCATGTCTATAAATTATTAGAGAATGAAAGTGGCGTGTAAACGGTAATATTCTCTTGAAGTTGACTAATCTCCTAATAAATTCCTTCTCATCTCAAGTGTTTGATTTGGTCTTATTGATGAAATTTACAATTAGACAAAAGTGGCATTTCTTATCCCATGATTGAGTGGCATCTCAATTTATCCCTTCAATCAACCATGCGGCTTGATCGTGTTGAGTGACTTCCACGTTAATAGAACCAAGTGCCATCTTTTAGTATACCCCTGGTCGACCGTGTGGCAATATTATTTCAGAATCGTCCTTTTTTCCTCTACATTTTATTAAGGTAATGATACCCTTACAACTTTATCACTACTTGTTTACTATTTATAATTTTTTTATTTTTTTATTATTTTCTTCTAACTATTTTTTTAATATCCTTAGTCATTAAAAAAATTAAAAAATATATAATTTTACTAATAGTTACTTTCTTAATCATTAAATTAATTAAAAAAATAAAATGAGTAATAGAGAGATTATAAAAAAGTAGTAAGGCTATCATTTTCCTTTTATTAAACCCCTCTACATTTCATCTTCATCTATCTTTTATTGATTTTGATAATCTTTTACAAGTCTCAGGCTCCACTTGTTCTTGTTGCCTGTGGCCTGCATCATATATCCATCATCCAACCTAGGTTGCTTAGTTTTTGCCCAAGCCACACCTGGCAATGTCTAGGTGATGGCCTAGGCAATGCTTGGGCATGGTGCATGCAACCTTGTTGTAAGGGCGTTGTTTCCCTATCAGCCCAAATAGCAAGACCACGAAGGACTGTTAGAGAAGTAACTTATAAAGCTGGCCAACTCCAGTTAAGTCCAACAATCATGCGCTAAAAGGAGTTTGAGGGCTCCTGCAAAGTACTCGGCCCATGAGCAAAATCTAGCCATAAAGCAACCCACGCATAGGAAAGTGGATAGTAGGGGTTGATGGAATACGCCACCTTGACACCTCCCTGAAGACCCCCTACCCTTGAGAACTTGTTCAAGTAAGTGGGTGAGAAACATGAGGAGACTTTGATCTAGTAGGCTGGAGGGGTTTAACAAAGAAAGTCTGCATGATAAAGTAGGTAAGAAGCCACGCCGCATTAATGGTGCCACTCATTGAGCCTTACATTGCATTAATGATATCGTCCCAGAAATCACGCTGCATTGGAAGATACTGACTAAGTGAATAATTGAAGAGACTTGAGCTTCACGAACTATCTCCACCTATAAATATTATATAAAAGCTTGTCCCTAGGTATGAAAAACTCGTTTTGATTCATTTAGCACTGAAGATTTTCTAGTATCTACCAAGGCCCTCATTCATTGTGTCTTCTTTAAGGCCCCATTTGGATGTTGAAATAAGTTGGTTCTTTAACAATGAGTTGAGATGGTGATTTTGTAGGGGCCACCTAAGATGAGTTTAGATGTGTTTGAATATATGAGTTTAAGGCCCTATTTGGATGTTGACCTGAGTTGAGATAAATTAAATTATTTATGAATAGTAGTGAGTTAAGGTAGTAGAGTAAGTTTTTTGGAGCCCATCTTAGATGAGATTAGACGTGTTAAGATGTTAAGATGAGTTTAGATATATTTATAGAAAGTTGGAAAAATCGTATGTCCCACGTGTAAAGAGGTGTTAAGTTGAAAAAGGTTACGGATCCCACGTGTAAAGAGGTTTTGAATCTAAATGAGTTTAATAATTTGAAAATTAGGTATTTGAATGTTAGACTTGGTTTAAAATAAGACTAAACTAAGGTGATCTTAGTTGAGTCTAAGTTCCAAAGGGGGTCTGTGTGCAAATGAAATATTCAATCCCCAAGTTATTGGAGCCCGGTCCAAAGGCGCGAAAACACTTCATTGACACTTGTATTGCAAATTTGACCTAGGTTGAATAGCTTGTGCATGAACGATTTTGGATGTTTAGATGGATTGAATTTAGTTGTAAATAACAGTATTTTGTGTGTCCCATTGAGATAGGTTTAACTTTTTTAGATTTAGATAGATTTAACTTTTTAGGTTGAAATATATAAATTAGTAGGTAGAGATAGTTTAAATTTTTTATTAAAAGTTGAAAAGTAGTTAGTTCTATCAATAACTAATTTGAGATTAGTCGAGTTAGGTCTAACAATCAAACAAAGCCTTAAGAGAGTGAGAATATTTAATGTGCTCAAAGAAGTTAGGAATCATCTCCAAAATTTATTTAGAGAGGAGCGTTGGGTTATTAGCCTTTTTTTAGGGGTCCTGTTTGGTTTCATAAGCCATCCCATCTCAACATACAAACATCATTAAAAAAAAAACACTTTGCAATTTAAAATTATTAACTTTTTTATCTAATCATTAACAAATTATTATAACTTTTTCAAACTTTCAAAAAAAATTTAAAATAAAAATAATATTAGAAAGTTATAATATGATTATATTTTAACTTTATAAAGTTTTTATACAAATTTTTGTCTCTTCTTTTTCAAAATTTTATAAAACATCTTAACTCAAGTTATTTTACTATTATTCACAAACCATTTTACCACTATTCATATATTTTTCATCTCATTTCATCTGTATAACCAAATAAAACTTTAATATAAAGAAATAATTAATACAAGCTCTAAATAGACAAATCTCATATAAGCCATTGTCAAAAAAGCTATGAACCTCACATAAAAATAAAAGTATAAAAGAAACTATTCTTTATTAATGAGACCTACTTTTTTACAAAAGACTCATATAGAACTTGTCTATTTGAGATTTGTAACTAGCATTACTCCTTAATATATTTGAAGCGTTGAAATTCAAAAACTATGTATTTTATAAAGAATATTGAAAATACGAAAAGAGAAAAACTTCTAACCAAAAGTAGTGTCCAAGCTTATTTGTTATCCTTCAACTGCCTTTTGACGTGTTAGCAATTTTGTAAACCCGGATTATACTGTAAACTATAAAGTGTCCCATTTGTTAAGTTTGACACCTTTTTCTACAAAATAGTTTCTCCTTCTTCAGACCAATTATCCATCATTGCACAATCGTATTCAACCAAAGGCTTATCTCACCATCATAGCCACCTCTCTTGTCATTGTATCCGCCTGTCTTATTATCATCACACCTATTAAGAATGCATAAGCTTGTAGTTCTGGTTGTCATTTTACATTAAGAGAAAGACCAAATAAATAGGTAGAGGGATCAAACTATCTATGGTAACTAATTTGTGTATGGTAAATTTGTACAATTACAAAAATCATGTCTAATTTCTAAAATCGTGTTGAGGAGAATATGGAATGAGTCTGTGCTGAATTAGTGGGATTTGATTCTTCAATATGCCCCCCAAGTTCCGTAATGCCCAACTTACAGAGAAAGTGACGGAAGAGATCTTTGTCTAATGCTTTGGTGAAGATATCGACAATCTGCTCATGAGAGGAAGTGTGGACTATGGTGAGAAGTTTGGACTGAATTTTGTCACGAATGATGTGACAATCAATCTCAATGTGTTTGATTCGCTCATGAAACACAGGATTGTGAGCAATGTGAAAAAGCAAACTGGTTGTCACAATAAAGGCTCATAGTCTTGAATTGGGAGACACTAAAATTAGTGAGAAGCTGTTTCAAGCAAGTGAGTTCGCAGGTGATAACGGTCATGGCACTGTGGTCTTTTTTTTGTATGCCAAGACAGAGGATTGAAGATCAAGCTAAACTTCTTGTGGATCGATATGGAACTCAAGGAAATTGGCTAAGGTGGGGCTGATGGAATTTAAAAGCCAGGTGAGGACCATATCTTTTGTTTGATTCCATTGTTGGTGTTCTGGAGATGTGGTTTCGGGTGGGGAAAGAGAGTCATCAACAAACACTAGTTTGTTTTTGGCATTAAGGGCACAAGCCATGGCTTTTTGCCATTAGGGAAGATTATCATCGGTGAAGAGACCGGAAACAAGGATGAGACTTGAGGAGTCGAAGGGATGAAAGAGGTATGGAGAGGGAGGAGGCATTGAGGAGGAAGCCATGAAAAAAACAATTAGAGGGAGGATCAGTTTAGGCTCGATACCATGTTAAGAATGCATAAACTTGTATTTCTGGTTGTCATTTTACATTGAGAGAAAGACCAAATAAATAGGTACAAGGGATCAAACTATCTATGATAACTAATTTGTATATGGTAAATCTATACAATTACAAAAATTATGACTAATTCTTAAAATCATGTTAAGGAGAATATGGAATGAATCTGTGCTGAGTTGGTGGGGTTTGATTATGTCAATAACACCTATATTTAGACCAAAAGTTGGAACACAAGCTACCTAGATCCACCGTCATACTCCATCGCTAACTTCACACCTATTGTCAAAACTTTTTGACACTTGGATATTGTTGATCAAGACCCACATAGTGTTTACTTTTACATTGATTTTTCCTACACGTTTTGGGAAAAGTCACGAGTTTCATTTGTAGTTTTAATTTTTCTAGGAACAAAATGTTTTTCATTCTAGTGAATCTAGATCTATTTGACTACATTTTTGCTAAGAGATCAATCCTCCAAGGTTTGGCAAATGTTAGATATTTGGATTGCGGTTGAGCTTTGTTTATTGTGTGACATGAATAAAAAAGTTGAAATCTCTCTCTCTCTCTCTCTCTCTCTGTGGTTAGACATGTAACTGGTCCAATTTTAGACAAAATATAGACTAAATCAGTATCACCGATTTTACATTTTTTAAAACTGATTACGCACCGACTAGCTCCCAAAACTGGTATTGATTTTGCTTATTCTGGTCCGCTTTTAAATTAGTCTATTATACTATTACTATATATTAGTATTAGTTATAGTGATGAAGATAATTACATATTAGTATTTGTTATAGTAAATTTAGTTTTTTATAGCTATATCATTGATAGTGATAGTATTAGTATTAGTATATCATTATTTCATATGTAATTATTTAGTATAGTGATTTATATATAGATTTAAAGTATATTACTAATAGAAATATAGTATTATATTATTATTATTAGGCTATAAAATATCAATTATAACTAATTTACATTATATACTAATATATAAAATATTATATATAATATAAAAAATTTATATTATATATAATATTAAAAAATTAATTTAAAATATATATTATATTGAACCAGTCCAATCCGGTTCTAAAAAACTTAGAACTGGAACCATACCGGTATCAACCGGTTTTGACATTAAGTGAACTATTTTCAAACCGGTACCGACATAAAATCAAACTGATTCCACTTGTTTGACTGGTTCGGTTCGATTTTTCAGTTTTCTAATTTTTTCTTACACCCCTCCTACGCATGGTTATCCTTGGATTTGGAGTTGGGTAGTGTTAGGAAATAGTAAAAAGATTACAATGAAATGAAAATTTTAAACAAGTCTAGCTTGGATTACAGAAATCCTGGTCTCTTTAAAGCGACTCAAACATTCTACTGTACGTAAAATCTCAAATAAATTGGTGCAACAGACTTCCAGTTGACTTGTCTTTTTCATAATATAAAAGCTTAATTAATCGTCGTATAACTCTAGAAAAATGTTAGGGATCTCGATCATGTTTTCTCATCCCACTTGATGTGGCTATCCACTTGGCAAGACAAATTGTGTTTTTAGGAAAATGATAATGGGCTTGTTGGGGGGTCTGGTGACTGCTCTAATTTTTTTTAACTTAATAATCAAGAAAATATTGTTTAATAATATTATGAATTTTTTTTCTTTTTTTAAAAAATATTTTAAGCGTTTAAAAAAAAGTAAAAATAAATAAATAAAATACAACAAAAAATGCACTAAGTGAGCACAAAAAGTGGACCCTCCATCGAGCTCCCTAGCATCTCCCTTTTTTTTCCAGGCTTCTTCTGCTTCCATCCCCACATCCCAGGAAATCATCCCCTCGTCAAAAATCCCCCTTCGAGTTCACACTACCCATTCCCTCCATCTCTATTTGGCCTCATTCCCTGAGTTCTCCGACCTCAAGACCCACTTTGAGGAGAGGATGGATGACCAAAAGAGCCGGGCAAAGATTAAGGTCTAGTTTGCTTATAGAGATGAAATCAAAAACTCAAAATATATCTCAAACTCTTAATTACACTTTTTCAAATTTTCATACAAAATATAATAAAAAAATTCAACTTTTTCAAATTTCAAAACACTTTTTTCAAATCCCAAAATAAAATTAATATTAAAAAAATATATTATAACGATATTTTAATCTTTTTTTTAACTGTTATCTCATCTTTTCTTATCTCATCCCTGAAAACAAACCAGGCCATCCCTTCCTTGAAAGTCCAAATAAGAAAAGACACATTAGGTAATTCTGGAAATAGAACAAATTGGACACTTGTCAAATTTTGGTATAAGAGGAGAAGAGATTGAAGAAGACCCAAAATGAGCCCAAGGAGATTCGGTCATGGTGCTAGGCGCCACATGCATTTTGAGTCCCTTTTTGGGTACATGTCAAGCTAAGACACTATGTCATTTACCTTTCTAAGAAGTGTCTTATATAGGGAAGATAAAAAGAGAGAGATGAAAGGTTTTGTGTAAGAAACGCTAGGGGTAGGCGTGTAAGAGAAGGAAGAAGAGTGTGGGAATAGAAAAAGCACATTGGGAATAATAAACATCTTACACATTCCACATGCCATGTGTCAAGTAAGAAGATTAGGGTTTTAGCAAATGACCAATGAGCATTTCTCAGGTTTTTGAACTTAAACTTGAGTTGAGGGACGAAATTGGAAACAGGGGAGGAAGGAATTTTCGAGTATGGGAAGTGGGGTAGTCGAAATCTCTTTGGCTTTTGGTTTCCCCAATGAAATTCCATCATAAGGAAGAGAATAGAGGAATTGGCCACGTGTTGCACATGCATTGGTGGTTGTTATGAAAGGAAAGAAACTATGTAAGGTGAGAGACAAAAATAAATGGAGTTTTCCCTACCATTTTGTTTCTTCATTTTTCCTAAGGTTTCGACCAAGAGTTTCTATTCTAAGCTCTCTCATTTTCCTCCACTTTCTCGCTTGTCAAACGTCCCGTAATTTCTTTGCTTTTGAATTTCCTACGTGGATCTTTTGAGAAACAAGCACCACTCCAAGGTTAGCTTTCATTTTTGTTGTTTTCACTTCACCATGCACTAGTTTAAGGGGGAAGATTTATCTTATTATTTTCGATCCTATTGATTTTCTATAAAAGCACACACCCTCACTCAAAAATTAGGGTTCTTGTTCATTTTAAAATGAAACCCTAAATATTCTTAAGTTTTAAACAATGAAAATGGGAGGTTTCATAAAATAGATTTAGGTTTTTAAATAGAGAAACAAAAACTAGGATTTTATCTCCTTAAGAGATTCGGCCCTAGGGTTTTTGGAAGAGAAGATTGATCATTTTAAGCACCAAACACTCCCTATTTCATAGAGTTTCGGATTTAGGAATTTTTAGGTCAAATCTTGATTGATTTCTTTATTTTTTTTTTCAATTTCTTTTTTGCTTATTATTCTTGAAAAATTTGTAAGTATACTTTTAACCTATCTTGGATATTGTTTGCATATATTGTGTAAACTTGTTTGCTTATTATTTGCCTGCTTGTTTGTTTATATTTTCTCAAGAATATGTTAAAGTTTTAACCTTATGGATTTAAGGATACATTGATGGATTATTGGTGATTATTTGATGAAATTATGAAGAGGGTAAGACTTGATAATTTTGGCCTAAGTGGTTGGAATGAGATAGATTGATTATTTGATGAAATTTTTGCAAATAGTTGGTTGTCTTTTAACACTCCAAGGACTATTTTTAAAATGACTAGGTGATCTTCCCACAACTTGTTGTAAACCAGTATATCGTCGAAAAATACAAGGACGAATCTCCTCAAAAAGGACCTAAACACATTGTTCATTAGACCTTGGAGCATGATTGGAATGTTGATTAGTCCTATAGCATTATTAAGAACTCATAATGTCCTTAATGTGTGCGAGAAGTTGTTTTCGCGACATCTTCGGTACCATTTTGATCTAGTGATAATCAAGGCTTAAATCCAATTTTGAGAACACCACAACTCCAAATAACTAATCAATAGCTCCTCGATTATTGGCATAAAAAATTTATCCTTTGCCGCGTGTTGGTTTAAAGCCTGATAGTTTACGCACAATCGTCAACTCCCATATGCCTTGAGGACTAACAAAACAGGTGAGAAGAATAGGCTGGAACTCAGCCTTCTCACTCCTGGCTGCAAAAGACCTTCTCTAGTTTTTCAATCTTAGACTTTTGATAGTGGGGTAGTAGGAAGGTCTAGTAGAAATTGGTGATGTACTCGCTTTAAAAATTATTTTATGGTCCTGTAACCTTGGGGGTGGAAGACCCTTAAGTTCCTCAAACACTATTGAAAACCTTTGATTCGGTGGTTTGACAACTGATTCAGTATTGTGTGCCCACCATTCCAAATCTTTAGACCACTGACGTGGCAAAATGGGATTAAATTGTATTAATTTGGACATTATGTATTTAATAAATTAAAATTAGAATTATTTCTACTCAATCCTAGGAGTGGTAATATGTGGCGTTGTCTATGAATTTAACACGAATATGATACGATATTGACGATTTTAGATTTTTTGTTTATGGGTTTATATCAAAACGGGGTGATATTTTAAGACACAATTTATAAAAGGGTTAATAATAGATCAATCTACTTAACATGAAACCAACTCTTTTGACTTATTTAGAATTTAGTTCAAAATTATGATTTATTATTATTAAGTTGTAATATTAGTATTTCTTAGTATGATAATATTTTTATTTTGAGATTCTAATTTCAGACATATGCTCATATTTGGTATTGTATGGCTTAAAATATTGGTTTTATTATATTTGAAAATATTTTTCTAAATACTATAATTATTAATAAATATAGATTTTAACTTTTATGTGAAATTATGTTAATCAAGTCAACCTCTTTGCATGAAACAAACAAGTTGAAATGAGTTATGTTGTGTTAACATATATTTAATTAATTATTAAATGAGTTAAGAACATGTGGTATGATGGACCAATTACTTCAATGAGTTGAGCTAAAGTTTGGAAGTTTGATACATTTAGTTTAATGGATTTGATTAAGGTTGACTTATATAGTCAAATGTTCATTTAACACAAAACAAACATAGCTTGAAAACATAATTGGCCACCCCTACTCAATTCTACACTATACATCAAAGAAAAAATAAAAATGTGGCGACTGAGTAGAATTTTTCTAAGTAAGCAAATCAACGACACTTTAAAAAAAAGTGTTATAGTCACAAAAAAATTCTATAAAAATAAATTTATAAACTGACATAGTTTTATATGCTACGTTAAATCTATTTTATAATAAAAGTATTTTTATAATTTTATATATCACATTAAATTATATTAGTTTATAAGTTTATTTTTATAAAATTTCTTTAGAAGTTAAGTATTAATCTTTAAAAAGTAATGTTTGATAAAGGAACAAATCACATAATTCTTAAAAATAAATATCACATAATTCGTTTTTTAAAAGAGCCTAAAAGGGTAAGATTTTTTTTTAATGGTACTAATTGTCCAGATAGTGACTTGACTAATTTCAAAAGTGTACAAATTCTTTATAAGGAATTTTTCGTAACTACACTTCAGTTCATTCAAGGAAAATTTTTTTCAATCAAATGGCTCTTAAAAATTATTTGCATCTAAAGAGATAGATCTAGGAGAACATTCTCTCAGAAATAAATAATAAACCAAAATAGACCGGTTCATCATCCCCCGGACTGAACCGCACCGGACCACTACACCCCTAGCAAGTGTACCATTTCTTCTTTTTAAAACCCCATTCACTATGTTCCCGCTCTGAGAGTCATTATCCGTTTTCTTGCTCTCCCCCGAGATCAAGCCAGTGAGCAGTAAAGCGAGGGAACAGCGCACTCTTTCCGTTATCGCAACAGAAAATGGAAGATCCGAAAGTCCTCACAATCGCAGAGCTGCTCCGGCTTGGTCGTCCTCTCACCGCCACGAACTCTCTCCACTCGCCCCATCGTGCCCGTCCTCTCTCTCCCAAACTCTCCGTATTAAAAAACCAGGGATCCAAGCCCTCATGCCGGCCCCCATCACCGCCTGGTCCCGCCAGCTCTAACCCTAACCCTAAACTTCTCACTCCTCTCAACCACCCCGCCATCATTGTCGGAACTTTAACTCTCCCCACCGACGACTCTGCCTTCGCTCCAAACCCTACTCTTCGTTGCCCGTACAACAACTGCTTCCGATTCTCTGACACTTCGGCTACGATTTGCTGCGACATTATTGACCTCGATTTGCGGATTCTTGGGAAGGAAATCAACGTTCTTGCTTGGAATTTCGTGCCCATGAAACGTGGCGCCGGGTTCTTGGAGATTATCAAATGGGGATTTCCGCAATCGAGCGGCGGACTCGGCCGGTGTTCCAATGTCGATTTCTTTCCATTGGTTTCCGGCTCTTCGTCTACCGCTGAGGACAGTTCCAAAGCTCGGTACCGCATTCACGGCTTATTAGAGTCAGTAAGCCCTGTTTCCTTAGTTCCATGCTATATGGGTCTAAGTTCAAGCACTTCGATAAATTTAAAAGGATTTTTGCTCGAAGTTATGGCTTGCGAGTGTATATTATGTACTTGCAAAACTGCGGCAATGGCTTTGAATGATTCAATTCAAGAGCAGGGTCGGAGTAGGAGCCATTCTTACAACAAAGCCTGGTTTGTATATTTTTGTGGTTCCGCTTCATCGTGGCATCCCGTGATTATGAAACTTATTGGGAATGCTATTACGCTATTGGGCTTAAAGAAGAAGTTGATATATATTGACAAGGAAGAGTCTCGTTTGATGTATGTAACAACAGAGAAATCTACTTTGCACTTACCAAGGCCATCCGACAAACGGGTACCGTGTGAGAGAAGAGTAGTTAAGGGGAAGGGTGAATGTGGTTCGTATAAGGGCATAATCAGAGGCGTGTACATGCAAGGAATGGTTGTCGAGCTAGATAATGAAGTGTGGCTGTTACTTACTGATCATATGATTACTCAGCCCCATAGCCTTAGAGTTGGTGCTTTTGTAAGTGAGAAAGAAATCAATGTTTTTAACCACAAATTTATTTTGTGTTACAATGAATCAAATTATACACACGCAGAAAAAAGGATGATATTTCTTGCTATCGTCTGTGTTTGTGACTTTTTTCATTTCCTTTTAAATGTTGGCTCGTTTGTAGATATCCGTGAGAAATGTCCATATTGTGAATCCAAGGTTTTCTTGGAAGAAAATGCTTATTCTTGGGGCTTGCTTCAAGACTAACATAATCGTGGAGTCCTTCTCCCCAATGGAAGCTGGGTATGGGTTACTGAAAAATTATTTTTGTTATCTTGATGAGTTCCTGGGGTGTGTGTGATCACCTATGGCATTTCTGGACAACCCTTGGAAACTGAACTTGATTACACACTCCGACATTCTTTTGTATATCTTCTTTATACTGGGGTAACGCCATTTTTTACAAATAAAAACATACGTCACTTATAAAATACACATGCACACACATTGTCTTTGTGCTTTGTTCTCACTATTATTATTTTTGTTGTTAAACCAAATCCGAACATATGCCTTAAATGGTCCCAAACCATCAGATATACGATGAGGCCAGTTACCTTTGTTTGCCTCACTGTGGATGATGGAACTGTCCCTTTAAACCATCAAGTTCCCTTGGGAAGTCCATTCGTGCCAAGCGTGTGTTAAAAATAACCCCAACTTTGTGCTGCAGGTGTTATATTGTTTCACAATCAGAGAGTATGCTGGGCAAGTTTGTTGCGTCTCTAGCCTTTTCTGCTAGACTATGGTAGGCATTTGTCTGAAAGCTTCTATACCTAGTTTATTTTTCTAGCTTATGTTATTTCGATAGAATGTTTTTGGTATATGTCATGTTTCTATCTAATTTATTCTAACCGAATGGTTGGGTTTCAGGGTATTACTTCTCGTTTCATGTCTTAGGAAAAAATTTGCAGGTACAATATCTGAGAAGATGATTTTGGGAACAAAACATGTAATCTACTAGCTTTGGTCACAGATTTTCTTATTTTTGTTTAATTTTGAAGCCATCTCATTTCGATTACCATTGTCATACGGTTTTCCAACAAGATGGTTTTGGCACTTGCAAGGTGTTACCAGAAAGAAGGACTGGCTCAGGTTTACGCTACTTTACATCTGCCTAACTCAGTGTTTCTATCTCGGGTAAATTGGTAATTATCAGTTAGATAATTGAATACAAGTCGTTATATTTTTAATTTTTTTTTCTTATATTCTGCATTGAATTCTTTTTGGCAGCATGGAGTATTCATGGAAATATTTAAACACAACCATTGTGGCTGTGGTGGTGAACTGTATCCTGATAGTCTGAAACTGGTATAGTCAGGCTATCAATTCGGTTAGAATACTTTTGATTAGCTGCTTTATCTTTTGGGGTATTTTTTTTTCTAGTGTGTATGCCCAATACGATGATCTTGCCACTCTTTCAGGTTATACCCATATCTTGTTTTTTCCAACATTGTGAGGCCACATGGATGAGAATTCTACAATTGAAAAACCATTGTAAGAAACTGTGTGAAAACAACCCGTACAGCCTTCAATCATGTGAAGGGAGATTATATGATCGGCCAGTCAGGAAAATACTTACAAGTGATGATATTGGAATTATTTTGCTTGGAAGTCTAAAGGTTAGTAATCTAAGATGATACATTATCTTTGTATTTATTATAAAAACTGTTATCAACTTGTTTATATCAATTTCTTCAATTTTATATTTGGTTGCTGCACACAAGCAGTAGGATGCATACCTTATTGCAAAGTGTATGATACTAAACAGAGAAGGCATATACTATTTGTGACTGGCCTGGTTTGGATACAAAAGTTCCTCTAAATCATCTCATTACAACTTTCTTAAATTTTCACACAAAATATAATAAACAATTCAACTTTTCGAATCTTAAAACAGTAATAATATTTTTTTTTTATAAGTAAACAATTTTATTAATCAAAGTGTGGCAATGCCAGATACAAAACTCTTATGCCCTAACGAAGTAGGTGTATTAGAGTAAGGAAATCATGAAGAGTCATGCCATTAAAAAGAGTTTGAAAAAATAAAACTTTGAGCTCTTTCAACAATCTCTCTATCTTCAAATGTCCGCTTATTGCCCTCCTGCCACAGTTACCACATAATGCATAGAGGGGTCATATTCCAAACCACTTTGATTTGTTGCATGCCTCTTATGTTTGTCCAACGAGCCATCGCTGCCACCACAATCTTCAGCATAACCCAAGCCATATCCACTCGATTGAACACCTTGTTCCAAAGTACCCTTGCTATCTGACAATGCAAGTGGAGGTGATCCACCGACTCTCTCCTTCCTCTACACGCAACACCAATCTGCAATAATAACCCTCATTTCCTACAAGTTGATAGTGGTGAGAATTTCCCCAAAGCGGTTGTCCACACAAAAAATGAAGCTTTAGGGGGTGCCTTGTGTCTCCAACGCCTTTTCCAAGGAAACTAAATATTGGGCTCTTGTTTAAGGGTCTTGTAAGAAGAGCGGACAAAAAAACACATTTTCCTGCGAGTATCCACCACATTCCATCCTTATTGTGTGTTGGTCTTATGGAATAAGTAAGGCTATAAAAATCAGCAAAGTTTCCGAATCCCCAATCATGTGCCCCCTACTAAAATTAATGTTCCAATGGATCCATCCTTCCGATATCTCCATGACTTTTGCCGCTGTGATATCTTTAGCACTTGCAATCTAGAAGAGAGATAGAAATTAAACTTGTAGAGCATTATTACCACACCAAATATCTCTCTAGAATTTTATCCTGGATCCCACACCCAATTGAAGCCTAGCATGTCGGTTGAAGACCCCCCACCCTCTTCTAATGTGTTTCCACAACCCAATCCCATATGCCTTTCTTACTTCTCTAGTACACTAGCCCCCCAATAAACCACCATATTTGTGCTCTATCACCATTTTCCATAGAGCTTCATTCTTGGCATATCTCCACAACCATTTGCCTATAGCACCCGATTAAACACCCTCAATTTTCTAATGCCCAACCATTTATTAGAAATAGGACAACACACAATCTCCCACTTGACTAAATGGAACTTAAAACTCCTCCCTCATACCCCCACAAGAAATCACGTTGGAATTTCTCCATACAGACCGCCATGCTTGCGAGTATTGGGAAGATAAATAAAAAGTAAGTTGGCAAATTAGAGAGTGTACTCTTAATTAATGTAATCTTACTACCTTTCGACAAATACATTCTCTTCCAACTCGCAAGACTCCGCTCAAGTTTTTCGATCACTGTATCCCAAACAGATAGCGCCCTTGAGGCACTCCCCAACGGAAGTCCCAGGTAGGTCATAGGAAAGAAAGCTATCCTGCATCCGAAGGTCTCACCAACTAACGTATGTTTGGAACATTACCAATTGGTACCATCTCTGATTTTTCAAAGTTCACTTTCAAACCAGATATTGCTTCAAAACATAGGAGTAGGGCCTTCAAAGCTCACACCTGATTCTGGTCGACCTCACACAGGATAAGAATGTCATTTGCAAACAACAAATGTGAAATGTTAATATTGCCCCTATCTGGGGTTCCAAAACAATAATAATACTGAAACAATAATATTTTAATAATATTTTATTTAGCTTTTAACTTTCATCTCGACTTATCTCATCTCATTTCAACTCACTATCCAAAATTTTCCTGAAGGTCAGGTTGTTAATTAGCAAAGAAACAGATAGTATTTTTGGGTGATCAAATTGTTTTGGGCATTTGAACATGTGCTATAGGTTTAATATGACTAAAACTAGTATAACCAAATGTCATTTTAAAGAGATGAAAGAATTCTACTTTCAATCAAGTAAAACCCATATCTTCCGAGTTTGCGGTGCACAAGATCGGGGTTTATTCTTCTGGGGTGGGTACGAAGAGCGTTGCCTTGGAGAGGTTCCCCGACATAAAAAAAAAAAAAAAGAAAAGTAAAACCCATATCTCAATTAGACTCCGTAGCAATCTCTTATTCGAAAAGAAAAGGACTAGAGAAACTGACGAGCATAAGTAATAAAATATGAACAAAATTTCAGCCTTATCTATGTTTTAAGGCATTCACGTAGATATTTAATCCTAGGCATCAAAAGAAGATCAAACCTTATGAACACAATGAATCATTGTAGAATAGAACAGGGAATTGCTTGTCTCCTTAACCTTATAACCAGTTTTTGTCTCCTTGAGATGAGATGAGAGATTTGAGAGTAATAGTGAAATGGTTTGAGTTAAGATTTTTATGGGGTTTTGGAAAGGAGAGGGATATATTGAATAAAAAAATTATAAACTTAAACTTAAAAAAGGGTTAGAATATAATTTTTAATATTATTTTTGTTTTGGAATTTGAAAAAGTTGAATTGTCTTTTGTCTTTTGTGAAACTAAACCAGGCTTGACGTAACTGGTGTTTGGATGTTCATTTCTTAACAGATGGGTTCTGCTACAAGTGGTTTGTTATGTTGCCTAAATGTTCTTTCTGTGTTACAATTCAACATGAATTATGTTATGACCTGTTGCCAATCTAGTTTTGAACTGTTGTTGATCTAATCATCACGGCAATACGTTCTGCTCAGATTTCTCCCTCTACTGGAAGATTACAGTTGGTTGACGTAACTGGTAGCATTGATGTTCTTATTCCTGATCTTCCATCAACATGGAATGCCAACAGTATATATGAGGTCATATACGGTGATGATGCTGGAACCTATTCTCTATTCTTTTAACAGCAGCTCCTTGGCTGGGATAAGAGGTGCTTTGCATTCATCAGTTATATATTTCTGGTCTCCATATTGACTTCCATTTTCTCCCTTTCAGGTAATTCACTATAGGCTTGTTATTGATGGTGTGCCTAATCTGGTAGATCATTTGGGATTGCTTGACAATGAGCCATTCTCATGCAGAAGTATCTTTCAGCATATTTCACCAGCGAGAGAGATAAATTTAAAAATATATATTTATTTTCATTGGGCAGAAGTGACTTGCAAAAATCTTCCCTTTTATCCTTGTATTGACTGGAAGGATGATCTCAAGAAACTTGAGGGTGGAACATTTCATCTGCTTTATGTAACACACAAATTTCCTGTTCTGTACAAGGTATATTTTAACTGTATTTTCTATATTATTGTTGTCTTGTTCTTAGAAGATGCTCCAAGTAATTTTCATTTGTGTTGTCGAATTGGAAATGAGGAAAGAAATAAAACAAATAAGGTCTAGGTGAATCAACCTTAATTGTTTGAAAAGAAAAGTTTTCTTTCATTACTTTGGTCATCATGAAAATATTGGTTTCATGTAATGTCACAGGTACATGGTGATCCAGCTATTCCAGATATGTCGAGCCTATATGTTGAGGCCTTAATTTTGCTTTGGGATTTATATTTTGTTGAAGATGGACTAGTGAATCTAGAAAAGGTTTCAGGGGGACAGCCGGAGGAGTGCCCAGAACATAGTGCTAATGAAAATTATGAGTGTGTCTCTCTCAAGAGACGTAAAAGTGATCATGCACCAATCAAGGCATCGAGTTCAGGTGTAATGTTAGAGTTCTGCAAATCTAGCAGTGAACTGAGTGCTTGTTCTTATTCTTCTACTCGGTCCAGTAAGGAGCCAAGATGCTGCAACTCAAATTCTTATGAAATTTCTTGTTTGGTCTCTGTTAGAGGTGTTAATGGTAACAGAGCAGTTAACTCAGGTATCATGCACTGCACAAGACTCAATCTGAATACTGGTGGTAGTTGCAGATCAAGTATGCAGAAGGTACTGTTGGAGTTCAAGTCTGAAAGTTTCGTCAAGTATCAGGTATGTTTGGATTTTTTTTTTCTTCTTCATGGTAATTTCCTATTGTGGGGATGAGAAGATTGTGCTATATTGTGCTTCTTCTAATGTGATCGAACTTTTGTTTTTTTCATCTGAATTCCAGTTGTTGCAGATTGGTGGTCATTACATAACAAGGCATCATAGAGATGATTATTTCTGTAATTTTAAGGACGTCAGTGGTGTCAAAGTTCACGTCACTTCTGAAACACATTTGTGGAGTCTTTCATATGCTTCTGATGAGGTCATCCCAGAGAACAATTCATCACACTACCCTACGTTAGATAGTTTATTCAGAAATAATGAGGTTCTGTCTGAAGATCAAATTGAACTCCAAGTGTCCACTCAAAATTCTCTGAGAACCTGTTCAGATGTTCATCTGTGTCTCCCAGCCCATCTATTAGGTCTCTTTGAGGAAAACATTAAGGGATTGGAAGAAGGCCTAACCAAGGCAACTTTAACAACCAAAGAGCTTGCTAATGCTTCTCTGTCAATTGGGTCCCCTAATTGCCTGTTTCCTGAGGGAAAGTTTTCTTCTCTCCAGGGGCAAGTGGTTTCTGTTCATAGCACTGATGATAGTTCCATTGATGTACTTCTGAGCCATGTAAACAGTGATGTTCCACAATCAAGATCCTTTCAGAGAGCTATACACAGTTTTTGTATTCATGTTTTGGTGAACAATCACGTTGTAAATTCCTATTTCACTCTAGTTTCTTTTTTTGGATTTAATTTGTACATATTTTTCATGTTATATCATTACATTTATTAATTCATTAGGTGAGGATTTTTGGTTCCCTCAATAAGCATGCTTGGCCTATTGGATTCGGACCTGGAACATATGCAACATTTCATCGGATTCTTGAACTGGGGTATGCACTTAGTTCTGTGGTGATTTAATATTATAGCTTGAATTGTCCGTTCTTTTTTAGTGCCTGTGGTTCCTTTTTCAAATGTTTGTGTTATTTTGCTTTTATTTCTATCAATCTGGTTTCCGTTTGCCTCCTAGCGTTGGCTTAGCAGAATGTGCAATGGTCTATGATTGGGGATATTGTGTATTGCAAATGGAATTATGGTTAATGGGTTAATTTGAAGAAGCAAATATGTAGGGATGGTCTATTGTCTCACAATACAAAAATGAACTGAGTTAGCTGAGTGAGAAGAGGGAAGTGTAACTGTTAAATTAATGAGGTTCCAGATGGATTTCTTTATCTATTCCCGTTGTAACTAAGTGTGGCTCTAAGATCCTTCTTTATTTATTTTTGTCAGTGGTGAGAGATAGTGGTATTCTATAATCATAATTTTCTTATCAAAATTATCAATCAAATAAATAAAATTTTCCACGATTGCATATTTTAAGTTGTGGCCCAAGCTCTATCTATTGAAGTCATCTGTACTCACATACTTAATTTAACTTTGTTCCTTGGCTTCAGGAGCAAGAATAGCTTTATGTTGACTCCCGTAACATATATTGTAATCAACTCCATCAGTGCTGTCAGTGAACCATACAGTGATAGCTATCTTAGTTTGCGGCCTGTACCAGATGTTTACAGTAATGCTTCTCCAGATACTGTTTCTTCTGGTCACTTTTCAGAATTGAGTCAGTGCTCAGATTGCAAGCCAATGCGGTTTCACTGCAGGGTAAGTTGATATCTTAGTATTGACATGATTTATATGCAGGTTAATTTTTCCTCAGTTTCAAACGGTTCTTGTTCCTGATGGATGAAGTGCACTCGTTTTCTGTTAGGGCTGTGAAGTGTGATTTACCTTTTGGTCCATTGCAGGTTGTTGCAATCCATATAGTGGTTCTGGAGAAGGTAAAATATGATGGTTTACTATCAAAAGCTGTGTCCAGGCCACCCGTTGTTGACATTCCCCTTGCTTGTTTCATTTTAGGTATGTTATTGTCTATTTTGTCTAATTTTAAGATGTTGAGATTGTGGAGAGTTAAGGTCTAGTCTATGTTATGAAAACAGTGGCTGCTTGACACTACCATCCACTTCCCATATCCAGGGCAAGCCTTTTGGGTTCTGTGCACCAGCTAGTTTTGGTGACATGATTTTGTGCCTTACCATTTAGGCCTCTCATCATCTGTCATTTTTCCATTTAACGTTCTTTGCATTCCTTGTTACATTTGGTTAGGGTCTTCAGATCATAGGATTTTGGGCATTTGTTAATATGACGCCATACAACACTTATAAAATAAAAATAAAAATATGATGCCATACAACTCATAGGCACTAATTAATTACTGGATAATGTAGTTACTAGTGTTTTTGCTATTATGCATCATTTGCATTTTTTGAATGCATATACCTACCCAAAATGCCTGAGAGCTTTGTAGTTGTGTAGTTATGATACAATGCTAAAGACTGAACCTCTAATGCCTAGTGTATGAAAATGCAATTGGGGAGAGCAAGATGCGGTCATTTTAATTCATCAAAGTATATTGAACTGAAGTTTTCCTCTATTTTCAAAAGGTGAAGGAAATTGGATCTCGTCGTGGAACATCTCAAATAATTTTAGGGTTATCTACTTATCTTGTCTCCTTTAAGAAAAAAGGATATGTGAAAAACTCAAATCTGCAATACATCTGTGTACTCTATTCATAATCTGAAACTGCCTCCTATTGAATGTTGTCGTTCCTGGGTTTGTTCTCATTGGTATTAACTTGGAGAGGAAAGACCAAATTCTCTGCATCATACGCTTCCTATTAAAATGTATAATATATAGTGGGGCATACAAGAGGTTTATGCTAATGGTTACATTTTTTATATTGTTGATTTTTCAACGACCGCTGGGCGATATTCAGAAGCAAGCCTTTTCTTCCTGTGATTACTGCATAAATAAAATTCCTAGCAAGTTGCAATCTTCACTTCCCATGAGTTCTCAGCTTTGCAAGTGACTTATCAGCTGTTATTATTGTACTTTCTTTTATATGATCTTGATCCCTTTTTGGTATTTATATATTATTTCCCCCTGTAGATGATGGGTCGTCATCGTGTCGTTGCTGGGCTAATGCCAAAAGAGCATCTACCTTGCTTCGGCTGCATGAAAAACTCCCACGTCGAGCACTTGAAAGCAGCCAGTGGACTCAAAAGTGGGCTGGGATAGATGACAATGCCTGCTGCTCTGCCATTCATCATCTCGAGAGGATTTTTGAAAACCATGATAGAATTACAGTGAAGAACGTTGGGTCAATGTTTGATTCTTCTTATCAAGACCTTGCTGTTTCCACCAGCTCAGATCTTAGTGCCTTGGATGAGAGCCTTCTTAAGTTCATGATTTTAAATGCTTCCTTTAGCTCATCCTGGGTCAGTTTACATCCAATTTTTAACTGCTTACAGAATAAAGTTCTGTTACTTTCTTACAGATGGAATGCTTATATGACTTGTGACTGGATAATTGAACAGTAACGGAGTGGAATGATCTGGTTGTGATTTCTGGGAATTTAGGTTTAAAACCTTCTTGTTAGCCACCTATTGCAGAATGTTTACATTAGCTGACGTAAAGTGGTATGAGTTTACTGTATAAAAAAATGAAACCAAGGGTTTCTTAGTGTTGTGGAGATGTTACTTTCATAATTTTTTTGACTAACTAAGCATATCAATTTCACAATTTCACATGCTTTGCCTGAATGCCCTTTAATCCAAATTTTTTTAATTTGGCTAAGTGATTGTCTAGATGATTTACTTTTCTTGAGAAGTTATTAGTTTTAGGCCCTGTTTGGTTACATAGGTCAGATGAGAGGTTTTAAATAGTAGTGAGATTTTTTGAGTTAAGATGCGATAAGATAGTTTGTAAAAAGGTGTATATTTGGTTAGTGAGATGAAATGAGCTAGTTTTGACTTATAGGTGAAATAGAGATAAAATACTGATACGGAACTCACCGTTTGGATAGAAAAAACTATTTCATCCGTACAAAGCAAATGAGATAGAACTATCTCATCTGGCCATCCAAACCAGGCCTTATTGTTATTGTCCTGGCTGTTTGCATGCATTCTGGTTGATCTTTATTTGTAAGTCCATCTTATTAAAAAGTGCATCTTTGTGCGTCCTGTGTTCTTGGCTAATGCCTATTTCTTTGGAATAAAATCTTTTATTACTTATAAAAAAAATTATAAAGTGCAAAGGGGTACAACTAGGTTTGTGTACAAAAAGAGAGGCATTCAGAGTTGATCATTCCTCTTCTTTGCACAAGTTTTGATAAGTCTTATTGAATTAATTGTCTTGAATTGTCTGTTATCTCCTAATCATATTGCTTCTCACGTGTTGAGAATATATAAGCTCAACGAGGTGCTTCTTTCGTCTTGGCAGACTGTCATTGCTAGTGTGATTGATTTGAAAGCTGTTTGGCAATTGGGGAAAGAACACCTTACAAAAATGGAGATGACTGTGGATGCCATGCAAAACATTTGTGCTATGGAAGTTTGCTACACGAACCCACTTGCTGATGGTAGGAATATGATCCAAGAACTGCTTAATAGGTAAACTTTTTCTGTTACTAAATACTGGGTGTGGGATCAGATATCAAATCTTCTAGATGTTATTGTTTTCCTGCATTATGTCCTCCCCAATCCAGAGCGTTGTTGTGGTGATCCTAGTTGTCACATGTAACTGTTGTCTACCGGCCCAATTTAATAAGAAAGTAATGGAGTATTATATATTTTTTTAAGTGCCTGCTTTCTAACATTGCCTAGCTTACTCATTTTGAGCTCAGACTGGAAAATTTCTTTCATGGAGTTTAAACATTAAGGCTATAAGTGATATTTTATCTGCTAAGGCTAGCATCAGCCATTGTTCCTGTACCAGCATTTCACATCTACTGCTGCTCATAATCTTCTTTAGTTCATCTTAAAAGACAGGAGGTACATTTTTCCCTTATTGGTGGCTGCTTTCTATTCAGCTTGGAGTTCCTTCTGTTATTTTTTATGAAAATGATTCGGCTTATCAAAAAAATTATCCTACTGGTTCTTTCTTTCTGCTGACGTTTTCTTTCTGATGCAAATCCTCGTCTCAAAGATATTAGCTTGTTGTGGACTTTATCAATCTTCTTCGTAGCACATACTCATATTAGGGAAAATTGTTAAGTAGGAACCAATGTAAACATGTTGAAATAGTCATGGCATTTCCGTTATTTCATGTTTAGTGACATTGATATGGACCTTTCTTTCCTTTGGCTAAATATTATGATCAAAATATTCTTTCTTTTGGACCTTTTTTTTTATGGAAAGTATTGTTATGGAGAATATATATCTAGTAAGATAAGGGTTATGCTCTATGGGAATGCCTAAACCACATTTGAGCCTATACTCTAAAAGAACTAATCAATTAGAGCCCCATTGATATTATTATAAAGAGCAAGAATTTTTCCCTTCCCTCTCCCCTCCCCCCTCCTCCCTTGGGGTCTCGTTAAAATTCCTTACATGCTCGTTGGTTCATTCCATCACAGGTGGCACGGCTTAAGTTCCTCACTTTTGATTGGGATTATACTCTAAGGCCTCATTTGGTTACACATGAGATGAGATGAGATGAAATTAAAAATCTGTGAACAGTAGTGAAAATTGAAATAATTTATGAATAGTAGTGAGATAATTTGTAAATAATGGTGAAATGATTTGAGTTAATATTTTTATCGGATTTTGGGAAAGGAGAGAGAAAAAGTGAATAAAAAAATTATAAAGTTAATAGAGGGTTAGAATATAATTTTTTAATATAATTTTTGTTTATAATTAGATAAAAAAGTTGAAAATTTGAAATTGAAAAATGTTCGTGCTTGAATGGTATTTAGATGTTGAGATAAGATTAAATATGATGGTTTTGAAAGATTTGTGATACCAAACCAAGCCTAATACCGTTTGTGAGTGTGACTTCCCAAAGGGAAGATCTAAAAGCTACATTTGGGCCCACTCCAATAGGGTCTAATCAATAATATAATTATAGCCTCATTAAAACTAGCATAAAGATTAAGAACTTCTACCTTTTGTAGTTTTCAACGAGTTGTCGACTGGCATTGAAGTATTTTATTGTAAGTAATAAAAAGATTTTATTTCCAAGAAATAGGCATAAGTCTTAAGTACACAGGACGTATACAAAGGAAATGCCTACTACTTTCCAAATACGAAAAGAAAACTAAAACAAATTCTGAATATCTTCATCTATTACAAAAGCTTTAGCCCATAAATTCAAAGTACTAAAGAAAAAACCCTTAAGATCTCCCAATAAACGTTTTTTGTTTTCCAAATACGAAAAGAAAACTAAAACAAATTCTGAATATCTTCATCTATTACAAAAGCTTTAGCCCATAAATTCAAAGTACTAAAGAACAAACCCTTAAGATCTCCCAATAAACGTTCTTTGTCTTTGAAGTATCTCATTCCTTTCAAGCCATATGCACCACATGAGACAAGAATGAATCATCTTCCAGACACACACCGCATCCTTGCAACCCTTCAAACCGTTCCACCCTGCCAATAAATCAACTACTTCCTTGGACATTACTCAAAGTAAACCAATTCAATTCAAAATCTCGTTCCACAAGAATCTGGCCACTTCACAATAAAGAAAGAGGTGATTAATAAGATCTCTGTCCTTTTTGCACATGACACACCAATCAACAATGTACATACCTCTCCTTCTAAGATTTTCAGTTGTCAACACTTTGTCCAAAGATACCATCCAATAGAAAAAAAGCAATCTTGGAAGGAACTTTCACTTTCCATGTCTTTTTAGGAAAAAACACAACTCCCGTGACTGATTGATGTTCTGTAATAAGAGGAGACTGAGAACTTAGAATTTTCAGCAAGAGTCCGCTATATGATGTCCTCCCTACCCATCATCAACTTTAAACTGTAAACTCTTTCCAGCAAAACCTTGATAAAAATAACATTCCATTCAATATTATTCTCGCTGCTACAGAAAGACTTTCCTTCAGCTGCATTTTGGTCCCTGGCAATTCTGAAAAGTAGGGGTAGGCAGCGGGATCCCGCTATCCCGCCCCTGCCCCTCATCTAGCCCCCCTAGCAGGGGCGGGAAGGGTCCAACCCCATCCCGCATTTCTCCCACACCCACCTATAAAATTATATATAAGTAAAAATAAAATATATATTTATATTTTACAAATTGTGTATATATAAGTATATATTACAATTTGTTAGACTTCATAAAGTATGCACTAGCAAATTTAAAATTACATAGTTTAAAAACTACAACTTACACAATATATAGACTAACAAATTTAAAAACTACATGGTTTAAAACTACTACACTACAAGTTACATAAAATATGCACTAGCAAATTAAAAAAACTATATAGTTTTAAAATTATAATCATATTTACAAAATTTAGGTTTACAATTTGGGTCTATTCTGCATTGTATGGTGCGGGTAGTAGATTAAAGAAAAGCTGGCATTGAAGTTTACTGCATTCTAAGTTTTGTTCAGCCATTTTCTTGTTCATGTTTGGTTTTATTTTTATTTCTTTGTATTGTTTGCTTTGCTCCAGCTTCAGGGGGAGGTAGTAGATTATTATTATTATTATTATTATTATTATTATTATATATGTTTTTACGGTAGTTTGATCGTTTCTTGCAAGTTGTGCTTTGTACATATGTTCAAGATTGAGGGGAAGTGTTGTGGAGAATATATTTCTACTATGGGAAGTATGTGGGGGGATATTTTGTAATAGTTAGCATAACTTTGATCTCTATATGGTAGAATATAATAGGAAAAACGACTTTCTTCCTCTCTTTTCTCTATGAGCGAGCCCCCATTCTACATTTTTTTTCTTTTGTGGGTGGAGGGAAGGTCTCTGATCATGGGGGTTTAATGAGATGAGTTCAGGTATGTACAAGTGCTGCGGATGGGGGCTCGGGGGTGAGAAACCTGCACTTTATAAGACCACTAAGATAGTGAACCAATAACTTATCCTGCCATCCTGGGACGAATGTCGACATTTTCTAGTATTTGAATATAGATAAGTTGAATTGAGTTCAGTCAATCTTTGGAAACGACTCATGATATTCTTCTCTCTTTGCAGCTGATGCCATGGACAATATATGGAGCATATGGAATCATGAACACATCCTCCTCGATGCTCATCCTTGGCATCGAGCTCATCCGGTCTCTGCCAACACTTTCTTGAATGGCCTGAAACCATCCAATAATCTCCCATTGGCGTTCACCCCACTCTATAAAGGTTCCCAAAAAGCTAGATTGACATGGGCAACCACTCAGATCAGACCATTGTCACTAAGATTTGGAAGTCAGGAGTGTGGTTTGTATGCACAGGATAGCCAGAGTACGACCATCTTGATCCCCTGGTGGGAAAAGCCTAAGCAACTCTGTTACCATACAAGTGAAGATTACCACTCTGATCGTCATATCAGCCAATGAACACGCCCTACAGCCTTCTTTCTCTGTATAGGCAAGTTAATAACATCCATTCCTTTTTTGCTAGAACGGTGGCTCATGATATGGCAAGATTGGCCATCTCCATTAATCTTGATGTTCTGTTGCACTCTCTTCCCTTCCCTGTTCTATACGTAAGGCGTCTCCCGGATTGCGAAGGCATTTTCTTTCATGTGTGAATATTTGAAGCCAATACTGGATCAAAAGATATACTATAGAATTTCTATATATTTTAATCACGTAATTCTCTATACTTTTCACCATTTTAGTTTTTTGTTTTTAATCATATTTAGTTTCTTCGAATATCTTTATTTTTATAAGTAATAAGCAAGATTCTTAGAATATCTTAATAAGAAATGGTATTTGGGAATCGGAGGTTTTGTCTTATTTAGATGTCTGTCTGGTTGCTATTTGTTGTCTATTTGCTTAAGTGGCACCTGTCTATTCGTCGTTTTCATCAGAACCAGAGGTAATCAAAAGCCACATATATGTGGAGGTTTGCAATTGTCTCTGTATGCAAATGAGGACTCCATGTAGAAGTAGAGCTAACAACAGATGCACCGATGATTCTTCTAAGATCATTTTGCAATATAGAAGTGTATCCATCCATAATGACCCACTCACTATCTTTATTCCAATTACATGCTGCTGCATACAAAACTTATGGGCAGAATGCAAATCTAGTGATTATTTTTCTGGGAACGTTTCATTTTGAGAAGATGTGAGACACCCGCTACTACATGTAAACGACTGCTTGGAACACCTGTTTTAGCTAGTGCCCTCCCTTTCTGGTCCAGCAGCACAAAGCAAGGTACATATCTTATATCATAATGAAGAAGCTGCATTTTGACAAGGAATAACGATAAAAATCAGCTAAACCCATATACTAATCAATTCATATCATGGAGCTGGAGGATGTAGAAACCCAAACCAAAGCAAACAATGGTTGGGAATTCCAGGCACTTAACTCCACTTCCTATGAAAAGAAGGAAACAGAGAGTTGGAAATTAATATTAATCTAATGAAATTAAAAAGTTGTTCAAATGTTTGTCATACTCCAAAATAATAAAAACCTCCACCAGCTATAGCACCCTAAAAAATACTGCTAACATCTTTGTTTATGCTGAAAAAGATGAAACCTAATTCAATCCCAATTCAGCTGGCTAAACATGAGCGTTACAAGCAATGCCGTGTCGGTGTGGAAATTGAATCAAGACATGGGTTTCCATAGCATTTCCACATACAAGATTGCAGCCAATATCATTAACAAAATAGCCACAACATGATAAAACAAGATAGCTGCGAGATCAAAACAAGTTCAGAAATCAATACCAAGTTAAAGCAGAAATCCAACAATACAAGAACAATAATCACATTCATTCCAACAGTTTTGTCGCCCCCAAAAGATAAAAGTGTGTTTCTTCTTTTTTAAAATCTTGTCAACAAATTTAACAATCATATAATGTCACAGCACTTTCTTCATCTCAAAAACATACGAGACATAGCAACAGAGTCATACTAGACTTGTTATATCCGTTTCAAAGCGCAAGATCGTGACACGAAGACTTCAAAGCTAGTATTACTCTCCACATAAAAGGCTTATTATACTCTCCAACACAAACAGATCAAAATGTAAAAAAAAAAAAAAAAAATCCAACAATGTGGTTACTATACATTAAACCTTAACCCAAAATTGTTTCAGCTGTAAGGATTAACTGCATTAAACCTAACCCAAATATGTTTCAGCTGTTAAGGAGAACTGCCTTACAAGGAATGTTAGGTGTGATCAATGGCCTCTCAGGCAATTGGAAGAGTTCAAACACAGAAGTGAGTGGATGGGCTAATACGAGATAGTTTCCTCTACTTATAAGAAAAACTACAGTTACTGCTGCAGCTAAAAATTGCAACAAGTCCTAGAGAGCTGGGACACCACCCCCAGGAGAACCAGCAATAGCTCAGCAAAAATCAGCCAAGATATGAAAACCTAAAACAAAAAAATATAATTAAAATAATGTGAGGTACCTCAGGCAACCATTTCTGGTTTTCTGCATCTGCCATGACAACGTTGAGCCAATCTGAGTTTCTGCCCTCCACCTCGGAAACAAAATTAACTAAGGAATTGCAGAGGCTGCATTTTGGTGAGTAAAACTCAATCACTGTAGCCTCTTTCCCAGTTGCCAAAGCTGCAGCAAACGCTCTATGCTCTGCCTCTCCTTGCTCTTCAGGAGTCAAGATCTTTCTTGACTTCAAACTGTGACTTTGATTGGTTCCAGTATCCAATTGGAAAGGCTTAAAGGCACCCATCCATGGATATGAGGATTTTGAAACGGAGCTGACAAAATTCAAAGCAGCAGATCCAAGACCATTCATGGATTTGAATATCCAAGGACCCTCAAAGCTGCAGACGTTGGGATTTTTTGGATTTTGATGGTTGTCCCAAGGAAATTTCAGGCAAAACAAAGGTTGTTTGGGAAAAGGATTCATTTTCTCAAACTTCCCTTTCCTAGATAGGAAGACCTCAAGATCCTTCGTTTGCTACCACAACAGTGGCAAATCCAAGGATGTTAAATGCAATAGCGGAAGGTAATGGTCAGCCCGAAGAAAAAAATATCAAGTAAATGATTACAGATACCACTTTAAAAAATAATGAAAAAGTCAACACATTTTCAGTAGCTACATCTGGTTTAAAAGAAAAGGGCTATAGAGGAAGAAGAGAGAGAAGGGAACCGAGAAGCTTACCGACGGAAACTCGTGGTCGGTCGGCCAGGAGTGACGTACGGAGGAGCGGAAACCGGCTTGCGGCGGGGGGTAGAGCGAACAAGGGGCATTCGGGTTTGTTGCAGAGGGGAGAGGGAGACAGAGATACGGACGGATCTGGAGACCGGCGTGGAGGCATGCAAAGGGGGGGATTTTTGTTGTTGGGGGGGGGGGGGGGGGGTGGTCTGCGAAGTTGGAGGGAGAAGACTGAAAAGAAGGGGTTTAGCGTGCACTCAAAACGGCTTCGTTTTAAGTGTTCACATTTTGTTAAACAAACGGGTTGGGCTCCAAGATGAGAATTGGATTAGGGTTTGGACATTTAAATCAGCTTTGGGCCTGACTTTAATGGTTTGGATTAAGACATATCCGTAATTTAACTGGTTGAGTGGCATTTCAAGGTTATCTCTATTGCCTTAATATTTTTTGTTCAACCATTTCACATTTCTTCTTCCTCCTTTGTTTTCTATTCCTTTTGATCCCGAAAACGTTTTTTTTTTTTTTTTCCAACTTCCAAGCCAAGCCACTTGTTGTAATTGCCTTCGGCCTGCATCAGAGAACCAAGTGGCCTAGACTGTGTGACCTAAGGCTTTTGCCCGAGCCAACCCTAGGAATACCGTAATTAAGACTTCGTTTGATTGAGAGATGAGTTAAAGTAAATTTTAAAATTTAAATAAAATATTATTTTTTAATATTATTATTATTTTAAATTTTAAAAAATTGAATTGGGATTTAAAAATTTTAAATTATTTATTATATTTTAGATGAGAATTTAAAAAAATTATAATGCTAAAATCTTCGAATCCAAACGAGGCTAAAAAAAATACTTCTTCAATGACAATGTTCGTGTCCGCTTAATACGATATTGACTTTGCTTGACAGTAATATGAGTACTAAGAACATCTTCGGTCCACTCAGGAGGCAACCAACCTGATGAAGAGAGAGAGAGATTAACCTCATCATGTCTCAGTATGAATCAATATGCAATATGCATAGTTAAATTGTGACTCTGATTATCTCAACTTATGTGAAATTTAAATCTTCTTCAAATCATAAACATAAAAATATGAAATCTAATTACTGATGATCAATACTAGAGGAAGGATGACTTACCAGAAATTTCAGCCCTAAAAATGATCAAATTAAGCAGCGGTTCAATACTTAGAGATGGGTACCTACCTATTCTACAATTACGTACTGTAAAGCAATAGTGCCACATTTTATATAGTGGGATGAAAGTTTCTCGTACTTAATGCTGCAATAAAAAATGTAAAAGCAATCAAACTTCACCCTATTAGATTATGGAAAACCTTGGACACAAATTATTTGAATCAAGTTCTGGACATAGAACCTCTTGTCTATTGTATATTGTATATTTTCGAATGTGGTTTTTACAATGCTTTCACAGAGTATTTATAGAGAGGATGTACAGTAGCAAGTTTCCTTAACATGCAGATGACTTGTCATGTGTCCTATTTAATCTCTTTGTCATGTGTCATTCTCAATGCAATACTGTTGTTGCTTGTATGTGCTTCAGATGCGTGCCGTGTGTTGCTGAAGTGTGCAGTGTTGTGCTTTGTTGTGGGCAAAACACACACACCAACGATAGCAAATAAAAGTGAAACAAACACAATCAATCACACAACACAGGATTTACGTGATTTGGCAAATTGCCTACGTCCAAAGAGCTGCAGAAATCTTATTAATCAGAGGAGATTATAATCACTCAATCTCAACTCACTCTCTCTAGGGCCTTTTTGCTCTCTCACACTATATGCATTCACTAGATAATTGTTCTCTCTCAGAATATGCTGAAAGACGTATTTAAGCAATCAAATAACACATATTTATAACAAAAATGGCGTTGAAAATCCTAATTCTGAATAACACATATTTCACGCGATCAAGCCTGCCTTTTTGCACTCTTGTATTTCTCAACACATCACTAGAACCCGATGTCAAATACAAAGAGTTAGATCTCTTACCATGCACTAAAACCAGCGCACCCTTAGTGATCTTCCAAGCTCCTTTAGAGAACGCTATTGTACAACCGCTGTCATCAAGCTGTCCCACAGAGATCAGGTTTTTCTTCAGATTTGGAACGTGTCTGACTTGCTGTAAAGTCCACATACCCCTATTTGGAAATCTGATACACACATCGCCCACTCCCACTACATCCACTGCCTCTCCATCAGCTGCATACATCTTCCCAAAATCACCAGAAACATAATTTTGCATGATCTCTCGATGTGAGGTGCTATGGAACGACGCTCCTAAATCCAACAATCAATCATCAATCGGACTGTGCACTGCAAGAAGTAGGGCATCATTAATTTCTTCTGTCACTACATTCACATCATCATCCTCATCACTTTCTTGATTCCTACAATTTTTCTTGATGTAGCCCAGCTTGCCACAACCCCAACAATTGATCTGCTGCCCAGATCTCATCTTGCTCTTCCCTCTGCTCTTGGAGCCTGACATATCATGTCTTTTGCCCCAACTGTCAACATTCAGGGTTAATCTCGAACTTGAGAACTCACCGGAGTCTCTCCTATGTACCTCTTCAACAAGTACCATATCACGTATGTCGTCGTATTTCAGTTTCATCTTACCAGCTGAACTACTCACAACCATCCTCATGGCCTCCCAACTATTTGGCAACAATGCCAACAAAATCAACGCTCTAATCTCATCATCAAATTCAATCTCCACAAAAGACAATTGATTCGTGATCGTGTTGAATTCATTCAAGTGTTGAGTCATAGACATACTTTCTGACATCTTCAGATTGAATAATTCCTTCATCAAGTGCACTTTGTTATTCGCCGAAGACTTTTCATACATACTTAACAAAGTTTTCATGAGACCCTCAGTGGTCTTCTCCTTACTGACATTGTGTGCCACCGTTTTAGACAAACTCAGCCGAACAATCCCCAGAAACCTATCGATCTAACAGGGTCCACTCATCATCCTACATGCTCTCTGGCTTCGTCCCCAACAGTGGAAAGTGGAGCCTCTTTCCATAGAGATAATCTTCAATCTGCATCTTCCAATACCCAAAATCAATGCTATCAAACTTCTCGATCCCAAGTGCGTTTAGTTGATTTCCAACCATCGTTATCCTTCAGATCCGACTTTGGCTCTTGATAATAGTTGTTGTACTTTATTGTGGGCAAAACACACACACCAACAATGTCAAATAAAAGTGAAACAAGCACAATCAATCATACAACACAGGATTTACGTGGTTCGGCAAATTGCCTACTTCCACAGAGCTGCAGAAATCTTATTAATCAGAGGAGATTACAATCACTCAAATCTCAACTCACTCTTTCTATGGCCTTTTTGCTCTCTCACACTATATGCACTTACTAGATAATTATTCTCTTTCAGAATATGCTGAAAGACGTATTTAAGTAGTCAAATAACACATATTTATAGCAAAAATGGCGCTAAAAACCCTAATTCTTAATTTACTGTGAATCTCGCTTGAGCAGGATGTCGAGCGAGTGTCGAACGAGATCTCTGTCTGAATCTCACTCGAACTAGGGTCGAGCCAGTTTCAAACGAGTCTCGCTCGAGCGAGGGTTGAGCCAGATTCCTAACACACGATTTTCAGTTCCCATATCAGTCTCCATATACAACCCAACATGTAGTCCCTTTAGTGGTCTTGTAGTCTTTGCATTTATTTGAATCTTGTTGCAGGTCCTCTGATGAGATAGGTTCAACACTGTGCACGTCTCCTCTACTGCAAGTGTCCTCTGTTATGGTCGAGACTTCTTGTTGTGCTACATGTTGATCTTCCTCTATTATAACCGATATCTTCACTGCTGCAGCATGGTTGTTTTTGTCCTTCACTGGTGCAATATGGTTATCTTTAACACACCCCAATCTCTTTCATGGAAATTTATGAATTCAAAGACTATATTGTCTTGGCTATTTCTTGGTGTTGGTTCAATCAAAAGTGTCAAGTAGGAAGAATTTTGAGATTTTTTTTTTTTTTTTTTTTTTAAGTTGGGAATCATACATTATTATCTCATATATGCAATAACTTTCTTCTGTCTCTAAATGAATTTCTAATCTAGACTTTTGAACTAATTAATCTGTTAATGTGATGATACACTTATAATTCTTTTATAACTATTTTATAACTTATTTTATAATCAATCAATGCTATTGTAAAACTTCATTAAATTGAAAGTAACTCGAGTTTTATATAACTACTCTCAATTTGAAATAGAATTGTAGAAGGTTGATGCTACTGTCCCTATTTGAAATTTCGATAGGTTTTTTTTTTTTTACATCATTTTTGTAATATCTTAAAATATTTTTTAAGAAAATCAAAACATAATTTAAAAATACTTACTAAATTATAAAATAATAAAAATTAAAAAAAAAATTAGTCTATCGGGATCCCAAATAGGGACCAGTAGCATTTTCCATAATAGTTGTAAAGAGTTGTAAGTTTATTATTTTTTATCTTATTAAAAGTGTTGGGGCATGAATATTTATGATAAACATTTCATAATAGAAGAATGTAAGATAGAAGTTTCCTATAAACTCTTTTTTTTTTTAAAAATGCTTTTTTATATTCTTTTCGTAATGGGTTCTAGTTTTTTTATACACGATCTAGGCGAGACTTGTATATAAGACTTGTACAAATCAATACTCTTTTGGATAATAACAATAGATGACTACAACAAATCGTTACTCCTTTATATAATAACAACATTAATAACTGTCTACCCCATCGTTGATGTGCACATGTTGAACTTGAATGGTGCAATTTTGCAAGAATATTTTGGGCTATCATCCCATTCAACAATAGGCCCACAAGTGTGCACAAGAGTGCCGTCGGTTGACCGATGAACACATTATAACGGCCCAACAACCCACACTTATTGTTCAGTTACTTCCGGTTTGACTTAATCGCCTCACTAATTATAACCGTTCCTTTTTCCTCAGTGGAGACTTACCCAAATTTTGAAGACATTGTGCTTCTAAACCCCTTGAATTTACCACTATGCCCGAAACATGGATAACATATCTCCCCTACTACTTCACCTAAACCCATGGGTACATCCGTACATATGTAATTAGAATATAATTAACAAGGAATTTGAATTGGAAGCATCCTAAAATTTTCCTCCTCATACCAACCAAAGCTGAGTGGAGAAAGAGTGGCCAGCCAAAATTTTCTAGCCAGTTTTCTTGACCCCCCTACATTCCCAAGAAAATGTCTCTATCTATATAAACCCACATCTCTCTTGCCACCATCTCATTCCTTGATTAAAACCCATAAAAATAGAGCAATTTGATCAGGATTAAGATGGCTTTTAGTCGGGGAAGTGCACAAGGAGGATTCATCTTGCTTCTTCTCGCTACCTCTTTGATGGTGGTCATGAGTGAGGCCAAAACCATTGTGGTTGGAGGGTCAACTGGTTGGAGTTACGGCTTCAACTACACTGATTGGGCTATCAAAAACAGTCCCTTTTACATAAATGATAAACTAGGTAAGTAATGTTGATGAGGAAGCTCCTACTTTGGCAAGTGAGATATTCTCAAGTATTTTCAAAATAATTCACTATTATTCATTACTTTATTATTATTTTTTACTTACTTTTTACTATTTTTTACTACTATTCAATATTTTATTATCTTTTTTTACTACTATTCACAACTCTTTTCGACTCTTCTCAACATCTAAATGTAACAATTTCAGCTTAAACTTTCGAAACAAGCGAATAATTAACATTAGTATAATAGTATATGTTAAGGAAAATATTTTACCTATAAAGGGACTATACAAAAGTAAATTCACAAATTGATATAGTTTGATGTAGTACGTTAGATTGTAAACTTAGTTTTAGTATAAAGTAAATCTAATGGATTATATGAAATTATACCAATTCGTGGATTTATTTTGTGTAATATTTACTTTAATTGTAAAACAAATCTAACGAATTTCATGAAGTCATATCAATTTTTGAGTTTATTTTGATGTCTATAGCAATTTGAATACTGACATATATTTAAATTTTTAAGACAAATATTAATTTAACGATATGCGTGGTTTTTTTGTGGCATGCATATATGCAGTGTTCAAATATGCAGCACCAAGCAACACTTCCTCCCACAATGTATACCTATTGCCAAACCTGTGGAGCTATATAAACTGTGACTTCAGGAAGGCAAGGATTGTGGCAGACTCAAAACAGGGAAGTGGGAAGGGGTTTGAGTTTGTGCTGAAACAGTGGAGGCCTTACTACTTTGCATGTGCTGTCCACAATGGCGTTCACTGTAGCCAAGGCCAAATGAAGTTCTTTGCCATTCCATGGCCGCGCCCCCATTATTAATAATCTCTCTTCAATCGATATTACTGATCACAGAAATAATAGAAACTAGGGCCAGAGAAGATGCAGTGCTGTTTTTTCTTCTTTAGTTTGGGTTTTACTGACCATCTCTATGCAATGGTTGTATTAATAATCTAAAATTGCTGTTTTTATTGTTGTTATTATTATTATTATTGTGAGGGTTAATTGAAAAAAGTGTGAGAGAATTGTGGTTCTCCTGGGTGTTATGCAAATTTCAATAAATAAATAAAAACTTTGCTTGTTTTTAAATTTGCGAGTTTAAATTTTATGATTGATTAATTGTTATAGTAATTTAAGAAATATATTTTCATCGTAAGGAAATATTCTGCAAGTTTAAAAAAGTAAACTCATGAATATATATATATATATATATATATATATATGTGTGTGTGTGTGTAAAACTAGCCGATTTATTTTTAAAATTTACTTTTATTATTCATAACTCATTTCGTACTTTCATCTCATCTTAATTAATAATTAACTTATTCAACTCATCTCAACCATTCATTTTATTATTATTCATAACTTATTTCATCTCATTTCATCTCATCTATGAATTCAAAGTGGAAGTTTGAATAAAATATATGATACCAGGCCACGTGATGTAAAAAAAAAAAAACTTTAAAATGAGGGAGTAGGAACTGATTTGATTAAAACTGAAACTACAGAAAGCAAAACGTCCAAATATGAAATATAAAAAACTAATTTATCTAAAAGGAGAATCGCAAGAGTACTTATTTAAATATTTAATCCTAAAAAGTTAAAAACTGAGAAGTTATCAAATATGAATGACTTCTTATCATAAAATTATATAAGAAATCAAATTTATCAAAATATTATTTTACGATATAATAAAAATATAATAAATAATATTTACAATTTTAGAGTTGCAAACCAGGCTCTTTTTAAAAGATGAATAAATTTATAATCTACATAAAAAAACAAAAAAACAAAAAAAAAACATTTTTCAACATTAGAACCTACTTTTTTATCAAATAAATTAAATGCACGGAGTTGTACGCCCTAAAATGGTATATATTGGTATTCAATAACTATTTAAAAATACTCTTTCTTATATATAATAGTAGAATATGTAATTGTTCTTTGAAAAGAAATAGAATTTATTATTAAATTTTTTTTTTATGTGAACCTCGTATTTTACTTCTTTTTTTTTTAAACGATATATAATACTTACACACTTCTCGTCTATAAATATTATTTCTCTTATTAAATTTTTGGTGTAAAGTAATAAAAAACTAAAAATACTGTGAGGGACAAAAACCATGCTGGATCGTTTTCCACCAATTCGGCCCATATTTCTTAATGAGTTTGTATTTTAGACCCATTGGCCATTATACAAACGAGACACACTAAAATCAGGTTATAATTAACTAATGTTAAATTTCAAATATGGTCCTTCTTCTTCTTTTTTATACAAGTTAAACTCACTACAACAAATCTGATTTTTGGAGACAAAATTTTACAGAATCCAACCTATTAAGGACGAAATTTTAGAAATGTTATATTTAGACCCATTATGTTATATTTTGTTCGAACAATTATTAACGATGAAATTTGTTTTGTTTCAAAAAGAAAATCCGTTCGAACAAAAATGATTAATTTTCTCTAAAAAATAATTTTTGAGATGAAATCAAATTTTCGTCTCAAATTTTTTTTTAAGATAATTCCCTCTTTATTCTTTAAGTAAAAGCAATAAAGATGAAAATTAAATGAAAAATCAAACTTAAATGAATTAAGCTTGGTTGGTAATTAAGTTTAATTATTCAAACTCATTTATTAAATGAATTGAGCTCAAATCGATTATAAACAACTTAGTTTTGTTAAGACATAAATATAAATAATAAAATCTACCTAAGCACTGATTTTACATTGCATCAAAGTATAAATCTTAAGCTTGAACTATGAATTTATACTTCATCATTTAATTAAATATTTTACATAATAAATACACTTATTAAGCGCGAATATATATAGTCTATACATGAGGGTGAGTATTGAGACATAAATATAAATAATAAAATTTACATTTTTTTTATAAATTTAAACTTTCGAAATAAATAGTAATTTTATAAATTTTTCCGTAATCTCACGTGCCTTAAAAAGTATAGTAATTTTTTTTTTTTTGGTTGGGGAAGGAGGTACTTCCATTAGCATGGCCATGACCCTCTTGATCTCAATCTGTCACTATATAAAAATAACACAAGTCATAAGTCCTATTAGTAGGACTCCTGTTCATTATTCAAATGCCAAAGCCACTGAAATTATTCTCACTTTCACTTTATTGCACTCCCAAAATTAATTACATATACACATTTAAAACATGCATGGCATGAACTTAGAAAATCCAAAAGTGGCACTGTAAAGTGGGACCCTTCTTTGGGCAAATCAATCTTGTGCCCTAATGTGTGGTCCATGGTGTCGGGTTTTTGTAAAAAGCAGTATTGCCATGAAAAGATCAAAGATTGTGCAGTTTAATTATTAAAGAATTATGGCCGAAAAAACATGCAAAAATGTTACCTTTTTTCTCTTTTCAGTTTTAAAAGATATATATATAAATTAAAATATATTTTTATAAATTAACGTAATTTAATATATTATAAAATAAAAAATTATATTATAAGATAAAAAAAATTCGATGAATCTCAACTTATCTGCAAAAATTAAGAAGGACAAAACAATATCTATGAGAATACTGTTCTAGCCAGTTATTTTTTTTTTAAATAATTATTTTTTATTAAAACTGAATCTATTATAATCATAAATAATTATTTTTATTGCATATAATCTATCACAAATAATCATTTTTTTTTTATTTGTAAAAAATGACGCAAGTACGTATCATGATTGCAAACTAATTCAGCACATTTTTTTCATCTTCAATCAACTCATGCATGCCAAAGTACTGATGGATCGACACCAACTTTGTTCTTTTCAGAATGCATAAACTATCTCCCAGCGCATGCGTCTCCTCCAGGCTCCAATTATGATACTTTGTAGACCCAAATATCTAGTAAATTTCACCTACTGCTGTCCATGCAGCAGAAGCTGTACCATAGTTTGGATGGTACTTAATTCAAAGAAAAAGATAATAAAATCACCAGAATAAATAGGTATAAATAAAACTTTTATATAAATATATTTATAAATTAACATGGTTTAATATAATATACCATATATACTTTATAATAATAATAAATTACATTCAGATGAATGACATTAAATTATGCCTATAACCTCTTTTGAAGCAAAGTAATTATAAGCATCCTAACATCCTTAACTATGGTTCCCATTTTAGTAGATGTATGTCCGATTCTTCACCCATGCCTCCTTTTAATCAATATTCTTACTTGTACTTGGTATCCAAGTGTTTTTCCTGTATTTAGTTTTTATTAGTTAATCACTAAATAAATAAATAATCGCCTATAATAAAAATTAAGCTCAAATGCATTCCTCTCCTTCAACTCTCAAGTATCAGACAACGTAGCATGATGGATGCTCTAAGATACAGCCAATTAGTAGTTATACTATACAGTGAACTTAGAGCTCGTTTGAAAATGCTATTAGGTTATATGTAGAAACTGATCTAGAAGTTAAAAATCAAATGTACATTTTTGCTCGACACTTGGCTCGAGAGATTCTTGTTCGACATACCGCTCGAGCAAGATTCAAATAAAAAAATCACTCGATACGCCGCTGAGTGTCGATTGAATATTGCAAGAATTTTGTAATTAGGATTTCTAGTATCGTTTTTGTTATAAATATGTTATATTTGACTTGTTTTACAGACTTTTAGTATATTTTGATTAGGAACAATTATTAAGTAAGTGCATATTGTGCGAGACAGCAAAATTTTTTAAAGAGAATGAGTGGAGATTGAGTGATTATAATAAGATTTCTGCAACTCTATAGACGTGAACAATTTACTTAATCACATATATTATGGGTCGTGTACTTAATTGTGCTTATTTTTACTTTTGTTTGTCATCGTTAGTATATGTGTTTTAGGGTTTAGTATATGTGTTTTACACAATAAATACAATTATTTTTAAATATCTTTTTTAAACGTCAATCAAACAAAAAATATTCTTTTAATTTCAAGTTTTAACTTTTTATTTAATCATTATCTAATCATTAGAATTTTTCAACCTTCCAAACTAAAAATAGAAAAAATAATACAAATTTTTTAATTTAAAATATATATATATATAGGAGAACATTATTTCAAACAATTTTTAATTTTATAATATTTTTATTCAAAATTTTTTCTCTCATTATTCAAAAATCAATAAAAAAATCTTAATGCAAATTATTTTTTTATTATTCACAAATAATTTTACTACTATGTATATATATTCTAAAATATTATTATTATTCAATGAATCCTAAATCTTTCAACTTTTTGTTTTTCCATTCCCTACCATCAAGGGGAGGGGGTCGCGCTCGCCCCTTGCCGCCCTTAAAAAATTATATTTTTTTTATTTCTCCAAATTTTAAATAATTTTTTATCCTTACATAATCAAAACAGTTTTAAAAAAACAGCTTCGACTATAATTTTTAACCCTCAAAATCCTTCAAAACCCCAAAACCTCTCTCCTATGTTTAAAAAAACATTTCCAAAATTTTTTAGTCTACAAAAACTAAAAATTAAAAATTAAAAAAAAAATGGTTATAAGCAATTTTACACACCAATACATACACTTATTCAACATGAATAGTTAAAAAATCAAAGTTTAATAAAAATGATACGAATTTGAATTTTGAATTTGAATATAGCATCATTACTATGCAAATTGATCTGCAAATTCGTTTATATGTAACAAAACTCTTAAAAATAATCCCATAATTAAGAGCAAGTTTGAAAAAGTACCTCACATCCCCCTTTAGAAAATCTGATTATGGAATATATAGAGGTTTTTTGGTTGTTTTTTTTTTTTGTAAAACTCATTGATGAGTGTACAAAAATGCACTCTAAATACTCTATTTAAATGCTAAAAGAAATGAGAAAATAATGAATATAACTCATGTTATTAAAATTAATGATCATTTATCTTGAGATAGATATAAGCATTATTTAATATATTGATGAGAATATAAAATATCATATTTTTCTCTCTTAATATTTAATATTTTATTCTTATTTGATGCCTAAATATACTCATTATTCTTATATTTTGATTTAGGATACAAATAGAGGTATTAGGAGCAAATGAAGATAATTGTGGAATTTTAGACAGTTTTGACGTCTTTTCGTAATATGGGCATAACTCTCTCATCCAATTTCCGATTTAACTGATTCAAGATGATATAGAACCCCAAGAGAAATATCTATAGCTTTTATGTTTTATATTTTAAGAGATATCTGCTCAATCCAAGACAAAATCGACCATCAAGTGGACGCACCTGCACTTGACGTTCCTGAATATTCTTCAGCTACTTGCATCAAATCCAAATGTCATCACAATATTTTCCAGCAAACACTCCTACACCAACTTGGAAATTCAATGATCAACTCACATGCAAGATGAAGTGCACTCAAGTTTCTTCAAGACAAATTATTTGACCACAAGATATAAAGTCATACAAGGCAACTAATGGATAAAAAAGTAAAATTGAAACACTCAACCTACAAGCAAAATCCAGCTCATGCATAGTGGGAAAACAAATAATCAAAATGACAACTCATAAATCACTTGGATTCAAGAATGGCACATGGCAAAGCAAGTTGAAATTGTGATATTTTGTTATGACAACTTGCATAAAGAATGCTTATAAATAGAAGGGAGGAGTGTGTGTTCTAAAACCATGCTTAGTGTGAGGGAATACTTTGGAAGAGCTATTTTGAGAGTTTGAGAAAAGAAAAGAAAAACCAAAGAAAAGAGAAAACAATGACCGGTTCTTCCATATTTTTCTTTCGAGAATTTTCGTTGCATATTTTTAATATGTGTAACTAATTTTTTAGTAGAGCTAGGGATGAATTTGTATATATGATGGTATTTGTAATTGTTTTTGATTCATATATATGTTCTTCAAATATTAAACTCTTTTGTTTAGTCATTCGAAATTTATTATAAATGTTTTCGTCACTAAAATCTTAGAATTTATTTCATTTATATATTTAGTCATGCTTTTTCTATTGAATGGAATAATCCTTTGATTATGTTTAGTTCAATTGGTTATCTATATTAATTTAATTCTATGCTGCAATATTACTCTACGAGTATATTGTCGACGTTGAATTTCCTTAATATCGATAACAATTCTCGTTCTTATATTGCGACGAATGATTTTTTGAAAGATTATATTTGATTTAAATATGGTTATTAATGTTTTATTTTCCGATTGAAAATTTGGACATAGAATTTTCAATTGAGTTATTAATTAATCGAAAATAATTAAAATACCAATTATATACAAAGGATTCTCGATGCTCTATTTTTCGTCTCATTTTTATACTTTTCAAATCACTCATTTAGTTTTAATTTACGTCACACTCTAAAATTTACTTTTCGCACTCATCTAAATCTTTTTGTTAATTTCGTTACTATTCTGCAATTTTTCAATCCATCTCCCTGTAGAATCGACACCCTAAAGCTATACTGCAAACGACCGCGTTATTCTTTAGACGTAATCACTCATAGTTCAGCCTGAGTCAGCTTCAATAATCTCTTGAACTTTCTAACTCAAACTTTAACCCAAAAAACTTCTAAAATAAAAAAAAAATAAAAAAAATGTAATTTCCTATATCCAACCAATGGGTGATTTTTTTTTTCTATTATTTCTTATTTCCCTTAACTCTCCACGATTTTCATTGATGATTTTGAATGGAAATATTAAGTTTTTGTTGAAGAGAGCAAATCATAAGTTGTAATTTATTATCTGCATGTTACAACCATAATTTGCTTTAAGCATTTCAAAAGGTTGATGAACATGATGTCGATATTTTTTTCTCATCTTCAATTATAATTTGTGTTTATTGTAATACCATAATATTATTATATTGTTGGGAATCTGGGCTTCCAAATTCCCCCCACTAGGATCTACTTTTGACAGAATAACAAGAAAAATAGAGAAATAAACACAACACAAGAATTTACGTGGAAAACTCCAAAACAGGAGAAAAACTACCAGACCTAGAGAAGAAAATACACTATGTGAAAAATTGTTACAATCACACAATTTTTTTCCTCACCCCAACGACACCCACAAAAACTTCTCCCACTAGTAAAACTCTAACTTTCACCTCTCTTCCTTTTACATATAAAAAAGGACAACAGGAGAATTTTACTAAAGTCAAAAGTTACTAGATAAATTTATGACTTGTGTAATTAACTAGGGAGGCTAGGCCTCTTTTATAACCTCATGCCTTGCCCCATTTTCCAAATCTCACCGATGTGGGATTACAAAGGAGCAAAATCAACAATCTCCACCTTGCGACTTAGACTGATCCCACAGTCACGCTCCATCGCAATTAGGATCTTCATAGCTTCCGCTATCATGCTCTACCATAGAAGCATAACCACTCAGAATAAACCAATTCCAAGCATTTCACTTCGGCCCATGTCGAAAATAACCTTGCTGAAAAATTATAGTGCAACTCCCACGTTTGGCTTTCCTGGAAGTTCATCAGCCATCGACATGAATTTCCACACACCTTGCATCAATGCCAAACCAATACCCGTGTGCAAACTTGTGGAACAACTAACATTAACACATCCTCTATCATGGCAACTTTGGGATTAGCAACATGCTATGAGGATGTACATGTCTTTTTTTTTTAACAGACACCGTCTTCTGTACAGAGAGACACGATGTTAGTTTCATTGTCAGTATCTCCATTTACTGACTTGGAGCCTCTTACCGAACCTGCTCCAACTCTTGGACAATTTCTTCTGACGTGCCCAGGTTGTCTACACACCCAGCAGACTACTTTCTTCTTCATGGAGTTCTTCCTCTTCCAATCACTAGCTGTCACCATTACTAAGTTCTCAGGTGAACCATTACTTCCACCACTTAGCCTTCTTTCTTCAGAAAAAAGTTTACTAGTAACCTTTGAAAAAATTATTTTCTCCTTCCCATGTATCAAAATAGACTTCATATGCTCATAAGAAGATGGAAGAGACCAGATTAGCCTCAAGGCTTGATCCTCATCATCAATTTTAACTCCAATAGATTCCAGCTCAGAGACAATGCCATTGAGAACATTTAAATGATCTGAAATAGTCGTACATCCACTCATCCACAGTGTATGAAACTGCTCCTTCAGGTACACTCGATTTGAGACACCTTTCGTCTGATACAACTCTTCGAGCTTTTCCCAGAGTCCCTTTGCCGTGAATATTCCATGCACATTTGCAAGAACATTCTTGGCTAGCCACAGACGAATTGTACTTGCCGCTCTCAAATCCAAATCCTCCCAATCTTCATCCATTCCAGATCTGCTCTTTGTTTCACCAGTAGTGCTTAGACCGCTACTGACTTCAGGGACTAGTCTACCTTTCAACGCCTTGTGTAATCCTGATTGAATCAAGATATCCTTGACTTGCACTTACCACAAGCCAAAATTGATTCTCCTATCAAATTTCTCCACATCAAATCTGATAGGATTTGAAGCTCTACCTCCTAACATAACTTCGATGAATTTTACCGTAGAAATGAATAGTACCTACTAAGTAAGTTCTCAGGAAAGACTAATCTTTCCTAGACAGAACTTCAAGATTTCTAAGAAAGATTGGAGGGTCACAACGGACACACTTAAAATTTCTAATCTCCTAGACAGAACCTCTTTAGACCGTACGTATTCACACTACCACACCAAAGCTTCACCCTGCAAAAAGAACCTAGTGTCTCTGATACCACTGTTGGGAATCTGGGCTTCCAAATTCCTCCCACCAGGATCTACTTTTGACAGAATAACAAGAAAAATAGAGAAATAAACACAACACAAGAATTTATGTGGAAAACTCTAAAACAGGAGAAAAACCACCAGACCCAGAGAAGAAAATACACTATGTGAAAAATTGTTACAATTACACAATTTTTCTCCTCACCCCAATGACACCCACAAAAACTTCTCCCACTAGTAAAACTCTAACTTTCACCTCTCTTCCTTTTACATATAAAAAAGGACAATAGAGGAATTTTACTAAAGTCAAAAGTTACTAGATAAGTTTCTGACTGGTCTAATTAACTAAGGAAGCTAGGCCTCTTTTTATAACCTCATGCCTTACCCCATTTTCTAAATCTCACCGATGTGGGATTACAAAGGAGCAAAGTCAACATATATTATGATATTTAAGTCTTGAGTTTGAATCTTTCAATGAATATCATCTTCAATATTATTATTACAAGGCCACTACCTATATATGATGAAATAAGCCTAACCCACTTGAAACAATGCACGAGAAAGAATGCTCTCTCACATGGTTATACTCATCATGATCACCTCAAGACTCGTATCTATCTTAAGTTCTAAACTTTTATGTTTGAATAAAGAAAGGTTTCCAAATTGTTACCTCCGACCACAATCTTGATTACACAAAGTTAGATTTTTGTTGTCAATCGTTTGAGAAGTATATTAGAGACTTCTAACATGGGAACAAGAAATTAAAAGGATGATAAATAACATTATTTACTGAGAAATCACCACTCATCCCAAAAACTTAAGTTAATAGAATAAAGTAGATTTTATTATTTTATATCTTAATATTTCTTCCCACTTGTGAGCCAGACTTTTCTTTCAAATAGTAGGGTCAATAAGTACAATATTTAATTAAATAGAGTAGAGTGTAGAATCGAATCAGAGTTCGAATTTAGGACCTCTGTTCTGATACCATGTAAAATAATCATTTGTCCCTAAAGTTTAAGTTGATGAGATGAGATAAATTTTATTATTTTATATCCTAACATTCACAGATGTGTTTGGTTGTTGAAATTAACTCAACTCATCTCAAACTAATTATTAATAAGACTAATTACTTTTTTAACATTTCGTAAAAAAAATTAAAAATTCATCTCAATTTACTTCATACATTCAAACACATATCTCAATATATTTACATTTAAACACTTCTCAATGATTCACAAAATATTATTATTTACATATCAACTCAAATCATCTAAAATCATCTTAGAATCCAAATGCAACCTTAAGCTACGTTTATGTCAACCTGACTTGTATATATGGAATAATATGAATGAGTAGTATTGTTTTAAATTATCTAGATTATGGATATTTTGTTATTCAATAAATAGAATTCTTGCGTGGTAAGGCACCATTATGTGAAATGCCATAATCACACCTTGAAAAAGGAATGTTGGGTTCTTTTTTTCTTCTTCCCAAGTAAAATCCCATTTAATTCATGGTGTTTTCCTCTTTTACTTGCTCTTTATTTATTTGTTTTTCATACAAGGGATCATAATAAATTAGTTTAGTAGTTTTCATAGTCTATAACCGTAATGTAGCATGAATTAGCAATTAATGGCCTAGGAAATACATATGGAATTACCAAAATCTGCTTGGTAAATAATATCTCAACCTTGAGCATAGGAAAGATCGAATATGTTTTAGTTATTGACTAAAACAATCTTAGAAAACAAACCGAGTATGATAGAGATCAAATTTATTGTAGCAAATTGTACAATAGCCCGCCCATACTGTGGATGGGATGATGGTGATATTGGTGAATAAGACATCGCATTAATATGAATGGAGAATTCAAGGTTTTGATAATAATTTAACGTTGATTAGTAATTTTAGAATATAAATCCGTAAGTAATTTTTAACTTTCCTTCAATTTTTACAAAGTATCAAAGTCAAAACCCAAATATAATTATGGAACTTAAGTTATACTATTGTAAATTTGTAGGATAGAATGACCAAATATTGATACGTCAAGAGATTAAAGGATCGGGATTGTAATAGCATCCCCAAGTTGTATTCGAGAATGAGGCGTTTGGATCAAAAATTATCTGAAAGAGATCTTTTTTAACCATATAAATGCTTATGCAATATGTAAATATATGATGAGCATTTGGTTTTTTTTAGTAGGTCACATCTAATATATATATTCCTAGACGTGTGCAAATGTCCCGAAACAGGCTGTGACGTGTCACTTTGGTCATGATCAAATTCAAAGCTCAAAGCAGTATAATTATAGCAACAAGAGATAATAATAATAATAATATTAATAATATTGATAATAACAAATTTTTTTTTTCGTTGAAAATGGGTTTAACCCTGCTCTCATTAGAAAGAAGAAAATGAAGTAGAGATTACAAATCTAGTTAAAGAAGACAAAGTGGTAAGAGAGATCGAAACAAACATAGTTAAGAAGTGGAGACAGAAACACAAAATATTATCACAGTTTTACCAATAAGAGAAAAAGAAACAATGAATCAAGCACATATTCAAAGATGATGGGACCGAGACCTCAGACAATAAGAAAATCAGTGAGGTAATTAATATCTTTTATCAGCTCCTTTTTACTTCTTGTTAATATAGAGGAATGTATTAGTAGCATTCAACTCAAAATTTTTGAGGAAATAAATAGAGATTTAATTAGACCCTATTCTAAGGAGGAAATTAGAGAAACTCTCTTTCAAATAAATCCAATAGGATCCCTGGGCCTGGATGGATTTTCACTTATTTTTTATCAATAACATTAGGATATAGTAGGTCAAGATATAAGTAGAGATGTTGCTAATATTTTCAATCATGGTGGAAATGTTGGTACCATTAATGAGATATTTATTGTGCTTATTCCAAAGTTAAAGAAGTCTAAAATTGTTTCTGATTATAGGTCTATCTCTTTGTGTAATGTGATTTATAAGATTATTTCTAAAATTATTACTAATCATGTCAAACACATACTGTCTCATATTATTTCAGAATTTCAATGTGTTTTTATGCCTGGTAGAATTATTCAAAATAATGTTGTTATTGCATTTTAGACCCTTCACTCAATGACAACTAGAAAAAACAAGTAAACAAGATTATATGGCTATCAAACTCAATATAAATAAAGCTTATGACAGAGTTAAGTGAATTTGTTTTTAAGAAAGTATTAGAAAAGTTGGATTTTAATACTTCTTGAATAAAACTGGTCACGAATTGTGTTCACCACTTCTTATTCTCTGATCATTAATGGTCCTGAGCAACTTGATTAGAAAAAGTAGAAGCTGATAAACTCATTTAGGGTTACAACATTAGTAGAGGAAGGTTGAAAGTTTGTTAAGTCTTGTCTTTTTGGCAAATGTTTGCATAATGAATTACGATAAAATGAAGAAATAAAAATTAAAAATTAAATAAAATATTATTTTTAATTTAAAATTTTTAAAAATTAAATTATTTATTATATTTTATTTTAAAATGAAAAAAATTATAATAATAAAAGAAATAAAAATACTTGAATCCAAACGAATTCTCAAACTTAGTCATTAAAATGCTTTGTTTTTACTTTTTAGAGCTTTTTTTCCTTCTGGAAAAATTGAAAATTATATTAACAACTTAATCTAAAACTCAAACCAACCAACTACCCACAAGCTATTAAGTCGGCCCGATACCCGATCAAGGCATCCATCGTTCAGTGAGAACCCGAGTTTTCGGACATGGTGGAGCTCACGTAATCTCTCACTTCCCTCGCAATCACATCCCTCATAAAATCCCAAAACCCCGCCGGCATACTCTCCGTCCGTCGTTCCGTCACCGAAAATTCACCTCTACCACTGACGATCCCCGGCGGCGCTAGAGTCAACGCGGTCAACGGGTCGTCGTCCTCCTCCATTCCCATGCACTGCACGGATCCGGAGGCACACCCGTCGTGACCGCCGCCAACTCCGCTGCCATTACCGTCCATGTCTTGGCCACCCCTGACCCGCCTCTTCAGCGTGGAGTTCCAGTGGTTCTTGACGGCATTATCGGTCCGACCCGGAAGCAAGCGGGCAATGGTGGCCCACCTGTTCCCATACTGGGCATGCGCGGCCAAGATGGTCTCGTCCTCGGCCGGAGAGAATGGCCGGTGCTCCACACTGGGGCTCAGCTGATTGCACCACCGGAGCCGGCACGATTTCCCCGACCGGCCCTTAATGTAACGGCTAATGAGGGACCAGTTTCTGGGGCCATAACGCTCGACAAGGCGAGTCAAAACCCGGTCTTCTTCGGCGCTCCATGGACCTTTGATCCTTTCTGGTTTATTACAATCTCTGGGTCTCTTACTTGATAAAGAAGAATCTGAAGAAGAAGAATCGGAGGAAGTGGAAGAATTAGAAGAACACCTATTAACTCCTTCCATTAAAGAAACACAAACAGGAGAAGGAGAAGGAGAAGGAGAGATTTAGCCAATGAGAGTGAAGTTCTTCAGAAGAAGGTGAGGGGTATGGACAGAATGAAGAGTGCGAAGTGTTTGGGTTTTTATATACAGAGACGGAGACGAAGATTAGAGAGAGAGAGAGAGAGAGAGAGAGGTGCATGCACTTGATGGGCGCCAATGGAGGTCTTTTTAGAGGTGGGATACTTCTACGAAACTGGCTTTTGTAAAGTGGGTAGGGGATTCTAATTTTCATTTATATTTCTCATTATTTTTGTTATTTTTATTTTTTAAGGATTTTCTTTCGGCGAGCAAGTTTTGTCGCGGTCTGATTCTGCCTTGTCTGGACTCTGGAGTACTATCTCATTTGACGGTTTTACCCCTCCATTGATATATCAGTACATGAACTCAAATCTTCGGTACGGATCGATTTGGTTTTTCTTTTTTCTGTTTTTAATCCAAGTTCAATGCTTATCATGCATTTTTTCTTTGTTAAGGGTATTTTTATTGGATTATTTAAAGTTAAATTTTGAAAAGTATAAATTTATATTTTATACGTATATTAAAAAATTTTATTTATATTTGATCAAAAATAAAAATAAAAATTACATAAATTTTTAATTTTATTATTCACTTTTAAAAATATTTTTTTTTTTCACTTTTTTTTAATTAAATATGATAAAAGTTTTTTGATATGTGTAAAGTTTATTATATTAAATTTTAAGCCAAAAATAATATTTTTTACTATAATTTCAAGTAAGCACATAATTTGAATAGTGAGTTAAGATATTTTAAATTAAAATAAAAGTTGAATAAAATATTATTTCAATTTTATAATTTTATTATTATTTAAAAATTTAAAAATATTACATTATTTATTATATTTTATATTAAAATTTCTGAAAATTATAATATAAAATGATAATCTCTCAACTCATATATTTTTGAGCGATTCTAATCTGTTGGTATGTAAAATATATAATTAGTGAAATGTTAAATTTATGAACCTAAAATTCCTAGGTAACGTATGGGGGGTAAAAATGGGAAAGCGGGGAAACAGAAAGAGAAGTTTAATGAATAAAAATAATTATCGTACCGTCACATATGGGCACTGGGCAGTGCTTATCGTGAGCGTTTAAAACATGACAGGAAAGCCAGAGCTGTTACCACGAACATATAACCAACGTTATATATTTTTTTAATAATTATTATTATTAAAAAAAAAAAAAACCGGCATGTGGGACCGCATGCTTTTTGACTACTTTGCCAACCTCATTAGCTGTAAGTCCTAATCCAGAGCCGCTCGCTCACTCCAATCAACGGCCATAATCAACCGTCGCAAAGACAATAACCAAAAAAACAAAATGAACGCAGAGAGGCAGCCACTTCTTTAAAAATACTAAAAAAACTAGTTTGAGGATGACTTCAACGTCTTCCACGTCAGATGGGCCCCACTAACAGCCTGTAAGATTCTCACGTGATTTTAGTTTGAATCCCTTTGACTTTTTTGGTATTATCTAAAGAATGCTCACTCGGTCTACACCCCCACACCCCAGGAGAGTGACACTGTTTAATGTTTCCATCAATTCTCTTCTTCTTTAGGCTCGATTTGTTTACGGAAATGAAATGAAATTTTTTTTTATATAAATTCTTCTTTAGGCTCGATTAGTCTCATGTATTTTAATTACAAAAATAGAAAATTAATTTTTTTTAAATGTAGAATTTACATATTATAAAATTATATTTAATATTATTAGAGTTGGTTTGATCACACAAAATTAAACTATTTTATCTTATTTTATTTTATATAATTATTCTAATTTTTTTTTCTAAATTTTCATACAAAATATAATAAATAATTAAATATTTTCAAATATTTAAATAAAAATAATATTATAATACTTATTTAGATTTTAACAAAAATATCTCATTTCGTCTCATCTGAACTTCGTAACCAAACAAGACTTAACCTAATAATTATATTAAAATTATTCAAATATGAAAAGATAAATATTTCCAAAATTATAATATATATACATGTAGATGAACTATATAAAAAATGTAATATTGGTCCAATATTTATTATTTAAATAAATAAGAAACAAGTGATCTTGTATATATACATTATAACTTTTTTATAACTTAAAGATATAGTATGCTAATTTGATTTTAGGTTTAAAATGAAAAATACATAATAATTAGAGGAAGGAAGTGTAATGAATACGCTTATGTTTTCTTTGAAAAAAAAAAAAGTCTAATATTTATTGGAGATGGAGAGTATTTTCTTTTTGGATTTCCTTCTTGTATTTTCTTTTTTATAAAGAAGATTCACCTAATTTAGTTAGGTGGATTTGAATATATATATATATATATATGTGAAAAACAGATAAAAGAGAATTTGAAGAATAATGGAGAGTATAAAAAGAAGTTCTAAAACAATAGGGTTGCCTACCATTTTTTTACCTCAATATTATATATTTAATGAAATAAAATGTACACATGCCATTTTTTCCTACAATTATAGCTCCATCCTACCATTATCCATACTAAGTTGTGTGGGTTTCTAGAGCCTGATTTCCTTTTGTGATAGGCGCATTTAATGGAGGAATTATTCTTAAAAGAGAAAAGATTTATGTGATTATGAATTGAATAATTGTTATATAATTATTTTTAAAAAAAAAGTTAAAAAAATATAAGATTCACATAAAAAAAAATGAATTTTTAAATAATAAATTTCACTCATTTTTAAAGTAATTATACGTATTTATACATCTCAAATATTACTCTTCTAAAAAATAAAAATAAAAAGATATATTGAGGCGTGGTACCACGCGCTGTATACAAGATAGGTGGGTGAGTTGAGAGAATATGAACGGAAAGAGGTATCATGATTGCATCGTAGCCGCCCACGTGGCATATTAATGAAAAATTTGAGGACGCGTGATGTAAGTTTAGGAAGAGGCAGTTGGGCAGTTGATGTTACAGCTGGCACCAAATTGTAAGTCACCGACTTGATCCCAGAGTTTTCAAAAACCAGCGGACTTGGACTCGGCTGGACTGCAACTGCAAGAGAAAAAAAAGGACAAAACCTTCCTCAGATGTTCGGACGCAAATAATTCTCCGCAAGCGGTTGCACTGTGGGACCTTTGTAATTGATAATTGATATTGAAAGGTCCCTATTTGAAAAATGTTATTTGTTACTATTTCGAGATTTCTATTTAAATTCCGTTTTGTTTTTTGTTTTTGTTTTTTTTTACATAATTTTTAAATAATGTTGTAATTTTTTTCTATTTTTACATGATTTTTTAAATATTTCTTACATTTCTTAAAAATACAAAAAAAAAAATCACAACATTATTTAAAAATATTTACTTAAAAATTATGTTAAAAAACTAAAAAATAAAAATAAAATCTCAATCGGAATCTCAAAGTTGGGACGTGTAGCACTTTTCTCTGTCTTTAATTAGTTAGTTTGTATTCCTTTTTCTTTTAAATACTTTTCTTTTCCTTTTCAATTTTATCATCCCTAATTATTTAATTTAAAAATAATATCCCAAGTGAAAATCTCTAAGGACTAGTTTGAATAGCGAGATGAGAGATATATTTTATATGAAAGTTAAAAGTTGATAAAATATTATTATAATATTATTTTTTAATATTATTATTATTTTAAAATTAGAAAAATTAAATTATTTATTATATTTATATAAAAATTGTGAAAATTGCATGATGAGATGAGATGAGTTGAGAGCATTGATATTGATTCTATCAATTTTTTTAAAAAAATTTGATAGAAAGTACAAGTTTGATAGAAAGTCAATACATTCATATCTATAATCCTATATTAGATTTGTCAAAATAATAATATGATCTACAATTTATAAAACCAACAATCTAAAATAATATTAAAAGATAATAAAAAATTATATTCATAGGCTAATAGTAGGGTTTTATTTTGATAGACGAATAGTGGGGTTTTGGACAATGCTCCCTACAATTCATTTATATGAATTCTTTTATAGTCCAAGCAAAATAAAAATATAAAAATCTCAATTTAAGAATAAAATTGGTTAGAATATTTTTATTTACAAAACAAAAACTTCAAAATTTTAAAAAATTTGTTTTATTTACTCATAAAATATGAGCATTTCAATTAGATTTGTAATATAATCCACTAAATATAGACCGTTAAAAGAAATTTTCAACAAGTAATTTTAGAGAGAGTCGATTTTAAAGAATTGAGAAAGAGTCAACTTTAGTTTAAAATTTTTTTTCCTCATTTTAAACCATGTTTTCAATTCTTATACCAAAAACAAATTAATAGCATTTATTAGATTCATAAAAATAAGGTTGAAAATAATAAAAAAAAAAATTCATTATTTTCAATCTAGTTTTCAATTCCTATGCCAAAATAAATCAATAAAATTTATGAGATTCATAAAAATAAAGTTAAAAATAAGAAAAAAAAAATTAAAACTATAATCTATTCTCTCTCGATTTTCTAAAACTCACTTCTCTTAAAATTATTCTCAACGAGCAATTATTATCTAAATTTAAAAACTTTTTTAACATCAAATATATTAATCCACCCCATTAAAATGTGATGAGAATTATGGTAGCCATTGGAATTTGGTAAAAAACCCAAGATGTTCCCTTCCAACCCATTTGCCGGTCGATCTGGTCCCACAGAACCCCACGTGCCCATTTTCAATACCAATAAACAAAACCAATACCGCGTGGGAAAGGGTGGTTTGTCCTTGTCGTCCTGCTCACACTTTAACAGTATTGTCTAATGTATTTTTTTTTTTTAAATAATATTTACAATTATGAGGACAGAAATATCATATAATTATAATTTTTTTTAAATAAATATAAAATTTATAAAAAAAATTAATTTTTTAATAGTAAATCTCACTCTATTTTAAAACAATTGTATAAATTTATACATTTCATAACTGTATACAATATTATTCTTTTTTTATATAAATTTTATATTTTTTTAATTTTTTTATAAAAAAAAAAAATTATATAGTATTAGTGTACGTTACAAGTGTAAATATTAATTTTCATTAATTATATTATTTGTCTCGTTACTTCTCCCCACTTTGATATGCAATCAGTTGCTGCTTCCCTTTTACTCAATAGTCTAAAATAGTTTTTTTTTTTTTTATTATTATGAAAAAGATTGATCTAAACTATGATCTTGTTTTGTAATAGAACAAAAATAAAATAATAAACTAACATATCATGATGTGATATATTACATTTATTTTATAATAAAGAAAAATCTTAAAATATAATTTATTACATCAAGATATATCAATTTATGAGTTTATTTTTATTATGAAATATATTTTTGTTATGAAATAATTATTTTTAATACTGGCTCTATATTTTATGGACTTTTTATTGATTTTTTTATTTGTTTATGTATTTCTCTTTCAAATAATAATATATTTTTCTGAATATTGAAAAAATACAATTGTTTTGAAGAAAGAGATTAAAATAACGAATAATAACTTTACAAATGTATCTTAAACTATTAAAAAAAAAACTAATTTATTCATCCAAATATTTCTTTTAAATTTACAATTAACACCGGTCAAGAAAGAAATTCCATTTTTATCTATATTGACAGCAAATTTCATATTTGAATAAAATACAACAAAATATTCAATAATTACAATAAATAATTTCTACTGAGAGATATTACAAAAGTAAACTTATAAATTGATAGATTTTATATAAAACATCAAATTGCAAAATTATATTTATTATAAAGTTAATCTAATATTTTATATCAAAACTTATCAATTTAAAAATTCATTTTATATAGAATCTTTATATAAATCCAACACTTTCATAAAAGAAAATTTGATTTTTTTTTAAAAGAAAAAAAAGGAGCAAGATGGTAAAAGCTTTTTTAGTAGACAACAAAGTTAAAGGAAAAGAAAAGTTACCCCACCTAGACTTTGTGTAGCCCATAGACAGGAAGGAATCAGGAATTACAATTTACACCATCACTAACTCTGTTTTGTTGTTTTGGTTGAGGACCCAAGGCAAATTTATGCACATTGTTTTAAGTATTGTTAGGGATCATCTATATTCATCATACTCAAATTTATATAAACAGTAACATATAAGAAAGTGTATGAATGTTCTCAATCATTTTTGTTTAACTTTTAACTCACATTACAAAAAAAATAAATCTTTGTGATCAGTTAACTGTGATGAAAATATTATTTATAATTAATTATTAGTTATAAATAATTATTTTACTAAAATTAATTAATTATAAATAAATAATTTTCTTATAGTACCACATTATCGATGATTAGGCAATAGGGACTTAGATTTTGGAGAAAGCTTTGGAACTTCATCAAGTTTACTCTTCCAAATGATTAACAGATGAGTAATATTAATATGCATGGCAAAAGAATGAAGGTTAAAAGCATGATGGATGTCGCTTTCTTTTTATTACGAGTTAAGTAGATCAGATGTAGTCCGATTTCATTAGATTTTTACTATTCAGATCACCTATAGTTCTTATACGAACTCTAGAATTTATAATAGAAAAAACTTAAACGAATAATATATATAATTATCAAGAAGATTTCTAAGACATTATATAATGTACTCCAAGTATTATAGAATTAATGTCATGTTTGTATTTCCCTTTATTTTAGACCTTGAAGCCTAAAAGGATCTACATCCATTTGATGTTACAGAGATAGGAAAAGAACAATCAGAATTTAGAGTGGCTCTCAGTACCGGCTGTTTCTTTAGGCAATTTAGGCAATTATCTAAAACTTCTTAATAAAAGAAGGCTCCCCAAAAGAGTTTAAAGTATATTTAAAATATATATATATATCCAATTAAAAATATTAATTAACTCGATAAGAGAACGTCAAAAGTATCAAATAGATATTATATATCATGTTATTATTAATTAAAATATTAGTTGAAAATGTAGTATAAAATTTGAAGTAATAATTTACTTGACAAATGATAATAATTATTTTAAATAAAAATTTAATACAAAAATTAAATTAAAAATAAATTTATTTTATTTTATTTGAAAAAAATCCCCAATCAAAATTTTAGTTTTAGACCTCTTAACTTATTGAGTCGGCCTTAGGTCTATAGCCACACAGGGCAGATCTTAACTGAGATTTCAACGATGTATTTTTTTTCCAGTTTTTTTACTACTTATTAATATTTTCTTGTGAAAATTTTAAACATCATTAAAAAGATACTTCCTTTTATCACTAAATAAAAAACATAAAAATCCCAATCAAGATCTCAGAATCATATATAATACACGTGGGAAAATGCTATACATGTGTGATGTGTGGCCTTTAGCATATCTGAAGAATTAATAAGCTGATAGTAAAAGCTTGTCAGGATGCTACCCCCTTTTCCATGAATGTATTATGTGTGTACCTGCATGAACCAGAAATAGTCTCACTTCCCCTATCTCCTAAAGCTCAATTCCGCATGAAATGCGTGCAAATTGCTGAGCAAAAGGAGAGAGAGTCGTAATGGTATTATGTCCAATAGTAGAAGTCTGGAAGGAGCCCAACCACATGCTGAATAATAGTTTTGAACTTGTTCAGGGATTATTAATGTATGAAAAATACTGAATTACATTAAAATAATTTTACAAATTTATATAATTTGATGTAATTTATTAAATTATAAAATTATTTTTACTATAACATAGATCTAATAAATTAAATCAGATGAAATCAGCTTAATTTGTAAAATTATTTTTTTATAATTTTTTTGTAGATATAGCACCAACTCTATAATACAAGCTCTACTTTGACAAAATGTTATATTAGTTTTCACAAGTAATTGAGTTCATTGATCTCAGTCTCTTGTTTTTACTACTCATAAATAACCTATACAGTCTAAAGAGACGATGACCGAGTAGTAATATGATTTGAATGATATATTATAAGAAGAAATAATTTTATAAATTAATATAATTTGAATGATATATATTATAAATCTAGAGAAGCCAATCTGACAGGATATAGTGTAAATCTCCCATTTAGACCCTTCAGTTCCCATTTGCCTGCATTAAATATTCTACATTTTAAATAAATCTAAAGAATTATACCATATTATATAAATATATATATATATATATATATATCACATTCTAAAACCATAAAACTTTAACCCCAATATTTATAATCATAAACCTATCTCAATTAGGACCGAGCAAAACTTCAATTCTTCGATTTCAAATTTGCATCTATTATGACTCTGACAAAGTGAAATTAAAGTTGATTTTTTTAATTTTTCAGTCAGAGCTGGACCGACTTTGACTTTGATCTGACTCTGACTCTTGACTCCGATATTGTATATATGTTAAAAAAATATGTAATTATCTATATATAGTATATAGTAGTATAGTTATATGGTTAAATAACTAGAACTTATCTCGTTAAATCAATAATATAATGGTATGAGTTAATTATTATAAAGTAATGTATTTATACCATAATATAAATAGACTAATAGTCTTTTAGTATATGTAAACATCATATTATTACTACCATACATAATCAAGTATAGAAATAAATCAGACACTGGTATTTAAATAAATCTAGTATAATAAATTAATAACACATATAGAAATTTACTAAAATATAATAACGTGTAATTAGATGCTAGAAAGCTAATATATAATAAAGTTAGAAATAAGTTATATATTGGTATAATAACATGTAATATTAATGTATAATAATACGTAATTAGACACTAAAACTGATATCTAATATAGTAAGATAACATATAATTAGACACTACAATATAAGTCTCGTAAAAATATAAGTTAGATATTAGTATAAAAGTACATTAGCAACAAATGATTTAGTTTAGTTTCAAATTTTTAGAAAAATTGAAATTTGAAAGGCCAAACTGTTTTAATGGCTAAATTTGAAGTTAACAAAAGTCTAAAACTAAAATCCAAGTCTGACTCTACTATGACTTCGACTCAAATTTGAATTCCGAAAAATTCGGAGTCAAAGTCGACTTTGACTAAGTCAGTGCTCACTAGAAGTAAATTTAGTCTGGTCCGGTCTGGAGGGAGGTTTTTGGGATGGAGCCTAACCTCTTTGGTATAGGATTTTTCCATCCTAGATAGGACCTAACACCAATAGGGATGGGATTGGTAGCTATCACTCCAACCCAAATTCTTTTCACCTTTTTATTTTTGCAAATAAATTAAGAAAAAATTATTTAAATTACTAAACTTAAAATTAAGTGGATTATTAATGCAGACTATATAATTAACTCATTAAAAAACATATATAATTATATTTATGATGTTGATGCTTAATATTGTCCTATATTAACAATTAAAACTTTAACATTTAATATATGGTTAATAAACCTCAAATAATTTTATTGTACATAGATTATTCATGATTATTTGCAACTTAGGTATTAAAAAAATTATCTAATTACTTTAAATACGTGTAAATAGTAGAGAGTATGTGTAAATGTATTATGTATCTACATATATTATCATAAGATTTACAATACGTTATTAACTGATTGCATATATTATTTACATTTTATATGGTCAATAATAATATATTAGATGAATACTTATAATTAATTTATAGAACTACCATATAAAATAGTATATTACATATATATATTCTAAAAATATATATACTAATTCAATCAATTTTAGTCTGGTCCGGTCTAAAAATCATAGACCCCAGGACTGGACCAAACCCCTTTGATCCCACAAATGGTGGACCGAAATCGACCGCAAGAATTTTCGGTACAGTTTAATCCAATCAATTTTTCTAGTCCAGACCAAAAATTCTTTTGCTATATTGCTCACCCCTAATCCAAACCCTAACCTATTTTCTTACCACCGACAACCACCTTCGATTATTCAGCACTTAGAGCGGCGACTGCCATTTTGAAAGCAATTGAAAAATCAGTTTGATGTAGGGTTGAAGTTGACCATGCCCCTATGAAGGAACGAACTTAGTCGAAAAACCACTGATCTCGACAAAACTTGACATGGTTTTAAAGCATTGGTATTGGATTAACCATCACAATCTTCAAAAATTTAACAAGTATGCACTTTTTTTTTTATTTTTAGCTAATCACTCAAAACTTGAACTCTACATTGGATTAGTCATCACACACTCTATATATAAAATATTATTATTTTTTCTTATTTATATATTTTAATTATTTTATATTTTTAAATTTTGTTTTTTTTCATAATCTTTAATAGCCTCAACAATCATATTATTCCCATCAATCGAATCTAGGCCTATTCATCCAAATTCCGGATTCGAGAATCCAAATTTGAAGGATGGGTAATTTTCTTGAATCTTTTAAATAAAAATGCCAAAATTATTGAAAAATAAAGAAAATTTCAAGATCAGGCTGGACAAAACCCGGCTTTTTCCGGCTCCGGATGAACATACCTAATCAAAACCAATAATCTATAAAATTAGCATCTCTAGTTGACAATCTTTGTAGATATTAACAAAAAAAATTACTATGCACATTCACAATTCCATATGCAGTCAACTAGAGAGACAGTTTTGGATGCACATTCATTTTTTATGCATCCAATTTGTAGGCAGTCATGTGTAGGTAGCAGCAACAGATGTGTGCACAATAAAAAATGTGTGCATAACTTGGATGTATAAGAATATGAAAAAAAGAATTAAGAAGCCCATTAGAGCATTTCGAAAAGGGCATCACTAATGAGCTGCAATGTGACATTAATGAGCTGCAACAAAGAATCTGCACTTATATAAATGCCATTGAGAATCTTGTAGAATTCACATCTCTTAATAAATATATGGCATGAACATGGTAAATGTTCTAGCTTGAAAATACCACTCGAAGCTCTTGATTCCAATATATCAGATTTAACAGTATAATATGTTTTTAAATGGCTGCACTTAAAAGTCTGGAAATGAAAAGAAGCACTAGCATCTATTTTGCTTGCAAGCTGCAACCAACAAGAACAAGGCACTTAAAAGTTAGTGCTTGGATTTATTTGCTTGAAAGAGACATCAATTTTCAGACAGATAGCACTAGCATCAATTTTCAGTGATATAGACAGATAACACCATATGGGAATCTTTCTCAATATACTATCTAGGTGTATGGTTTGTTAGTGAAATACACAATAATGTAATAAAAATTATAACAAAAATAACATTCAAACGACATCAATTTGGACTGAGGCACGGAAATATCGCTCTCTTTAAGAAGATTCCTGATCGTCATATGGCTTAACTCGGTACACCTATTAACCGGTACAGCAGAATATCTCTTGGCTTGACTCGTCAAGGATACAATAGCCCAACTGATCGTCATATGGCTTAAATCAACTCTGCACAAGTGAATGAACCCTAAAGTTCAACTAAAAGAACACATTTCTTTTACCTGGAAATACTCTAAAAATTATATACACACAAGTTTATTTTTCTTGTTCACTTTTTCCAAAAAATATTGTTTCTCCCTCGGACCCCTTGAATAACCGAAAACACACATAATTCTAAAATTTATTGTTGCTTCACTTGTATCATCATGACAAACATACACATATATAGGATAAACCTGGACTTGTAAAGGCCTTAACGGGAAGAGAACAACACATTAACAACTAACTTAATAAGCCTCTTTTAAAGACCCTCCAAAACCAACGTTCACAATAACTTAAAGCCAAACAACCTTAGCACCTTAAAAGAGTTAAACGGCTATTTCCTTCTCATTCGGTCATTCCCGATAAAATCAAACCAAAGAGATCACTTAATGCACTGCCAATTAAAGAAAACGTTGTGTATTAACATTTGGTAACTGCAACGTATAAAAGAATAAATGCAGGTAAACGTTCAAGAAATAAAAACCATAAAACTCAAAAAGTTTATACCTAAAGCTTTTCAAAAGACTCTGCTTAGGACAATAAAAGCAGGCTAAATAAATTCAAGCAATAAATCTCATCACACAAAACGACTAATAACTTAACGTTGAAGACATGCACGGTAAATAATAAATATTATTTAAAAAATACCAACATTCTCCCACTATTTTTAATAATAAAAATAATATTAATATGAGAGATATTTCCAGACAAAGAAGGATTATAATGCATCATGAAAATGTGCTCTGCATTGACCCTCACTCAGTGAAATAATGAACTTTACTCCAGAATTAGTAGTGGTCTCATACTTGAACTATGACTGCTTAAAGGAAATAAAGAATTATTACTCACACATAAAAATTTAGGTGTTGACATAAGTTTTATCAGCCAGCACATTGCGACTTTGAGCTAATCCTGATTTCATGAGTGTATTTGAAAACAAATCCAATTCTCATAGAGAGCGGCCCCACTCTTACACTCACATAGAGAGCGGCCCCAATTCTCATTAAGGCATTTAAAGTTAGTGCTTGGATTTATTTGCTTGAAAGAGACATCAATTTTCATATAGATAACACTAGCATCAATTTTCAGTGCACTATATAGACAGATAGCACTATATAGGAATCTTTCTCAATATACTATCTAGGCGTATGGTTCTTATATGGGTTGTTTGGTTATAAATGACGACACTTTTTTGTTATGATTAGGAGTACGAGCCAGTGCATGATGGAGCCATAGTCAAGGCAAGGTGGGAGGTTGAATGATCATAAAAGGCTTAGAAAGAAAGGCTTATATCATGGGTACTTGGTTAAGTATTAATCATTGTATTTTGAAGCTTGAATTGTGTACAACGATTATTTACAAGGAACAAGACGTAAGATCCAAAAGCTAGCATGTAGAAGTAGCCAGCTTTATTTTTTCCATTTGATGTTTATATGGAATATTTTCAGACACTAGCATAAATGGCACTAGCATCAATTTTCAGACATCAGTGGCACAAATATTTTCAGATATCAATGGCACAATTTTCAAACATCAATGACAAGAATAGAGGTCCATTATATATTGCAAAATAACACAAACCAAATATATTGCACAGTGAATCGAAAATAACACCAACAAAAATAGTTCAAAGCAACACCAACCCATAGCTCATTCATCTATTGCAAAAATACAGAAACCAAAGTACCTCATTCTTCTTTCTTAACCCAAAGAAACTCAAAGATCTGACCACATTTAGATCTGACCAAAATAAAACCCAAAGAAACCTTAAAAAAGAGAAGACATTTGCGATTGAAACCCAAAAATGAAGGAGAAGAAATTATAGAAATTTAGCCTGTTGCTTTTGAAGACAGTTCCTGCGGGGAATAGCTAGCTGCCGATTACGTTGTTTATGATGCCAGGCACTTGTCTTTGATGGAGTTGTTTGTGGCAATGGGGAGGAGTTGGAGACAAAGAAACAGACTGAAGGGAGAGAACAGTCAAGCCGCGGGAAAGAAACAAGGGGGGGTTTCAGGAAATAATAAAAGAAAAAATGACTTGCTGATTTGTTTTCATAAATAATTTTATTTTATTATTAATTTTTTTTTTAATTTTTAAATAAAATAAAATAAAATAAAGAATTCATTTTTCTAAATTTTAAAGTAATTATTTAAATTCCAAAATAAAATTAATATTAAAAAATATTTTATTTAATTTTTTAATTTATCTTATCTATAAATCAGGTTTTGTCTAAGTTATCTGATTTGAGAAATGAATTTACCATAACTAATCTGTTGGATCACTTTCATTTAGCTAATTCAATTGACCTCAATTTTAGAGAAATTTTCTAAATTAATAAATATGCTGGTATTTGGCCAAGCCAATGTGAACGCTCCTATAATATTGGGCACAAATCTAGCCAGATCCACTACCTTGCAGACCACTCTTATGCTATGCTGCTTAATTATGGCTACTCTAGGATGGCCAACACCAACAGCATCCCTTTGGCGGAATTTTTTGATATATAATTATATATTTATAAAATTCTGGAATGATTATGTACGTGGGAGTCTTTTTTTATTCATTGACAAATTAAAGTGTTAACCTCTAATTAGAGGGTGTAAATAAGCCTTTTAAGCCGCATCCTGTTTTAAGGTTTCTTCTATAATCAAAGGCACCAAGTAAGTTGGTCAATTTCTCATTTGGATGTTTAACTCCTCTCAATTTATCTTATTATTATAATTTTTTCAGATTTTCATATGTTTTTCTAAATTTTTATATAAAATATAATAAATAATTTAATTTTTTTAAATTCTAACACACTCATAATATTAATAAATAACATTTTAACAATATCTTATTCAATTCAATTCAATTTGACATTTAAACACAGCTTATAAACAACCTTTTGGACGAAACAGCTCCTCCACACACACATATTGCCAAAACCAAAATGATAGGGAGCAATACTGTAGCTATGAGGGGGCTGCTGGTGCGTGGAGTGCCCCTACCACAGTTCATTGCCGAAAAAGAAATTAACAAAATAGCGATAACTCTTCACAACCACTACCCTCCACCTGTCAAGGGCCCATAGTCAACTTCTGGGACTCCGGACTTGCTCCAAACTTGATCCAGAAAATCATATTCGATGAACAAATTTTCAATTGCAGAAGATTTGGCAATGAATAACCAAATCTAAATTCTTAAGAAGATATTATGATATCCTTCTGAAAATCATCTCAATTCCATATACAGGCTAAAACCAGGGACTGGGCAAGTACAAGTACAGCCAAGAACAAAGCAAAATGCTTGAGAAAATCATCTTATATGTGACTTTTAAAGTAATTCCTATGTAGTTTACAACATCAACATGGATACAAGAGCTTAATAATTAATGAGCTCTCACAAAGAAAATACTCAATTCAGGCCCTGGTGCACCATCTGGATTTATCATGTACAAAGCTTCAGAGTCCTTAGATCCAACAACCCTCTCGAATCTTGCTCTCATGTAAGTCAATTCTCCATCTGCTGTTTGATCTTTCTCTGAAGGGTTTGGAAGAACCCCAGCACTCATCGAAACCCCTCGCAAATGCTGCATCACATACACTTCATCTTCAGTCATTTGCTTCCTCCTAATGGAGTACCCAGTTTTTCTCCCATTACAGTAAACAGCCCAAACAAACTCCTCCAGCAGTTTCTTTTTGTGAGTTTTTGTTTCACTTTCTAGAGCAATTCTGACCATATCTGATGCCATTTCCTTTTGCAAAGCACTTGAATGAATCGGCAGCTCGATAACGAAGATTGGCATGCGATGAGGGTCTTCTTGTATGGCTAGACTCACTCGCCCTTTGCGGTAGCCAAAAAGAGTCCCCGTTGTAACATTGTCCTTGAGTAAAGGCTTTCTGGGTCTGCCCAAAAGTGCCACCATTTTGCACCCTGAGCTCAGCAAAGGGAAGATCTTGAACATTTTCAAGAGCCCTCCGGTGGATTTCTTGCGTTTCTGATCTCCAGGTTTCTGCCTGAGCAAAGATAGTATTGCCGGGTTCTCCATTTGGAAGAACGGAGTAGAATGCACAGGAGACATTTTTGAAAAGATCTGCGTTTTTTGTTTTAAGGTTTTGGTTCAAGAAAACCAACTATAATGCTTTGTTTTAATGTTGGGCTGTCCTGGGAATCTTTGAAGTGATCAGAGATCAGAAAAGAAGGGGACCTAAAAATCTTGAAGAGAGTGCCAAATTTAACATGCAAATAAAGGAGGCGGGTTGAACTTCAAACCTAATAAGATCGGTAAAGAGAAAAAACTCAAAGAAAACGAAAGGAAAATGATAGGGACTGAGGCTATGCTGCCATTGCATGTGCTTCTCTGATCATTAATACATAGAGCATCAACATCACTTGCTTATTTCCAAAAACACATCCCAAGACCCTCGCTTAATTATTGAGGTTGCAGCTCATGATCTTTCCTCCAGACGCAAATACATCTCTTCCTGTTGTTTATCTATGGATTTTTCTTTTCCTTTCCAAAATGTCATATCATATATATATACAAATATTTTGGTATAAATTCAGACTAGTTAAGAGGCATGCCAGGTAATTAAGGAAGGAGGGTCCATGCAGCATTTCATCTGGAAAATTCCTGGTTCTTTTTTTATGATCATGCACATGTTTAGCTAGAGAGACACTGATAATGTCTGGTTTAACCCATGTCTGGGAAACAGCTGGCGCTGATGTTGAGTTTTTTTTTTTTTTTTACCCTTGCACAACCTACAATTATTGATGGAGGAAGAAAAAATACAAACAAAATTTAAGGGGTCTACATAAAAATTAACCCACGACAGAACTTACAAAGAAAGTAGCAGTGTCGGCATGCATGCATTGCCATGGTACCCGAGCATTTAATACATTCAACCATGATTATTGTATTAGATATAATATATATATATATATATATATATTATTGCTATGAAACTAAAAAAAAATAGAAAATGATTGAAAGATTACAAAAGAGAAGAATAAAAATTGGGAGATTGTAAAATATTTTATTTTTCAAGAGCTCAATATCATTCACTTCACTTCTTTTCTTATATCTTACAAATAATTCTCAAGACCTCTTTTATAAACAACTTACATGGTGGTTTGTTATGCTAATCAATTTACATGCTCAACAACCAAGTGACAAGTACAACAAACTCTCACATGCACAACAACCAAGTGGCAAGCACAACAAACTCTCACATGCACAACAATCAATTCATATGTTTAAATGGTTAAGTTTACAACAAATTATGTGCGGTAGTTAATGGTCATCGACCTATTATACAATACTCTCCATTGGATGACCATTTATAAATAATCTGCCTCATTAAAACCTTACTAAGGAAAAACCCAATAGGAAAAAAATCAATAGCGAAGGAAAAAGAGTACAGTATTTTTATATACCGCCAAGTGTTTTAAGATTGTCTCATTAAAACTTTGTAAAGGAAAAATCAATGGGACAAAACCTTAGCGAAGGAAAAAAAGTACAATTAGCACAAGTCTTCAAGACATTTACTCCCCCTAAAAAGTGCATGACGATAGTTTTTTAAGTTTTTGCATTCCAATGTTCTGCACAATTTTCTTGAATGTCGTAGTTAGTAATACTTTCGTGAATAAATCTGCCAGATTATCATTTGATTGTATCTTTGATATATGTTCATTTGTTTTGAGTGATACAAGCAGCATTATCTTCGTATAAAATTGTTAGGCTATCATTGATCATGGGAAGTCCACACTTTTCTTAGATATGTTAAATCACTGATCTCAGCCAAATACACTCTCGACTTGCTTCATGAATTGCAATGATCTCTGAGTGATTTGAAAATGTGACAGATAATGTCTGTTTGATAGACTTAGTATAAATCTGAAATTTGCAGTAATACTTAAACTCCCCCTGAGAATATGTGTCATTTTTTTAAGTAATAAACAAACATGATTTCAGCATATATAATAGAGTTAAGAATTCAAACATGATTTCCATCTAAATAATGCATTAGAGAGAACATGTTAATATTCTCATATAAAATTTCTCTTCATTTTGACGTTATTAGGGAGAACATGTTCATGCACAGCGTAAAGAGTATTGGAAACCACTCATGTTTGACAAAAGCTGCAAAAGCTAGAGGCCTAGTTCTATAGGTTCAGCGGATATTCAAATCTGCTTGATATTATTGACAAATGAGATATTTGCGAAGATTTGAAAGCTTTGGATTGTTGTTTAAAGATGATCATTTTCACCCATCGGATACTCACGCAAGATCTCATATTCCTCATTGATTCAATTGTTGTTCATCCAGAACAATATTATGGTTGAGAGAAATTTTTTTGTTAATGTTCCAAATTTGAACCAAAAACATTTTACACCTCAACCACTCATATTTACTCTTGAAGCTGTCAATACCATGATAAGAACAGAGATACATTTTTCTGGTAAAACTGATCTGAAATTGTTGCAGTATCAAAAACCCTCAGTGCTCAATATGCTACCTCTATTACAACCATATCTTAGAGGCTACTGGCGGGAGCGAATGAGATTGATCATCTTAATAATCAAATATCTGAATTGCATCAAAAACTTGCAACTAAAGATAGGAAGAATAAAAAGCTAAGATAAGAAAACAAAGAACAGAAGAAATTTGCAGACTGATATTCTTGTGACCTAAAATCACGAATAGAAGAGCTGAAACGAGAGAGAACTCAAATACAAAGTCAACAACAGCAGCTGACAGCAGAAGTTCAGCGTTTATAAGAAAAATAGGGATAGCTACAATTAATCTCATGGACTTTTAAAAATATGCATCCAGCATATCTTGTAATCTTGACTAAGTGAGATTTGAAGAGATGATGGTTTGTCTTGTTCTTATTTTTATCTCTATAAGAGTAAGTTCCAGTTTTATTTAATTCGCATCAAAATTTCTTCTACAATTCATCTACATTCTCATTCTACATATTTTCAATGACTCATCAGTTTCCTTTCAGCATTCTTCGTGATCAATATATGAGGTATTATTCACCTCATTCTCAAACTACTTCTACATCTATCGTAGGTGTCATGATTCATCACGAAAATGATCTGGTTAATAAGTCAGATCATGATGCTATATATGAACTTGTGAGTCTCGGAACCAAAATTTTGAATACCGTACTGGTGCCGGTACCGGTACCGTTTCGTGTACCGTTTCGAAATAGTCTATTTATAAAAAAATTATATATAAAAATACATATATAAATTATATTTCAAAAAAACAGTCAATATATGTATAAATTATATATATATAAATACATATATAAATAATTTAGTCTAAATTGAGGCAAAAAAAAGTAAAAAATTAAAAGAAAAAAAATTAAAATCTGGTACGGCCGGTAAAGGCCGGTACGGTCGAAATACCGGTCGGTATTTGGGTCGGTATGGTACAGAAAATGTACTTGTACCGCCCAAGTGACCGGCATGGCATCTACCGGTCGTACCGGCCGGTACGGTACGGTGCCAAAAACATTGTTCGGAACTTGATACTTATCATCTATTGTCTCATTTTCTGCTCGATTGCAGTTCAAAACTCGCGAGATTGAAAAGCTCAATGAGAAGATCGATGTACTACAACGACTTGTTCAAGAGTCTAAAAATAAAGTTGTAGAGTTAAAACAATAAAATAAAAATTTAAAATCTTTGCTTGCCTCTTCATTTCAACTGCCTAATCCTTTAGATGAGGATGGTATGTTGCTTTATGAAGAGCAAATGCATTTGAGAGATGAGGCTAATAGTTTTAAACTTTTGTAAGTTATCTAATATTTGAATAACAAGATCTTTCTATTTTCAAATGCATTCTTTGAATATATAGTAGTCCTTGTGATCTCTTCAGGAATTCTAACAAAGTAAATCATCAACATAAACTGCAATAATGACAAATTTGGATTCTGATAAAAATACATGGACATATAGGATTATTCTCAAATCATTATTTCAATAGATACTCGCTGAGTTAATTATACCATATGCGTCTTGATTGTTTTAATCTATATAAAGATCTTTAAAAATTGATAAAGTACATACTCCTAGATGTACTTAGGAGTATGTACTTGGATTAGATGCTTCAAGTATTATATATCCTTATAAATATACAGTGACCACATCTATCAACCGCATATTTAATCCTTTTATAATAACCAAACTGAAAAAATTTGAATGTGATTGCATTCATAATGAGGAAATATGTTTCCTCATAACTAATCTCGGGTTTTTACAGGAAACCTTTTACGACAAATCGTGCTTTGTACCGCACAATTTCATTTTTTTCATTACGTTTTCATACAATTATCCACTTATATCCAACAGGTATTACACCCTTTAGTGTTTGGACAACAAGTCCAAATATATCTTACTTCACTAGCGAGTTTAACTCAACTTCAATAGCTGCTTTTCATTTTGGCCAATCATTTCTACGTCGACATTTTTTTACGGTTCTTGACTCACTTTCTTCATTACTTATGGTAATGTCAAGGGACATCTTATATGAAAATATGTTATTGACAACAGTTTTATTTCTATCCAGAATTTTTTCAGTACTCATAAAATATATTGAGATCTTATTAATTTTAGGTACATGTTCCTCTTCAAGGGAAAACATTTCATGAAACACCTTTTTAGGAGGTACTCTTAAGGAGTTTCCTCTTCAGAAGGTTTGTACTCTTTAAGAGTTTCCTCTTCAGGAGATTCCTCTTATGGTGATTGTACTCTTCAGGAGTTTTCTCTTCAAGAGGTTCCTCTTCAGGAGGTTCCTCTTCAGGAGGTTTGTATTTTATACAGAAAGTTTAAATATATCTTATTGCTTATTTTGTAGGTACGGTCACTTCAGGAGCACCAATTTTTTTTCCTTTTGCTTTTTTCTTTTGCTCCAATAGGTCTTTAACGCTTTAGGCGTGTCTTAGACTCATATTTTGCTGTTTTAACAACTTGTCATTCAGGGACTTTAATTTTTGTTTAAGCATTAACAACAGTAATATATGATTTTACAATACTTTTAGTATTAGTAAATACATCAGGTAATTGATTTGCAACACTTTGCAAATAGATAATGCTCTAAACTTCTGATTTACATTCATTTGTAGGAGGATTAAATTTAGATAGGGCTTTATTATTCTAAATAATTTCTTGTCGTGCTTCAGGCACCGACTTTTCATTATTTCAAAACATGAAAAAAAGTTTTACTATAATATATAAAAGTTCAGTATAAGTAAATTAAGTATTTAGTCGTACAACAGGTACGTGACTAATGTTCAGTCATATCACATCTATGACAAACATCTTCATCTTTTTATGAAGAATTATTCTGAGGGTCTTTACCCTTTTCTGAATTGGATCAATTCTGGTGATACGATATATTATTATCCCTTTTAGTGTTGTTGCTTTTGGAACTCACACTTCTATAATTTTTCTATCATGTTTACGCCCTTGGTTCTTTTGAAAGGATGCACCGTTCACTTTTGGGAATGATGTAAATCCAGTATCATTTATTTTAGAAAATGATGTGAAACTAATAAGATGTAACTGATGATTTATTAACAAAACTCATTATTTAGCTCAATCACTAGAAGAAAAAATAAAAATTTAGAATATTTGTTGAACTTTCACTCTCGATACTGCTGCTGCAGGGACATATTCGAGGTATGAAAAATAATATATCTTCTCTAATATATCATCATCAACGACTTTCTCATTGCATAATTTTAATATTGAGCTGATTTTAAAGAGTGCAGAGTTATATTCACAACCACTCTTAAAATCTTGCAACTTCAAGTGCAATAAGTCATAATAAACTTTTGGGAGGATTACATCTTCTGGTACTCATATTTCTCCCTTAATCATTTCAAAAAGTAAGAGGATTTTTCGCTGTGAGATACATAACATGGTCCTGCAGGGACACATGATTTTCTTCTTTGATTGTATCTCCCAAGTTCATCATATCCAAATGAATCTCATTAAGGATACAAGATAAATAACTTTTTTCAAAAATGTCAATAGTAACAAATTTCAATTTTGTAAGAATTGAAATTTTCTACATATATGAATCATAAAAATAAATATATGTATCCAAAAAATATATTCGCATGATCATGAAAATAAAAATAGAATTTTATCAAGTAATATTTAGCAATATTATTTTTTATATTCATTTCAAGGACTGCAAATAATATATTGAAAAACTTACTTGAAGTAGAAAACCACTAGTTTCAGTATCGGTAGAACTTCGTGCTGATAACGTGTTATGAAACTAAAGAAAAATAGCAAATAATTGAAAGATTGCAAAAAAGAAGAATGGAGATTGAGAGATTGTAAAATACTTTGTTCTTCAAGAGCTCAATATCATTCACTTCACTCTTTTCTTATATCTTACAAATGATCCTCAAGACCTCTTTTATAGGCAACTTACTTGGTGGTTTATTATGCTAATCAATTCACATGTTCAACAATCAAATGACAAATACAACAAACTCTCACATGCACAACAACCAAGTGACAAGCACAACAAACTCTTACATGCACAACAACCAAGGGACAAGCACAACAAACTCTCACAACAAACTCTCACAACAAACTCTCACATGTACAACAACCAATTCATATTTTTGAATGGTTAAATTTACAACAAATCATGTGTGGTAAATGGTGGTCATCCACCTATTATACAATATATATATATATATATATATATATTTCATTTGTGGGTGCTTGGACTAGTACTATGGCTAACTGTTCAATTAATCTCTTATTGCAATATAATGATAGCTAGCTCAAACTTTAAGGGCTTATTTTGGAAATTTATTTTATCTTATTTCATCTCAAATTTTTCTATAATTTCTTTTAAAACATCTGTAGCGCTCCATTCCCAAAGGTCCAGAGAATTTACTTCTATCATTTAAAATCATCTCCAATAACACAAATATATATAACAAATTATGAAACTCTATAACGACATTAAACTTAATTGTTCAAAGAGTCGGAGCCATTCTCTCTCCATACAGGCGATTTGTGGCGAGACCCTTCCCTTTCCCGTTAGTTCCTGGGCGGGGGTGAGTCGGAGCTTTGGCTCCGATCACCCTCTCCCCTATCGTTTACTTTTTTCCGGCGTATTTGCCGTTGTTTCCTTTGGGTTTTTAGTCCGTTAGAAAAGCCGAACCTCTCTTTGCCAGTCTAGCCGGCCTTTCCCGACCAACACGCATTCTCATATCTGTTTCTACAAGTGCCGATCTTCGAGTCTGGGGGGAGACTCTGTTATTCCAATGGGTGAGTGGTCTTCACACTTGAACTTGGCCGAGCACGTGGCCCACTCACAAAGGCTTCCTGAAGCTTGTTTGGTGGCTACACGTGTTGCAGGCATCCTCAACGGCCCTCAATCTGTCAGATCAGGCCGTGGGCATTTTTCTTCTAGTGGCGCGTGGTTCATACGCGCCACATTCGCGACGGTTGGTCTTCTATCGGTGACCGGTGTTCGTGGTGGTTCCTTCTGTTTTTTCGGTGTTGTTTTATTTTGTTGGTTTTGGTTTTTTGTGTGTGTATGTTTTGTGTTATGTTTTGCGTATAATTCCTTTGATTTTGTTTGTAGAGATATGTTACATCTAGGTGGGTTGATGGTCGGTATTGAGGGGCTGGGTTGATAAGGGGTTTCTTTTTGGAAATTCGATGTTCAGGCTATGATTATTGGCTTTGTGTTAGCCGAACTTAGCGGCGCAGCTCCCTAGGTTTGGGGCCTCCTAACTACGGTTCTCTATCGGTTTCCATTCGCCACCTTCCTGGAGGCGGTCCTCTATAAGTTGTTTAATTTGGTGGTTTAGTTTGTGTAGTTTGGTATTCTAGTTTGTTTAATTTTTGTAGTTAGGCTATCATTCTACTGTGGACATAGTTGGACTATTTCTTAGATAGTATTCTTTGAGATGTTGCAGTTAGGGATAGACCATATCAATTACTATTAAGTGTACCGAGGAGCTACAAATCGGAGTTTAGTTATCTTGGAACACATGCTTTAAGACAATTTGTAATGCCATTATCTATGAATGAAATATGTTTCATTATAAATAAATAAAAACTTTAATTGTTCAACAAAAATATCCATGTTCCTCTACAAAAAGTCAACAAGAAAAATCTTAATAAAATAAAATAATATATCCACAAAGATGCGAAATATTTAAGCTCGATAAACTAAAACAACCAACCATAATAACTTTACTAGTGATGACCCAAATGACAACTAGTACCCTTGGATACTTATTCCTTTACGATCATCAAGCATTTCTAATATGAGAATTCCTGGGGGGCAGACAGGCTGCCCCCCTCCACCAAAGCAGCCCCGCCGCCCCCGGTGGCGGTGGGCGACACCGCCCACGCCATCGGGACCGGCGGACTCAGGCGACCTCACCCCTACGACGGCGAGCTCCGGCGAGCTCCGGTGTGCCCCCGGCAGCCTTCAACCCGTTTCGGACCCGTTTCGCCCACCGCCACCTGCGGCGGCTCCGTTTGCTCATGGCCGAATCCCCTCTTAAATTCATCTTCATTTTATTTTTTTATTGTATTTTTTATTATGTTTTTATTGTGTTTTTTATTATGTTTTGTTCATTTTATTTTTTTAATATATTTTTAATTTTTAATTTTTAATTTAATTATATTTTTTAATTTATTTTTATGTGTTTTTCATCATCAAGCAGCCCAACTAACATTGGGCTGCTTTGGACGCTGGGGACAGCCGGACCGGTCCCCAGCGTCACCCTTCTAATATTGACTAGTTTTGCTTCCTAACAATTATCTAAAAAATTTTATGAAAATAAAAGGTGAGTTTTCAACAACTCAATCAGCAAAGAAATTTATTTGGCATAACATAATTGAAATATTTTATCAAAATAGAATATCATGTTTAACTTTCGTGGTAGAATTGTATAAATCTTGATGGCCAATCGAGTAGAAACAGAATGCGAATCATCCCTTTATTATTCTCGAAACCCAAAGGAAAGACCACATAGAAAATCACTTTGCTTCTAAAGTGGGTGCACCAAAAACAGAAAAGTTAATACTAACCCAAACAGAATAGAACAGAAATAGAAATAGAATGTCATACTAGGGGTTTTCATAAATCACATCATACCATCTAAGAGTACAAGATCAATTTCATAACAAAATAGAATCAGATAACAAAAAACCATACCAAAGCTTGAGTTGAGTGAAAGGGAAGGACCATCATGATCATGAGCTTGATGATCATTATTTTGAAAGCTGCTTGAACCAGTCTAGTTAGACTTGGAAGAAGCATACATATGCATAGATATGATGGCCAAGGCAGATTGAGTTAGAATGAAAGGAATAAATGGATGCCAATTAGACTTTGTTGCGAGGTAAATTTGAAGAAAATGGGTTCCTTTTCATAAAGGCGGGAGGGCTAGCTTTCAAGGTTATAAAATCTCGACAAAAGATATTTACAATCGTAAATTGTGTAATCTTCGCATAATCGCTTTGAAACAAATGTATAAAACCTCATTAGAGCTTGCCACGAGGAATGACATCATTTGATATGCATTGTACAATACTGTTTTTGACTCGAACAAGACACCCAAAAGAGAGTACTATCATTATTTCCCACATATAAGAGCAAATATGAACGTTCTAAGTATAAATCATAGGAATTAATTACCAGCAGCAAATGCATGCCTGTTTTATGCTCCTGTATGGTTTATAATTTGGCAATGGTGCTGTGAGGTAGTAAAAAAGAAAAAAAAATCCAAGAACAGATTTGAGGTATGTGATACCATCACAAACATGTCTAATTGTGATCTTAATGAACCTATAGAAACTTGTAACCGTTGTGAGAGGTTGTGAAAATGCCATCCTATAGGTCACTTCAGCCATGGGACATCGCATCAACCTTTACCCTAAAACTCGTAAGGGTAAAGCTACATTGGATAAGGGTTAACAATTTTTTATCCCCGAAGCAAAATGTAGTGGAAGGTAAGATGAGAAGAATCTTAGGATGACAAAGTATAATAAGGAAAAAAAGGGTTACCAATGTTAGGATAGTAATAGTGGATGGGTTGCCATTTATGATTGTCAAAAGCCAAGGGTTTTGAGACTATACTAAAATTGTTGATCTTGGATTTTCTATCCTTTCTCGCTTTACGATAATGAGGGACTATATGAAACTTATCTTGAGAAAGAATGATAGCTTGAAAAAAAAATTGACTACTAGGCAAGGAGCTTTTGATCACCGACACTTGGATGATTATCCAAAATATTAATTACAATATTAATTACAATAGTAATTGGATGTTACATAAACGAATCATTTCAATTACACAGATTACGAAAAAAATTGGGCAACAATTGGGAGAAAGATTGGAGGAGTGTATACTTGGCATTGGTACAATTCTTACAATCATGGTAGATAATGCTACCTCTAATGACTTCATCATTGATTAGTTGAGAGAAAGAAAAATTGGAAGTGCAAATTGTGTTAGAGATCATAAATTTATATACATGAAGTGTAGTAAACATTTTAAACCTTATTATTAGTAAGGGATCAAAAGATATTGATAACAAATCATAAGGGTTTACAATTTGATTCGGTATATGAAGGATGTCTCCTAAAATACTTATCACTTTCATGTCTAGTGTTGATAAGTCAACTCTCCCCTCTCAATAACATCTCTTTTGCCGAATATCACATTTGAATAAATTACTCTCTCTCTCTCTCTCTCTCTCTCTCTATTTTATATTAGGTTAGCTTATAGACTTATATTTAGTGATGGTCTTAGGTCTATTGACATAGACTCTATGTGAAGCAAGATAGGATGTTCTCACCTCAGTCACTCGTTTGGAGAGACCAAGTTGGCTAAGAGTTGAGATAATTGGTTGACTCCCAACATGGGGGTTGGTTTTAGTAGAACTACTTGAACCATTGGAATGAGATTTTTTGTCACCAAAACTCAAGTTGAGGGAAATAAAATGACCATCATGATCATAAGTTTGATGATTATTATTTTGAAAGCTGCTTGAAACAGTTTAGTTAAACTTGGAAGAAGCACTTAAATGCATAGACATGATGGTCGGGGAAGGTTAAGCTAGAGAGAAAGGAGGAAATGGATGCCAATTAGTCTTTGTTGTGAGGTAAATTTGGTGAAAATAGGTTGCTTTCGATAGAGGCAGGAAAGCTAGCTTTGAAGGGTATAAAATCTCGAGAAAAGATATTTGCAACCGTGGATTGTATAACTGTCGCGTAATCATTTTTAAAAAAATGTATAAAAACTTATTAGAACTTGCCACAAGGAATGACATTGTGTGATGTGCATTGTATAATACATTTTCTTACTCGAATAAGACATCTAAAAGAGATTACTATCATTGTTTCTTGTAGATAATAGCAAATATGAACGTTCTAAGTATAAATCCCAAGAATTAATTACTAGCATTGAATGCATGCCTGTTATATGCTCCTGTATGGTTTATAATTTGGCAATGGTGCTGTGAGATAGTAGAAAAAAAAAAATCCAAGAACAGGTTTGAGGTATATGATCCCATCACAAGAGTGCCTGATTGTGATAATGATGAACCTACAGAAACTTGTAACTGCTGTGAGAGGTTGTGAAAATGCCATCCAATAGGTCATTTTAGCCATGAGACAACACATTAACCTTTACCCTAAAAACTGAAAGGGTAAAGCTACATTGGATAAGGATCAACAATTCTTGGTCCTAAAAGCAAAATGCAGTATTTGGAGAGATGAGAGGAATCTTAGAATCACAAAGTATAATGAAGAAAAAAATGGTTACCAATGTTAGGATGGTAATAATGGATAGATTGCCATTTATGATGGTTAAGAGCCAATGATTTTGAGACAATATTAAAACCGTTGATCCTGGATTTTCTATCCTTTCTTGCTTTACGATAATGAGGGACTATGTGAAGCTATTCTTGAAGAAGAATGATAGCTTGAAAAAAAAATATTTTTGACTACTAGGCAAGGAGGTTTTTTTTTTTATCACTGACACTTGGATGACTATCCAAAATATTAATTAAAATATGTTATAGCTCATTTTATTGATAGTAATTGGATGTTACATAAACAAATCATTTCATTTACACAGATTATTGAAAAAAATTGGGGACAATTGGGGGAGATTGGAGGAGTGTATACTTGATTCTGGCATTGGTACAATTCTTACTATTACAGTAGATAATGCTATCTCTAATGACTTCATCATTCATTGGTTGAGTGAAAGACAAACTGGAAGTGTAGATTGTGTTAGAGATCATAAATCCATATACATGAAGTAGATTACACATATTTTAAACCTTAGTAAGAGATTAAAAGATGTCGATGACTAAATCATAAAGGTTCGTAATTTGATTTGCCACTTTCATGTCTAGTGTTAACAAGTCATCTCTCCGCTCTCGATTACATTTTTTTTGCCAAATATTGGATTTGAATAAATTACTCTCTCTCACTCTTTCTATGTTATATTAGATTAGCTTGTAGACTTATATTTAGTGATGGTCTTAGGTTTGTTGACATGGACTTTATGTGGAGCAAAATAGGATGATCTCACCTCAGTCACTCATTTGGACAGACCGAGTTAGCTAAGAGTTGAGATAATTAGTTGACTCCCAACATGGGGGTTGGTGTTTGCAAAACTACTTGTACCATTGGAATGATATTTTTTATCACAAAAACTCAAGTTGAGAGAAAGGGAAGAACCAGAATGATCATGAGATTGATGATCATTATTTTGAAAGCTGTTTGAACCATTCCAGCTAGACTTGGAAGAAGCATTCAAATGCATAGACATGATGGGTGACGAAGATTGAGCTAGAGAAAAAGGAAGAAGTAGATTCCAATTAGACTTTGTTGTGAGATGAGTTCCTTTTTATAGAGACGGGAGGGCTAGCTTTCAAGGTTATAAAATCTCGAGAAAATATATTTGTAATCATGGATTGTGTAACCATAGCATAATCGCTTTGAAAAAAATGTATAAAACCTCATTAAGGCTTGCCACGAGGAATGATATTGTGTGATGTGCATTGTACAATATATTTTCTAACTCGATTCTCGAATAAGACATCCAAAAGAGAGTACTATCATTATTTCCTGTAGATAAAAGCAGATATGAACGTTCCAAGTATAAATCGCAAAAATTAATTATTAGCAGCGAATGCATGCTTGTTTTATACTCTTGTATGGTTAATAGTTTGGCAATGGTGCTGTGAGGTGGTAAAAACTCTAAGAACAGGTTTGTGGCATGTGATCCCATCATAAGAGTGTCTAAATGTGATCCTAATGAACCTACAGAAACTTGTAACCATTGTGAAAGGTTGTGAAAATACCACCTGATAGGTCACTTCAACCATTAGACAATGCATTAACCTTTACACTAAAAATCGTAAGGGTAAAGCTACATTGGATAAGAGTCAACAATTCTTGATCGTGGAAGCAAAATGTGGCGGAAGGGAAGATGAGTGAAATCTTAGAATGACAAAGTATAATGAGGAAAAAAAGGGCTACCAATGTTAGGATGGTAATGGTGGATGTGTTGCCATTTATAATTGTTGAGAGCCAAGAGTTTTGAGACTATAGTAAAACCTTTGATCCTAGATTTTCTATTCATTCTCGCTTTACGATAATGAGGGACTATATAAAGCTATTCTTGAGGAAGAATGATAGCTTAAAAAAATATTTTTGACTACTAGGCAAGGAGTTTTTTATCATTGACACTTGGATGACTATCCAAAATATTAACTACAATATGTTACAGTTCATTTTATTGATAGTAATTGAATGTCACATAAAATAATTATTTCATTTACACATATTATTGAGAAAAAATTGGGCAACAAATTGGGAAAGAGATTGGAAGAGTGTATATTTGATTCGAGCATTGGTACAATTCTTATAATCATGGCAGATAATGCTACCTCTAATGATTTCATCATTGATTGATTAAAAAAAAGGAAAACTAAAAATGTAGGTTGTGTTAGAGATCATAAATCCATATACAAGAAGTGTAGTACACATATTTTAAGCCTTATTATTAGTAAGGAATTCAAAGATGTTGATGACTAAATTATAAGGGTTTACAATTAGACTCGGTATATGAAGGACTATTGCCCAAAAGACTTGCCACTTTCATGTCTAGTTTTGATAAGTCAAAAGTTTTATATTCTAGTTACTTATATCTTGATGTACCTACTCGATAAAGTTCGAGTTATCTTATGTTGGATATAGTTAAGAAAAATAAAAATTCTTTCCAACTTATAATTAATGAGGATCTGTGCCTATATCATTACTTGTTTAAGGATGGGCTAGGAAATAAAGGTTTAGGCTCTCTTGCTTTTGAGTATTTAGATAATATCAAAAACTTAACGAAGTCAAGGTATGATAAAAATTGGAGGGGACCTTCACAAAGTCAATAGATTATTGTTTATTGTTACTATTATTAATCTCTTTTATAAGTCGATTACTCAAGCATATTGATTTATAAGCCATTTGAATAGTGAGATAAGATGAGATAGTTTTAGATTAAAGTTAAAGTTAAATAAAATATTATTTTTAATATTATTATTATTTTATAATTAAAAAAAATTGAATTGTTTATTATAATTTATATAAAAATTTGGAAAAACTGTAATGATGAGATGAGATGGTTTCTCCATCCGAATGAGGCCTTAATTACACATTGGGTACCGACAAAGGTAAATAATTTGTTGAAATCCTCAAGATGGACTTTGAAGTATCAAATGACCAATATTGTAGGTTCGGTGGTGGGTGCTCTTAGAGGTTTAGTTAGGCTATCTCTCACAACCATAGTGAGGGTAATACATCGATGGGGAGTAATTGTTTAGTTGACTCTTTGATTTTTTTGAGAAACTTAAATAGCAAAATCAGCATCTTTAATGGAATGTAAATTAGAGTTAAAGCAATATTTATTAGAGGATGTTGAGATATTTCCATAAATACATTTGATATATTACTTTGGTGTAGGATTAACACTAGCAAATGCCCGGTCACTACTGAAATAAAAATAGATACTTTAGTTATTCCCATCACCATTGTAGTTTCTAAGTTAGCATTTAGTATAAGAGGTTGTGTATTGGCCCATAAATGGTGAAGGCTCTTAAGTGCACTCAAAATTGATTAAAATCTACATCTCTATGTCTGAATTAAAATTTGTTGATGCGAACAACTACAAGTTAGACACGGGTAACATTATCAAAATCATTAGCACCTCTTATACATTTTTATTTCATTATTTTTTAACACTATTTTAACTTTTTCAATCGTATAATTAATGACATATATAGTGAGTATACTAGGTGAAGTGAATAAAGTGCATTAGTCAAGTTTTTAACCTATGTTGTTTTTATATATTGTTATGTTTTTTAGTGGCATCTTCTTGTTTTATCATTAATTTGGCCCTCTTCTCACTTTTAACAACCTAGAAGAGAACAAGTGGAGAGAACCAATTTGGAGGCATCAACTACAAGATTTCTACATATCTTTAGTCATATTCGATTATTTCTTTATTCATTCTTATCTTTAAAACAATGTTTCTCATTGTGGTTGTACTTTTAGAGTTGTGTTGATATCACGTTATAATGGAGTTGGCAACATGTTGCATTTCATGTGTTATTATAGTTGGTTGATTCTCAGTAATTGGGAACAATATTGGAGTTTTATGGCAATGTGCTTGGAGTTGTGCTTCTTTAGGCTTATGCCGCTTATTGAAAATGATGTGTTTTTATTGAATTTTTGTTTTGTTATAACTTATGTATTGAATGCCTAGATAGTGCAACTTGTTACTAATATGTTATGTTTTGTTCAACTAATGTATTTTAACGTTTATGGTGCATACTAGATGGTGGTTCATCTAATATATATTTTTTATGTTATCCATTGAACGCCTGAGTGAAAGTGTTTGGGCCCCATTTGGATAGTAAAAATATTTAATCTCATCTCTTTTCATTACATTTCATTATTTAAAATTTTTAGATTTTCATACAAAATATAATAAATAATTCAACCTTTTAAAATTTTAAAATAATAATAATATTGAAAAATAATATTTTATTCAATTTTCATATAAACTATCTTATCTCATTTCACTATTTGGACATACTTAATGGCTCTTTTTTTGTTTCTTCATATAATTTTGTTAAGCATTTTAGTATTTGCTTTTGTAATTGGAGACTTTAGTTTATTTTCAATTTTTACTTTAAAATTTGATAGGTAATTTGTTTCAAATCGTATTTTATTAAAATTGTATTTTAGTAAAGATTTTAAAAGTATTTATTTTCCAATTTTATATGTTGACGGGCATAAAAAATATATACTAGTATAATGGATTCATTAGGAGGACAGCTGCTGCCCCCTATTCCACCACCAAATTATGTAAATGACTCTATCACTATTATTTTAAATCTTACATGGTGACTTACATAGTAACTTGCATAGTAATTTTAAGGCCTATAAATATGAGTTTTAGTTGTTATAAACTTCATAAGAAAATATACAAAAAGAAGAAAAATTTCAGAGAGTTTCAAAAAAGTTTCTTTTCTCTTGCAATAGTAGTTCCTTTTTAGTTTTATAACACTTTATCAGTACGACGGTTCTATCAATTCTGAAGCTAGTGATTTTATTCCTCAAATCATGTATCACATTGATGAGATTTTTATCTCTGAGTTGAATGATAAAAATATATGTCTGGCTGACAGTGCTACAACTCACACAATTATCAAAGATAAGCAATATTTTCAAAATCTAACACTAAGCAAAGCCTATATCCATACCATATCAGGTTCATCAGATTTAACTTAGGGCTCCGGAAGAGCTTATATTGTATTGCCTAATAGCACCAAATTTTATATCGATGATGCTCTATTCTTTTCACAATTTAGAAGAAATTTATTGAGTTTTAAATATATACGTCGTAATGATTACCATATTAAAACGATCAATGAAGACAGTAAAGAGCATCTTCTTATTACTAAAACAATATCGGATCAAAAGCTCGTATTAGAAAAACTGTCTGCTCTATATTCTGGATTGTATTATACAAAGATGAGAACAATTGAATCATATGTGGTAGTGCACCAGAAGTGCATTGACCCCAAAATATTTATGACTTGGCATGATCGCCTTGGACATCTGGGATCTATAATGATAAGACGAATTATTGAAAATTCGCATGGGCATCCCTTAAAGAATGAAAAGATATTTCTACCCAATGAATGTCCGTGCTCTGCATGTTTTCAAGGTACATTGATTATCAGACCATCTCCCTCAAAAGTTATTGTTGAATTTCCATCCTTTTTACAAAAAATTCACGGAGATATATGTAGGCCTATTCATCCATCAAGTGGACCATTTAGATACTTTATGGTTTTGATTGATGTATCTAGTCGATGGTCACATGTTTGTCTGCTTTCCACTAGAAATGTTGCATTTGCTAGATGTTGCCCAGATGACTAACACAAGAGGGGGGTGAATTGGGTTATATTAAAAAATTAACAATTATAAATCAAATACACAATATAAAGTATAAACAAAATACGAAGCAGCAGGAAATATAAAGAGTAAGGGTAAGAAGAAGCAAACTCAGTATTTTAACGAGATTCAGCTCCACTGCCTACGTCATTGCCTCAAGCTACCCCTTGAAGATCCCAAACTCACTATTCAATCTCCTTCAGGTGGAGATAAAAACCTATTATACCTTTGAGCAACATCGCTACAAAGAATCCGTATAGAACACCCTCTACACTTGCAATCACCTCACACTTAGTGATTCAACTATTCCCAGTGTAGAACACCTTCTACACACATAAGGGTTATACGCACCTTCTTACAAATACAAGAGCTGATAGTAGATAGATTATCAAAGTACACTTCTCAATGAGTGAAATAAAAACAATACAGTGCAAATTATATTTCTCTCAAAATTAACAAGGATTAAGGCACAAAACTTAAAGAAAAGAGAATAAAAACTTTGAAAGAATGATGCAAAATATAACAATTGATGTGTAAACTATTATTGTAATTTTTGCAAAACTCAAGTGAGCTATTTATAGGCAAATGAGTATTCATATTCAAATTTGAAAATATTCACATGTCAAATAAGAGCACTATTCACTTTTCAAAAGATTCAAATAAAAACATCTCCTTTTTATATTTGTCAAAGACAACTCTATTCATTCTTCAAAGAAATCAAACCTAATATTTTACTTTTCATACATAACAAAATGAACATGATTTATTTTTTAAACCAAATAATTTTCTTTTTGCGTATGTCAAAAAAATACACAATCACCTTTCAAGATTTTCAAACAAATAATCTATCTTTTGCATTTGTCAAAAAAACACACAATCACCTTTCAAGATTTTCAAACAAAATCATCTATCTTTTGCATTTGTCAAAAAAACACACAACCACCCTTCAAGATTTTCAAACAACACATGCACATGTTAAAAATGACAATCAATCATCTTACAAATTCAAATCTTTATGCATATGTAAAAAAATAATAATAATTTTTGAAATTAAATATTTTAATAAAGTTATGCAAATGTAAAAAATGCAATATGACGCTTTATGAGAAAATATTAATTTTGAGCCTTAATATAATTTCAAATTTTAATAAATGTACAAAATTACTCTATGAGTTTTATTTATAGACTTGTTATTCTTTTTACTCATACTTGATTTCTTGATATGCTTAGCTTTCTTCATGCATAAACAACTTGAACTTGAGTCTTGAATTTATTTGTTATCATCAAAATCTATACGAAGATACGAGACTTGAAATTTTGGGTTCAACAATCTTCCCATTTTTTATGATGATAAATACTTAATAGAAATCTGCGACCTGCAGTAATACTTAATCTCTCCCTGAAAATATGCGTTAGTTTTTCAAGTAAAATATAGACATGATTCTAGCATATATAACATAGTAGTATAATACTAGTATAAGACTTCTCCCCCTTTTGGCATCATTAAAAAGGAACTGCAATTGATTTCAGTAAAATTTCTTCCCCCGTCCGTATTCAACAAAACCTGTAAAGGCTAAGGCCTAACTTTATCATCTTGGTGCAGAGATTCACTTGATGTTGTTGACAAATGAAATATTATCGAGATTTAGTGCGGAAGGAGATTTCTTCCCGCATCTGCATCTGACAAAACCTGCAAAGTCTGGAAGCCTAGCTTTGGCAATTTGGTGTGGAAGGAGATTTTGTAGAGAGTTGAAAAATTAGAGTCACCCGTATCTGACAAAAACTGCAAAGGCTGGAGGCCTAACTCTGGTAATTATGTGCGGAAGGAGATTCAAATCTGCTTGACGTTGTTGACAAACGAGATTTTTTAGAGATTTGAAAACTTTCGATTTTTGTTTAAATGACAATTTTCACCCATCGAATACTCACAAGAAAATTCTTACATTTCTCATTGATCCAGGATCTGTTTATCCAAAACAATAAAATGGTGGAGAAAATTTCTTCTGGTAATCTTCTGGATTTGAACCAAGAACCGTCTCAATCAGTCATCTCATCCGTCTCATTCAGCATATCTTGTAAGTTTGACTAAGTAAAATTTGAAAAGATGATAGTGTGTCTTGTTCATATTTCCGTTTCTATAAGAGTAATCCTTAGTTTTATCTAATTTGCATCAAATTTTCTTCTCATCTTTGCAATTCGCTTGCATTCTCATTCTACAAACTTTAATAGCTCGTCAATTTCCCTTTAGTACTTCTCGTGATCAATCTATTATTGCTTCTGTCGTAGGTGTCATGAAGCAGCAAGAGACTGATTTGGCTAATAAATCAAATCATGACGCCATTTATGAACTTGTAGGTCTCGAGACTCAATACTCATCATCAATTGTTACTTTTTACGCTCGATTGCAGTCCAAAACTCGCGAAATTGAGAAGTTTAGCGAAACGATCTCTGTACTTCAACGACTTGTTTATGAGTCAAACAAAAAAATAGTAGAGTTAAAGCAACAGAATAAGGATTTAAAATCCTTACTTGCCTCTTCATTTTGATTGCCTAATCCTTTATACAAGGATGTCATGATGATCTATGAGGAGCAAATGCATTTGAGATAATGGAATAAAAATATTTAACAGATATTCATGGCATGCATCATTCCTATTTCTCTTCTAATCATGCATAGTCTATCTTCTGGTAGGAGTTTTGTGAAAATATCTGTCAATTGTTCGTGTGTGCTTGTGAATTCTAATACAATATCCCCCTTCTGCACATGATCTCTAAGAAAATGATATCTAATTTCAATATGCTTAGTCCTAGAATGTTGTATTGGGTTCTTTGAAAAATGTATAGCACTTGTATTATCACATTTGATTGGAATGTGATTGTACATAAATTTAAAATCCTCAAGTTGTTATTTCATCTAGAGAACTTGAGGACAACAACTACCTGCAGCAACATACTCTGCCTCAGTAATAGATAATGCAACATAATTTTACTTTTTACTAAACCATGAAACAAGTGTATGACCTAAAAAATAACATGTTCTACTAGTACTTTTTCGATCAATTTTGCAACCAGGATAATCTGCATCTGAATAACTGATAAGATCGAAAGAAGTATGCTTAAGATACCATAACCCTAGGTCAATTGTATTGGCAAGATATCTAAGAATACACTTAATAGCAATCAAATGAGAATTTTTTGGAGATGATTGAAAACGTGCACATAAACATACACTGAACATAATATCAGGTCTACTAGCTGTCAAATATAATAAACTACCAATCATACTTCCATATACCTTTGAGTCAATTGGCTTATCACTTTCATTTTTATCAAGTTTGGTGGTTGGACTCATTAGTATTCCAATTACTTTCGCACCTTCCATCTCAAACTTTTTTGAGTAAATTTTTGATATATTTTGACTGATTAATAAATGTTCCACTTTTTGCTTGCTTGATTTGCAATCCGAGAAAAAAATTAAGTTCTCCCATCATGCTCATTTCAAATTCTTCCTGCATACTCTTAACAAAATCTTGGCACATATTTTCATTAGTAGCACTAAATATTATATCATTCACATAAATTTGAACTAGAAGAATATCATCATGTTCATATTTGATAAAATGAGTTGTATCGATCTTTCCTCTTGAAAAACATTTTTCAATCAAAATACCACTAAGCCTCCCATACCAAGCTTTAGGAGCTTGTTTGAATCCATATAATGCTTTTGTAAGCTTAAAAACATGATTAGGAGAAATATAATTTTTAAAACCTAGAGGTTGCTCAACATATACCTCTTCATTTATAAAACCACTTAAGAAAGCATTTTTAACATCCATTTGAAAAAGTTTGAAATTTTTATAATATGTATATGTAAGTAACATTCAAATAGCTTCTAATCTTGCAACAGGTGCATACGTTTCATCATAATCGATTCATTCCTCTTGATTGAAACCTTGGGCTACAAGTCGAGCCTTGTTTCTAATGATGATTCCAGACTCATCTTTCTTATTTCTAAAAATCCATTTTGTTCCAATAACAGTATGATTTTTGGGTCTAGGAACAAGTGTCCATATATTATTTATTTTAAATTGATTTAATTCTTCTTGCATAGCTAGAATCCATGATTCATCAATATTTTTTGGTTCAATTTGAGATAGAAAAGCAGTGTGATTACAAATATTTCTAAGAGATGATCGAGTACTTACACCTCATGAAGGTTTTCCTAGAATTTGTTCCACTAGATGATCTTTCACATGTTTCCACTGTTTGGTTGCATTTTGTACTAAGTCTTGATGATCGATCCTGATGTCTCCATGTTGAACTTCTTCCATTGTATTCTCTTTATTGAGATTGAGACTATTTGTGTTATTTGTACCTTCTGATTCTTCATCAATAGATTTTTTAGAGAGTAGATGATTAGATTCATTAAATACTACATGCATAGATTCTTGTTCAGTTAAAATCTTTTTATTGAATACTCTATAAGTTTTACTATTTGTTGAATACCTAAGAAAGATACCTTCATCAGATTTTGCATCAAACTTTCCTAAATTATCTCTATCATTGAATATAAAACATTTACATCCAAATATATGAAATTAACCAATGTTGGACTTTTTATCATTCCAAAGCTCATAAGGGGTTTTATCTAAGTTAGATCTTAACAAAACTCTATTTATAACATAACATGCAATACTTACTGCTTCGGCCCAAAAATAACTAGGTAAGTTATTCTCATTAAGCATTGTTTTTGCCATTTCTTGAAGAGATCTATTCTTTCTCTCTACTACCCATTTTGTTGAAGAGTTCGAAGAGTAGAGAAATTATGTAGAAAGCCATTTTCATCACAAAAAGACTCAATATCTTTATTAACAAACTCTTTCCCTCTGTTACTTCGGATGTTTGAAATAATATAACCCTTTTCATTTTGAATTATCTTGCATAACTTAGTAAATGCATTATGTACCTCATATTTATGAGCGAGAAAGCTAACCCAAGTATATCTAGAGAAATCATCAACAATAACAAATGCATAATATTTTACTCCTAAACTCGCAACTCTGTTTGGTCCAAAAAAGTTCATATGTATTAGTTGCAAAAGTATTGTAATGGAAATATGTTTCTTGATTTTGAAAAAAGTTTTTATTTATTTATCAAACTGGCATGTATCACAGATTTTGTCTTTAAAAAAGTTTATTTTTGACAAACATCTCACAATATCATTTTTTGAAAGTTTGGAAATAAATTCCATGTTTGCATGACCTAACCTTCTATGCCATAACCAACTATTTTCATATTGAGCTGATAAATAAATAGCATATTGTGAGACAATTTCTTCAAATTCGATTGTATATACATTATTGTTTCTAAGAGCAATAAAATAAATATTGTAATCATGATTATTCAAAATAATGCACTTATCCTTTTTTAAAGTAACTGTAAATCTTTTATCACATAATTGACTTATACTCAAAAGATTATGCTTTAAATCATCAACAAATAGAACATCTTCAATTATGAGAGAAAACTTCTTACCAACTTTACCTATTCCCATGATATTCCATTTTGAATTGTTTTCAAATATCACGTGTCCTTTTTCTTTAGAAGTGGGATCAATTAATTTAGTTATATCTCCTGTCATGTGTCTTGAGCATCCCCTGTCTAAAAACCACTTACTTTTACCTATGGAGGACTTCATGTATACCTGTAAAAGCAATTAAAATAATTTTTCTTGGTACCCAAGTTCTTAGGGTCATTTATTTATTAGTATTAGAAGAAACAAAATTCTTTGGTACCCATATGACCCTAATAGTCATTATATGTCTTCTTCTAATAGGATAAGCATGATAATTATGACCATTTCTATTGTAAAAATTACAAATAACATGTGACATATTTGAAAATCTTGAGTGATAATATTTTTCTTTAAAAAAGTTATTTTTATGAAAAGAATTTTGAAATTTTGATTTTGTTTTAGTCGGTTTATCAAAGAAATTTTTATAGGGTTTGAGTTTTTTTTTTTTTTTTGTATGTATCCCAAGTCTACCTTATCAAAAACATATCTTTGACTACCAAGAAATTTTTCAAAATTTCTTTTTCCATTTGTAAAGTTTTCAACAATCTTTTCTAAATCATCCACTTTCTTTTTCAGCTCATCATTTTCATCTTTTGAAACTATATTATCTTTTCTTAAAACATTAATTTCATTTGTTGAAGAAGAATTTTTCTTTTTCAAAATGGTATACTTGATACCCAAATTTTCAAGTTCCTCATATACTTCTTCTAAAATATTTTGCAATTCTTCATAAGAAGGATTTTCAATATTTTCAAAATTTGTTACCTTAAGATCATATTTAGCCATAAAACAAAAATTTGTAGATTTTTCAGTACTTGCGTCGCTATTTGAGCTACTTGAATCATCATCCCATGTAGCTTTCATTACTTTTTTGCCCTTGTATCGATCTTTCTTTAGCAGGAGACAATCTGCCTTGATATGTCCTGGCTTTTTGTATTTATAACAAGTTAAGGAGTCGTTTTTACCTGTATCTTTGTTGGAAAACTTTTTGAAAGATTTCATTGGATGGGTTTTATTTTTATTTAAGAATCTCTGAAATCTTCTTGTAATCATTGCAATTTCTTCATCTTTGTCATCGCTTTCCTCATTTTCATCGCTTTCACTTTCTTATGGAACAACTTTGAGTGTCAAGCTCTTCTTTTGCTTTCTTTCTTCTTCTCCTCTTTTCAATGTATACTCATGAGTAATAAGTGACCTAATGAGTTCATTTACTTCGAGTTTTTTAAGATTCCTAACTTCAAGAATCGCCGTCATTTTTTATTCCCAACGTTTTGACAGAGAGTTAAGAATTTTCCTTACTATCTCCAAACTGGAATAAACTTTTCCAAGAGCTGTCAAACTATTTATAATATTAGTAAAACGAGTATACATAGAGGAAATAGATTCATTATCATTCATTTTGAACATTTCATATTCATGTGTAAGAATATAAATTTTTGATTCTTTGACTTGCGAAATTCCTTCATAAGTTACTTTCAAGTTGTCTCAAATTTCCTTTGCCGTCCTGCAAGTCATTATGCTGTTGAATTCATTGTCATTGAGAGCATTATACAGAAAATTATAGCCATTACATTCACTGTATAACGTTTATCATCTTCACGATGAAACTCTTCTTCTTCCTTGTTGACTTTTACTCCATCAACAATTTTTGTTGAAATATGTGACCCATTTATAATACATTTCTAGATTTCATGACCTTGAGATTGAAGGAATATTCTCATTTTAGCTTTCCAGAAAGTATAATTGTCTTCACAAAATAGCGGAAGCCGACCACTGGATTGACGTTCAGCGAATGTAGCTACAATGTTAATCATATGATCTTAACTCAACAAATAATTAATCTTATAACAGAGACCTTGCTCTGATACCAATTGTTGCCCAAATGACTAACATAAGAGGTGGATAAATTGGGTTATATTAAAAAATTAACAATTATAAATCAAATACACAATATAGAGTATAAATAGAATACGAATTAGCAGGAAATATAAAGAGTAAGGGCAAGAAGAAGCAAACTCAGTATTTTAACGAGGTTCAGCCCCACTGCCTACGTCCTCGGTTCAAGCTACCCCTTGAGAATCTAAAATTCACTATTCAATTTCCTTCAGATGGAGATAAAAACCTATTATACCTTTGAACAATACCGCTACAAAAAATCCGTGTAGAACACCCTCTACACTTGCAATCACCTCACACTTGGTGATTCAACTATTCCCAGTGTAGAACACCTTCTACACACACAAGGTTATACGCACCCTCTTACAAATACAAGAGCTGATAGTGGGTAGGTTATCAGAGTACACTCCTCAATAAGTGAAATAAGAATAATACAGCGCAAACTATATCTCTCTCAAAATGAACAATGGTTAAGGCACAAAATTTAGAGAATAGAGAATAAGGGCTTTAAAAGAATGATACAAAACTTAGCAATTGATATGTAAACTCTTGTTGTAATTTTTGCAAAACTCAAGTGAGCTATTTATAGTTAAATGAGTCTTCATATTCAAATTTGAAAACGTTCAAATGTCAAATAAAAGTACTATTCACTTTTCAAAAGATTCAAATAAAAACATCTCCTTTTTATATTTGTCAAAGACAACTCTATTCATTTTTTAAAGAAATCAAACCTAATATTTTACTTTTCATACATGACAAAATGAGCATGATTTATTTTTCAAACCAAATTATCTTCTTTTTGCATATGTCAAAAAAATACACAACCACTTTTTAAAATTTTCAAACAAATCATTTATCTTTTGCATTTGTTAAAAAAACACACAACCACTCTTCAAGATTTCAAACAAAATTATCTATCTTTTGCACTTGTCAAAAAAAACACAACCACATCTCAAGATTTTCAAACAACACATGTACATGTTAAAAATGACAATCAATCATCTTACAAATTCAAATATTTATGCATATATAAAAAAATAATAATAGTTTTCGAAATTAAATATTTTAATAAAGTTATGCAAATGTAAAAAATACAATTTGATGTTTTATAAGAAAATATTAATTTTAAGCATTAATCCAATTTTATATTTTAAAAAATGTACAAAATTACTCTATGAACTTCATTTGTAGACTTGTTCTTCTTCTTGCTCATACTTGATTTCTTGATATTCTTAGCTCTTTTCATGCATAGACAACTTGAGCTTGAGTCTTGAATTTATTTGTTATCATCAAAATCTATACGAAGATACGAGACTTGAAATCTTGGGTTCAACACTAGACTTCTTGCTCAAATAATCAAACTACGAGCACAATTTCCTGAGTATCCAATTAAGACCATTCGATTGGATAATGTAGGTGAATTTTCATCTCAAGTTTTTTATGATTATTGCATGTCAATAAGAATAGATGTTGAACATCCTATTGCCCATACACATACTCAAAACGGTTTAGCTGAATTTTTGATCAAAATGTTTCAGCTAATCGCTAGACCTTTACTTATAAAATCAAGACTTCTTGTTTCGGCTTGAGGACATACTATACTTCATGCAGTATCATTAATTCGCATTAGACCATCAGCATATCATAAATATTCTCCATTACAGCTTGCATTCGGTCAACAACTAAATATTTCTCATCTCCGTACTTTTGGATATGCTGTATATGTTCTAATTACACCTCCACAGCATACAAAAATGGGTCTTCAACGTAGATTTGGGATATATATTGGTTTTGATTCTCCATCTATTATAAGATATCTTGAGCCTCTTACAGTGGATATATTTAAAGCATATTTTGAGAATTGTCACTTTGATGAATCCACTTTTCTATTAATGGGTAAAGAAAAGTCAGTGCCTGAAGTACAAAAAGTAATTAGTTGGGATAATAAAACCCTGTCTCAATTTGATTCTCCTACAAATGAATGTAAATTGGAAGTTTAGAGGATTATTCATTTACAAAATGTTGCAAATCAATTAACGGATGTATTTACTGACACTAAAGGTGTAGTAAAATCTTATATTCTTACTGTTAATGCTCCAGTAAGGATTGAAGTTCCTTAAAGACAAACTGTCAAAACAACAATAGGTGAGTCTAAGACACGCCTGAAGCGTGGAAGACCTATTGGTACAAAAGATAAAATTTTTCGAAGGAAAAAGATACAAAATGAATATTGTGTTCCTGAAGAACCAATACCCACAAAACAGGCTAAAAATATAATTGATGCTCCAGAAAAGGTTACATCTCCTATCCCAAAATCTCCTGAAAAGGGACATTCTAAAAATGTGTTTCATGAAATGTTTTCCCCTAAAGAGGAATATGTACCTGAAAATAATGAGATCTCAATACATTTCATGAATACTGGAGAAATTCTGGATAGAAATAAAACTGTTGTCGATAACATATTTCCATATAAAATGGCCATTGACATTACCAGAAGTAATGAAAAAAGTGAGCCAAGAACCGTCGAAGAATGTCGACGTAGAAATGATTGGCCAAAATGAAAAGTAGCCATTGAAGCTGAATTAAATTCGCTAGCAAAGTGAGAAGTATTTGGACCTATTATCCAAACACCAAAAGGTGTAATGCCTGTTGGATATAAGTGAGTATTTGTACGAAAATATAAGGAGAAAAATGAAATTGTACGATGCAAAGCATGGCTTGTCGTATAAGATTTCCTGCAGAAACCTGGGATTAATTATGAAGAAACATATTCTTCCGTTATGGATGCAATCACATTTAGATTTTTGATTAGTCTGGTTGTTATAAAAGGATTAGAAATGAGGTTGATGGATGTGGTCACTGTATATTTATATGGATCCTTAGACTATGACATAAATATGAAAATCCCTGAAAGATATAAAATGCCTGAAGTATCTACAAGTACATCTAGAAATATGTACTCTATTAGACTACAAAGATTTTTATATGGATTGAAGCAATCTGGATGCATGTAGTATAATCGCCTAAGCGAATATTTATTGAAAGAAGGATTTGAGAATAATCTTATATGTCCATATATTTTTATTGAGAAATCAGAATCTGGATTTGTTATTATTGCGGTTTATATTAATGATTTAAATATTATGGAAACTCTTGAAGAGATCTCAAGAACCGCTACATATTTAAAGAATGAATTTGAAATGAAAGATTTTGGCAAAATAAAATTTTGTCTCGGCCTGCAACTCGAGCACTTGCCAAATAAAATTTTTATTCATCAGTCCATATATACAGAGAAAGTCCTGAAACATTTTTATATAGACAAAGCTTATCCTCTAAATACTTTAATGATTGTTCAAACACTTGATGTGAAGAATGATCCATTCCGTCCTTGTGATGACAATGAAGAAATTTTTTAATCCTGAAGTACCATATCTCAGTGCAATTGGAGTTTTGATGTAACTTAGAAATTGCACTCGACCAGATATTACATTTTCAGTTAATATGCTTGCAAGATATAGTTCTGCACCATCTCGAAGGCATTGGAATGACATTAAACATGTTCTTCGTTACCTTCATGATACGATTGATATGAGATTATTTTATCAACGTGGAGCAAGTCCACAATTGATTGGGTATGCAAATGCAAGTTATCTTTCAGACCCACATAGAGGTAAATCTCAAACTGGATATTTATTTACATATGGAGATACTGCTATATCATGGAGATCTGTTAAGCAGATACTATCTGCTACTTCTTCAAATAACTCAGTGATCATTGTAATTCATGAAGCAAGTCGAGAGTATACATGACTGAGATCAATGATCAAACATATCCAAGAAAAATGTGGTCTTCCAATGATTAATGATAACCCAATAATTTTATATGAAAATAATATTGCTTGTATCACTCAAATAAGAGGAGGATATATCAAAAGTGACAGAATCAAATATATTTCACCTAAATTCTTTTATACTCATGAACTTCAAGTGAAATGTGAAATTAATGTCAAGCAGATACGATCTAGTGATAATCTGGCAGATTTATTCACAAAGGCATTACCAACTGCGACATTCAAGAAGATTGTGCATAACATTGGAATGCAAAAACTCAAAGATTTATCGTCATGCACTTTTCAAGAGGAGTAAATGTTATGAAAACTTGTGCTGATTGTACTCTTTTTCTTTCGCTGAGGTTTTGTCCCACTGGATTTTCCTCTGTAAGGTTTTAATGAGTCAATCTTAAAGCACTTGTGGATACATAAGAAGACTGTACTCTTTTTCCTTTGCTATTGGTTTTTCTTCCCATTGGCTTTTTCCTTGGTAAGGTTTTAATGAGACAGATTCTTTATAGGTAGTCATTTAAGGGGGAGTGTAATGAACGAGATTGGAGGGACAGCTGCCGCCCCCTGTCCCACCACCAAAATTATGTGAATGATCTCACCACTATTATTTTAAATCTTACATAGTGAATTGCATAGTAACTTGCATAATAATTTTAAGGCCTATAAATATGGGTTTCAGTTGTTATAAATTTCATAAGAAAATATATAGAAAGAAGAAAGTTTCAGGGAGTTTCAAAAGAGTTTCTTTTCTCTTGCAATAATAGTTCCTTTTTAGTTTTATAATAACTAGATCATTTTTGCAAAATTTTTTATTATTCATTATCTTCCAAGACTTAAGCCCAAAAGATGTATATGGTCCATTGTATAAGCCCAAAAGCAGTCCAAAATATGGGGTTTGTATGGAGCCATCAACCAAAAAAATTAAAGATAAAGAATTTGTTGAATTATAGTTTAGAACAAAGACCACTAAAAAATATCCAAAACATATATGGCCCAATTTAGAAGCCCAAACTCGCCATCCACTTTGTTTTAACGGAGTTAGAATAGATTTGGATTTTGCACGCATTTGATGCAAAGTCTGTAACACCCGCTACTCTATTTTCTAAAATTTTATTTTTATTTTTTATGTGCAAAAAACCATTTGAATTTTTGACTAAATTATTTTAATAGACTGCGTGCCTAAAACCTTTGTTTTGTATATGATTTTGTTTGGATTTGATATTTTGGCGAAAAAAAATTTTTTTGGACCGTTACAATTTTTGAACAAGTTGTATTAAGTTTGGGATAGAAGTTGAATCAAGGCCCAACACTCGAGAAAAAGCCCATTTATTTATTTATTTATTTGAATATTCAAAACATGGCGCAAGTTTTGAATTGGGCCTTAGCCGATCATCCAAGGACCCAACCCTGTTATCATCGGTGCTCCCAAGTCGGTTGCATGTACAACTCAGAGTGTCGATTCCTAACTTACAGCCACGTCTCCTTTCCCCTCATTCAAGGGTTTTCTTTTGTTTTCATATCCGTATATAACCCCATGCGTGAAAAAAAAACCTAATTGCCCCTACTACGTCTCCATAGCTACGACATGAACTAGCCACGCGAAAATGTAGCCAAACCAAGTGGCAGAGTAATCTCGAGCTGTGCACCGCCACCACCATCACCAAAACCCCACTGCACCTACGTAAGTTGTCAAGCACCGATTGCTTCACCTACAACCAAACCAAGCAATCACCCCCTCCCTGAAGCCACTAAGTGTTAGAAATCAACACACACACGTAAATTAAGAAGCTGGAGGCTTCTGGAAGGTGAAGGTAGGCACCGAATAGATGCAGCTGGAAGGTCGGCGCCGCCTGAAAATGTCAGCCGCCGCCTGAAAATGTAGGCCGCCGGAATTTCGGTTTTCACCGTCATTACACGTTCACATTATTTATTTCTCCTATAAATACATGTAAGTTTGTAATGAGAAGCTAAGAGCGTGATGTGAGGTCCGTTGGAGGCAGTGAGAGTGAGGGAAACCATTGTAAATAATTGGTTTGTTGTTTAATACAAAATTCTCCTCTCTGTGGGTGTGGACGTAGGCTAAATTGGCCGAACCACGTTAAATTCTGGTCTCCATATTATTTGTGAGCTTCCGCCGATCCCAACAAGTGGTATCAGAGCCGGTAGGAGGCCGGATATGTGAATTTTCGTGCCTGGCTCATTTTGAAACTTGATCGAAATCAAGTTTGGAGGATACCATCAGATTCCTCAGGCCAAGACGAAAATTCTGGTGAAAATTTCGTCTCAAACGGACACCGGAAGAATCCGTACGCTCCACACGCGCCGAGGACGTCCAATCACGCGCCGGCCACTCGCGGCACGCGCTGCACGCGCCAGACAGAGGTTGAAGAAGACCTCCGACCCGGATCCGAGCGATTCAACCCGGACCCATCGCCCGACCCGTTTCCCGACCCGCTACAGTACCCCACCGGAGAAAGAATATTCCGGCGGAATCTTTCGTCACCGTCAAGAATATTCCGTCACCGACGAGTATATTCCGGCACCGTGGGAAATTTCCGGTGACCTATTACACTGTTCCGGTCAGCGAATATTCCGGTACAATAGGGAATATTCCGGTGGTCGGAGGGGAATATTCCGGCAGACGAAGGAATATTCCGGCGACATCAAGAGAATATTCCGTTTTCGTATTTTTCAGGTTTTCGGTGCAATTTTGATCGTTTTGGAACGAGACAAGAGTCGTTTCCAAGGTTTTCCACTGTTCCAGACGCAACGGTGAGCTCCGTTTGTTGAGATTCGACTCCAAACGTTGAGAAAAGGTCAATCAAATCAAAGATTAAAGCCGAACTGATGGAGGACTCGGGAGCAGGTGCGATGATTAAGCTAACATCTACAAATTACGCACTATGGAGACCTCGAATGGAAGATCTCCTGAATTGTAAAGATCTTTTCGATCCAATTGAAGAGAAAAGCGTAAAGCCAGATGATGTAGCGGAAAAAGACTGGCATAAGATGAATAAGAAAACTATTGGTCAGATCCGGCAGTGGATTGATCATAGTGTGTTTCATCATGTTACACAGGAAACGGATGCCTATCAGCTGTGGAAAAAACTGGAAAACATGTACCAGGCAAAAACTGCTCGGAACAAGGCATTACTAATGAGACGCCTTGTCAACTTGAAACTCAAAAGCGGCATCTCAGTGGCCGCACACACCAACGAGTTTCAGAATCTTGTAAATCAGCTTGCATCCGTAGACTTTAAGCTCGGAGATGAAGAGCAAGCTCTACTACTTCTCAGTTCCCTACCAGATAGTTGGGAAACGCTAGTGGTCTCACTCAGTAATTCAGCTCCAGATGGAAAGCTCGCCATGTCAATGGTGATAGACGCCTTGTTTAATGAAGAGGCCAGACGAAAGGAGATTGGAGGAGACGAGACAGATGCCTTTGTAACAGAAGGAAGGCATCAAAGAAATAGTAGAGGAAGAAGTCGAGAAAGGAATAGGAGTCAGAGCAAAGGGAGATCCCAAAGTCGCGGTAAACAGCGAAAGAAGGGAAAATGCTTTTATTGTGGTATTGAAGGCCACTTTAAAAGGGAATGCCGAAAGCTGCAGAAGGAGCAGAATCAGCCAAGCAATCAGTCAAAGCACGAAGAAGGCGAAGCTGCAGTGACGCTTTCTGGAGATTGTGTACTCCTTTCCGCCGGTGAAGAATCTTGCTTGCACGTTTCAAGCGAGGAGACCGAGTGGGTAATAGATACAGCAGCATCTTATCATGCCACTCCTTGTAAGGATTTCTTCAGTACTTACAAGGCAGGAGACTTCGGTACAGTCAAGATGGGAAATTCGAATTTCTCAAAGATCGTGGGCATTGGAGATGTTAGAATAAAAACTAGTGTTGGCTGTACTATGGTGCTAAATGACGTTCGGCACGTACCCGATCTCCGACTCAACCTGATTTCAATAAGAACCCTTGATCAACAGGGTTACGAGAGTATCTTCAGCAACAATGCCTGGAAATTGAAGAAAGGAGCAATGGTTTTTGCACGGGGACATGTCTGTGGCACTTTGTACAAATCAAGTGCTAAGATATGTGCAAACAGTCTCAATGTAGCTGAAGATGATACATCACCAAACTTGTGGCATCGGAGACTTGGCCACATGGGAGAAAAAGGGGTGTTTATGCTTGCAAAGAAAGCATTGATTACAGTAAACAAAGGTATTGCTCTCAACCCTTGTGAATACTGTTTATTTGGGAAACAACATAGAGTTTCATTCCAGACATCTACTGGAAAAAGATCAGAGTTATTGAGCTTGGTACACTCTGATGTTTGCGGCCCTTTTGAAGTTGAATCACTTGGAGGTAACAAATATTTTGTTACTTTTATTGATGATGCTTCACGAAAAGTGTGGGTGTATTTCCTAAAAGGGAAAGATCAAGTTTTTGAGCAATTCAAAAACTTCCATGCCATGGTAGAAAGAGAAACAGGCAAGAAGCTGAAATGCCTCCGGACAGACAATGGAGGTGAATATACTTCTCGAGAGTTTAGGGAATACTGCTCCAGACATGGCATCAGACACGAGAGGACTGTCCCCTACACCCCACAACACAATGGAGTAGCAGAACGGATGAACCGGACCATTGTGGAGCGAACCAGATGCATGCTGAGTATGGCAAAGTTGCCTAAGCCATTCTGGGGTGAAGCAGTAAGAGCAGCCTGTTACCTGATCAACAGAACACCATCAGTTCCACTGCAGTTCGAAGTCCCAGAGATGGTGTGGTCAGGCCGCAAGATTTCATACTCTCATCTAAGAGTATTTGGGTGCAAAGCATTTGCACATGTATCCAAGGAGAAAAGACAGAAACTTGATGAAAAGTCTACTCCGTATTATTTCATCGGCTATGGAGATGAAGAGTTTGGATACAGATTATGGGATCCAAAAGCGAAGAAGGTCATCAGAAGCAGGGACGTTGTGTTCCATGAAGACCAGATGTTTGGATCAGAACAAACAACTCCAAGTGCTCCAGAACCAGCTCCGAGTTCACTACCACTTCAGTCTGCCTCAAACACTGAAGATAGACAGGAAGTTTCCCCAGAAGAAGAAGAGGATGCTGACAACAGTGAAACCATTACTGAGCAGGGGGAGCAGTTTCCTTCTCCATCAGAAACTGCAGAGTTTCCACGGTTGTCAGGTGATCAACCTCAGCAGGACAGATCCTCTAAAGGGCGATTGTTGATTCCGTCTCGAAGATATCCGGAATCAGATTATATTCTTCTTACAGATGAGGGGAGCCAGAAAACTTCCAGGAGGCAATATCTCATCCAGATAGCAACAAATGGATGCAGGCTATGCAGGATGAGATGAAATCGTTACAGAAGAATCAGACTTATGAGCTGATGGAACTTCCAAACGATAAGAGAGCACTGAGAAACAAATGGGTGTTCAAGCTGAAAAATGATGGCAAGCAGGTGAAGCACAAAGCTCGCTTGGTCGTCAAAGGATTCCAGCAGAAGAAAGGAATCGACTTTGATGAGGTATTTTCACCTGTTGTGAAAATGACTTCAATTCGAGTGGTACTCGGATTGGTGGCAAGTCTTGACTTGGAGCTTGAACAGATGGATGTGAAGACAGCATTTCTTCACGGCAACCATACAAAGGAGAATCCAGCGGACATGTTAACGAAGGTAGTCACATACGAAAAACTTGAGCTATGTAGAGACATAGCCAGGTTAAGTACCTTGAATTAAAATGTGACAGGATATCCTCCGTTTGGTGTTGAGGGGGAGATTGTTAGAAATCAACACACACACGTAAATGAAGAAGCTGGAGGCTTCTGGAAGGTGAAGGTAGGCACCGAATAGATGCAGCTGGAAGGTCGGCGCCGCCTGAAAATGTCAGCCGCCGCCTGAAAATGTAGGCCGCCGGAATTTCGGTTTTCACCGTCATTACACGTTCACATTATTTATTTCTCCTATAAATACATGTAAGATTGTAATGAGAAGCTAAGAGCGTGATGTGAGGTCCGTTGGAGGCAGTGAGAGTGAGGGAAACCATTGTAAATAATTGGTTTGTTGTTTAATACAAAATTCTCCTCTCTGTGGGTGTGAACGTAGGCTAAATTGGCCGAACCACGTTAAATTCTGGTCTCCATATTATTTGTGAGCTTCCGCCGATCCCAACACTAAGAAGCCCCTTCTTATTCACACACAAACCACCTTTTGGATTATCGAAATTGCCCCAGTCGTGTGCCTCCACCTCTACAAAGTCGTAGCCAACTACCCCAACGTTGCACCTCACCACCACTGTAAGGTAGCCGCTGCCTAGTCCACAAGAACTGACCCTAGCCTCCACATAAAACCTCTCCCCCACTCCGAGGTCAATGCCGCACCACCCTTTGAAAAACTTCTTCAAGTATTGCTCTGTTTTTGCATCACCTAAGCAGAGCATCTACTTATCATTTTGCCAATCGTGGGAACCACCATACCGAGAGCCCCACTACACCGGAAACCACCCAGAAAACTCACAAGAATTGTCGTCCATTTCGCCCAGGTCCGTCGGTCTTCTTACGGTAACCCACCATTATTTTCCATTTCTCTCGTTCAATGTGTTCTCTCTCTTCGTGTGTTCTCATCTCTCTCTTTCTCTGTGTTATCACTTCCTCTCTCTCTCTCTCAGTGGTCCCACGTCAGGGAAGCCACTTTCCTCTTCAGCTCCGCCTCCAGCTCTTATCTTAAGTTCTCTTCGATAAGTTTCAGCCGAACGATATCTCGCTATAAATATGGGCTTGTATTTTCCAAAAAATATGAGCTAGATTTTGCATTAAAAATATGAGTTAGGATTATTTTTGAAAAATATGTATATTTTGTGATGAAAAGAAATTATTTAAAAAGATCTCAGTTATTTGTTTCGCATGTACTTAAAATTCTATATAAAAGTAAAGTGTTTTTTTATATGACTTGGGTAGACATAAGTTAGTTTTTGTGCATCCGATTTTTGAACTGAAAAAGAGAGTATGAAAATTTGTGCATAAACTATATTTTTTATTCTATTTTGTTCTAAAAATGATCAGACTCCAATATAATATGATTTGATTTCTGAAAATTTCTAGCATGACAATTTATTTCTATTTCTGTTCCGTTCTGTTTGGGTTGGTACGAACTTTTTTATTTCTGATGCACCCACTTTAGTTGCAAAATGATTTTTTGTATGGTCTTTCTTATGTGCACACTCAGGACTCCGATAATAATAAGGAAAATATTCACATTCTATTTCTAATCGATTAGTCGTCGAAATTTACACAATCTTATCACAGGGGTTAAACATAATATTTTATTCTGATATGATGTTTCAGTTATGCTGTGCCAAAATAATTTTGATTTTGGTTATTTTTAAACTTTCGCTCTAATATTTTTTATAGCATTTTTTGACTATGCATTTTGAAAATAAAGTATTTTGTTAGGCATTCTAAATTTTGTAAATGTTCATGTTTACATACTAGTATATGTTTTTTACTTATTGAGTTGTTCATAATTCACTATTTAATCTCCATAACATTTTTTAAAAATGTTTTATAGTTGAGATGGAGATCAAGGGTAGGAAGATTTGGAGGATCTTATCTTGTAGATTTATCTTTGAAAATTATTTTGGTATGTTGAGTTATGGCTAAAATTGAGTTTTGTGGATGTGTTATTTTATTTCATTGAGGTTTGGTTTAGTATTTCTTAAAGAATATTATGAATATTTGTAAATATTAAGAAATGAGAGTTATCTCTCCAGACTCCCAGGACCGGGACGTTATGAAGTCAGAGATCAAAATTGGATTCTGACTTAATCAAAATTGTAGTCGGAAAAGTTGAATTTGATTCTGACCTTTAGTCGATTCTCAACCTTAGCAAGCAATATGGGAAAATACCAATATTTTGATTTTATTTTTTTATGTAGTGTATTTGATTATAACAAGATGCAACTCAACCTGTTTGTTTTATGCACATAATGGGCTAACATTGTCATGTTGGGAAGTAGAAAGATAAAATTGATATAAATAAATTAATAATGTCCAATGATAAATTGATATAACTCTTTTACTGTTTTATAGACTATAGATTATAGTGTATTTCAAGTTTTTATTTTATTTTATTTCAAGTATTTTTTAACATTCTTAATCATTAAAAATTTTAAAAATTTATATAATTTCACCAATAGTCACTTTCTTAATTATTAAGTAAAAATAAATAAATAAAAAAATAAAAAAATTTAAGATAATAGTAAAGAGATAGCAAGAGATAATAACTAATAAATAATAAGTATATTATTATCACTTTCCAATACATATGTCATCAAAAATGCCTATACATTAAAGTGATTTTAAAATTACACAATAAATTTATTAATTTATTTTTTAAGTATTTAATTATTTAATTATTTTTATTCCTTGATATAATATTAAATATGATTAAATAATTAAAATAAAATTAGATAAGAAAGTGTTGTAATCAAATTGGAGTTGCTTGTTCTTTATAAATATTTGACTCTATAATTTTTTTGTGAATTTAATCTAATTTTATACTCAACAATATTCTTCTGTCACCTTGTTATATATAAAGTAACAAAATAAATTACTTTGATATAATATTAAATATGACCAAATAATTTAAAATAAAATTAGATAAGAAAGTGTTGTAATCAAATTAAAATTGTTTATTTTTTATAAATACTTGATTCAATAATTATTTTATGAACTTAAATTATTGTTATATTTAATAATTTTTTTGTCATCTTGTTACGTATAAAGTAATAAAATATATTATTTATACACAATATCAAAATAATACATATAACAAATAAAATATATGATATAAAAAATATATATATATTATGATATTGTGACGATTTCAAACCAAGTCGAGCTGAGATATAACAACTAAAAACCTATACATGTAGGAGAAGGACTACGAATAATAAGGAGACAAATTGCAGGAGTGCCAGGCACATAATGAAGGTAGAAATCAATACATGTCGGTGCAGCTATTCATTCATTATTTTTTCATTGATCAGTATCTCTTTACGTGCATGCTATCGTCGAATCTCGTTCATTCAACTTTCCTTTTTGAGCGGTCAAATCAAATATAAATATATCAAGATCATGCTGGCATTCATAGGTAAAAAATCATATTGGTAAAGTAAAAATGCCCTTAATTAAATCAAAAGTCCCACCAAGTGATCATCGGCTCAACTGTTCGAGCTCTCATTTGTCTACAATTCCCTCACTAGCTCATCGAACACGACATCACTACATTCATTTATTCAAAGAAAAGTTCCTCTTTGTTGCATATGAACTTTTCTCATAAATAATGAGTGCAGTCCATTTAAGAGACTTGACGAGATCCCTTATCCATTCTCTTGCTATAGTACAAAATTAAAAGACTATATGCCTATATCTTATTGCAATACCATTTAAAAATACATTTTCAAGATCATTACCAATAAAATTAATTGCATAATATTTAATATTTCCTTTTATATTCTCTTACTTGAGTGGATTAGCCGATCGATTGATGATTCTTCATTTTTTTTTTATATGAATTGTTAAAGACATGTGCGTGAGAAAAATATACTAATTCATTTATCTATTTTATTCAAATGTTATAACTATATTATATTACTATGATTGAGAAAGGAGGAATCATCATTGCTTTTGATCAGCATGTTCACGAGTTTAAATCCAGTTGAGTCGAAAGTAAACGAGTTTAGTTCGTTTAATAATCGAAACAATATAAGTAGTCGTGAATAATTCATTTATCAAATGAATCAAATTGGAACTAAGTTTATATGAGTCTAGTTCAAATTGTTCACAAATAACTAAGTTTGTTTGTAGTTCTAAATGGAAGGTAGGAAATGAAAATAATATAAAAATATAGCGAGGCAAATGGCTTATAGCTCTATCATCTTGTTGTGTCCGGTCACCTATGTCAATGTTACATAGGGATGCAATGGTAAAGGAACTGATTTTACATGTTACAAGGAAATGGGATGTAGTTATGGTTAAAGAGATTTTTAATGAAATGAGATTGAACAAATCTTGAGTCTAGCCTTGAGTAAAATAAAAGAAAAATGATAGACTTACTACTATTTTACAATTATTTTACAACTTTTTTTGTATTTATTTTTTTTTAATTTTTAATTTTACTTAGTGATTAAGAATGTGAATATTAATAAAAAAAATTTTAATTTTTTTTAATGATTAAAAGTATTAAAAAAATACTTAAAATAAAATGATGAAAAATTAAAAAAAAAACTCAAATACACTATAAGTTGTAAAAATGTTGTAAACCCAGTTATACGGGTATCATTACTCAGAATAAAATGGTATGAAGATCTTCAAAGAATGATTATTTTCTGTGAGAAGTGCATACTATTTAGAATTGGAGAGGAAGAGAGGCATCAAGAGGAATTTTCAAGAGAATTAGGGTGTGCGAGCTGAATATTCTTGAGAAAGTAAAGTTATTTTTATGGAGAGCTAGGAATGATGTTGGATAAAAGGGAGTGTATGGTGCACGATATCGTTCATCTCCTAATGATAAAAAGGACTGGATTTTTGTTCATAGAAGCTCTATTAAGGTTGTCATATTCTTGCTAAGGAGGCTCTATGGTTAGATTTTGAATTAGTTTGGATTGAAGATATACCAAATTGTATTAACCTTAGCATAGAAAAAGAGAATAATTGTATTGAAAACTATACTTACAGATGAATAAATGTCATTTTTTATTCAAAACTCATCATCTATATACTGCACATTTAATAAAAATAAATAAATAATTTATTAAAATATGTGATGCGAGAATGATGAATAAAATTTTTCTTTCTCAAATTAGATCTAGCGAGATATTGTTCATATTTTTCTCATACAACTTTTTTCCTAACTCAACACTGTTACACTCTTCACAATTTATTTCTCATCTTTCACAAAATAGTCACTGTCTATTTGTATATTTCTTTCATCTAGTTGCTTGAACTTCAATATAATATTTATATATTAATTAAGTTTTGTTTTATTAAATTTGATATTTTCTTTTGTAATTTGATTATTTTAATTATTCAATTCATTTAAAAAATATACATAAGAGTACAAATAAAACTCGACTAATAACTCGGCTCGATTTGGCTCGTTAAAGAGTAAACACAAAGATTGATAAATAACTTAATTCAACTCGAACTCGTCTTTGATTGGCTCGAACTTGACTCGACTCGGCAAGCTCTCAGCTCAAGCTTGAGCTCAAACTCAAATTAGTTGAGTTTAGCTTGACTCAATAACCCAAAAGCTTGACTCAGTTTGGATCGATTATAGCTCTCGAACTCCATCTCATCCATTTTTTAACAGCTCAGTTGCCTTTCACACACACTTCCATATTAAAGATGGTCTACTATCCAACTTGGCTTTCAAAATAGAAGAGTCCATGAAATATTACGTTATTAACCAGACTGTTAGAATTGTGCATGAATCTCTACTCCTACTTAGCTAGCAAGGCCATGTTAAAACATTCTGCATTTTTGAATCCTACTCCACCCTTCCTTTTTTGCCGTCCAAGTCTTTCCTAACTACTTAAGTGAATTCCTTTTTCCGTTTTCTAATTCCCATAAAGAACTTGGCAAACATACTGCTCGGCTCATTGCACAACCTTTTTGGTAAATGAAAGACACTCATTGTATAAGTTGATACAACTTGAAGAACAACTTTGATAAGCACCCATTTCCCTGCTATAGATGGAAATGAATTCTTGTGGTTTTTTATTTTTTTCCATTATCTTCGTTAAGGAATAATCTTATAAATGATCTGGCTAGCAACAGTGAAATGCTAGCCCACCACTCAAACGCCGACATGTAGCCTTCCATAAAACTTATCCTGTGGGGGCACTTCATCGGAACCAGCTCTGTAATGTATGCCCTAAAGCTCTCCCCTCTCGCAACCCCTCTTGGCACCCACCCGCCACTCCCTTTTCGGCGTCTCTAAGTGTTCCACCCTCTCAGCGTTGTCTTCTCCATTGAAACCAGATAAAGTTTGGTACTAGAATCCTTCTTTGTCTTTGTCTATCTCGACTTGAGATTGTCATACCAGTCACTGCCGAACATAGGTAAATCTTAAATTCTATGGACGCTTGAAATTCCACTATACTTCATGAGCGCCGATCAGAGATAATGTTTCTAGTAATGTTTCTCTGTGAACAATAGGAAATATCATTCCACTATACTTCATGGACGCCTGAAATTCCACTATACTTCATGAATAATTCTGTGCCATCCAATTAAATTGTTTCTGGTAAAATTTCTTGGAATGTAAATTTGTGCAAGAAAAAGAAAGAGATTACATTTTGGCTTGCCACATTTCGGTTTAGCACAAAAGTTGTTGGATAAAAGTTTTAAGTAAACTTCCTCAACTTAAATTTAACTCATAACTAAGGGGATAAAAAAGTAGTAAGAGAAAAATGAAAGTTAAATGTTTCCAGTATTGGATGAAAAACCTAACGCCAACAATTCAGTCTATCAAAGCTTGCACTTGGGTGTTGGAGGCATGGTCGGAAATGGTGGGTTGCACGACCTTGTATTTTGTGTAGGGATATGAAGGGATTGAGATGGTGGGCTAAAAAGGAGACCTCAAAACTAGAGGAATAAGGGAAATTCATCTCAATCCTATGTAGCCGATTTCATTTCTTTAAGAGTGAATTTGCTGACATGGTATTTACTGATTGGTGGGTTGCTCAAATTGGGTTGCTAGTCCGACTGGCTTTGTTCTTTTATACCCAAGATAGGTACTTTGATCTATCCATCACTAAAGGCAATCCCAGATATTTCTCATATGACCCTTATGTTATTGTTCTGCCTACTTTTCTTACCTTAATCTTATCAACCAAGTTGGTATTTGAACTAAAAAAATGACAGATTTTTCTTCATAAATCAGTAACATGGTTTGAATATTCTGAAATCTAACAGAACACATTCAACGCTCAAAAAAAAATATTGTAGAACACATTCACCTCTAATGGCTAGTTTGTTTAATAAACTGAGTTTTATTAGTCACAACTCATTTCGTATTTTCAACTCATCTCAATTATTTATTTTAAATTTCAACTCATCTCAACCACTCATTTTATTACTATTTATAACTCATTTCATTTCATCTTAAAATTCAAACCACCCATAAATAATAGATGATTGACTCTACCTCTCCTTTCCACATTCAATTAATTTATTAAGAGTAAAACAAAAAAAACTAAAAAAAAATATATAATACATATTGCGTGGGAATAACGAAGATGGAAACTTTTTAAAAATGATCCTTCTGCGCTTGTCAATGTCCTCAAATAAAGATAATATATACAATCTTTTGAGTGAATGGCGGTCAGTCTCATCACTCGCTTCTACGTCTCTGCTGCCTCCTCTTCATCTTCTTACTCCGCTTTCCGCTTGAACCAAATCAGTCCAAGACTTTTCGCGGCAGTCTCCACTAGAAAGCATCACTGCAGCTGTAAGAGAATGGCGGCTTCTTCACTCCCCCAGCAAGACAAAATCCCTGCTCCTTACGGCTCTTGGAAGTCCCCCATCACCGCAGACGTCGTTTCTGGCTCCTCCAAGCGACTCGGAGGCACTGCCGTTGACGCCCACGGCAGCCTCATCTGGCTTGAATCGCGCCCCACTGAATCAGGGTGCGTATATGTGAAATATAATGAACTATACATGCATGTTTGTGCGCGCGATTTTTTTTTTCTTTTTGCATCTCTCAATTCATTCCTGAACCCTAGAGTCATTTCTTAAACTGGAATCAACTAATTGAGTTGGGGTATTCTTGTAATGTATTCAGACGAGGGGTTCTGGTGAAGGAGCCGGGGAAACCGGTGGATGAGCCTGTTGATATCACGCCTAAGGAGTTTGGGGTACGGACGGTTGCTCAAGAATATGGTGGTGGAGCTTTCAGGGTTTTTGGTGATACTGTCATCTTTTCGAATTACAAGGATCAACGACTTTACAAGCAGTCATTAAATGCTAAAGGTATATTTGACTTGTATATACTCTAACGAAGCTTAGTCTTCTTTCTATTTTCTTTCACCTGTTCGCTCCATGTGAGCACATAACTTAGCAGGTATATATTTATATGGGTTGGGTATGAATTGTTATTTGACAATGTCATTCGTGTGGTAAAGAATAGCACTTCTACGGATTTGATCGTCAAACAACACTTTTAATGGGGTTCTACTTCATGCGTTTTCTTGGATTCTTAATCCTTAGTTGACCCTGCAAAGACTAATTAATCTCCCTTATATTTTTTGAGGGCACTAAAACCAGTCTTCTAAGTTCTGATTGATCTAAGAAAACATACTGCTAATTTAAATGTTCAATTGCAAGTCGCTGATGTTATTTACTGGTTTCAAGCAGATTCTACTCCTCTACCACTTACTCCAGATTATGGTGGACCATTAGTCAGTTATGCAGATGGAGTCTTTGATGCACGCTTTAATCGATATGTCACTGTACAGGAAGGTAAACTGGGAGTTGCTATTCTTCTAGTAGACCACTATTTTCTATAAACTGCTCTAAGTTTTTAATCTATATGCTGGTTCATTACTTGCAGACCGTCGTGAAAGTAGTTTGAATCCAACCACGACAATTGTTACAATAGGGATTGGCGACAAGGATATTCAGGGTAAGATGAAACTGCACCAGCAGGGGCACAAACTAACCGTATATTTTTCATCTGTGTCTATGTATTTAAAATAATTAAGATGCTGGAGATTATGTTCTATGCTACCAGCCTACCAAGTCTGCGAGAGGTTTAGAATTATTGATTTTTATTTTTTCATTCAACCTTTTATTATCTATTGATTTCAATATTTGATGCTCATTGCATTCTATGCATGGATCATATTATATTCAGAGCCAGAAGTACTAGTGGGCGGGAATGATTTCTATGCTTTTCCACGCTTGGATTCCAGGGGTGAAAAAATGGCATGGATTGAATGGGGTCACCCTAACATGCCATGGGATAAATCAGAACTCTGGGTTGGTTATATTTCTGAAAATGGGTGAGCACAATTCCCTTCATAGGTTAATATCTCAGTAAATATCTTTGTGCTAGGTGTTAAATTTCCCTTCTTGCTCTGATTGACTTTATGTGTACACCTGCTGGTGTAGGGGCTTGCAGGAATTTCCACTTGTTTGTTGTCATGCAGAAAGTCACAAGATCTGTAGAGGCAAAAATAAATGGCATCGAGAGCAGTTGATGAAAATTGTTGGATGTTTCAACTTCTCATGCTACATTGATTATGTATACACATTCAAAACATTAAGTTTATAGAAGAGAATAATTAGGCTCCATCTTTCCACATGTGATGTAAAACATTGCATTTATATGTAGACAGGCACTTTCTTTCCCCAGCTGTATGCATAGAGCCTAATTCTCTGCACTCCCACTCCCACATGCTCTGCAGTACTATTAGTTATTTTGTTTTACTGACAGCTCGATGTATTAGTTTTATCAACGCTTCTCTGTGTTGAAATTATTTTTGCATATCATATTAACATAAATCTTATTTATCATTAGATTGTTGCCATTAACTTTCTGTATGCTGTCATGTAGAGAGGTCTACAAGCGCATCTGTGTTGCTGGCTCGGATTCTACAATTGTGGAATCTCCAACCGAACCAAAGTGGTCCCCTAGTGGTACTCTACTGATCACCTCGGTTGATGAACAAACTAAATTGCAAAGTTCATGTCAAAGTTATCTATTTAGTAAATACTTATAAAAAAGTTAGCTATTTAGTAAATCTCATTATATATGTACAAACAAACTTCCTCAAACCTTCTTTTATCATGGGGAACATTGCAGTTGCATCCTTTTCTCTTTCCCAAATAAAATTCCATTTTTCTTCAGATGATCTTTATGAAATCAACAACAGTTTGAATGTCTTGCCTACCAGTCATCTGAGGAATTTTACGGTCTTGGACATTCATGATGTGGACAGATGTTCCACATATGGGACCGAACTTCATGGGTGTATTTGTGTATGGTTTCACTGGATTGATGTTGATGAGCTTGCACAACCATTTAACAAATTCTATGATATTAATATATAATTCCTTGTTCTAAGACAAATTCCTGGCCTACTTTTGGCAAGGGAATTTCTTTTTGTTGTTTTTCTTGTACACTTACTGTGTACATTGGTTGCTCCCTGTCTTGTGCAACCTTTTCACTGATTACTTATGAAAAACCACTGATAAAAAAATTACTCGTAAAAAATTACTCACCTATCCAAAAAAAAAAAACCAAAAAAATACTCATGAAAAGCTACTTTGTGGTATGGAATGCCTTTGAGTTCCTCATCCATTCTCTTGGATTTTTTTTCCTGGAGTCTTGTGTTGGCGTATAGAACAAAATGGTTCATATATATGATCAATTGTTGCAATGAAATATTGATAACTTGGCTAAATTTTAAATTTTTAGTGGCTTTGATTGCTTAAAATAATCTGTTGTATTTTAATTTCTGCAGGGGAACTATTCTTTATTACTGATAGAGAAAGTGGCTTCTGGAATATCTACAAATGGGTAAATTACTTACATTGAATAGTATATATCATTAGGTTTCTAAGTTCATAGTACATTCATAGAAGAACTGAGAGTGAAACTTCATGCAAAATAATTAGATGCATTGAATTTTCTGAGATGTGTTTGCTTTCTCTAATGCCATTACTCAGATCTATGAAATGTATCAGCAATCCCAATGACTGGTTCCCAGACGTGAGACCACAACTTTGATCAACCATTCAGATGAAAGCTGAACCATCTCTTTCCAAATCTAGGATCAAAAGTTTTATAAACAGCCACATAACTTTTTGAAATGATAATTTGGACTTGAACCAAGTACCTTTCAATTTGAACAGATTAATGAGAGCTGACAATCTCTGATACTATGACAGGTAGTTTGAAAACAAAGAGATTTATGTGGATATTAAAAAAATGGAGTTTAATAATCTGATATAATCCCATAGAATATGTATTATGCGCTGCATACAGTTCAAAAGTGAGATGAAGTACAACAAAGCACAAAAGCAAAAATGACAGAAGTTAAAAAGGACAACTGTACAACTGCACGGTAGAGAACATGAAGTTAGAAAGGACAACTGTACAACAGCACAGTAGAGAAGACTGCTATGCAATACTAAGAACAACTCTTTTTTTGATAAGTAACAATACTATGAACAACTCTTAACGGTGGAAACACAATTGTACTGGGATTACTTATTTTCATTTTCCTTAAACCATTATTTGTCTATAAAAGTCTCGAGCGTAGTTTTTCCTCAGGCAGCATTTACATTGGTTGGCCATGTTTCTTAGTCAGATGGCATTGTATGATACTGATTATCTTATATTTTCCTTCTTGAGGGCAGGTTGAGTCTGAGAATAAGGTAGTAGCAGTTTATTCTTTGGATGCTGAGTTTGCCAGACCATTATGGGTATTTGGCATGAATTCTTATGAATTCATTCGGAGCAATGAACACAAAAATTTAATTGCTTGTAGCTACAGGTAACCCTGACGTAGCTACTGGTTCACATGATTACGTTTATAGATTCATCTTTCTTTTGCTTGTAATTCACGATTTCTTTCCTGTATTTTGATCAGAATATTGTGCATGTAGGCAGCATGGGATATCATATCTTGCAATTCTGGATGATGCTCAGAGTTCATTATCTCTGCTTGATATTCCTTTCACAGATATAGATAATATCGTACTTTCCAAATCCTGATCCTCAATATGTTGCTGAGATGAGAAAAATTGTTAAGAAGGTGATGGTAAAATGTGCCTCTTTGTGAATGCAGAGTTCAGGGAATCAATGCTTGTATGTGGAGGGAGCATCTGCATTTCATCCGTCATCAGTAGCTAAGGAATGCCTCTTACTTTTGCTTCCTGTACCCTCTTACATTCGAGTATTTAATAGCTAGAAATACTCGAAGGCTATTGTTTTTCCAATACCTACCAGCAAAGGCAATTGTCAATGGATTTAAATGATTAGTTAATTCAATGTCTTGTAATATTCACATTTATTTTTTGTCTTTCAGGTGACTCTAGATGAACATAAAACAAAAGCAGTTGGATTTGAGATTATTTGGTGTTCTTCATCTGATGTTTTAAAGTACAAGTCATACCTTAGCGTGCCTGAGTTCATAGAATTCCCAACAGAAGTACCTGGTCAAAATGCATATGCATACTTCTATCCACCATCTAATGCTGTGTTCCAAGGTAGTTCAGGAGAAAAGCCCCCATTGCTATTGAATAGCCATGGTACGTAATGGTTAATCTTTTATTTTTTTGAAAAAGCTAGGATTGGCTTTCAAAATTGATAGTATTTAATGTTTCCACTTAAAACTTGAATGTAAAAAATGGACTTTCTTCTGTACCCAAAATCTTGCACTTACGTGCACACAAGGTTGAATTCAAGTTATGCATAGTGTAACTCTTTGTAATGTCGTTCTGTACAATACCTTTTCATCATATACCATTTACTATTGAGTCTGGAACTTGGGATGACAACTCGTGTAGAGTCATTGAGTTTCATGTTAGGTTAGTTGGGTTTAGATCATAAATGAGTATACACATATCCGACCAAGATAGCAAAACAATCCAATCGGGTTTGTGTCAAATTAGTCCATTTTATCACTCTCCATACTTGTGATATGGGTGGTGAGCAAGATCTTCTATTGCTTGGGAATGAGAAGTTCTTGCTCTATATAATGATTTTAATGGGGTCTAATTGTACCATTAACTAGTCATTTTGGAGTATGACCCATATATGGCTAGGGTCTTTCTTGGGTTGTTACAGATATATTGGAGCCTATCCCAACCATAAACATGGGATTTAGGCCTGCCATCCTATGATGGAACGGTTCGATGAGGACATTGGGAATTGAAGGGAGGAATGTGATAGCCCATATTGAGTGATTATAGGGTGTGAATGAGATCCTACATTGTAGCCACATGGGCCCATAATAGTTCCAATGAGCTCCAATTGTATCATTTACTAATTCATTTGGAGTATAGCTCAGATGTGGCTTGAGCCGTTTTTGGATCTTCTTACAATGCTTAGACATATTTTTGTAATGTACTTCAACTATATCATTGGCATCTGCTTCTTCACAACTTCTTTCCTCATTTGCTTTGACATTTGCTTGTATACATCAGTACAATGTAGCATCGATAAGAAAGGAATATAAAACCATAGAACACTAGGCATGAAGGGATTAGGTGTCGAAAAGAAAAAGCACGGGAGTTGCAAAAAACTGCTCAGATGTCATTTATTATCCCAACTGAAACTCATTAGTTTGGCAGATTTTTAAAATATAAGAAAGTATACTTAATCACCTTATTGTTTATGGAGCAAGGTCAACATGTGGAGATCATGTAATAATGGCAGGACTGGCAGAACATCGGTTTAGTGAGAAGTTATTGAATGGTGTTGGACTATATAAGTGTTACTCCAAGTGCAACTTGATACTCATCCAACTATATCGATATATCTGTCATATATGTCATGAAATATTGCAGGAGGCCCTACATCTGAAACACATGGGTCGTTAAATCTGAACATTCAGTACTGGACTAGTAGAGGTTGGGCATTTGTTGATGTCAACTATGGTGGAAGCACTGGTTTGTCCTTCTTAATCTAGCATTATTAAATTTTGGATTCCATATCTCCATGATTTCTCTATTTAAACAATGGATTTTAGCTCTAGGTTTGGATTGATCCTGCTCAATATGTAGGAACTTTTTGTTGCCTTATAAATATGCATACTTGTTGCTAAGGTGAACGGACTTTATTTTGAAGGATATGGCAGAGAATATCGAGATCGGCTTTTGGGGCGGTGGGGAATTGTTGATGTCAATGACTGTTGTAGTTGTGCTAGATTTTTGGTAATTATATTCAATAATTAATTTCCTCTCTAGAATAAGGTTCATGTGTACCTATCAGCTTAAGTTAATATGCATTTTTGTTTAGGTGGAGTCTGGAAAGGTAGATGGGGAACGACTATGTATAACTGGTGGCTCTGCTGGTGGATATACAACCTTAGCTGCTCTTGCCTTCAAAGAAACTTTTAAGGCTGGAGCTTCCTTGTATGGGGTAAGTGTTGTGTTGACAGACTGATATTGTTTTCCGGTATTTTTACAGGACAGCCATTAGTAAGATTGTGCTACTTGTCAACCTAGCTCTGTATCAACTCTTTGGTTCTTTGGTTTACCATGCAATGCACTTCTACAAGTTTTTATTTATTTTGATAAGTTAAAATTTATTCATCATAAAGAAATAGGCGTAGCCCATGTACACAGGGAGTATACAAAGGAAACACCTAGTTACAAAACCGCTAAGCAAAGTACCCCCATTACAAAATAGCTAAGAAAAAGATGACAAGAAGTCATTGACAGCCCCACCCCCCCTCCCCCCCAATTAAGCACAATAGCAGTAAACCAGCTAAGCAAAATACTGGTATAACTTCCAAATATCCTCTACATTATGTTCCCTATCATTAAAACATCTCTCATTTCTCTCCAACCAAATACACTACAAAATACACAATGAAATCATCCTCCATGTTGCAGCCACTTGAGGACAGCTGGATAGGTTTGGCCAGCTTGCTAGTAAATCGATCACTTCTTTTGGCATGACCCAACTCAACCTGACCAAGCACTCCATTCCACAATCCTTTTGCCGCCTCACAATGTAGGAGAAGATGGTTCATGAATTCCGCTTCTTTCTTGCACATAAAACACCAGTCCATGACGATCATTCCACGCTTTCTCAAATTATCTATGGTTTGAATACTCCCTAATGCTGCTGTCCATGCAAAGAATGCCACCCTAGACGGAACCCGCGCCTTCCATATCCGCTTCCAAGGGAAACAAATATGTTGTTGGTTTAAACACACCTTGTAATAGGATCGAACGGTGAACTTTTTGGTAGCGGTAGGACTCCAACATAATTGATCCCCATTCTGGCCTCTAGTCCCCACTGAGTACAGGAAGCGAAAAAAATCAGTCACCTCCTCTATCTCCCAGTCTTGGACAGATCTGGAAAAGTTTACGTCCCACTGCACCATTCCATTAGAATTGCCCATAAATTCTGAAACTGAGCCTTGTTGGTTGATGGCCAATCTGAAGACACTCGGGTATGCTCGAGACAAGGCCATATCTCCACACCAAACATCAGACCAAAATCTGATTTTGGTCCCATCACCCACCTTAAAGTGGGCATGAGTCAAGAAACACCCCCAACCATTTCTAATATACTTTCATAAACTCACCCCATATGAACCCCGACATTCCTTGGAGCACCAACCTCTCCAATCACTTCCATACTTTCAAGCAATCACCCCCCTCCACAATGCATCCTCTTCCCTATGGAATCTCCAAAGCCACTTCCCCAACATAGCCTTGTCAAAATTGCGTAGGCTATGAACTCCCAATCCTCCATTGACAATCAGGCAGCACACCTTTTTCCAACACACTAAAGGGGTCTTTGATTCCTCTCCCAATCAACCCCACAAAAAGGCTCTATACAACTTTTCGATACGATTAGCCACACTAGAAGGTAGAGGGAATAAGGACAGGAAATAAGTTGGGATATTAGAGAGCGTACTCTTTATAAGTGTACTCTACCCCCTTTAGATAAATAAATTCTTTTCCATGCTGCCAACCGCTTTTCAATCTTCTCAATCACCCCATCCCAAATGTGCTTAGCCTTGAAAGATGCCCCTAACGGAAGTCCCAAATATTTCAAGGGCAGATTGGCAATTTGACAGCCCAAAAAATCTGCCAATTGACGGATATTGTGAACGTTTCCAACCGGGACCATCTCCGATTTCCCCAAGTTAACTTTCAATCCTGAGATGGCTTCAAAACAAAGCATGACAGCTCTCAAAGCTTGGATTTGTTCCCCAACAGCGTCACAGAAAATAAGAGTGTCGTCGGCAAAAAGCAAGTGTGAAATAGAAGTGAAGCCATTAGAGTTAGAGCCCACAGAGAAACCTGAAATAAAACCTCCTCCCACAACAACGTCCAACATACGACTCAACGCCTCCATAACAAGAACAAAAAGAAGGGGGGATAAAGGGTCCCCTTGCCGCAAGCCTCTTGAACTTTGAAAGTATCCACAAGATTGCCCATTTACTAGCACAGAAAACCTGGGGGAAGAATGCAATATCTGATCCAGCCACACCATTTATCACCAAAACCACATTTATTAAGCAAGTAGAGGAGAAAATTCCAATTAACATGATCGTACACTTTTTCCATATCCAATTTGCAAATGACCCCCGGGATCTCTTCCTGCAAACGGCTATCTAAAGCCTTATTTGCAATCAGCACAGAATCAGTTATCTGGCGGCCTCTAACGAAAGCATTTTGGGGTCTAGATATGATCTTCTCCATCACTTTGCACATCCGGTTGGCTAAGACTTTGGAAATGATCTTATAGATGCTTCCTACCAAGCTTATGGGCCGATAGTCCTTCAACTCGGTGGCACCCACTCTCTTAGGTATCAAGGCAAGAAAAGTAGCATTCAGCGACTTCTCAAACTTTTGGTACTCATAAAATTCTTGGAAGACCTTCATTACCTCCTCCCTCACAATCTCCCAACAATCTTGGAAAAAAGCCATGGAAAACCCATCCGGTCCCGGAGCTTTATCTCTTCTCATCCCACAAACCACCCAATGCACCTCGTTCTCCTCAAAAGGCCTCTCTAGCCAGCTTTTTAAACCATCGTCTATAGCTGCGAAATCTAACCCATCAAGCTTGGGTCTCCAAGCTTCTGACTCACTAAGGAGAGAGCTAAAGAATTGCACTGCATGCTTTTCAATCTCAGTGGGTGTAGAGAGTATGTCATTACCAGATTTCAACACTTCAACACTTCAAAGGCATTGTTGCGCCTATAAGAGTTTGCCATTTTGTGGAAGAAGCTAGTACACTTGTCCCCCTCTTTAAGCCATAAAACCCTCGACTTTTGCCTCCATGAAATTTCTTCCCTCAAGAGAACCCTCTCAATTTTAGTTATCACTTCTTTCTTCCTCACCAAAGTGGCCTCGTTGTCCCCTTCAGCCTCCAAGGTTTGAAGCTCATCCCATAGTGCTTTCTTCTGCAGCACTACATTCCCAAAGACCTCCTTATTCTATAACTTCAAATCAGCTTTCAAAGCTTTGAGTTTACTTGCCAAAACAAAGTTAGGAGTCCCCTCAAACTGATACGACAGCCACCAGCTTCTTACTTCGTCATTGAATCCCTCCGCTTCTAGCCACATATTCTCAAATTTAAAATACCGTATACCTTCATGAAGTCCCCCACAATCAAGAAGGATAGGAAAATAGTCTGAACTTACCCTTGGCAGTCTTTTTTGGCATAGATTAGGGAAGTGAGCCTCCCAAGTTGAAGAAACTAAGAATCTGTCCAATCTTGACCCGCCTCTAGAATTAGACCACGTGAATTTTCCCCCCACCAGCGGCAAGTCTAGCAATTCTAAATCAAATACCAATTGAGAAAAGTTCTCCATAGATGTGGACATAGCTGAGAAGCCCTCCCTCTCACTAGGAAAGTGGATTACATTGAAATCCCCACAAATATACCAAGGCATATCCCATAAGGAATGAATACCAGCTACTTCATCCCATAACAAATTCCTCTCCCAATCCCTATTGGGTCCATAGACACTTGCAAGTGCCCACTTCCACCCATCTTCCAAATTTCTTAACAAACATGCTACTGAGAAGTCACCAATACAGTCTTGTTCCAGTTCATAAACTCTACAATCCCACATTACCAAAACTCCACCCGACGCACCCGAAGAGGCTAAGTCAGTCCAACCTACAAAGGCTCCTCTCCACAAGCTGTGGATAACACTTCTGTCAATAATTTCTAGCTTGGTTTCTTGCAAACAAACTACATCGGCCTTCCAACTATGGATGAGGGATCTAATACATAACCGTTTCTTAATATTATTGATCCCCCTTACGTTCCACGATAGTATTTTAGGCTTCATTAACAATGATTACATCCCTCTACTTAGTTTTGCCCCTCTCTGAGGTACCCTCCTTATGATCATAGTTAATAGAGCACTGTAATTGTTTCAATTCACACTCCTTTCTAGCTATTGACTTCATGGCTATGGGGTGACCAGCTTCCAAGGCTACAAGGAGAGCCATAAATTGCTCCTCATACCCGACACATGATAGGCCCAGATGCCTTAGAACCTCCTCCACTTTTTTAAAAACCCAATCTGGACACTCTCTAGGCACAATTTGAGGATGAATCATCTGTAAAGGTGGTGGACTACCCATTTCATCCTCCTCTGAAACTAACACATCTGATCTCCCCTGCTCTTCCAAATCAGACAACTCATCAAAAGAATCAATACGAAGATCGGCTTATTGAACCCCCTCTGAATTCAAAAACTGTTGCAGCAGGCTAGAAACCCCTTCCCTAAGACCCCCGGGAGCTACTACCATGTTTGCCTCCTTTGTCGACGTTGAGATCCTTCGACTTAAAACCTCGGCAACCACATTTTCCGTTAAAACAGGCTGCGCCGGAGATGCTTCTTCTGCCACTGTCGACACTATCTTCTCACTGCCATTAGAAAGATCAAGACTCCACAGGATCCCATTTGGCCCATCCACCCTTGCCAAGACATCCAAAGGCGCTGATGGCATCCCTGTAGACTCCGGCGAGAAGGATGGCAAGACGACCTCTGCAGGAGCGCCGACCATCTCCCTCGAAGGTTTCGGCGTAGTTTGTGCATGTTCCAGCGTATTCTGTGCAGTTTCCGACGACACAATGAGGTTCCCGACGGTATAACTCGTCGGGTCAGAGTCACCAGGCCTTGCCCGCGCATCTTCCGGCAACCCACCCTGCCCAGAAGAATCCTGTCTGTATCGTGTTTCTTATATCTTACGAATACCTGAAGCTGTTTTCAGTTCAAGATTTTCTTATGAAGGTGTTGCATTGTAATAAAATGTGTTTCAGTGGAGGAAACTTTGTTGCCTGTATGAGTTTTTTTCTCTTAAAGTTTTAGTATGAAATAATAACCATTTTAAATATATGGTTTGTTTGATATTAGATCAGTGTTTGTAAGCTTGATATTATCATTGCTCAGTTCTCACTGAGTGCTCGGTTTACTAATAAAAAATTGTTTGTTATCTAGTTGTTGAATTAGGAAATAAAGCAATTGGTTCATGAAATGAAGGCAATAATAAAAATATGAAGAACTCTACCTGAAATAGGAAACTGACAGTTTTCAAATGTTTTCTTGCTCTATTAACAGGTAGCTGACTTGAGCTTGTTGAGAGCAGAAACACACAAGTTTGAATCTCATTATATTGATAATCTTGTAGGTAAGTTAAAAGATTACATTTGACACCTTTTGTTCATTGATTTTATTTTCTTCATTTATGTTGAGGTGGTTCTTAACTGATTGCAGGAAGTGAAAAGGATTGCTTCGAGAGGTCTCCAATTAATTATGTTGATAAATTTTCCTGCCCAATAATATTATTCCAAGGATTGGAGGACAAAGTACATTAATAATTTCCTCTGCATTTCCTTTATTTTGTTTTTTGTTGTTAAGAATGGACAAACTTCGGATAGATGATTTGAACATATGTTCTCGTTTGCAGGTTGTAACTCCCGACCAAGCCCGTAAAATTTACCAGGCACTGAAAGAAAAGGCTCTGCCAGTTGCTCTTGTAGAGTATGAAGGAGAACAACATGGTTTTCGCAAGGTATAGAACGTAATATTATTTATTACCCAACAAGAAACTGTGAGGGAAACAATAAGATTGATCTAATGCTGTGCACAGGCTGAGAACATTAAGTTCACACTGGAACAACAAATGGTTTTCTTCGCACGATTGGTCGGACACTTCGATGTTGCAGACGAGATTAATCCAATTAAAATTGATAACTTTGACTGAGCTGTGAGTGAAGAGGTATAGCATTCTAGAATATCTGGCATTTGCATCTCTATTTCGTAAATTTACTGGCCAAGAGTATAATATTTGAAATCTGACAGGAGCAATCAATTTGTTGGTTTCGATAAGCTTTCATCTGCTTGAATTTTTTACTACACCAAACAAGCTGAAGCTTTGGGTCTTGAAAGTGAGTACAGGCATGCGCAATCCCCTTATCTTGTTATCCAGTAGTTCCAAAAACCTGAAAAATGACTGCATCAGGTTCTGTATAATTTTATGTTTTGAATAAGCATAAGAGATAATTGTTCCTGGTCAACTATATGACATGTTTGAATGAGTTTCTAATGAGTGATTTTTTACTTTGATTCGATGTTCATTTCAAATATATGACATTATTATATGACGTCGAGACTCGCTAGATGCGCAATTCTGTGGAACCCTAGCAGATCCGGAAAAAGGTTTTTTCTACGGTTTCTTAGGTCATGTGGGATTGAATTTAGATGTTGATTGTTGCAAAATTTTAAGCAAGTTAAAAGCCTTAAATACTTCTAAATTTTGTCTGATGTGGAGTTTTCCTAGCAATTCTTTTCCCTATGCCCGTGCCAGTCCATACAATTTGGCCTTTTACCCCTAGGAACTAAAATGGAGCTACTAGGGTCACAATTTGGTTCCAGCATCATTACTCCATAGCCAAATGTCTTAGCATTTTTGGGTTGTTTTTAGTTTCAGCCTTGAACGATTACAGTTTTAGCAGCTAATGCTCTTCTACCCACCATTCATGTGAGTTAATACCCCATTATCTCATACTTCACATCCTATGCCAGGAGAAATATGGTTAGAACAAGATCCTATTATTCTCTTCATTTCATTTCAAATGGATTGTATTCATTTAGACCCGTTTGGAAATTGGACTAAACTAAGTTAAATTCAGTTTAGTCTAATTTTAATCTAAGTCTAACATCCAAACATTCAACTTTCAAATCACTAAATTTATCTCAATTCAAAATCTCTTTACATTCTCACTTAATTGTCCTCCGCTTGATGAGGTTCTCTCTCTAGAATAGAGTCTCCTTCTAGGGCTGGTTTTACTAGCTTGAGGAGTTTGTTGTTATGGCTGAAGATCTTGCAAGGTAGTGGGCTCGATTGAGCCTCATTGACCAGGAGAAGGTTGGGATCATTGTGATTCCTCCTTCTGCTTGCTCCAGGAAACGCTCTCAATATTGCTTTATGGTCATGATAATAGCAGAAAAGGCAATCAACAAGGAAGCATTCAAAACTACACTAACGAAGATATGGAAATGTGAAAGCTGGGTTCACTTCTCTGAGGTGGGAGACAACACATTCCTTCTCGAGTTCCAACTAGAAGCTGACATGTTGAAAGTTATGAATGGTAGACCATGGACATTTGACAAATGGTTGCTCTGCTTTCAACCTTTTATTGGCTCAAAGATAGTTAATGAAATGGCCTTCAATAATGAGGAATTTTGGTTACAAGTATTTGACCTCCCCTTTGATTGCATGAAAGAGTCCATTAATATACAAGTAGGGGAACAAGTCGAAAGAGTCATCAAAGTCCATGTAGCTGAACGTGGTATTGGTTTGGGAAAATTCCTACGTGTTAGAGTGGAAGTTAACCTGACAAAACCTTTAATGCGAGGGTCCTTCATTAATGTGGAAGGGAAACAATCCTGGGTACACTTTAAAAGCGAGAGGCTACTTACATTTTGCTTCAAGTGTGGAGTATTAAAACACTCTCGAGCTACATGCTTTGCCTCTCCAAAACTCTCAGGTCACTTCTAATATGGTGCGTGGTTGTGAGCCCCTACCCCAAAGGAAAGTGATATTCAGTTTAGGAAGTGTTTTGATGATGAGCCAAGAGCAAGAGTCCAGCAAGCAACAATGGAGGGAAGAACCTAAGGTTAGAGATGACCCAAAAAAAGAAAATGGTGATACCAAGGGAAACTGCCAGGCCCTCAAAGAGGTAAGTGTTGACCTCGAAATGCAAGAAGCTAGTAAAGATGAGCTGCAAGCATATGCAGAAAAAGGTATTTCACATCCTAAGCATGAAATGGAGGCTACTGAAAAGTTGAGGCAGAAAGACTGGTTACGCCCAAAGAATAATGCGGTCGTTTGCAGTATAGCTTTGGGGTGTCGATTCCACAGGGAGATGGATTGAGAAATTGAAGAACAGTAACAAAATTAACAAAAAGATTTAGATGAGTGCGAAAAGTAAAGCATCGGGAATCCTTTGTATATAATTGGTATTTTAATTATTTTCGATTCATTAATAACTCAATTGAAAATTCTATGTCCAAATTTTCAATCGGAAAATAAAACATTAATAACCAGATTTAAATCAAATGTAATCTTTCGAAAAATCATTCGTCACAATATAAGAACAGGAATTGTTATCGATATTAAAGAAATTCAACGTCGACAATATACTCGTAGAGCAATATTGCAGCAGAGAATTAAATTAAGATAGATAACCAATTGAACCAAACATAATCAAAGGATTATTGCATTTAATAGAAAAAGCATGACTGAATCTATAAATGAAATAAATTCTAAGATTATTTGGTGACGAAAACATTTATAATAAATTTCGAATGACTAAACAAAAGAGTTTAATATTTGAAGAACACATATATGAATCAAAAACAATTACAAATACCATCATATATACAAATTCATCCCTAGCTCTACTAGAAAATTAGTTACACATATTGAAAATATGCAACAAAAATTCTTCAAGGGATAATATGGAAGAGCCAACCATTATTTTCTTCTCTCTTCTTTGGTTTTTCTTTTCTTTTCTCAAGCTCTCAAAAACAATGTATCTTCCAAGGCATCCAAGCACACTAAGCATGGTCTTAGAACACACACCCCTCCCTTCTATTTATAAGCATCCTTCATGCAAGTTGTCATGACAAAATCATCACAATTTCAACTTGTTTTGCCATGTGCCATTCTTGAATCCAAGTGATTTGTGAGTTGTCATTTTGATCATTTGTTTTCCCACCATGCATGAGCTGGATTTTGCTTGTAGGTTGAGTGTTTCAATTTTGCTTCTCTATCTATTAGTTGTCTTGTATGACTTAATATCTTGTGGTCAAATAATTTGTCTTGAAGAAACTTGAGTGCACTTCATCTTGTATCTGAATTGATCATTGAATTTCTAAGTTGGTGTAGGAGTGCTTGCTAGAAAATATTATGATAACATTTGGATTTGATGCAAGTGGCTGAAAAATATCCAGGAACGTCAAGTGCAGGTGCGTCCACTTGATTGTCGATTTTGTCTTAGATTGAGTGGATATCTCTTCAAACACAAAACATAAAAGTTATAGATATTTCTCTTGCGGTTCTAGATCATCTTGAATCAGCTCAATCGGAGATTGGATGAGAGAGTTATGCCCATTTTACGAAAAGATGTCAGAACTGTCTAAAATTCCGCAATTATCTTCATTTGCTCCTAATGTCTCCATTTGTGTCCTAAATCAAAATATAAGAATAATGAGTATATTTAGGCATCAAATAAGAATAAAGTTTTAAACATTAAGAGAGGAAAATATGGCATTTTATATTCTCATCAATATATTAAATCATGCTTATATCTATCTCAAGATAAATGACCATTAATTTTATTAACATGAGTTATATCCATTGTTTTCTCATTTCTTTTAGTATTTAAATAGAGTATTTAGAGTGCATTTTTGTGCACTCATCACACCCCCCAACTTACTCATTGCTAGTCCCTAGCAATTTTCATGCAAAATGATGAGAAAGACCAAAGAAAATCACACATAGGGGCCATCAAGACACATTTTTCAAATTTACATATCAAAACAATCTTAGAAATTCAATAACCCTTTCACAAGTAATTCAAATATAGCAATCCACAGAGTGTGTATGTGTTCCAAACTATTTTTATCAAATCAAAAGTTTCGACACATGCAACATTAGAATATCTTAAGCAAAAAGGTTCAACTCCATAACTCATGGGTATAGAAGTGTTTCATGTATGGGTTCTCTCTATGGAGTTGACAAAGGTGTACATTTACTCTCATGGAAATTTAGCCAATTATATATAAGTAACAAGTAAACATTGATCTTATGATAGGAATACTAACAAATGAGATTTCCACCATTCTTTCCACAAGCATACTTAGGATCGGAAAAATCAACACAAAGGGTTGTAATGTGGTTTAGGGTTGGGGTTTATAAGAAGAAAAGGTGAAGAGATTTCAAAAACTTCCAAGTATACACAAAAGGGAATCTGTTAAATTTTTCAGTAGACTATACTTTCCTTTTGATTGTACTTTTCAATTTTTTAGATTTTTGACTAAGTACACTTTTCCATCTTCTTTTGCCACTGGTGTCTTCGCAATTTGATGAACTCTTTCATGAATAATTTGATGGACACATCTAGCACCATGCCATTTTTGTCATGGTTTTTTTTTTTTTTTTTTTTTTTTTTATGATAATTTCACACCTAGTACACACTTGGAAGTAAAATGGTAGGAAAATATAGTGTATAAGCTATACTCCAATGTGGAGAGGTATGGATGATGTAGATATGAAAAGAAAAGGCCATATGTGTATATTGGCTCAAAATTGGCTGCTAGGGATCTATGATGAAAAGGCTCAGCTTGAAAGGCTCAAACGTTAATCCTAAGTTGACTTTCGTCATATCCCAAGTATATCCACCATCTTACCACAAACCATGTAATGATATTCTCAAAAGAAGTGTCAAATTCAACAGATCAATGGATACTTATCACAATTTCTGTATTTGTAAGCTCTCAATTCTCACAAAATTCACATGAATACTTGAGCAAAATAATTCTTTAGTTACATGTGTCAAATCACCATATTACCACAAAGTTTGGAGAAGTGCATAAATGGCTCTGTGGATGTTTTAGCAAAATGATTTAAAATGGGTTTGTTGAATTCACCAAGATGGTTATGAATGAGCATGAGTATCATGTGTGAAAAGATGCCTGTGTGAAAAAATTTGGCAATTTTTTTTATATATTGATTGAAATATGCCACAGAATTTAAATAACAGATTTGTATTCCCACCCCCCAACTTAAATGAAACATTGTCCTCAATGTTTAAGAATCAGAATTGAATAACTAAATAGGGTAGAATACACCTGATGTGGGATGTGGGTGGCTTGCTTGGCATCAAAGATGGTATTTGTCAAAATAAAATTAACCTGTAACAAAATAAAGTAAACAATAAACAAAAATAAAATGAACGAAAATAAAATAAAAGAAAAACATACCTGGAGATGGTCAAGATTGATATACTGGGTCCATAAGTGGAATGTCTTCCACTTCTGGAATTTGTCTATCAATTAAGATTTTGAGGCGTTGACCATTTACTTTGAAGATACATCCATCTTTTAGATTTTCTATTTCTACCGCCCCATTTGTGAAAACGTTTTTTACTATAAAAGGGCCGGTCCATCTAGATCGAAGTTTTCCTGGATGCTTATGGAGTCTTGAATCATATAAAAATACTCGATCATTAGGCTTAAATGTTCTTCTCAAAATATTTTTATCATGAAATACTTTCATTTTAGCCTTATAGATCTTGGAGTTTTCATAAGCATCATTTCTCAATTCTTCTAATTCCGTCAATTGGAATTTTCTAAATTTTCCTGCTTTTTCCAAGTCAAAATTGAAATGTTTAATGGCCCAATATGCTCGATGCTCGAGCTCCACGGGCAAATGACAAGGTTTTCCAAAAACAAGTCTATAAGGTGACATGCCTAAGGGAGTTTTGAAAGCTGTACGGTAAGCCCAAAGCGCATCGATTAGTCTCAAAGACCAATCTTTCCGATCCGGGTTGACCGTTTTTTCTAAAATTTGTTTAATTTCCCTATTCGCAAGTTCAACCTGTCCACTTGTCTGAGGGTGATATGCAGTAGAAAGCTTATGTATCACCCCATATCTTTTCATTAAAGCTTCAAAAGAACGGTTACAAAAATGCGTACCTCGGTCACTAATGATAGCACGTGGGGTACCAAATCGAGATAATACATTTTCTTTGAGAAACTTAATTACCGTCCTGTTATCATTGGTCCTGCAAGGTGCTGCCTCTACCCATTTTGACACATAATCTACTGCCACAATAATATATAAATATCCAAAAGAAGGAGGAAATGGTCCCATAAAATCAATGCCCCAACAGTCAAAAATTTCAATTACCAAAATTGGGTTTAAGGGCATCATATTACGACGGGTCATAGCTCCTAACTTTTGACATCTTTCGCATGAGCGACAATAGATATTTGTATCTTTAAATAAGGTGGGCCAATAAAATCCACACTGCAGGATTTTTGCAGCGGTTTTCTTCATTGAAAAGTGGCCACCACAAGCTTGGGAATGACAAAATTCCAAAACGCTTGCAATCTCTTCATCAGGGATGCAACGCCTTAAAATTTGATCAGGGCAGTATTTGAAAAGGTAAGGGTCATCCCAGTAGAATTTTCGTACCTCAATCATGAATTTCCTTTTGTCTTGGGTACTAAAATCCTTTGGTATTTCACCTGCAGCTAAATAGTTCACAATATGAGCAAACCATGGTAGAGAAGTAATAGAAAGTAAATGCTCATCGGGAAAATCATCTTTGATTGGTATGTGGTCAGAAGTGTCCTCGAATGTGAGTCTAGAAAGATGGTCTGCCACTACGTTCTCCACTCCTTTCTTGTCTTTGATGGTGATGTCAAATTCCTGCAAAAGCAAAATCCATCGTATTAATCGTGCCTTAGCATCCTTCTTTGTAAAAAGGTACTTAAGGGCTGCATGATCTGTAAAGATAATGATAGGAGAACCAATCAAATAAGCGCGGAATTTATCCAAAGCAAATACTACAGCTAACAACTCTTTTTCAGTGGTGGAGTAATTCATTTGTGCATTATTTAGAGTTCGACTAGCATAGTAAATGACAAAAGGTTTCCCTTCTTTTCGTTGTCCAAGAACAGCACCTACAGCAAAATCACTAGCATCACACATAATTTCAAAAGGTAAATTCCAATCAGGTGGTTGCATTATGGGTGCTGAAGTAAGCTTGCCAATTAATGTTTTGAAAGCCTCTTGACAGGCTTGTGTCCATTCAAATGGGGCATCCTTAGCTAGGAGGTTACATAGTGGTCTAGATATGGCAGAAAAATTCTGTATGAATCTCCTATAAAAACCCGCATGACCAAGAAATGATCTTATATCCTTGATTGTTCTAGGTGTAGGCAATTTAGAGATTAATTCAACTTTTGATTGATCAACCTCCATTCCTTTGGAAGAAATAATATGCCCTAAAACAATACCTGAAGGTACCATAAAGTGACATTTTTCCCAATTTAAAACCAATTCTTTTTCTTCACAACGAGTCAGTACTCTTTCTAAACTCATTAAACATGCATCAAAAGAAGATCCAAAAACAGTCAAGTCATCCATAAAAACTTCCATGCACTTTTCAACCATATCACTAAAAATACTCATCATGCAACGTTGAAAAGTAGCTGGAGCATTACACAGTCCAAATGGCATTCTGCGGAAAGCATAAGTACCGAAAGGACAAGTAAAAGTAGTTTTATCCTGATCTTCTAATGCAATTTCAATTTGATAATAACCAGAATAACCATCCAGAAAGCAATAAAAAGGATGACCAGCCACCCGCTCAAGAATTTGATCAATAAAAGGAAGCGGAAAATGGTCTTTTCGTGTGGCGGCATTTAATTTTCTGTAATCAATGCACATCCGCCAACCAGTCACCAGTTTTGTAAGGACTAACTCTCCAAGGTCATTTTTTATCACAGTTACTCCTGACTTTTTAGGAACAACCTGCGTAGGACTTACCCATTTACTATCAGCAATAGGATATATCATTCCTGCATCTAATAGTTTCAATACTTCATTTTTCACAACTTCTTTCATTGTGGGATTAAGTCTACGCTGGGGGTCTCTTCGAGGATTAGTTCCTTCCTCTAAATTTATTTTATGAGTACAGATTAGGGGACTAATGCCTTTTATATCAGCAATACTCCATCCTAGGGTTGATTTATATTTGCATAAAATCTGAATTAATTTCTCACCTTGGGACTCAGATAATTCAGATGAAATAATAACAGGAAAAGTATCACCTGGACCAAGGAAAACATGCTTTAAACCCTTAGGTAGGGATTTTAATTCAACTTTAGGGGCTTCCCTACTTGAAGGAATCTGTCTTTCTCTTTTTTCAGGCAACTTCTCAAACTTTGGTTGCCATGCCTGTGTGCTATAATCATGAGTTCTGTCAAAAATAGCACAAATGTCAAATACATCAGATGAATCACTTATAGGATTAAATTCAGAATTAACAATAAAGTATTCAAGGGGATCTGAGTCATGAGTTGTAAGAACATCCCTTTCTATAAGTGAGTCAATCATGTATGTCTGATGACACTCGACATCCTCTTCTGGCTGTTTTGCAATATGAAAAATATTTACCTCAAGAGTCATATTGCCAAAAGAGAGTTTCATCAATCCATTTCTGCAATTGATAAGAGCATTAGAAGTAGCAAGAAAAGGTCTACCTAAAATTAATGGAATTTTAGAGGTGGTTTCTACAGCAGAACTAGTGTCTAGAATTAAGAAATCAACAGGATAGTAAAATTTGTCAACTTGAATTAAAACATCCTCTACCACACCCCGTGGTGCTCTAACTGAACGATCAGCCAATTGCAATACCACAGAAGTTGGTTTGATTTCTCCCAATCCTAATTGCAAATAAATAGAATATGGCATCAAATTTACACTAGCCCCTAAATCTAGCAAGGCCTGTCCAAGCTCATGATTGCCAATGTTGCATGTGATGGTTGGACATCCAGGATCCTTGTACTTAGGGGGAATCCGCTGTTCAATTAGAGCACTAACTTGCTCTGTCAAGAATGCAGTCTTCTTCACATAATGCTTCCTCTTAACTGTACACAAATCTTTGAGAATTTTTGCGTAAGTAGGAACTTGTTTAATTACATGCAAAAGAGGAAGATTAATTTTTACCTGTCTAAGATTTTCCAAAATATCATTGTTATGATCTAGAGTTTGTTTGCTTGACTTTAATGCTTGAGGAAAAGGTACCTTACCAGGATTTTTTGTTACCGCAGGTTCCTCAGGTTTTGTTACCTCAAGTTCTTTGGGAAGCTCAGGACTGCTACTATCTTGATCTTTCTCTACATCCTTTTTTTTGTCTATTATTGGATCACGTAGAGACTTACCACTTCGTGTCACAATGGCGTTTACGTCCTTCAGATCTCCTTGTGCCATATGTTGACCATGAGGTACAGATTGAGTTTGGGAAGGAAACTTACCTTTCTCATTCATAGTCAATGAACTCATTATTTTAGACACCTGGCTCTTGATTTCCTTATTTTCTTCGACAACCTGCATAATCAAAGATTCAAATTTTTGATTAGTCTTACCCTGTATTTCAATAAAAGTATGCAAAGTATCTTCTAAAGAATTTCTAGAAGATTGAGGTGCATGGTATGGTGCAGGATATGATCTAGAGAGTTGTGCAGGCTGTTGGTTTTCAGACTTCCAGCTGAAGTTGGGATGATTACGCCATCCTGGGTTGTAGGTTTCAGAGTAAGGTGTGAAGGGCTTTTTGTACATACCTAGAGCATTACTTTGTTCCTCATACATATCATTCATGTTAGTATGTGTAGGACACTCTTGGGAATGATGATCTATCCCACCACAGACAACACATGGCCCAAAAGATTCTGCATGATTAGCCGTGTGTGTTGGTTTTGAGTTTTTAGTTTTCAATAACTCTAATTCTCTGGTGAGCATTTCAACCTTAGCCTTAAGGTTATCCTCCTCCCTTAGATGGTAAATACCACCACTCAAGTTTCCTGTAGGTCGTGACCTGTTTGTGCTATCAGTAGCACTAGGTCCAGTCCAAGTATGAGCTTTTTCAGCAAGCTCATTGAGGTACTCTATGGCCTCATCGGGATTTTTTTGTAAAAATTCTCCATTGCACATCATTTCCACGAATTGACGTTCCCTGGGCGTAAGGCCTTCATAGAAATAACTCACTAAGCGCCAATTCTCATATCCATGGTGGGGACACATACTCAGTAATTCTTTAAATCTTTCCCAAGACTGGTACAAAGTCTCACTATCCTTTTGTGCAAAGGTAGAGATTTGTCTTTTTAAAGCATTAGTCTTATGTTGGGGAAAGTATTTATTGAAAAACACTTGAGTCATCTCACTCCATGTTCCAATAGACCGTGGTCTTAGTGAGTACAACCAACTCTTAGCTTTATCTTTCAAAGAAAAAGGAAAGAACTTTAGCCTTACCGTTTCGTCAGTGGTATTTTGACCGTGAAATGTTGCAACTACTTCCTCAAATTCCCTAATATGAACATAGGGGTTTTCATTTTCTAGACCATGGAAAGTCGGAAGTAATTGTATCATTCCCGTTTTAAAATCTACATGACGAACATTAGGTGAGAACATAATACAGGATGGTGTGGCTGTTCGTGCGGGATGAAGATAATCTTGGAGGGTTCTAACAGGTTGGTCCACGTGTTCACTCATCGCGTCAGAATTGGAAGAATTATCAAACAAGCGATTAGAAAAATTAGATTCTGAATCTGATTCTAGCACGGGTCTACTAGCAAACCGTCCAAAAGCGTCTCTGTACCTGCGCATGCAAAGTAAAGAAAAGCGTAATACTGAAAAAAAAAATAATTACGAAAATAAAACTAAAATAAAATAAAGATGCAGAAAGCTAAAAAGAAAATGAACGAAGCTACCGCTCTTTTTTTTTTTTTTTTTTTTTAACAAACTACTAAAAAAAACTACAAATTCTTTTACCGTCTCCCCGGCAACGGCGCCAAAATTTGGTTACGCCCAAAGAATAATGCGGTCGTTTGCAGTATAGCTTTGGGGTGTCGATTCCACAGGGAGATGGATTGAGAAATTGAAGAACAGTAACAAAATTAACAAAAAGATTTAGATGAGTGCGAAAAGTAAAGCATCGGGAATCCTTTGTATATAATTGGTATTTTAATTATTTTCGATTCATTAATAACTCAATTGAAAATTCTATGTCCAAATTTTCAATCGGAAAATAAAACATTAATAACCAGATTTAAATCAAATGTAATCTTTCGAAAAATCATTCGTCACAATATAAGAACAGGAATTGTTATCGATATTAAAGAAATTCAACGTCGACAATATACTCGTAGAGCAATATTGCAGCAGAGAATTAAATTAAGATAGATAACCAATTGAACCAAACATAATCAAAGGATTATTGCATTTAATAGAAAAAGCATGACTGAATCTATAAATGAAATAAATTCTAAGATTATTTGGTGACGAAAACATTTATAATAAATTTCGAATGACTAAACAAAAGAGTTTAATATTTGAAGAACACATATATGAATCAAAAACAATTACAAATACCATCATATATACAAATTCATCCCTAGCTCTACTAGAAAATTAGTTACACATATTGAAAATATGCAACAAAAATTCTTCAAGGGATAATATGGAAGAGCCAACCATTATTTTCTTCTCTCTTCTTTGGTTTTTCTTTTCTTTTCTCAAGCTCTCAAAAACAATGTATCTTCCAAGGCATCCAAGCACACTAAGCATGGTCTTAGAACACACACCCCTCCCTTCTATTTATAAGCATCCTTCATGCAAGTTGTCATGACAAAATCATCACAATTTCAACTTGTTTTGCCATGTGCCATTCTTGAATCCAAGTGATTTGTGAGTTGTCATTTTGATCATTTGTTTTCCCACCATGCATGAGCTGGATTTTGCTTGTAGGTTGAGTGTTTCAATTTTGCTTCTCTATCTATTAGTTGTCTTGTATGACTTAATATCTTGTGGTCAAATAATTTGTCTTGAAGAAACTTGAGTGCACTTCATCTTGTATCTGAATTGATCATTGAATTTCCAAGTTGGTGTAGGAGTGCTTGCTAGAAAATATTATGATAACATTTGGATTTGATGCAAGTGGCTGAAAAATATCCAGGAACGTCAAGTGCAGGTGCGTCCACTTGATTGTCGATTTTGTCTTAGATTGAGTGGATATCTCTTCAAACACAAAACATAAAAGTTATAGATATTTCTCTTGCGGTTCTAGATCATCTTGAATCAGCTCAATCGGAGATTGGATGAGAGAGTTATGCCCATTTTACGAAAAGATGTCAGAACTGTCTAAAATTCCGCAATTATCTTCATTTGCTCCTAATGTCTCCATTTGTGTCCTAAATCAAAATATAAGAATAATGAGTATATTTAGGCATCAAATAAGAATAAAGTTTTAAACATTAAGAGAGGAAAATATGGCATTTTATATTCTCATCAATATATTAAATCATGCTTATATCTATCTCAAGATAAATGACCATTAATTTTATTAACATGAGTTATATCCATTGTTTTCTCATTTCTTTTAGTATTTAAATAGAGTATTTAGAGTGCATTTTTGTGCACTCATCAAAGACCTTGCCCCAACTTACCTCAAACAACACGTTAGCCTTAAAGAGTCGTCTGAATTGCCTGCTATCAATTTGGCATTTGCTAACCCTTATCAAACCCCCAAGAAGAACATTACTCCAACTAAATCAGAAAAGGCTTCAACTGACCTAGCAGACCACATCAACTCCCTGGACCAGTTCCTTTCCAACCAAGTTCAAGCATTGGCACAAGTTAAGAAAACTGCTAGGTGGAAGAGGAGAGCTAGGATAGCCTGCTTTGAATCTGAGGAGATGGGCCTGGGGGACGTAAAGGTCCTACCTGCAGGCACAAAACGCATCACAAGCCCATCACAACCCAGCAAACTCAAGAGGCCCAACAAGAGAAACAAATCTAAGTCCATTGTTACCAACTTAATAGACAAGGTGAATGCTGTTGAATAGCCTCACCAAGCCTAATGACTTGCCTAAGTTAGAACTGTAGGGGACTTGGGAACCCCACTACAGTTCATAACCTCCACCTCATGGTGAAGAAAAAGCTCCCAACACTTGTGTTTCTCATGGAAACCAAGTGTAACCAAAGGCAGATTAAAGCTATCAAAAGAAAACTTAACTTTGACAACAGCTTTGTTATCGAGAGTAAAGGATTAAGTGGAGACCTTGCCTTCTTGTGGTGAGATGAAATAGAAGTTGGAGTCCACACTTACACCCAACACCATATCTCTCTTGCCATTAAAGAACTTGATACTGGACAAGAGTGGATCCTTACTGGTTTTTATGGTCATCCCTCAATAACTCAAAGGAAGGATTGTTGGCAATTACTACAAGCCATTAACCCTTGTCCTCTCAAAGGTTGGCTGTGTGTTGGAGACTTTAATGAGTTACTCCACTTTGGTAAAAAGTTTAGAGGTCCCTCAAGACCAGCCAGTCAAATGCAAGCCTTTAGAAAAGCTATGGATACTTGTGGACTCTCTAACATGGGTTACTCTGGGAATAAATACACCTGGACCAATAGTAGGCAAGGTAGTGCCTTCACAAAAGAGATGCTCGATAGAGCTCTATCCAACACTCACTGGGCCTTTAAATTCCCCTCTTCCTATCCGAAATACACTCAGACAGTGTCGAAAATGCCAAGGAACTCCAAAATCGATGTCAGACAGCGCTGATGAGGGAGTCCAACACTAACCAGAGGCACCGAATCACCAGAACAGAACCAAAGGCAAGCACAGATGCCGCCGACAACCCAAAAGAGAGAAGCCCGAGAGAAAAAAAATTCGAAAAATTCGTAAATCTAGAAACCATCTCTTGATACCAGGTCAAATGGATTGAATAGCTCATCTGTGAGGGTTTCCTCTCATTATATAGGCATGAATGTGCAATATATAAGACTAGAATCAAGCCTAAATTACAGCTATCAAATCTGTTTATACAAAAGGAAACTATGCTTATATACAAATTCTGACTAAATAGGAAAATATATATGTACAAGGGAGCGTATCATGGTGACATTCCCGAGTTCAAGTCCTTCCTGTACTTAGTTGATACCACTGTCCATTGTTGGTATCCTTTGAATGGTTGCAGTCCCAGTCTCACTAGAGGGATAAGCCCTTTCAGTTTGAAACTTGTTGGCAACTCAAAGAGGAATGTTACAACTTAGTGGAGGAAGCTTGGTCCTCCCCAAGGATGGCACCAAACAAACTTAACTATGTGAAGGAAGGCCTCTTGCACTGCCAGCAGAAATTACAACAATGGAATAAAGAATCACGAAACTCATCAGCTAAGACTCTTAACTGTTAAATACTTTTGAATTGGGTCGATTAATTGGACTCATAAAGTTGTCTGAGAAGGCTGACGTGGTCTCAAAAACGCTTCCAAGTGTAAAAGTGTTAAGTTGTATTCAAGGAATGGTCCAGGATCGTATTCCACAGGGACAAGAGATTATCAAAGTATTTATGGAATTCTAATATATAAAAAAAAAGTATGTACCAAAAATAAAAGGAAATGAAATGTGAGATGTTTTTGTGATTTTCCCTTTTTTATATATGTATAAAAACTGAGAAAGTGATATTAATTAAAATGAAAAGACCTTTGAGATTTTGCTAACAAAATTAACACTATCCTAAACTAAACTTAACTGGAATATAAAGTAGAAATGAAATTGTTTTAACTATTAAATGAGCAAACTAATAAACACTTGAGTTGGGAGCGGAACTTTCCTGTCTCATTTTCCAGCTAATATCTCAACTAACAATCCAGTCCAGGCATTGATAGTCGGTAAATAGAAAGATAATGTTCAAGTTATGCAACATTCCCCTAAAGGATTTACTGTCATACTAGCTGCAACACGTTAACAAGCAAAGGGAGAAAGCCCTGCCCTGATATTTCTCAAGCATTTGTTGTGCCTTACTTCGACAACAAATCAAGAAAGAAAAACAAGACAATAATCTGTTATCAAATCAAATCCAGCTATGTAGAAAATAAATATAACATTTAACACCGAAATATCACATTAAACTAGAATCCGAGACAAATTAAGTCTTACTCCACAACCCAAGCTTCGGATTTAGCTACACATAGTGTTTCTAACAAGTGAAATAAACGCAAATAACTCCATAATAGATGCTGAGAAAATACCCAAACAAAGTAAACCCTAGAATGCGAAAATCTGTCTCCAACAGAACAGGAAGAAAAGAAAATGGAATCAGGAAAAACAGAGACCCCTAACCCGGAATCTTCTCCCCCTTTTATACCCCTAGGCACACCATTTCTTCTCTCTCCAAGCCGTTAAACCCATCTTGCGCGAACGACCTCTTTCTCTTCTCTCCCTTCTCGCGTCGCTTGGCTTTGTCGCTGCATTTCTAGACGTTTCTCGCAATCGTATAAGTCTATTTTCATCCTTAGGTAACCTTCTAAAGCACGTTGGGTCCTGAGCTTCACACGTCGGTTTTAATTCCTCACAACAAAGTCACAGACCACACTTAAATGAATTCACATAGGCGGGCTTTAAGCTTAAGTATGGGACATGGGCCTTAGTTGCAAGTAATGGACATGGACCAAGTTGTAATGTGCATTCAGGTCTTTGAATCTCAATTATGGACTTGTGGGCCACCTGCAATGAGTCATTCACAACTTTGAATTAATCTAATTGTTAACCAATCCAAATAGCATTATCCCATAGTTAGGGGCAAAAAACTATTTCACATTTTCAAAATTAATTAATTCACATTTCTTAATTAATACTCTTATTTTAACACATGAAATTCGTTTAACCCAATGAATTAAGAGTATCAATTAAGCATAAATGCCCATTTATCAAAGGCTCAGGGTAAAGATTGAATCTTGAAAAAACATTCATCATTTTCAGCAAAAATACCCCCAAGTTGGCTCAACAATACATCCTCTCCATTGCTGGTTTAAGGTCTACTTTGCCTTATGAGAAATACCTTGAATTTCCTTCTATGGTTGGCTCACATCGATACAACTCCTTTAAGACAATCCTTGACTCTATTATACAGAGGATTGTCAGCCATAAGGTGAAATTATTGTCTCAAGCTAGAAAAGATGTTTATATAAAATCAGTCCTTCAATCTCTCCCCACATACACTATGTCAGTATTCAAACTTCCCCTTTCTCTGCTTAAAGACATCAACAACACTATCAACAACTTCTGGTGGGGTCAATAGTCCAAGGAACATAGGACACATTGGATATCATGGAAGAAATTGGGCAAACCGAAATCTGAAGGTGGTATGGGGTTTCGCGATCTAGAAATCTTCAATAGAGCAATGTTGGGCAAGTAATACTGGAGACTAATGCAACACACTGATACTTTAGCTTCCAAAGTTATAAGGGCAAAGTACTATCCCAATTCCTCCTTTCAAGATGCCAAACTAGGATAAAAATCCTATATTTGGAAGAGCTTTTTATTAGCCAAATCTCTAGTTGTGTTAGGCTCTCACTGGCAAATTGGGACTGGTATGGAGATAAGGATATGGCATGACAAGTGGCTCAAGCACCCTCATCCTAACAAGGTTTTTAGTCCACTCAGAATCTTAGACCCCCTGGCTACAGTTTCATCCCTCATTGACTCTGCTTCAAAGACATGGGACACAACTTATTTAGGAGGTTCTTGAACCACAGGAAGTAGCCATTGTTTTTCAAACTCCCATCAACAGCCTTAATAGCAGAGACAAGCTAATCTGGAATGGCACCAAGGATGGGGAATTCTCTATACGAAGTGCCTACCATTTGGAATCCTCACTAACCTCTGCTGGTACCAGTCTAGGCCTCAGCAACTCTCCATTCTAATCTGTATGGCAGTAGCTCTGGCACTTGAAAATCCAACCAACGGACATAAATTTCTTATGGAGATCTTGTCTTGAATCTCTCTCAACTCGAGCCAACCTTTACAAGAAAAGAATCTTGGATAACTCATTATGCCAAATCTATAAGCAAGAAGAGGAAGATATTGTTCATGCCATTTGGACCTGCATTGCTGCCAAAGATGTCTGGAGTTTATGCTCCAAAAGTTTACAGAAGTGCTCTCTCCCTCACCAAGCATGCCAAAAGTTTACAGAAGTGCTCTCCCTCACCAAGCCATGCTTCTATTGTTTGCTGCCATCCTACACTCCATGGATCCTCTGACCACGCATGAATTTGCAATTGTAGCTAGACTGTTATGGCTTAAAAGGAACAACTTTGTCTTTAAGGGCTCACTAAGCCATCCAAAGCTTATCATTAAAGAGGCTCGAGGCATCCTAGGCACTCTTAATGAGGATTCAACCAACTGCCCTCCTCCAGCAAAGCTATTGTGTTCCTCTCCTGACGTTTGGCAAGCACCTCTATCAACATGGTTCAAGATGAATTGGGACAGTGCAACTGATAAAGTTCATAGCTTCATTGGTGTGGGAGTTATTGTAAGGGACAGTGAGGGATAACTTATAGCTACTATGTGATACAAGCATCACCTCTTCTCCAATCCTCTTTCTTGTCGAGGCATTTAGAGCCCTTCAATGTGTACAATTTGGTCTGGAAATAGGCCTATCCCAAGTGATCCTTGAATGAGAATCCCTTCAAGTCATCCAAGCATTGTGGAATATCTCCAAGAGCAACACAAGTGCTAGTATGTTTATCCATGAGACACAACAAATACTTTGTAATTTTGCCAAGTGTGACATTTCTCGTGTTAGGAGAAATGGTAACGTCCCAGCTCACTTATTAGTAAAAGCTTCTCTTTCCATAGCTGATAAACATGTAACTTTGGAGGATTGTCCTTCATGTATCTTTTTGATAATTCAATAGTATGGAAATGAGTGATTTCTCTCAAAAAAATTTAAAACCTCTTTACATGTGGGATCAATAACCATTTTCAACTCAATATTTTTTTATACGCGAGATTTACAATCTTTTTTTAATTTTTCACAAATATATTTAAATTTATCTTAATATCCTAATATATCTAAACTTATTTGAGGTGAGTTTCATAAAACTCATTCCACCATCTTAATTCATTATTATTCATAATAATTTTAACTCAACTTAATATCTAAATGGGGATTTAGTGTAAAGTATGAGATATTTTAGTGCTTTCACATTATGCTTAGAGCATCTCCATTCCACTCTTCAAATTTTTTCTCAAATATTAATTAAGAACTTCACTTATTAATTTTATTCATCTTCAAAAAAATCTCATACATTTCATTCTCTATACTTTCCCTCATTTATTAAAAAAACATTTTACCATTTTTTTATAACTTTATTCTCTCACCTTCATTTCCATTTACAACCTCTTATTATTTTGTCTTTTTCTAGTTTTTAATATTTTCAACTTCAATTAAACTCAACAAATTAAATATAATTATTTATTATGACGATACCTGATTTTAAAGTTACATGAGACGTCATTATAAAATAATATATTAAAATCGAAATTTTGGAATTTTTTTTTCTTCTCTAGCGTATAGTAAAGGAAAATTTAAAACAATACAAAGATAAAGAAAGAAAATAAAATCTAAATAAACCATAATTACAACTGAGTCTTTACATTAGTCAAAATTTATCAAAATACATTTAAACTAGCACAAACCAAGACATCAAAATAATAATAATAATAATAATAGTGGATTGTTCCATTTTGCGTTTACGTCTCTCAACATCAAATTCTAATATATGCCTACTTGTTTCGACCTCTATTGAGGTTTGTATTTTGTGAAGGTTGGTTTTTAGTTACATCATTGTCTTCTTTGCATGTTGGGCTACTTCAATAACAGAAGCTCTTGCAAATATTCACATTCGGCCTTGTGTATTAATATCTACGCGGACCTAGGCCCATAGAAGCCTCAAAAAGTCGATACCCCAGTGGTATGTCCGGGTCATACTAATAGAAAAACTTGCATGACTGCCCAACCTACACGATTGACAATGAACCAAGAAAAAAGAATTCAATTTGATATAGCAACGTCGAGTTTAATTTCTCGAACATTTGAAATATAAATTACATTTAAGAGAGATTTTGTTACCTTGTAGTTTTGGTAATCCAAAAATTGTCGTCCCTCATTTTCCTCAGTATGCGTGGTGTGGCATGCTTTAATACCATAGTAGTATATTGAGTATTTGACGCTAGAAATATTTCTTGAGTGTGAGGATGTGGCCATGCTCCCACTAGAGGCCGTCATATTTGGTTTGGATTTTTTTCAATACTTTAGGTTTATAAACAAAGGTTAAAAGACAGGGGCGAGCAATTATCCAACTTATAAATGTGTGGCTCAATAATCGAGACTCAAGTAAGTTTTTCAAAAATCACGGCATGCGAAGGCCAAATGCGTGCATGAACGGTTGCAAACCGTCAACCTTGATTGTCAAATAGTGGCCATCCGGGGTTCACAGATTACCCTGTCGTAGTCAATGGACCTTTGGCCTAACCACTATGAATGATTACCCCACTCATCATAACCTTACGTTAACTAGCAACAAATCATTCCTGATAAGCAAACAATAAATCACATCTTAGAGACATAAGAAATAGGGATACCGGCTATGGGAGTGTCTAGGTAAATATGCATATCCCAACAACAATCACAAAACATAGGTCTTAAATTTTACATAACATCCTCAATATAAACATGGGCTCAGTACGTGCACATTACAGCCCACTCACCTCTAGGCAAACAACAACACTTCAAGGGTCAATCAATGCCATGACACCAATGAAAAAAAAGGGTCAAGCAATTTCACGAAAACATGTAATAGTAATTTCAATAGCTATCAAATGGTTCAAACAATGCCATAGAACCAACCAAAGAGTGTTCAAAAAATAATTTGAACACAAATTAGATGCAAAAATAGACGGAAACAGACACCAATGTTTTCAATACATAGCTGAAACAGTCAAGCAATGCCACGACATCAATTAAAGAGTGTTCAAAAAATAATTTGGACACAAATTAGATGCAAAAATAGGTGCCAACAGGTACTAATGCCTTCAATACATATAAAAGGGGTCAAGCAATGCCATGGAAATAGTGCAATAGTGTTCAAAAATTACTTTGAATACAAATCAGATGCAAAAATAGGGGTTTGGTACCAATAATTTCAAGTTAAAATCAAAGGAGTTGAGCAATGCCATAGAAATAGCCCAAAGAGTGTTCAAAAAATACTTTCAACACAAATCAAATGCAAACACAGGAGATTTAAACCAATAATCTCAAGTTAAAATCAAAAGGGACATGCAATGCTACAGAAATAGCCTAAAGAGTATTCAAGTAGTATCAATAATTTCAATAGCCATCAAAGGGGTCATGTAATGCCACGGAAATACCCAACGAATGAAAACCCTAGGAAAGTGTCAAATGAAAACCCACATCAAGTCGGCTCAATCTCGATTACAAGCGAATACCCAACGAAAAATGCATGATTTCACAAGTTAAAATCTAAAGAAATCTCACGGAAATCGTGAGAGAGAGAGAGAGAGAGAGAGAGAGATACTCGTCGGCAAAATCCAAGAGGGAAGAACACTTACCGGCAAATGGAAGTGAAATCAGCGAACATGTTGTTGGTAGGGGATATTTCGATGGAGCGAAGCCGAAGTGGGAGCTCGGGATAAGGAAGGTGAAGCGTTGAATGGAAAGAAGGAGAGAAACTGTCTCGCGCATAGGAGGATTGGGGAATGAGATGAGGTGCTACAGTAGCCCATCAAAGATGAGGGGCTATTTTAGCCAATCTCATTCAGTACCTTCAAAATTTCCAAACTCCCCTCATAATAAGAGCATTGGCCAATGCAAATGCTCTTATAAGGTGCTCTAGTACATCTTCCATTCAGAATTTGGAAATTTGGCCCGGTTTGTGAACTTGAGGACTTCTAGAGCTACTGCCATGTCGGCATCAGTAGCAAACTTGATTTCTGGCTTGGATCTCGACCGTTGCTTCATGGACTTACCAATAAAAGCATTTGGTGAAAAAAAAAAACACAGAGAGATGGAAATCGAGAGGGAGGGAGAGAGTGACAAAATGGTGTATTTTCAATATTTTGCTACGTCAACCCACACTTATCCGATGCTTACATCTATCGACTGAATATAGAATTTTTCTTACTAAAATAGGGTCTTTTAGTTAACAATTATTGGTGTCAGAAAAGAAGTGATATGTTGACGCTCTACTAGACTTGCAAGTAGCAAAACTTTTAAGTCAAATGACCAAAATAATAGACGGATATTATTCAATTGAAGAAGATCCTTATCATTGTTAATTTTTGTAATGTTTTACGCAGGGAGGGATGAGGGTTAGTAGCCTTCTCGGTTGCATTTGAGGTGTGGAATTGGTATACCCTTAGCCAACTTCGCTTAGCAGTCGTAGTCTTCCCACTTCTAGAAGTTGACAAATCTTTTCATAGACAACTCTATTAATAAAACTCATAGGCTGAATTAGAAAATATTTATATTTAGAGTTATTTTATTCTGTATGTAGAGCGTACAATCTATATTATTTAAATGCAAAGATTAGATTTATGAAATTCAATTTTTAAAATTTCTCTTTCAAATGAAATTATTTGATGTAAGTACTTTATTAACTGTGTTATCCGCATTGACTTATAAATAGAATATTTTTTATATCCAATCCTTATCTTTGACCCTCTATTTCTTATATGGGGACTTCTACACATACACCTACATACCTCACACTTTATTTTATTTTAATTTTTTTTCAATTTTTTTAAAAATTTATTTTTCTTAAATAAATAATTTATTTTTACTCATTATTCATATTCTAAATGTTTTATAAAAAAAATTAAAAAAAATTAAAAAAAAAGATGTGGTGTGTGATGTGTAGGTATATGTTTAGAATTTCTCTTCTTATATAATCTAGTCGTTTTCTTTACTAAACATAAATTATAAACCAAGGAATTTAGTCCAAAGAGTGCTGCGTACCTGTCTTATGTTATGACATCTTTTGACTTTGTAGATGGTTGGTGTTGGCTGAGCACGTAAATTGTTCAATACGAGACGACACATTATTGAATTATTTTTATCCACAACTTGTCACCCAATTTTTATTTTGTACCCCAAAATCGAGTTTTCACAATCCATTTAAGATTGTACCATCAATTTTGCATCAATCTTAACCGTTAAAATCTTGGTTCTTACTCAAGGATGTAAATCAGCAATTATGATGTAAAAAATGGGTAACTACCACATTGTCTTCACCACATGGTTTGTAGGGCTTGAGATAGCACATGGGATCCAATACCCACCCATTTCAAGGACGTGGAAAGTCCTTAAAAGTGGTCCAGTATGTTGTAGTTTTATCTACTATTACTTTAAGCCACAACATCAAATAATGCAATTTAATGTTAAACACAACTCTTAAATATACAAGTTTTGTATAAATCTTTATAATAATGTAAGTTCTAGAACAATGTTACGTACTGTCCTCATTTGAGGACTATTTATGCAAGTCTAGTCAATTTTTGTTTTAATTTTTTTTAAAATCACAATAATATATCTCTCAAAATGTTATTTTTTTCTATATAATGAAGGTTTTGCACATGCAGTCTTCTAGTGAGATTGTAAAATAGAATTTCTCTTTTTATAAACAATTTATTTGAGACTTATACATTTAAAACTTATATATATCATTTCTCTTTAGAGATCCTCTCTTCAGTCTAGTTAAGTAGTAGGACTCTGCAAAAGTCCGACTATTCAACACAACACCGACACAATTGGAGCTTAGAGAAAACAAAGTTTTGATGTTTTATTGCATTTTTGGATGTAGCCAGAGTCAGAGCTGAATCTGGTTTTTGACCAACTTCTATTCCGAGTTTAGATTAATTCTACTCTACACCACAATGATCTTCCTCTGACTATGATACTAATATACGTAAGTTATAAAAATATGTATTATTTATATAGTAATCATATATACTCATTTTAAAGTCTTATAGCTTATATAGCTATATTCAATACCATATTAGTACGCGATGATTATTCTAGAATAATATAATTATTGTTATAAAACTAAAGAAATAAAACTACTACTATTGCAAGAAAGAAATATATATAAAAAACTCTTTTGAAACTCTCTGAAACTTTCTTCTCTCTCTATATATTTTCTTATGAATTTCATAATAACTGAAACCCATATTTATAGGCGTTGAAACTACTATGCAAGTTATTGTGCAAGACTTAAAATAATGGTGGTGGGGTCATTCACAAAATAATTAAGAGGGCGAGGGTCACCCCTAATAATTCATAACACTCCCTCTTGAATGACCACCTATAAATAATCTGCCTCGTTAAAACCTTGCCAAGGAAAAATCTAGTGGGAAGAAAAACTAATGGCGAAGGAAAAATGGTACAGTCTTTTTATGTATCCACAAGTATTTTAAGATTGCCTTATTAAAACCTTGCAAAGGAAAACCCAGTGGGACAAAATCTTAGCGAAGGAAAAAGAGTACAATCAGCACAAGTTTTCAAGATTTTTACTCCCCTTAGAAAGTGCATGACGATAGATTTTTGAGTCTTCACATTTTAATATTCTGCACAATTTTCTTGAATGTCGCAGTTGGTGATAGCTTCGTGAATAAATCTGCCAGATTATCACTTGATCGTATCTTTGATATATCCTTCTTTGATTTGAATGATAAGTAGCATTATCTTCGTATAAAATTGTTGGACTATCATTGATCATGGGAAGACTGCACTTTTCTTGAATATGTAGAATCATTGATCCCAATCAAAATACACTCTAAACTTGTTTTCATGAATTGCAATAATTTCTGAGTGATTTGAAAATGTAGAAGATAATATTTGGTTGACAGACTTAGTAGAAATCTGATACCTGCAGTAATACTTAAACTCCCCCTGATAATATGCATTAGTGTTTCAAGTAATAAGCAAACATTATTTCAGCATATATAATAGATTACGAATTAAAACATGATTTCCATCTAAATAATGCATTAGAGAGAACATGATAATTTTTTTATTTAAAATTTTCTCCCCCTCATTCGGCGTTATTAGGGAGAACTTGTTTATATACGGCGGAAATAACATTGGAAATCATCCATGTATGATAAAAGCTATAAAAACTTTGAGGTATAATATTATCGGTTTGGCGGAAAATCAAATTCGCTTGACATTGTTGACAAACGAAATCTTGAAGAGATTTGAAGGTTTCGAGTTGTTGTTTAAATATAAACAATTTTACCATTGGTTTACTCCAGCAAAAAAATCTCACATTCTTCATAGATTCAGTTGTTATTCATCCAGAACGATATTATGTCTGATAGAAATTCTAATGTCCCAGATTTGAACCATGAACCTTTTATACCTCAACCACTTATATTTTCTTCTGAGACTGTAAATACCATGATAGGAGCAGAGATATATCTTTCTAGTAAAACTGATCCTGAAATTGTTGCAGCATCAAGAACCCTCAGTGTTCAATATGCTGCCTCTCTTACAACTATGTCTCAGAGACTACTGGCGAGAACGAGTGAGGTTGATCATCTTAAAAATTAAATATCTGAGTTGCATCAAACGCTTGCAACTAAAGATATAAAAAATAAAGATTTAAGATAAGAAAACAAGGAGCTGAAGAAATTTGTAGACTAGTATTCTCGTGACCTGAAAACACGAGTAGAAAAGCTAGAATGAGAGAGAGCTCAAATACAAAGTCAACAACGGCATCTAACGGCAAATGTTCAACGTTTACAAGAAAATTGGGATAGCTGTAATTAATCTCGCTGGCTTTTGAAATTATGCATCCAGCATATCTTGTAAAGTGAGATTTGAAGAGATGATAGTTTGTTTTGTTCTTATTTTCATTTATATAAGAACCGTCTTTAGTTTCATATAGTTCGCATCAAATCTTCTTCTCATATCTATAACTCATCTATATTTGCATTCTTATTCTACACATTCCCAATGGCTTATCAATTTCCTTTCAATATTTCTCATGATCAACATATGAGGTATCCTTCACCTCAATTACAAGTTGTTCCTGCATCTTCCGCAGGTGCCATGTTGCAGCAAGCGAATGATCTGGCTAATAAGTTAGATCGTGAAGCCGTTTATGAGTTGGTGACTCTCGACACCCGATACTCCTCATCTATTGTCGGATTTTCCAACTGATTACAATCCAAAAATCGTGAGATTGAGGAGCTTAACGAGAAGGTTTCCGTACTTCAACGACTCGTTCAAGAGTCTGACAGAAAAATTGCAGACTTAAAGCAAGAGAATAATGATTTAAAATCCTTACTTGTCTCTTCATTTCGACTGCCTAATCCTTTAGATAAGGATGACATGTTGTTTTATGAAGAGCAAATGCATTTGAGAGATGAGGCTAGAAGTCTCAAATTCTTGTAACTCATCTATCAATTGAATAATAAGATCTTTCCTTTTCAAATGCATTCCTTGAATTTATAGCAGCCCTTGTGATCTCTTCAGGAGTTCTAACAAAGTAAATCATCAACGTAAACTGCAATAATGGCAAATCCGGGTTCTGATAAAACACATAGGCATATAGGATTATTTTCAAATCCTTCTTTCAATAGATACTCGTTGATTTAATTATACCACATGCGTCCGGATTGCTTTAACCTATATAAAGATTTTTGAAGCTTTATAAAGTACATACTCCTAAATGTACTTTGATTAGATGCTTCAAGTATCGTATATCTTTATATATGTAATGATCTAATGATCCTTATAAATATGCAATGACCACATTCATCAACTGCATATCTAATCCTTTTGTAATAAACAAATCGATTAAAAATATGAATGTGATTGCATTCATAACAAGGAAATATGTTTCCTCATAACTACTCTTGGGTTTCTGCAGAAAATCTTGTGCGACAAATTGTACCGCTCAATTTCACTTCTCATTACGCTTTCGTATAAATACTCACTTATATCTTATAGGCATTATACCCTTTGCTGTTTGGACAACAAGTCCAAATACCTCTCGCTTTGCTAGCGATTTTAATTCAGCTTCAATAGCTGATTTTCATTTTGGCTAATCATTTCTACGTCGACATTTTTCGACAATTATTGACTCACTTTCTTTATTACTTCTGGTAATGTCAAGTATTATCATATATGTTGTCGACAACAGTTTTATTTCTATCCAAAAATTTTCCAGTATTCATGAAATGTATTGAGATCTCATTGTTCCTCTCCAGGGGAAAAAATTTCATGAAACACCTCTACAGGAGGTTCCTCTTCAGGAGGTTTGTACTTTTCAGGAGTTTTCTCTTCAGGAGTTATTCTCTTCAGGAGTTACCTCTTCAGGAGTTACACTTTTCAGGAGTTACCTCTTCAAGAGGTTTTCTCTTCAGGAGGATTATTTTATACAAAAAACACGGTCTTTTCATGAGCATCGATTTTTTTTCTTTTGTGCACCAATAGGTCTTCAACGCTTCAGGCGTATCTTAGACTCATTTATTACTGTTTTAACAACTAGTCCTTCGAGGACTTTAATTCTTGCTTAAGTATTAACAGCAGTAATATATGATTTTACAATACTTTTAGTGTTAGTAAATACATCTTATAACTGATTTGCAACACTTTGCAAATAGGTAATCTTCTGAACTTCTAGTTCACATTCATTTATAAGAGGATCAAATTTAGACAGGGTTTTATTATCCCAAGTATTTTCTATCGTGCTTCAGGCACCGATATTTCATTATTTCAAAACATGATGAAATATTAATAAGCTTATATATAAAAGTTTAGTATAAGTAAATCAAGTGCTTGGCCGTACAATAGGTAGGTGACCACTGTTCAGTCATACCACATTTATGACAAACATCTCCATCTTTCTATGAATAATTATTCTGATGGCCTTTCCCTTTCTCTGAGTTGGATCACTTCTGGTGATACGATATATTTTTATCATCTTTAGTGTTGTCGCTTTTGGGACCAACACTTCTATAGTTTTTCTACCACGTCTACGCCCTTGATTCCTTTGAAAGGATGCACCGTTCACTTATGAGAATTGTGTAAATTCAATATCATTAATAGGACGTAACTGGTAATTTATTAATAAAAACTCATTATTTAGCTCAATCTCTGGAAGACAAAATAAAAGTTCAGAATATTTGTTGAACTTTCACTCTCGATATTGCTACTGCAGAAGCACATTTGAGATATGAAAAATAATATATGTTTTCTTTTAAATATCATCATCAGTGACATTTTCACTGCATAATTTTAATATTGAGCTGATTTTAAAGAGTGCAGAATATTCAATACTACTCTTAAAATCTTATAACTTCAGGTGTAATAAATCATAATAATCTTTTGAGAGGATTACATCTTCTGGTGTTCATATCTCTTTTTTAATTCATTTGACACAGTAAGATGATTTTTCATCTTGAGATATACAGCATGGTCCTTCAGGGACACATGATTTTCTTCTATGATTGTATCTCCCAAGTTCATCATCATATCCAAATGGATCTCATCAATGATCCTGGATAAATAACTTTTTCCAGAAATGTCAATAGTAATAAATATCAATATTTGACATTATATATATAAATTACAAAAATAAATCTGTGAATTTAAGAAATATATTCACATTATCATGAGAATAAAAGTAGAATTTTATCAAGTAATATTCAGCAATATTATCTTTAATATTTATTTCGAGGACTGCAAATAATATATTGAAAAACTTACTTGAAGTAGAAGACTACTAGTTTCAGTATCGGTAGAACCTCGTGCTGATAACGTGTTATAAAACTAAAGAAAGAAAACTACTACTATTGAAAGAGAGAAATATATATAAGAAACTCTTTTGAAACTCTTTTGAAACTCTCTGAAACTTTCTTCTCTCTCTATATATTTTCTTATGAATTTCATAACAACTGAAACCCATATTTATAGGCGTTGAAATTACTATGCAAGTTACTGTGCAAGACTTAAAATAATAATGGTGGGGTCATTCACAAAATAATTAAGGGGGCGAGGGCCGCCCCTAATAATTCATAACAATTATAATATTCTTTATTTAATGTTAATAGACTAATAGTCTAGTTCATGTACACATCATATTATCACTATGATAGTCAAGTATATTATTTCACTATCATACACAGTCAAGAATAATACACTTGACCAGTAGTTAACATGTATATTGTAACACTAGCACTTTATTATCTAGTATAATAATATGTAATTAGAAAAATGGTGTTTATTTTATATATAGAACAATTGTTAATAGTTATAAACTAAACATTATTAGTAACAGACCGTCTTCGAAACAATCCGACTGTTCTTATGACTTTATACATTACAAGAAAATTTTTTATTCATTGTCAGCTATTTTCTATCAAAATTAATCTATTTTTATAACATCCCGATTTTCGAGAGATTCGGAGGTTGATCTCAAATCACTAATAATCAACATTAACCAACTAAAGAACTTTCCAACATCAATCAGTTAATACCAAAATCTTCAATTAAAACATAACATTCACAAAATAAAACACTAATCAAATCCTCAACATAATGAGACTAACGAAATAAACCAAATGTCTCCATATGTCTAAACATAACTGTTGAAATAAGAGTTACAAAAGTCTTTGTAACCACCCAACACAGTCTAGAACATCGACAAAAATGAAATAACACCTATCGAAACTGAAGAGACGTGAGTGAAGATAAAGATCATTCTTAGAGATTTTCAGAGAACATGGATTTGGGGAAGAAGAGCTGTTCGGCAAAATTAGAAATGGAAAAGTAAGAAGCTTACCTCAGACGACGCTGTGCCACCTTCATGTGCATTAGTTGTGGGTTGGGTTTCGTCTAGAGTGGGCTGGGCCTAGGTATTACAGTTTTCGCAGTAAATAGTCATCTTCACTGTAAATATTCTATCACAAATACTCATTTTCTTGTAGTGATAAACAACCCTTAATTAGAATGCAACACAAGAGATTTTATAAAATATAAATTAGATAGATAATTTTTCATCTGATTACAGCCATTTGAGATGAGGAGCCCTTTACTCGTGCCTTACTACCTCTCGAAAGCAGACTGGTTTCTCATGTTGGCAAAACTAGACCACTGACGCATCGTGAAACACCAGACTGGATGATTCGGTGAGGTCAGGTTTGATTGAGATAACCCGACCATGGAGTGAACTACCAACCTTTACCTTTCCACCTAGCAAGACTGAGTTCATGAGAGTGTTTTGGATACTCTTGATCATGGCGAGGAGTTGAGAAATCAAAACCTAGTCCATGGAGGCCGTTATGACCTCGTTGCTGACGATGATGAGGATAATGTTGCTCGGTGGGTAGTAGGGTAGGAAGTTCGAGTTTATCCACTGGATCATCGAGTGGGATCAGACACCAGTGCCGGGATGTCACCATTGACGGTGCCAATGACAATGCCAATTCAGTGTTGGCAAGGGCCTTGATGATGGAGGGGTCCGAGCCTGACTTTTTCGATGGAAGTGGACTTGAGGAGACTCGTGGTTGCCTCTGGTGGTGAAAGGTTGTCGGCGACTTGGCATTAGTTAATGCCGATGAATGATTGAAAATATGTAACTCACAAAGATACGTGAATTAAAAGACCTTTTTAGTTTCTAGTTTTCTAGTAATTATTTTGATATAAATATCCCCAAATTTATTCTTATTGAAGTTAAAATTCTCAAGTTCCTATAGAAATTTAAAATTCCCAAGCTCAGTCGTCACAGTAGGAGGGGGCATCGATAAGATATGGTTTAAGGCTTGGCTACACGTACAACTGAAGATAGTAAGCCATTTATAGCATATCAAAGAGCATGAATCAACCCAAATGACCAAATATTACACGTTGGTATATCAGTAAATCTGCATAAATCAATGCATCCAAAATTCTTGAAATTTGTTAAAAGGAACCAAAATAATTCACCCAGTTGCTGGGTTGCAGTATCAAAGCTTTTACTCCCTAGTTTTTCCTATAGTAATGTAATTGTAACATCATGCATACTTGTCCAACAATTAATCTATGCTTGTGGATAGTTCTTTTTTGTTTTCTTTGTCCTGCAACACTAGAAAAATGATAAAAAAGAAAAAATCAATCAACCATCACCGTTGAACCCTGTGAACGAAAGTCCGCTTCAATCCATGACGAAGGAGGAACCAGGGGAGGCTTTAGTGAACTATAGAGGAAGGAATTCCACGTATAGATAGGTATTTGGTATATAAAATGGAGGAGTTACGTAGTGATCTTTAATTGGCCGAGAGCTATTATTTTAGAAGGAACATATATACGAACCGGTTATAAGATATTTTTAATTAGTAATTGGATATACTTATATTTCTATACTAGATACTAGTACATTAGTCGTTGTTAATAATCAATACAAACAATTAAACTCAATGTTTAAAAAAAATTAAAATTCATAAATAAATAAAAACTTAAGGTTAAAAAAAAGATTGAATTTAGGGTTTAAAACATAGAAGAACTTTAGGGTTTAGAAAAGAAATGAAAATCAAAAGCAAATCAGCCTTGTTGAAGCCCAAATTTAGGGTTGAAACGACGACGTTTCAATTACTATATCCACCACCTAATTCATTTAAAAAAGATGACATCGTAATTTGGATTTGAGAAAAGGGCATTATGTCTTAAATGACATCATTCAGACATGGGAACCTTAAATCTAACCCAAGCTCCGCAACCTCAAACTAACAGTCTTTCCCCACTATCTTATCCCTCGCTACGTTTGTAGATCCTGTCTTGTGTCTTGTCCAAGTTGTCCTCAACCTTTACTTGATGGCCTCCACTGCCCTTGTTGTCAGTTCCTCCTCATCCAGGCATCCCAATGTCATCTATCCCTTCTCGATACCATCTCTTTCATCGAATGTATGATTTGAATAAATTATCCTCTCTCCCTCTCTCTATCTCTATTTTATATTAGATTAGCTTGTAGACTTATATTTAGTGATGGTCTTAGGTTTAGGGACTCTAGTTTTTTAATAGAAGATTTTTTTTTTAAACTCGTTTTTAATTTGTATATATGCTTAAGCATGGATCTATATAGGAGGTGTTGCATTGCCTTAACTATTAGTTATTTAGTAATGGATATTTGATATGCATATTATCTAATGAATTTGATAAAAGTATATATACATTCTCTATTGAACAACTTGAGTTTTAGTAATACTTATAACAAAGAAAAAAGTGAGATTCTCTGCAGCTAGGGTGTTAGTAATATTATGACAAAGAAACAATGAGAATTCTCTGCATCTTCGATAGGCACTCCTGCTACCTTTCATTCAATCCCCCACCCTCCATAAGGTATTAACCAAGAATAGGTATGAAGTATGTGATCCCATCACAAGAGTGCCTGATTATGATCCCAATGAACTTACGAAAACTTGTAACCATTGTGAGAGGTTGTGAAAACGCTATCGAAAAAGTTATGTCACTTCACCCATGAGAAAACAACCTTTACCTAAAAATTGTAAGGGTAAAGCTGCATTAGATAAGAGTCAACAATTCTTGGTCCTGAAAGTAGAATGTGGAGGAAAGGAAGAGGAGAGAAATTTTAGAATGAAAAGTATAATGAGATAAAAAGGGCTACCATTGTTAGGATGAAGATAGTAGATGAGTTGCCATTTATGAATGTTGAGGGCCAAGGTTTTGAGACTGTATTAAAATCCTTGATCCTAGATTTTCTATTATTTCTCTTTTTAGAATAATGAGGGATTGTATGAAGCTATTCTTGATGAAGAATGGTATCTTATTGATAGTAATTGGATGTTGCATAAATGAATAATTTCATTTACTTAGATTATCATTAAAAAATGGGTAACAATTGGGAGGGAGGTTGGAGGAGTGTATATTTAATTGAAGCATTGATACAATTCTTACAATTACAGTAGATAATGTTACCTCTAATGACTCTGCCATCGCCATTAATTGGTTGAGAAAGAGGAAAATTGTGTTAGAGATCATAAATTCATATTCATTAAGTGTAGTGCACATAATTTGAACCTTATTGTTTGTAAGTGATTAAAAGATGTTGATGATTCAATCATTAGGGTCCACAATTTGATTTGGTATATGAAGGATTGTTTGCCCAAAGACTTGCCACTTTCAAGTCTAGTATTGATGGGTTAAAAGTTTTATGTTCTAGTTTCTTGTGTCTTGATATACCTGCTAGATAGAATTCGACTTATCATATATTGGATGTGGCTGAGAAGTATTAGAAAGCTTTTCTACTTGTAGAGAATGAGGATCTGTACCTATATCATTACTTGCCTGAGGTATGATAAATATTGGGGGGACCTTCACAAAGCAATAGACTGTTGTTTGTTGTTACTATTCTTAACCTCCTTTATAAATTGATTACTCACACATATTGATTTAGTCAAACATTGGGCACCGAGAAAGGTAATGAATTTGAGGAAATCCTTAAGAGGGACTTTGAACTATTGAATGACCAATATTGTAGGTTTGATGGTGGGCACTCTTGGAGGCTGTTTAATTCAGCTATCTTTGACAGTCGTAGTGAGGGTAATATATCGATTGGGAGTAGTCTGCATTCAATTGATTCTTTGACTTTTTTTGAGAAACTTAAAGAGCAAAAATCAACATCTTTAATAAATTGTAAATCAGAGGTAAAGCGGTATTTATTGGAGGATGTTGAGATTTCCACAAATACATTTGATATATCATTTTGGTGTAGGCCGGTGAACACTAGCAAATATCAAGTCACTGCGGCTCAAGTGGCAAGAGATCATACCATATTTGTTTCCATCACTATTGTAGTTTCTGAGTTAGTATTTAGTATAAGAGGCCGCATGTTGGCTCCTAATTAAAGGGTGAAAGCTCTTAAGTGCACTCAAAATTGATTGAAATCTACATCCATATGTCAGAGTCAAAATTATTCAAATCAACTTGATGATGCGAACAACTACAAGTTAGACAATGGTAACATTATTAAAATCATTAGCACCGCTTATATATTTTTATTTCATCATTTTTTTATACTATTGACTATTAAGTGTATTTTAACCATTTCATTTGTATAATGAATGACCAATATAGTGACTATACTGGTTGACGTGAATTATAAGGTGCATAAGTCAAGTTTTTCACCTTTGTTGTTTTTATATATTGTTATATTTTTTAGTGGCATCTTCTTGTTTTGTTATTAATTTTGTTCTCTTCTCACTTGTAGCAACTACAACTTAGCTTCTCAAGAAGAAAAAAAAAACTACGTACAACTTAGAAGCGAACATGAAGTGGAGAGAAGCAATTTGGAGGCATCAACTAGCAAGATTTCTATATATCTTTAGTCATATTTGATTATTTCTTTATTCATTCTTTTCTTTGGAAACAATATTTCTCATTATGGTTGTACGTATTAGAGTTGTGCTGTGTTGATATTTCGTTATTGCATTTGCATTTGTGTTATTATAGTTGGTTGGTTGCTAAGTAATTGGGAAAAATGTATTGGAGTTGTATGGTAATGTGTTTGGATTTGTGTTGCTTTATGCCTATATTGCTTGTTGGAAATTATGTGTTTTAATTGAATTATTGTTTTGTTATGTATTGAATGCCTAATCAGTGTAGCTTGGGCTGGTATGTTTTGTTTCTTCATCCAATGTGTTTTTAACCGAATGGTCCTTTTCTGTTCGTTCATGTAACTTTCTAAAGCATTTTAGTATTTTCTTTTGGAGACTTTAGTTTATTTTCAACTTTTTACTTTGAAATTTGATGAGTAATTTGTATTTTTAATCGAGTTATTTAATTTCAATTTAGTAATTTTAAAAGTATTTATTTTCAGATTTTATATATTGACATGCACCCAAAATTATGTTCTAGATCATTTTTGCAAAATTTTTTGTAATTTGTTATTCATCATCATCCAAGACTTAAGCCCAAAAGATGTCTAGAGTCCATTGTTTGAGCCCAAAAGCAGGGTTTTTTATTTTATTTTATTTACGATTAGGAACCATTCTTTCATTTCAATTGAGAAAATAATTATAGATATCAGTCAAATCATATGGCTTGAGAAATGAAGTCTGTAATACAATTTCCACCACATTTGAGTACTCTCAACTCGCCATACATTACGAGCAAGTAAATGGGCAGTGCGCCTTATTCCCTGCTCTATATACATGACAAAAGGAACAATAAATAAAGCTATTCTTAAGACATATAATCTCAGCAAAGAGATCACCCAACAAAGAATCCCTCATATCATCATACTGCTAAGTGCTAAGATTGAATAATGACCAAACAGTCACTTTCCACAATAATATGGAATATACCCATTGTAGAACATTACTGCATTCGTCTAAAAATGGCTAATAGTTCTATTACTTTTGAGTTTTCCAATTTATTCTCTGGTCTACTTGCTGCCATTAACACATTGCCGCTTGAGTCCCTGAAGATTGCACCGACTCATGCACGCTGGAAGTCTTCAAACATGGCCCCATTTGTGTTTAGCTTTATCAATGAAGTTGGAGGTGGCTGCCAGCTATAATGAGATCGCAGTTGCACTTTATTCTTCACCTTCACTGCTTTAGAACCCTGCAAGAGACTAAGAGCATGGTTTACAATAGGATTAGGAGCCAGAGTGGCCTGATCAAAACTCACTCTTATTTCTTCTATACTAGAAAGCCCATGCTAAACAGAAAAAGAGTTCCAGTTTCTCAGCTTTGTTCTCCTCTTTTAACTGTAAGGCTATGTCAAAGGTTTTTAAGTTAGAGCTCCAAGACTGAGAGGGTGAAAACTCTAATCACTCCTCTTTAATTTATGGACAAGAAATTAAAGCATGGTTCATGTCTTCCGCTGCCTCAGAACAGAAAGAACACATGCCTGTGTTAAGCACCTTCATTTTCATCAAATTTTCTTTTGCCGGCTCACCTTCCTTACACACTCTCGAAGCAAAGACTCTAATTTTGTTGGGACCTTGCATCTTTCAAAGGAGTTTTCAAAGCCTATTTTTCCTACTCATTGTAGAGAATTCAACATTAGCACCCCTGCCTTGAGAGCAAATATAATATATTTTTTTTTTTTTTCCAATAATGGCCCATTCCAAGTTTATTAATAAACCCTCACTCGTAGCGGAAAAATACCGTAGTTACAAGCTAAGCATTTGGGAATTTACAATGTGAAAGCAAAAACAATCTCCCAAATGCAAAAAAAGACAATAAACAGAACAAACGAAACAGCTAAATAGGCCTATATCAATAACGAAACATCTAAACAGGCCTAATCAAAAGAAAAAAATACCAAAAATCTAAACAGGCCTATAGAACAAAGCGAAACATCTAAGCAGGCCTAAAACAAAACAAACCAACATAAAAGAAAAAGCCTGAAAAAACCAAACCGAACCAAGCCTTAAGCTCTCAAATTAGGAAGACCAGCTTTATCGATCTTGAGAATACTTTTAGCTGCCACGGAATGTCATTAAAACTCGTCCACGTATCAGACTGGTGACTCGAAGCCAATCTCGCTAAGTACCAACTCTTAACTAAGAATTGTCCCGACCTCTCAAAATTTCAGATTCTTTTATTAGCAACAGAGCCCGGACAGACAACCACTCTTAAGATTTCTGCTACAGTTCTGGATTCAAGAGAGTTCGAATTTTTCATATATCCCACCAGCATGTAGACTCCCATGATAGAAGTGACCACTGCATTACCATCCTGGCCAGCAAAACTATCTTCATGCATCAATAATCTGTGATCTGGCAGCCATGAATCTGTCCACAAGTGAGCTTGCTGTCCATCTCCAATGTGACATCTACAGCCATCCATCTCCCATGTGCCATTTATGAATTAGTTATACAAATTTAATATTAATTATTTAATATCTACTTTTCTTGAATAAGATTTAATAATCAATAAATTAGATAATTAAAAAATAAAATATTGAATTTGTATAACTAACAAGTAAGGTAAAAATAAAAGATTTTAAAAATTTATAAATAATTAATATCTAACTAGTTAATATTTATCCATATAATAAATTAATATGCATGCATATATTATTAATACATATACATAATATGATAATATATATCTATTTTATATGTGATTCTCATATACTAGTTTATGAAATTATTAAATTTTATTAATTAATTATTTTATAAATTATAAATTATACCTATGAAATATATTTAATATATAAATATAAGTAATCAAATGATATATTATATATTTTATTATAAAATTGATATATTTATATTACTAGTTAATAAGTGGGCATTAATGATATATATATATATATATAAGTGAAAGTATATATTGATTAATATATGAATGAGTTTTAATGAATGAAACTAACGAATAGATTTAAACATAAATAAGTGGGCATTAAGAGCATCACCACACTTTTTGCTATTTTTTCTAATTTTTTTTTAATTATATTTGATTAGATATGACATAATTTTTTTAATATATATACAAAAATACACTTTTTAATGATAAAAAAAATCTCTAACGGCTCTTTACCGAGCCGAATTGAATTTTATCGGAGATATTTCATTACAATCTTTGAAATTTTGAGTCAATGGTGGTCACTCGCTTATACGTCTCTGCTGCCTCTCTTCATCTTCCTACTCCACTAGAAGGCATCGCTACAGCAGTTAGAGAATGGCGGCTTCTTCACTCCCCCAGCAAGACAAAATCCCTGCTCCTTACGGCTCTTGGAAGTCCCCCATCACCGCAGACGTCGTTTCTGGCTCCTCCAAGCGACTTGAAGGCACTGCCGTTGACGCCCACGGCAGCCTCATCTGGCTTGAATCGCGCCCCACCGAATCAGGGTGCGTACATGTGAAATATAATGAACTATAGATGCATGTGTGCGCGCGCGATTCTTTTATATCTCAATTCATTCCTAAACCCCAGAGTCATTTCTTAAACTGGAATCAAGTAATTGAGTTGAAGTATTCTTGTAACGTATTCAGACGAGGGGTTCTGGTGAAGGAGCCGGGGAAGCCGGTGGATGAGCCTGTTGACATCACGCCTAAGGAGTTTGGGGTACGGACAGTTGCTCAAGAATATGGTGGTGGAGCTTTCAGAGTTTTTGGTGATACGGTCATATTTTCGAATTACAACGACCAACGACTGTACAAGCAGTCATTAAATGCTAAAAGTATATTTGATCACTTGCATATACCCTGCCGAAGCTTAAAGTCTTATCTCTATTTTCTTTTACCTGTTCGCTCCATGTGAGCACTTACCTTAGCAGAGATATATGTTATATGGGTTTGGTATGAATTGTTATTTAACGATGTCATTCGTGTTGTAAAGAATAGCACTACTGAGGATTTGGTTGTCAAACGACACTTCTAATGGGGTTCTAGTTCATGCGTTTTCTTGGTAATCATACAGAGTATTATCTTGCTAGTTTGGAAAGGGAATTGATTTTTAATCCTTAGTTGACCTTGCAAAGAGTAAGTAACCTCCCTTATATTTTTGTGAGGGCACTAAAACCTGTCTTCTAAGTTCTGAGAGAAAAACAGACTGCTAATTTAAATGTTGAATTGCAAGTCGCTGATGTTATTAACTGGTTCCAAGCAGATTCCACTCCTCTACCACTTACCCCAGATTATGGCGGACCATTTGTCAGTTATGCAGATGGAGTCTTTGATGCACCCTTTAATCGTTATATCACTGTACAGGAAGGTAAATTGGGAGTTGCAATTGTTCTAGTAGACCACCATTTTTTATAAACAGCACTAAGTATTTAATCCATATGCTGGTTTATTACTTGGCAGACCATCGTGAAAGTAGTTTGAATCCAACCACGACAATTGTGACAGTAGAGATTGGTGAAAAGAATATTCAGGGTAAGATGAAACTGCACCAGCAGGGGCACAACTAACCGTATAATTTTCATTAGTGTGTCTATGTATTTAAAATAATTAAGATGCCGCAGAATATGTTGTATGCTACCAAGTCTGCGAGAGGTTTAGAATTATTGATTTTTATTTTTTCATTCAATCTTTTATTATCTATTGCGTTCAATATTTGATGCTCATTGTATTCTATGCATGGATCAAATTATATTCAGAGCCAGAAGTATTATTAGGCGGGAATGATTTCTATGCTTTTCCACGCTTGGATTCCGGGGGTGAAAAAATGGCATGGATTGAATGGTGTCACCCTAACATGCCATGGGATAAATCAGAACTCTGGGTTGGTTATATATCTGAAAATGGGTGAGCACAATTCCCTTCATGGGTTAATATCTCAGTAAATATCTTTGTGCGAGGTGTTAAATTTCCCTTCTTGATCACATGGACTTTATGTGTACACCTGCTGGTAGGGGCTTGCAGGAATTTCCATTTGTTTGTTGTCATGCAGAAAGTCACAAGATCTGTAGAGGCAAAAATAAATGGCATTGAGAGCAGTTGATGAAAATCGTTGGATGTTTCAACTTCTCATGCTATGTTGATTATGTATACGCATTCAAAACATTAAGTTTATAGAGGAGAATAACTAGGCCTGTTCATCTGGATTTTGGATCCGGGAATTCGGAATCTGGATGATTAATTTTCTTGAATCTCTTAAATTTTTTTTTGCCAAAATTATTAACAAATAAAAAAATTTAGGACCGGGCTGGGTATAATCTGGCCTAGATGAACAGGCCTAAGAATAATTACGCTCCACCTTTCCACATGTGATGTAAAACATTGCATTTATATGTAGACAGACACTTTCTTTCCCCAGCTGTATTCATAGAGCCTAATTCTCTGCAGTCCCACTTCCACACTCTCTGCAGTACTACTAGTTAGTCAGTTTTACTGGCAGCTCAATGTATTAGTTTTATCAACACTTCTCTGTGTTGAAATTATTTTTGCATATCATATTAACATAAATCTTATTTATCATTAGATTGTTACCCTTAACTTTCTCTATGCTGTCATGTAGAGAGGTCTACAAGCACATCTGTGTTGCTGGCTCGGATTCTACACTTGTGGAGTCTCCAACCGAACCTAAGTGGTCCCCTAATGGTACTGTACCGATCACCTTGGTATTTGAACGGACTAAATTGCAAAATTTCGTGTTAAAGTTATCTATTTAGCAAATACTTATAAAAAAAGTTATCTATTTACTAAATCTCATTATATATGTACAAACAAAATTCCTCAAACCCTCTTTTGTCATGGGGAAGGTTGCGCTTGCATCCTTTTCCCTTTTCCAAATAAAATTCCATTTTTCTTCAGATAATCTTTACGGAATCAACAACAGTTTGAATGTATCCCCTACCATTCATCCAAAGAATTATATGGTCTTGGCCATTCATGATGCGTTCATCATATGGGACCAAACTTCATGGATGTATTGGTGTACGGTTTCACTAGATTGATGTTGATGAGCTTGCACAACCATTTAATAAATTTAATAAATTCTATGATATCAAAATATACTTCCTCGTTCTAAGGCAAATTCCTGGCCTACTTTTTGCAACAGAATTTCTTTTGGGTATTTTTCTTGTACACTTACCATGTACATTGGTTGCTCCCCATTTTGTGCAATCTTTTTAATAATTACTTATGAAAAACTACTTTGTGTTATGAAATGCCTTCAAGTTCGCCTTCCGTTCTCTTGGATTTTTTTTTTTTTTCCTGGAGTCTTGTGTTGGCTTATAGAACAAAATGGTTTATATATATGATCAATAGTGCTATGAAATATTTATAAGTTAGCTGATTTTTAAATTTTTGGTGGCTTTGATTGCTAAAATAATCTGCTGTTTGAATTTCTGCAGGGGAACTATTTTTTATTACTGATAGAGAAAGTGGCTTCTGGAATATCTACAAATGGGTAAATTACTTACATTGAATGGTATATATCATTAGCTTACTAAGTTCATAGTACATTCAGAGAAGAACTTAAAGTGAAGCTTTGTCCAAAATAATTAGATGCATTGAATTTTACTGAGATGTGTTTGCTTTCTCTAATGGCATTGAACACAGATCTTTGAAATGCATCAGCAATTCCAATGACTTGCTCCCAAACATGAGATGACAACTTTGATCAACCGTTCAGATATCTGCTGAACGATCTCTTCCCAAATCTAGGATTAAAAGTGATCACACATCCACATAACTTTTTGAAATGATAATTTGGACTTGAACCAAGTACCTTTCAATTTGAACAGATTATTGAGAGCTAAAAATCTCTGATACTCTGACAGGTAGTTTGAAAGCAAAGAAAATTATGTGGATATTCAAAAAATGGAGTTCATTAATCTGATATAATCTCATGGAATATATTTAAAGGGCTGTATATGGTACAAAAGTGAGATACGGTACAACAAACCACAAAAGTAAAATTTACGAGTTAAAAAAAGACAACTGGACAACTGCATGGTAGATAACACGAAGTTAAAAAGGACAAGTGTACAACTGCACTTTAGAGAAGACTGCTATGCAATACATTGAACAACTCTACGGTGCAAACACAATTGTACTGTGATTAATTATTGTCATTTTCCCTAAACCATTCTTTGTCTATAAAATCTCGAGCGTAGCTTTTCCTCATGCAACATTTACATTGCTTGGCCATGTTTTTTGGTCAGATGGCATTGTATGGTACTGATTATCTTATATTTTCCTCCTTGAGGGCAGGTTGAGTCTGAGAATAAGGTAGTAGCAGTTTATTCTTTGGATGCCGAGTTTACCAGACCATCATGGGTATTTGGCATGAATTCTTATGAATTCATTGAGAGCAATGAACAGAAAAATTTAATTGCTTGCAGCTATAGGTAACCCTGACATAGCTACTGGTTCACTCGGTTAATTTTATGGATTTATCTTGCTTTTGCTTGTAATTCACGATTTCTTTCCTGTATTTTGATCAAAATATTGTGCATGTAGGCAAAATGGGACATCATATCTTGCAATTCTGGATGATGCTCAGAGTTCATTATCTCTGCTTGATATTCCTTTCACAGATATAGATAATATTGTACTTTCCAAATCGTAATCCTCAATATTTTGCTGAGATGAGAAAATTTGTTAAGAAGCTGATGGTTTTGTAAAATGTGCCGCTTTGTGAATGCAGAGTTCAGGGAATCAATGCTTGTATGTGGAGGGAGCATCTGCATTTCATCCGCCATCAGTAGCTAAGGTATGCCTCTTACTTTTGCTTCTTGTACCCTCTACCATGGTTTCTGCTATTTAATAGCTAGAAATACGGGAAGGCTATTGTTTTTTCAATACCTACCAGCAATGGCAATTGTGAATGGATTTAAATGATTGGTTAATTCAATATCTAATAATTTTAACTTTTTTTTTTGTCTTTCAGGTGACTCTAGATGAACATAAAACAAAAGCAGTTGAATCTGAGATTATTTGGTGTTCATCATCTGATGTTTTAAAGTACAAATCGTACTTTAGTGTGCCTCAGTTCATAGAATTCCCCACAGAAGTGCCTGGTCAAAATGCATATGCATACTTCTATCCACCATCTAATGATGTGTTCCAAGGTAGTTTGGGAGAAAAGCCCCCATTGCTATTGGAAAGCCATGGTACGTTATGGTTAATCTTTTCTTGAAAAAATACTAGGATTGGCTTTCAAAATCCATGGTATTTAATGTTTCCAATTGAAACTTGTATGTTAAAAATAAGACTTTCTTCTGTACCCAAAATCTTGCACTTACATGCACACAAGGTTGAGTTCAAGTTATACATAGTGTAACTCTTTGTAATGTTGTTCTATACAATACCTTTTCATCATATGCTATTTATTGTTGAATCTGGAACTTGGGATGACAACTCGTGTTGAGTCATTCAGTTTCATGTTAGGTTAGTTGGGTTTAGATCATAAATGAGTAAACTCATATTTTGGCGCCCTTGATTCCCACATTTGTAAAGGTAGAAGTCGTGACATTGGGATGATGATTACATGGATCATGCACCCCATCGCCAAGTGTAAGTGTATGAAAAAATGCAATATGTGTGCAATACAAATTATCGCAGCGGAAAATAAAGGGCTGTCAAAACTAAGTATCAGAGAAGTTTAAACCTTACAACCCATAATAAAATCCTCAAAAAGAGTTTATATAGTCATGCAACCGAAGATATAACTAAAAGTTAAACAAGACTCATAACTGAAAATGGCAAGAGAGTGATCTCCAGCGGAAAGGACACGTTACCATAGTGAGATTATGAAATCTCAGCAAGTAAGCAATCAAATAATATTCAAGAGATTACAATCAACACATACATAGTCACATAGTAGAACATGCAAGAACAAATCTACCATTTCCTCAAAAAGGACACGTTACCCATACGCCAAAAATCTAATTTTGGCTTACAACACAAACTGTTATTAACTTGTACACCATGTAGGGGTGTTAAAAAAATCGAAAAACTGGTAAACCGGCTCAAACCGGTTCAAACCGGACCTGTTAGACAGGGTTTGAACTGGTCCGGTTCGGAACCGGTTTTTAGAAACACAAAATCAGTAAGATTTGGTCCGGTTCCAGTTCTTTTCATTTTGAAATCGAACTAGACCAGTCCTAGTAACTATATATTTTAAATAATTTTTTTAATATTATATAATATGTTTTTTTATAATTTTTATATATAATACATAATAACATAATCATATATAAATAATACTATAATATTTATAAAATAAAAGTTTAATTTTAAATATGAAATTAAAACAGTTTTTTATATAATAGTTTTTTTTTAGTATAACAATTTTTTTTATATAACATTTTTTATTTTATAACAGTTTTTTTATTGCAGATTTTTTTTTACATAACAGTTTTTTGTTAGTCTTAACAGATTTTTGTAATAAAAAAACAGATTTTAAAACAGATTTAAAAAAAAAAAAAAAGAAGATAGATATATTTTAAAATTTACAATTTATTAGAATTGGAAAACCGAACCAGAACCGGACTGGAATTAATAAAACCGGTAATACCAGTTTTGGGGGATAACTGGTTTTGCATTATGCAAAATTGATGGTACTGGTTCGGTTCTATATTTTGGCCAAAAGCAGATCGAATCGGACTGGTTATACCCCTAACACCATGGTCTCCCCTTGGGACCATCTATACATTCTAACTCTTTTCGCCACACTACGGGTAACGACCGTGCATGTGACTTCGTAGCGAGTCTAGTCATGCTCCGCGCCCAATGCGTACCATGACTAGACAACCTATAGCCCTGCCAGCGAGGGACTACGGGTCATGCCAAGAGCGTTACCGTCTTGATTGACCTCACTGTCGCCTGACAACGTCCCAGGGGACGTCACTTAGTTTATTATGCTTGCGAGTGACTAGAGGAGCTCCATATTTATTACCATGTATACTATGATCTCCCCTCGGGACCATCCATACGTCCTGACTCTTTTTGTCACACCATAAATAACAACCGTGCATGTGACTTTGTAACGAGTGATACCCAGCTCCGCACTTGGCGCGTATCGTGGCCAGACATACTTTAGCTCCCACTAATGAGAGGCCACGAGTTAGGTTAAGAGCGTTACTGTTTTGATGGATCCAACTGTTGCCCGACAATAGCCCAGGGGAAGTCACATCAGTTTATTATGCTCTTGAGTGACCAGAGGAGTTCCATAGAGATAATGTCCAATCTTGACTTAGGATCGTGATATGCATGCACCCACATATTATAGTCAGCACATACAAACCCAAATTCCAGTTTATACAACGTGGAATAACGCAACACAGTTATATAAACAATTCAAATAGCGATAATATAAAATGCATAGATACATAATAAGTAGTATATTTGATGACATGGCATGAAACACATCAGGCAATATACATCACAAACAATTACAAAGTTTTACAATTTCACAATCACAGTTTCATAATTTCACAACCAAACTACACGCGTTTCCCATATTCCATTTTTGGCCCAAGGCCAAACCAACCTTAACGACAGTTCAAATCCCAACGCTTCACTGGGCCCGAGGCCTAGCCCAACTAACTAGATTGCAAGAAAGCAAGTGTAAAAATAATATTCTAATCTCAAAGCGGTCATATCGGGAGATTACTTACAGTGTGGGCAGGTAGATATTTGGATAATCGAACAAGCATAGGTCTACGGTATCCTGCAATTGGACGAGTGTGCGTGCCGTGAATTAGACAAACATGAAATTGTTAGTAAAATAGTAAAACCCAAACAAAATTTAAATAAACGACACGAGGCAGCTTCGGCTCACCGAGGTGACGCCAAACGGGGTGAGGCAGCCGTGACGCATGGCGTTAAGAGCGGATTTGGAGGAAAAATAAGGGGAAACTACGACTGGGATGGCTAAAGGGTGGCAGATCCGATGTAAAGAGGGTGGAGGAAGGAAATTTCAAGGGAGAAACAATGGTCTAGCAGAGGGAAAAGGTGAGTGGTGGCTCACAGCGTGGTGTTCCTTCGAGGTGGTGATCGACGACAGCTTCAAGGTCAGTGCGAGAAAGAGAGAAAACAAAGGGAGGGGGAAGCTTACTGACTGTGAGAAGGGCACGGCGTGGAGGACGATAGCTACAACTCGCTAAATCAACGACGGAGAAAGAGTGCAAGAGAGAGAGAGAGAGTCAGTGGGAGCAGAGCCTACTAGTCATCGTGTCCAACTTCCTACGGTGACGGTGCAAGGTGAGGAGATGGTGGTAGGTTGCTTCTTGACGAACCACCCATGCAACGGCAAGGTGGCGATACCAACGGCAACGCACAGGTCGCAGGAGAGAGAGAGAGAGAGAGAGAGAGAGAGAGACTTGTGGGGGAGATGGAAGAGGAGGAGGATGATTTGCCGATGTGAGGTGCTGAGGCAGCGACATGAGGTTGTGGACGATGTGTGAAGCTCACTTGATGGGGAACTCGGTCAAGCCTTCAACCACCCAAAGGGGTCTTCCTTGCCTTGTTGCTCCTTGAATGACCGAGTAGGCTCTTTTTGCTTGGTAGTTGTTCATGTGCACCAACAATGGATGAGGGAATGATGTGAGACTAAGTTGATTAAGGGAAATGGATTGAATTTGTCTTGGTTATGGTAGGGTTAGATTGGTGCACGGCAATGAAGTTGGATGGGGTTAGGCGCCTCTTTAAATTTAGGATTTGGAAGACAAGTGTTTAGGCTAGGGTTAGTGTTGATCGAAATTGCTAGGGTTTGGGAGGTGATTTTTGGCTAGGGTTACTTGGAAGATAACTTCCTTGATTGATTGGAAATTGAGGGATGATGGGATAGTATTTTGGTCTAGTATGAGGTTGATTGGGTTTGGTGGATATTTGATTGGGTTTGATTGGGAGAGAATTGGAGTTAATTGGATTTAATTGAGTCAATTAAGGGTTAATTGATCAATCAAGCCAATTATGGGAGATATGATGGATGAGGTGGCAAGTGGGGTCTAGCTTGTTATGGTAAGTGGACCTAGCTTGGTTTGGGAAGATTTTGGAAATATCTTGGAATGGAAGGAAATTGAGTGGCTGGCTATAGGGATCTTTGTAGTGGTCAACTTTTGCTATTTTTGGAAGGTGGAATATTTGATTGGATAAGCCAAAATATGGTAAGATTGTGGGGGATTGATGGCCGGCCAAGTGGGGAATGGAGGGGGCATGTATGGCAACTTGTGGAGCTCAATATAGAAAGTGTGGGGCTAGGGTTGGCCGAATGAGTGTTTGGCTTGAGGGATTCTTCAAGAATCTTTAAAAAAGTGGGATGAACATCCAAGAAAATGGATGAACAATGAAGAACAATGAGGAACACGCCAACCACAACGATCACTAATGTGGTTCGGCCTACACACTTCAACAAGCAATCCAACACACCTTAACACAATGCAACACAACTCACTCACACTAAAATGATGATTTCAAAATTTACAAGTGTGAATTTCGGCACTCACAAGAACACTCACAGTCACTCACACTTCACAACTCCAAAAGATATCTTCAAAGAAACACAAGAACACTAAAATGAAAAATACCTCAAACAACTTTATAAATAAAAGGATAGATGTGGATTACTCCTATTTACGAATTGCAAGGAGTACTCATCTTCAAGGGATTCACGAATTGCACCTCAAGAAGCCCAAGTGCAAAGTATCGAAGATAATCCAAACCACACTAGTGGCCGGCCTAAACTCTCTCAAGGAGTCTCTCAAAAGTTCAAATGTCAAAAGATGCAAAAGTAAAATCTAAGGATCCTATTTATAGAGTTTACAACTTGGAAACCCTCAAAAGGTCTCTGATAAAAATAACTAATTAAAATAAAATAAAATAATTAAAATAACATAAAGCAAGATACTGGTGGGTGCCCAAGTGTTGTGGCCGTGGCATGCATGGCCTAGGTGTGGCCTAGTGTGCGGCATGGCCCACGGCTAGATTTATCTGCATGTCGTCCTGCATGGCGCCTGTCTCCGTGGCATGATGTGGTGCTATGTGTTGGTATGATGGTGTGCCTGACATGGCGCTGTGCGGGGCCAATTGATGGTGGGCACAAGGCTATGTGGTGCTGCTGTGGTGTGGCTTAGTCAAGTAGCTTGGGCAGTGGTCCTACATGACCTGGACTGGTGGCCAAGATGATGGTCATGTATGGCCCAAGTTGGCGATTTAGGCGCTGCGTGCTACAAGGCGCAGGCTGGAACCGCGTGCTATAAGTCACAGGTTGGAGCTGCGTGCTATAAGGCACAGGTTGGAGCCATGTGCTAGATGACATGCATGGTGTGCATGCCACTCGCCTAGCCTGCAAGGCACAGGTTGGAGCCGTGCACTGGATGACATGCCTTGTTGGCATGCCACTAGCCTCCCCCGCAAGGTGCGGGCTGGTGCCGTGCGTTTGATGGCATGCCACTAGCCTCGCTAGGGTCCACCTGCATGTTAAGGCTTGGGCCAAGGCACGCAAGCAGGCCTATTGGTGTGGTGTCCTGGCCTGTCATGGGTGGTGTTGAGGCGTGACTCGAGACCACCATCCTAGGGGTTCTGACATCACTGCTGCGGGAAGAAGAAAAGAAAACTTAGGGTTTTCACCTTTCAGAAGTCAAAACGGCGTCACATAAGGGGGGAAGGGGCTGGGGCTATTGCACACAGGCTGGGCCCGCTTTCACACCTCACTTGTTCCAAAGGACCCAACACACCTAAACACTACACAAAGGCCAACAAACACTAAGGGTCCAATCCGAAAATAAAGTATAACTAAAACGAAGGCATATTAAAATAAATTACACATCAAACTTGCAATAATAAGATAAAATAATAAGGACCAATAATTTAATAAGTTAAAATAAAGTACCAATCTGGAAAAGACTCAATAAAGTAAAATGCTCATCGAAATAAAAGAAAACACAACAAATTAAACAATAATGTGACTACAACATGATAATGCTAGAGGAAACAATTAAAGAATAACCAAAAAATAAAATGAAATTCATAGTAAATGTCATAGAACAGTGTTTCCACCTAAATTCCCCTCCCAAAGAACAGTGTTCATTCATTACAAAGGTAAAACAGAGAATAATATGGACTAATTGGGGGTTTCATTGGCGAGCTCCTAGATATGTAAATCCAAAGTGCAAAAAATAAAAAGAGATACAAAAATCAAAATAGTTATGCTAAAATCTTTCCGAGACCCTAGACCAAGTACTATCAAACTCAAAGCATGTTTATACCTTAATCGGCAAGAATGCAGTGAAGGAAAAGTGATGAAGGAGGGGATTTTATAAAACTAGTCCCAGCTACGAAATATCAACCTGAGCCAATTGCGAAATAAAAGTCGATTAGGTATGGGAAAAGGTGGAGATTCGCAAGAGTTATAAATCGTCCTCAAACAAAAAATCAGAGTAAATGTAAAATACCTCAGCTATTCGAGAAATGTAGCAACTTTCAAATGTGCTCGGGAAAATTAGTGAAGGCGGTGAGGTTGTGGTAGTTCTTGGCGGAGCAGGTAGGTAGGAAGGTGAGTGCGCAATCGAAGTGAGGGATGGGTTTTTTGGGATTCTCGTTCTCAGGAGTTCTATAGTTTGGTTGGGTGGGAAACTCGAAGGGTTGGGGAAAAATAAGTTGGAAAATTCGAAGAGTTCTTTCGCACGTTCATTAAAAGGTTTTTCTGATGAAATAAATTTGCTGCAATAAGGCGAGGCAGAAGACACTTATTAAAAATGCTAATTAAGGCGAAAGAAATCGCCATAACAGGGGCTACAAATGTTATGGCGATTTAAATCGCCACCATATTCAGTAAATTCGTTGCAAAAAGTGCTCACAAAAATTAAGTTTGAAAAGTTTGTGGCGAAAGTAAACTCGTTGCAAATAAGTCATTTTCACAGCAATTTTATTCGTGGGCAATGAGAAATCGCCTAAACTGGCAGTTTTTTTTGTAGTGCAATGAGGCTCATCATACACTTGGATAGCTCTCCATAAAGCCAACAACTTAGCTACAACAAGAGTGCTAAGCCCCTCAACATGTTTGCACATCAACAACAATACTTCCTCCTCTTCATCCCTCACTACTATCCTCACCCCCATGCTTTTGTGGTTCATATCTAGACTTGCATCCCAGTTAACCTTCACAAAGCCGCTCCTTGGTTTCCTCCACTTTCCTTCCCCCCCTTGAACAAGTCCTCCCCTTATCTGTCCCTTCTACTCTTTCTTAGCCTCTGTATATTCTTTTAGACAATCATGTGCTTGTGCTAAAACATTAGCTGGTCCCTTGAAAGTGAAATAGAGAGGACTGAGAAGTCGAAGAACACTTGAGAAGTGAAGATTTAAACCCAAGTGCCAAAAATTACCAGGAGCAACCCGAAACTGAGCACTAACCCAAACAACTGAGCACCACCACAAAAAGCTTTGATGATCACAGACGAGAGCTCCGACAACCACAAAGAGCTCCGACGACCACAGACAAGAGAGCTCCGATGACCCGAAACTCACCCAAACAGATATTCACATCGAGTTCACCACAAAAGCAGTCGAACACCTCCAGAGATGAGGTCGACTCCCCCAGAACAGGAAACCCACAAAGTGGGTTACCACCAAATCAACGGATACACCAGTTGCAAGTTGGAACTTGCCGAAACAGAGAAGAACAAAATTCTTCCCGTTGTATACACGAAGACGACCTCAGAAGATGTTGACTGGCCCACACTAAGAGCAAGAGTGAACTTGCTTTCACCAAGAGCATAAATCACTCTCTGCTATTCCTTCCAAGAATTGCGATCAAAAGATCGCACCGAGTGATTCAGACTAAGGCTACGGCATTCAGACAGGCTTTGATACCATGTCAAATTTGGTCTGAATATCTTTTCCTTGTATTTTCTTTCAATTATATAGAAAATCTATACATCATATTAGTCAAATATTTCCAACTCCTTAAATCAAGTTTTCAGTGCTTTTCAATACCTTAATTGCATTCCTATAAGTACCGTAATTATTTACTTAGTTTAGTCAACTATTTACACCTAATTTACAGTTATCCTTTAATAATCTGAGTAACATGGAGGGGGCGTGTATGGCAACTTATGGAGCTCAATATGAAAAGTGTGGGGCTAGGGTTAGCCGAATGGGTGTTTGGCTTGAGGGATTCTTCAAGAATCTTCAAGAAAGTTGGATGAATATCCAAGAAAATGGATGAACAATGAAGAACAATGAGGAACACGCCAACCACAAAGATCACTAATGTGGTTTGGCCTACACACTTCAACAAGCAATCCAACACACCTCAACACAATGCAACACAACTCACTCACACTCAAATGATGATTTCGAAATTTATAAATGGTGTGAATTTCGGCACTCACAAGAACACTCACTCATACTTCACAACTCCAAAAGATATCTCCAAAGAAACACAAGAATACCAAAATGAAAAATAACTCAAACAACGTTATAAATAAAAGGATAGATGTGGATTACTCCTATTCACGAATTGCAAGTACCCCAAGAAGCCCAAATGCAAAACACTGAAGATAATCCAAACCACAGCAGTGGCCGGCCTAAACTCTCTCAAGGAGTCTCTCAAAAGTTCAAATGTCAAAAGATGCAAAAATAAATCTTAAGGGTCCTATTTATAGAGTTTACAACTTAGAAACCCCCAAAATGTCCCTGATAAAAACAACTAATTAAAATAAAAGAAAATAATTAAAATAATATAAAGCAAGATAGTGGTGGGTGCCCCAAGTGTTGTGGCCGTGGCATGCATGGCCTAGGTGTGGCCTAGTGTGCGGCATGGCCCACGCTAGTCTGCATGTCGTTCTGCATGACGTCTGGCTGCGTGGCATGACGTGGTGCTATGTGTTGGTCTGATGGTGAGCCTGGCATGGCGCTATGCGGGGCCAATTGATGGTGGGCATGACAGGGTGTCATGCATAGGTCTGATGGTGGGCACAAGGCTATGCCGTGCTGCTGTGGTGTAGCCTAGTCAAATAGCTTGGGCGGTGGTCCTACATGGCCTGGATTGGTGGCCAGGATGATGGTCATGCATGGCTCAAGTTGGTGGTCTGGGTGCTGCGTGCTGCAAGGCACAGGCTGGAGCCGTGTGCTGGATGACATGCATGGTGTGCATGCCACTAGTTGCAGGTTGGAGCCGTGCACTGGATGGCATGTTTTGTGGGCATGCCACTAGCCTCGCCTGCAAGGCGCGAGCTAGTGCCGTGCGTTGGATGTCATACCTGTGAGGGCATGCCACTAGCCTCGCTAAGGTCCACCTATGTGTCAAGGTTTGGGTCAAGGCATGCAAGCAGGCCTACTGGTGTGGTGTCCTGGCTTGTTATGGGTGGTATTGAGGCGTAATCCGAGACCACTATCCTAGGGGTTCTGACATCATTGCTGTGGGAAGAAGAAAAGAGAGGCTTTGGAGAGGGGGGGGGGGGGTTGCAGGAGGGAAACAAAGGTGAAGGAGAGAAAAACTTAAGGTTCACATTTCAGAAGTCAAAACTGCGTCACATAAGGGGTGAAGGGGCTGGGGCTATTGCACACAGACTGGGCCCGCTTTCACACCTCACTTGTTCCAAAGGACCCAACACACCTAAACACTACACAAAGCCCAACAAACACTAAGGGTCCAATCCGAAAATAAAGTATAACTAAAACGAAGGCATATTAAAATAAATTAGGTTGGGTTGCAGGAGGGAAACAAAGGTGAAGGAGAGAAAAACTTAGGGTTTTCACATTTCAGAAGTCAAAACGGCGTCACATAAGGGGGGAAGGGGAAGGGGCTGGGGCTATTGCACACAGTCTGGGCCCACTTTCACACCTCACTTGTTCCAAAGGACCCAACACACCTAAACACTACACAAAGGCCAACAAACACTAGGGCCTAATCTGAAAATAAAGTATAACTAAAACTAAGGCATATTAAAATAAATTACACATCAAACTTGCAATAATAAGATAAAATAATAAGGACCAATAATTTAATAAGTTAAAATAAAGTAACCAATCCGGAAAAGACTCAATAAAGTAAAATGCTTATTGAAATAAAAGAAAACACAACAAATTAAACAATAATAAAATAAAATATTAAAACCAAAATAATAATGATAACAATTTGAAATAAAGTCTCAATAAAAATAATTATCGAAAGTGATTAAAAATACTAAAATTAGAGATCTCACAATATCCAACCCAGATAGCTAAAAGATCCAATCAGGTTTGTGTCAAATTAGTCTATTTTATCACTCTCCATACTTGTGATATGTGTGGTGAGCAGGATCTTACATTGCTTTGGAGGAGAGAGGGGGGGGGGGGGGTTTATTGAATAGTGTTGGACTGTATAAGTGTTACTTCAAGTGCAACTTGATACTCATCCAACTATGTAGATATATCTGTCATAAATGTCATGAAATATTGCAGGAGGCCCCACATCTGAAGCACATGGGTCGTTAAATCTGAACATTCAGTACTGGACTGGACTAGTAGAGGTTGGGCATTTGTTGATGTCAACTATGGTGGAAGCACTGGTTTGTCCTTTCCTAATCTATCACTATTAAATTTTGGATTCCATATCTACATGATTTTGCTATATTAAACAATGGATTTTAGCTCTAGGTTTGGATTGATCCCGCTCAATCTTCTACATTTTGTTGCCTTAGAAATATGCATACTTGTTTAGAAGGTGAATGGACTTTATTTTGAAGGTTATGGCAGAGAATATCGAGATCGGCTTTTGGGACGGTGGGGAATTGTTGATGTTAATGACTGTTGTAGTTGTGCTAGTTTTTTGGTAATTATGTTCTATAATTAATTTCCTCTCTAGAATGAGATTCATGTGTACCTATCAGCTTATGGTAATATGCGTTTTTGTTTAGGTGGACTCTGGAAAGGTAGATGGGGAACGACTATGTATAACTGGTGGCTCTGCTGGTGGATATACAACCTTAGCTGCTCTTGCCTTCAAAGAAATTTTTAAGGCTGGAGCTTCCTTGTGTGGTGTAAGTGTTGTGTTGACAGACTGATATTGTTTTCCGGTATTTTTACAAGACAGCCATTAGTAAGATTGTGCCACTGGTCAACCTAGCTCTGTATCAACTCTTTGGTTTCTGTGGTTTACCATGCGATGCACTTCTACAAGTTTTTGCTGAAGAATGCTTTCTGTATCGTGTTTCTTATTTCTTTCAAATACCTGAAGCTGTTTTCAATGCAAGATTTTCTTATGAAGGTGTTGCATTGTAATAAAATGTGTTTCAGTGGAGGAAACTTTGTTGCCTGTATGAGTGTTTTTCTCCTACATTTTTAGTATGAAATAATAACCATTTTAAATATATGGTTTGTTTGATATTAGATCAGTGTTTCTAAGCTTGATATTATCATTGCTCAGTTCTCACTGAGTGATCAGTTTACTAATAAAAATTTGTTTGTTATCTAGTTGTTGAATTAGGAAATAAAGCAATTGGTTCATGAAATGAAGGCAATAATAAAAATATGAAGAACTCTACCTGAAATAGGAAACTGACAGTTTTCAAATGTTTTTTTTTTTTTGCTCAATTAACAGGTAGCTGACTTGAGCTTGTTGAAAGCAGAAACACACAAGTTTGAATCTCATTATATTGATAATCTTGTAGGTAAGTTAAAAGATTACATTTGACACCTTTTGTTCATTGATTTTATTTTCTTCATTTATGTTGAGGCGGTTCTTAACTGATTGCAGGAAGTGAAAAGGATTGCTTCGAGAGGTCTCCAATTAATTATGTTGATAAATTTTCCTGCCCTATAATATTATTCCAAGGATTGGAGGACAAAGTATATTAATATTTTCCTTTGCATTTCCTTTATATTGTTTTTTGTTGTTAAGAATTGACAAACTTCGGATAGATGATTTGAACATATGTTCTCATTTGCAGGTTGTAACTCCCGACCAAGCCCGTAAAATTTACCAGGCACTGAAAGAAAAGGGTCTGCCGGTTGCTCTTGTAGAGTATGAAGGAGAACAACATGGTTTTCGCAAGGTATATAACGCAATATTATTTGTTACCCAACAAGAAACTGTGAGGGAAGCAATAAGATTGATCTACTGCTATGCACAGGCTGAGAACATTAAGTTCACACTGGAACAACAAATGGTTTTCTTTGCACGGTTGGTTGGACACTTCGATGTTGCAGACAAGATTAATCCAATTAAAATCGATAACTTCGACTGAGCTGTGTGTGAAAAGGTACAGCATTCCAGATATCTGGCATTTGCATCTCTATTTAAATTTACTGGCCAAGAGTGTAATATTTGCAATCTGACAGGAGCAACCAATTTGTTGGTTTCAATAAGCTTTCATCTGCTTGAACTTTTTACTACCCCAAACAAGCTGAAGCTGTGGGTTTCAAAAGTGAGTACAGGCATGCGCAATCCCCTTATCTTGTTATCCAGTAGTTCCAAAAACCTGAAAAATGACTATGCATCAGGTTCTGTATAATTTTATCTTCCAAATAAGAATAGAGATTATTGTTCCTGGTCAATTATATGGCATATTTGATTGAGTTTCTAAGGAAGGATTTTTTCTTTGATTCGATGTTCATTTCAAATATATGATATTATTATACTTGTTATTAGAAAAGACGGCTCAGACTTGCTCTAAGTGCAATTCTGTTGAACCCTAGCCAGATCCAGCAAGGTTTTTTCTACGGTTTCTTAGGTCATGTGGGATTGAATTTAGATGTTGATTGTTGCAAAATTTTAAGCAAGCTAAAAACCTTCAGTACTCCCAAATCTTGTCTGATGTGGGAGTTTCCATAGCGATGCTTTTCCCTACGCCCATGCCAGTCCATACAATTTGGCTTTGTGCGCCACCCCCACCACCACCCACCCCCCCCCCCCCCCCCCCCCCCCCCCTCCCAAGGACCTAAAATGGAGCTACTGGGTTCACAATTTGGTGTCAATGAGATTACTCCATAGCCAAATGTCTTAGTATTTTTGGGTTGTTTTTAGTTTTAACCTTGAACAATTACAGCTTTAGCAACTGTTACTCTTCTACCCACTGTTCACTTGAGTCTTGCCTCGACTAGGGTAAGCTCCTTCATTTTCATAAAACTTTTCATTTCATCTCATTTAATTATTACACTTCTTAAATTTTTATACAAAATAAAATAAACAATTCAAAATTTAAAATAAAAATAATATTAAAATAATATATTTTAATAATATTCTATTCAATTTTTAACTTATTTCATCTCATTTGTGAAAAAAAAAAGGCTTTAATACCCTATTATCCCATACTTTACATCCTATGCTGGAAGAATTATGGTTAGAACAAAATCCTTTTATTATTATTTTTTATTGGCACTGGGTTTCCGGAACAACGATCTGTGACTAATTCCGGAGATAAATCCTCTTATTCTCTTCATTTCATTTCAAATGGATAGGTATTCATTTAGCGTATGAGATATTTTAGTGCTTTCACATTGGGTTTGCAAGTAAGATAGAAAAAACCTATTTACAGGCTTATTTATACACCACTAAAATAGGTCTTTTAAATAACAATAAATGGTGTCAGAAGAAGTGGTATGTCGACGCTCTAGACCTGAAGTAGCTAGCCTAAGTAAAATGACCAAAATATCTCATCTCTTAGATTTGAGGGATATTATTTAATTTAAGATCTTTATCAGAGTTAATTTTTTTTAATGATTTCTGCATGGAGGGAGGAGGGTAGGTAGCCCAGTTGCATTTGAGGTGTGGAATTGGTAATACCCTCATCCAACTTGGCTTCGCAGTAGTAGTCTTCCCACTTCTAGAAGCTGACAAATCCATTCATAGATAAACCCTATTAATACAACTCATAGGCTGAAATGGAAAATATTTACATTTAGAGATGTTTTATTCTCAAACAGGTATCTAGAGTGGACAATTTATATCATTTAAATATTAAGATTTGACTTATAAAATTCAAATTTTAAATTTTTTTTCCAAATCAAATTATGTTTATCAGAGTTAATTTTGTACGTTTGGATGTCGGGTTGAGCTGGGCTGAGAGCTGAGTTTAATTTATTTTTTAATATTATTATTATTATTTTGAGATTTGAAAAAGGTGTAATGGAATTGAAAAAATGTGTAATGGAATTAGGAAATGCTAAGAATCCCTATTTGAGAATCTCTACTTAGAACATTTTTATTTTTATTTTTTTATTTTATATGATTTTTATATAAGTGTTTTAAAACAATGTTGTGATTTTTTTACATTTTTAAAAAATGTTTTAAGATGTTAAAAAAAATCATATAAAGAAAATATACATTTTAATGTTTTAAAATATATATTTTAATGTTTTAAAATATATATTTTCTTTACATGATTTTTTTAACATCTTAAAATATTTTTTAAAAATATAAAAAAATCACAACATTGTTTTAAAACACTTATATAAAAATCATGTAAAATAAAAAAATAAAAAAAATATCCTAAATAGAGATCCCTAAATAGGGATCCCAAAGTAGGGATCCCAAAATAGGATCTTTACCATTTTTCATAAATTGAAAAATGTATATAAGAATTTGTGTTTTGTATGAGAAATTGTAAAAATGTAATGATGAAATGAAAATGAGTTGGGATGAGTTTGGAAACCAAACGGGAATACACATCGGCTTATAAATAGAAATATTTTTTCATATCCAATGCATTATTTTTGGAGTATTTCTACATAATTTTTAAACTTCTACCCATTATTATTTTTTATTTTTATTTTTTAATATTTTAATTTTAAATTTGTTCTTTCTAAACTAATTTATTTATTTATTATTTATATATCAAATATTTGATAAAAAAAAATGTGATGCGTAAGGATTGTATGAATAGTAAAAGATTGTGTGATTTTTTCTAATCTTTGACCCTCTATTTCTTATAATCTGGTCGTTTTCTTTACTAAACATAAATTATAAACCAAGAAATTTAGTCCAATGAGTGCTGCGTACTTGTCTTATTTTATGACATCTTCTGTCTTTCTAGATGGTTAGTATTAGCTGAGCACGTAAATGGTCAATAAGAGACAACATTATTGAATTAATTTTCCACCTTTTTCTATAACTATTTTTTTTGGAAATATACGTTAGCCCACAACTTATCACCCAATTTTTATTTTGTACTCCAAATTCGAATTTTCACAATCCATTAAGATTGTACCATCAATTTTGCATCAATCTTAGCCGTTGAAATCTTGGTTCTTAATCAAGATGTAAATCATCAATTATGAGGGAAAAATGGGTAACTGCCACATTGTCTTCATTCCAACACATCTGAACAGAATTGTAGGATGATTGTTGGTGCTGATGGCTTAAGAACAAACTGGTAGAAAATTGTAATTGGGATTATTGAAGATCTAGACCCATGTATTTATTTCCCATAATTATTTTACAGTAATTCCAAAAAAACAAAAGACTTCAGCCACTCTCTGTACACACATTAGTGTAAGGACAAGCTGGTGGGAAATAGTAAAACATGATGTAGATGGAGACACAAGTTTTGATTGTGTTTGTTTCCATCGATTATCCTCTAAAAACTAATGAACATTGGTAAAATACAGTTTGTTTGTTTGTATTTTTTTTCATCTGCTTATTATTTATGAACCACAAATTCAGTTGTTCATCTGAGTTTCTACATTTGTAGGAACAGATAACTAATTTTTACAACAAAAAAGAGAAAAATTAGGAAAATCTATGAAGAATCTATTTAGATTCATGAACGTGTGACTGATCCAAAGCCATTGGCGAGTGCATGGACTGCCGGATTGAATGACAATCTGCCCAGAATCCCCTGTTTGTATGGCAAGAAAGTTTTCTTCTTCAAGTCCTCCGACACCGCTTTGTTCACGGTGTAATGCAGTTCGTGGGCTGAAACTGGTCCTCTTCTCGATCGGCCAACTGAACCAGAATTGTCCGGCGACCGGAAGCTCGAGTTCTTGAAATCTTCATGCCTCTTATGCAAAGCCGGCAAGAACTTGAGGAAAGGATCTTTGTCTGTTGCTCTTCCTTCAGATGCGCTCCGAAACAGCAGAAAGTCCTTCAGACTCCATTTCTTAGAAGAACTTTTCGTAGTAGAAGAAGACGACGAAGCAGAGGTTGATGAAATTGAAGCCTTCGAGTTCAGCAATGGCTGTTTGGTGTTTTGCTGCGTCTTCTCTTGTTCCTCCCATGGAGATTCGGAGACCCTGAAAGGAGAGAGCGACCTCGACGCCCTGCGGCGCCCTGAATTTGAAGATGATTTTTCTGTACTTCTTTCTCTTCCTCTTTCATGCTCTGTTTTCCGGCGAGTCTTCTCCACTTCCATCGCAAACGGGTCGGAGTCTTTCTTCCGGCGACGCGAGAACACACCCAGAAATGTCTTCTTCCCTGGTGATCTGGGCGATTTCGGAGACAACAAAGGACTGCTCGGAGTAGTGTACGCCTCCGGTTTTCTGCCGATTTGCAGCCGAGAAGGAGGCGTGAAGGGCCGGATTTTGCCACCATCAAAGAGCTCGTCAGCCGGTAAAGAGCTCCTCTCTAATTCTTCACTAAAATCAAACGCGAAATCCTTCGCCGCCGCCTCCCTCGTGCCAACAGCTCTGCTTTCCTTCCTCATCGGACTCTCATCCCGGTAAAACTCAGAGACGCCATGCGAGGGGCTGGTTGGAGCACTGAAGTAGAACTCGCCAAAACGTTTAGGGGTAGAAGGAGCGCTCATGTAAAGCGAAGAAGAAGGTCGTGAATTGCTGTTGCTGAACTCGAAATCCATGTTAGTTGGCGGAATCACGATTTCCATAATCGAGAACTCAGGATTGCCTTTTTGTAGTTCAGTAATTGTTGGGAGTTCGGTAGGAGAAGCTGGGACAGCTTGAAAAGTGTAAAGAAAATGAAGATTAAAAGGGCAGAGCATATGGTATGAAGGAGGGAAGAAGGGTGACAGTTGCAGAGATTGTTGACCGTTTCGAGTCATTCTTATTTATATATATATATATATATATATTTTTTTTTTTGGTCACCGACTCACCAAGTAATGAAAAGATATGACGTTAGCCGTTAGGAGCCGCCTTTTCATACTTTCTTTTCAAATTTTCAATTGCTTGTCGGTTTGGTTCTTATTTTATTTTAATTTAGGTGTTATTATTATTATTATAATAATAGGAGTCCTGCGATGCACATGTGGGCATTAAATATCGAATACGCGATTCCATCGGTCAGAATCGTGACAACTCAGATTTCGTTTAAATTTAAAAATAGAAAGATTTGGGATGAATTTAATTTATTTTTTAATATTATTATTATTTTAAAATTTAAAAAAAATTTATAAAAATTTAAAAAGAGTATATTAAAATTTAAAAAAGGTATATAAAAAATTATGTTTAATATAAAAAATTATAAAAATATAATAATAAAATAAAAATAAATTGAGATGAGTTGATCACATCTCCTAATACAAACGGACCTTAGAATATGAATTTGAATTCAGAATAGCCAAGCTTACGGTTTTTTGTTTTTGTGGTTTGTTTTTTGTCATTAGACTTGTGAATTACGATAGAAAAATAATAGATGCATTCGAGAATTTATAAGCGATATACAGTTAGTTTTAAAAATTATAAAATCTATTATTAAAAAGTTCATTTTTTTAATAGTAGACCCTACTTCTTTTTAAAGTGACTATATGTCACTTATAACTCTACGATTATATATAACATTACTCATTACAATATATCACACTATTTATAACTCGAACACAAATATAATATAAAATAAGAGTGTTTTTAAATTTGATATAAATAAATTTGGATTAAAATGAGTTGATCCAATAAGAAATGATTAAACGGATTAATTAATAAAATCTGCAACTAACTTACATAATATAATATATCATATTTTAAAATTTATAAATATTTAGTCTTATATGTTTATAGTATTATTATTGAGATTATAAAAATATTAGCTTTTTATAAATATTGCGAGGATCCTCCAAATAAAAAATTAAATCTACGATATCAAAGTTATACCCTAAGCTCATATTTTAATTTGATCTAGGCATCACCTTGACTGTACAACAGTACTGTTGATAATTAATAGGAGAGATCATAAGAGCATAGTTTTAGGACTTGTGGATTGACTCCTAAGAGAAATACTTGATCTACATATATAAAAATCTACAAAAGATCGTTGCAAATTAAACTGAGTACATGAATTTGATATTATATGTTAAATCATAAAATAAATATTAATTAATTTTAAGACTTGGGGGCTCCAACCACCTTTGAATATTTGTGGAAAGGGAAAGAGAGTGAACGTGGGAATTGTGGGGAAAAAAAATATGAATGGGGCATGAGAGCGATAGAAAATAGTAATGAGGAGTGCATTTCTTGCCCACCACGTACACTTGAATTTAACAGAGTTTTGTCTTTATCTTGGTTATGTTATTTATAAAGGAAATTTCATATTGTCTTGAATTTTATATAAAATATTTTCTTTTATTTTTAATAAGATTTTTTAGAAAAAAGTACATGAGTTTTTTTAATAATATAAGAACTAAACTTTTCAGTAATGCGCTCTACCTATTGATCTAATAAGGTTTATTTATCGAAGTACGACAAAAGATCGACCCATAAATGAAGAGGAGTAAAGGAAATCCCACATTGTCTCAGAAGGAGATTGTCTTAAATTTTATATGAGGCATTATCTCCCATTCCTAACAATACTTTTTAGAGAAGGATGTATAAACTTTTTTTTATCTTAATCATGCTTAATTTTGTTGTAAAATGCGTTGAGCTTTTTTTAAAATATATTTTTGTGTTAGGGTTACTTTATTTTATTTTATTTAAAAAAAAAACTGAATTTCTAATAAGATTTTAAGCATATATATCTTTCTAATTTCTAGATTTTGAAATGATTTTATGATTTCTTAAATATTTATTTTTCTAGTTTCTAAGACAATTTAATTTTTTAGTTTCTAAAATATCTTTCCAATTGTAATAATTAGCATTTTAGTCAGTTTCGTTAACAAAGGTTTGATGGAGAAACAAAATTGATAAAAATCCAAGCCTATAGATTAAAAACCGTAAAACTAAAAATTCAATGACTTAAAAGATAAACGTGTAAAATGCTAATTAAAAATATATTGCATGTAATGTTTAACCCAACAGGCCAGTACAATTGCGTGCCTCCGGCCTCCGGGCATTATAACTTTAACGCCGTAAACGTGGAAATATATATTTCTTTCATATTATTCATCTATCATTTGCTCTAATTTATACCTATATATATATATATTAAAAATATATTACTACGTACAACATCATGCAAATGATCAATGCAAGTAAAAAAAAAAAAAAAAAAGGTAATATTATATACAGTCGTGAAATTATAAATAATACAATTCATAAAAAGTGAGATCTATTATTAAAAAATTAATTTTTTTTAAAGTAGATCTCATATATATTTATTTTTTTTAAATGATTATATGTCGTTTGTAAATCAAATAAGTTCTATATATATATATTCACTTTAATTTTGATAAAAAAAAATATGATGTATACCATAAAAATGATAAGCAGAACCGCTCGAAAGGAAAACATGATGAGCATGAATTCGATGTTGGGGGCTCTTGCAACTAGAAAAGACGTGGAAGATAAAAAAAAATATAAAAAATAAAAATCTCAAGAATATTTTATTTCTATTCTTAAAATAAATATGATCTTGAATTAATTATGGAACCCACGACTTCTTTTTTTATTTTTTTATTTTTGGGGGATTTATTATAAATAAAATAGTTATTTATATCTAGTTAATTTTAATCACATAATTATTTATAGTTAAAATTAATTGTAAATAATATTTTTTTTATTATTTATTAATCATAAAAATTCACATTTCTTGTAATGATCGCAGGCACCAATTCCACTAGCTTTTGTTTTTCATGAAATTAATGCTATATATTATTATTTTAATCAAGAAATGGTTACAAAAATATCATTGTATATATATAACACATGATAATCTCTTTTTTCATTGTGATTAGTCTATTTAATGCTCGTTAACTGTCATTAGTTTTTTTTTTTTTTTTTTTGATGAAATAAAATGTCATTAGTTTGAACCTCTAAACACGCGCGTTGATAAACGTGGACATAAAATATATTATCCTCACTTTTTTTAATATCATGAATGATACTTAAAGTGATAAGCATGAAGTTTAGTGTCCAATTAGTCCTCTCAAACAGCGCAGTGAGCTAGCGTTTGCTATAATTTATAATGAAAAAGACTGCAAAAAGTAAAACATTAGCTGCAAGGGGAAAACACATTTACGTACGTACCCTCTGTAGCTACCACTACTCTTTTTACATTTTGATTGTCAATGCCAAAAAACAGAAGCAGTCCGGGGTGGAGACTATCCCAAGCAGATTTGATGGAAAAAGAGTTAAAGGGAGACTCCTTCTAAATTAAAGTGTAAGAAGAATTCTCAAAGTACTAATTACCATTATTAAAATATAATTTATTCATATATTAATTGTTAGTATGCCTGTTTATCTGAGCTGGATTGTACTCAGCTTGGTTTGAAATTTTATTTTATTTTTTAATAATTTTGATTTTTTTTAAAAAGTTTAAGAAAATTTCGAATCTAGAATTCGAATAAACATCCCTAATTATTAGATGAATGATAGAAAACTTAATTGTTGGATATATATATATATATATATATATATATATAGATAATGAATAATATTGCTAGATATAATGTTAGGATGTGCAAGGTTCGTGCGTATTCTTTGAAATAAAAAGATCCATCATTAAAAAATAGATTTTTTTGATATGGATTTTATATTTGTCAATTTTCAAAAGAAATGAGTGAGGATTTGTAAACTTTAAAACTGTAGAAATTATTTTCCTTTGGTAGTCATATTAAGAAATAAGTAGTAACTAGTAAAGATGAAGAGATAAAGGGTATTAATTAATTTTACCAAAATTTGTCCACTCTAAGAAACAAAAAAGTTTTAGTAATATCTCTTAAATTCTATTATCATCCAAATAATTCATAAATTATCCTGTTTATTTGATCACCCCGAACAATATATTACTACATAATAAAAAAAGTTATTAAATAGAATAATGTCAGAAATAAGTCCTTTAGACAAGTTAATTATGTGTAGATCGGCAGTACTACAAGAAATTAACTGTTCATTTTTTAATAATCTTTTATGGTGGAATCTATTTTTATTAAAAAAATATTAATTACACGGGACATGTATAAATAATTCTTAGATAATTCCCAAAAATGAGTACGTAGTTGTTCCCACGTATGGGTCGATCGATGTGGAAGGAAAATACTACTTATCTCTACATTGGGATTCCGATTGGGTCTCCAATTTTTTTTACATGGTTTTTGTTTAGGTATTTTTAAATAATGTTATATATTTTTTTTATATTTTTAGAAAATATTTTAATATATTAAAAAAATCATGTAAAATAAATATATTTTTTTCACATAATTTTTTTAATATCTTAAAATATTTTTTAAAAATATAAAAAAATTACAATATTATTTAAAAATACTTCAACAAAAATCTTATAAAAAAACTATATATATATATATATATATATATTAAAATTGGGATCCAATCGATTCCATTTGTCAAGATCGCTAACGGCGCCCCTTCGTGGAATGTGCTTAATCTAAGAATTGACCTAATATTAATTCGATATTACTCTCTAGATTCTTTGACTTCAATTAATTCTTTTAAGCTGCATGCATTCAAACAATATTTAGGCTGAGTTTGGTCATGCATCCAGCCACGTTATCAAACAACAACGTCAACAACTTTGCGTCTCTTTATTTGATTTTTGAGAGAGTAGTATTATTCTTTTTCACCAACAAATAACTGCAAATTCTTATTATATATATATATATATATATATCAAAACTAGAAAAATAATGTATTTATAAAGAGATTATACAAAAATAAATATACAGATTGATGTACTACGTTAGATTATAAAATTACAAGTTCCAAATATACAAATTTTATATAAGCTTTTTGTAATAATATAAGTTCCATTGAGAAAAAAATGAGATTTTCATACTTTTTTTATAGTGGGCTTCAATTTTTTATAAAATACTCATGCAAGCAAGACTTGTCCATTTAAAACTTGAATATATCATTTTTCGACTTTCTTGTCATGGATTGCAAGCAATCTTTTCCCTTTTAGCTGCATTTTAGTGATTATCGATTAAGGCCCATTTAAAGAGAATAAATTTGGACCTTTGTACTAAATAAGATTTCATAAATAGAGACGTGCTAGCTAGTCATCATCTTTATTATCATTACTAAATGATCGAAAACTATTTGTAACGTTTTACTCATCTAGTACCAATCATTTAATGTCAGTACGTTAAATAATGATCACCGTCTAATGAATAAACAAAAACTTTCTTTTAATGATACCAAAAAAAGTAAGATTCAAATTTGTGTACATATATATATATATATATATATATATAAAGATTTTGAAATTATATATTTATTTGTGAAAAATGAAGAATAGAACTTGATAAGCAAACCCCTTGCGGGTTTTTTATTTATTTTTTATTTTTTTGATACCATTTGAAGGCAGATTTATGGATTTATACTTAAAAAACAATGCTACTATCACACTTCTATCACATTTTCATTCTATTTCATATCATAAGCTTCTTGGATCATCTTTTTATCCAGTAAAAAGAAAATTCAAAAGTTGTTGGGTGATGATCACACCTCTTCATGGTTAGATTTATGTGAGGATATGATAGTTTAGTATATATCTAGAGATTTTCATACTTAAATAATAGATTTTGCTCTGATTGGTTGCCTATAATGCTTTGCCTTTCCTCAGTCTGAAAGAATAATACTGTAACTACGCTCTCATCTTACTTTTATTCAGTTTTTATTTAATTATGTATATAAGATGTGGCATATCAGCCTGTCATACAAGTTGATTAATTTTTTCGATATCACAATATAATAAATATGTCACATTTTATATAATGTATAATAGTATAATGACTAATAATATATAAAAAATTTTGATATGAAACATTATATGGTAACAGGATTCTAATTTAAAATCTAAAAGGTTTTGCATGTAAGGGTGTTCATTCGAATTTTAAATTTAGAAATTCAAGTTTCTAAGTCTAAAATTTTCTTGAACTTTTTAAATAAAAATGTCCAACTTATATATCAAAAAATAAATATAATTTTAAAATCAGGCTGAATAAAATCTGACCCGAATATCATACAGTTGCATTCTGGATTGGGATGTCCAAAGTCTGAGTGATGGGCACGATGGGTTTTTGTCCCATCTAGAAACACAACAAAACGACACCCAGGTTGGGTCTTTGCGTATAAACCCAACCACCTATCATCAAATCATCATGTCATTGACAAATGGCTAATGCTGTGAGATATTATGATCTGCACATCAACCACATGGTCTAATGGATGTGTCTAAACGTTTTCTTACTCCAGATAGAGATTGACTCTCGAGCGCAAAGGAACAAAGGAGTCAAACTCCATCGGTTGAGTCGGGAACAGCTAGCCGGATGTAGATTGAGGACGCTTAGGCGAAAATTAAAATGAGATATTTTATTTTCTATTTATTATTATATTATATGTTAAATTGATTTAGTTTAATATTATACGTTAAATTCTGATAATATATGAATCAATAATTTCTTAATACAAATGTATGAACGAATGAGAGATAATTTAATTTAAAAAACAGAAAACATGGAAGCATTAAAACAAAAAAGCGCTAGTACAAGTAAAAAATATAATGATTTAAAGAAGAAAAATAAGATTATTAAATAAATTTAAGATAGATTAAGTAAGTTTATGATTATTTTAAATAAACTGAAGATAGATTAAGTTGTGATCAATTTTCTCTTCAACTGCATGCACAGTGAGTCACTTGCATCTATTTGTTTTCTCATTTTTTGGTTATTGTGCCATTTCTTTCAAACGTGACAACTTTCTCTCCTCCTGTTTGAGTGAAGTTTGAGAATGAGACTACGATCAGTTTTGAGAATTTTCATAGTGTCCAAACGTGTCTTTAGTTTTTATTTATCATATCAGTTTGTAAGTTTGATTTTGTTAGGTTTTGTATACACCAAACATTTCTTTGTTCTTTTTTTTTTTTGAAACAGAAATGATCTGTATTACCTCAAATATGGGATCATTATAAAGTTTGTCCTGGATTACATTAAAGGGGTTGAAATCCTCAGCTCTCCCCCCCTCCCCCTCCCCCCGGGTTCCATATGACCTCATCATCAACGACATTTAAACCCCTCTTTGACAACGGATGAGCTACTCTATTGTTGTCTCTCTTTGTATATTGTATAGACCAAATTCTTCTATTGTATAAATATTGCTTTATGTCCTGATCAACAATTTGTCCATGCCATTCCCAGCATTCACTCTTTCTATTTACTGCTTGAATAATTCCTAAGGCATCCCCTTAAATCAAAGATTACCGTTGCTATATCACTAGAAGATAATAAGGTTTTCTTGGCGCGCGCGGAATTAATCTCTAAAGTCGTCGCAAATAATTTATACCAGCAATTAAAGTTGCACCTCATGTTCGATGCTATTAATTTTATGTAGCAAATGTATAATATCGCTGGAAATAATAATCCATTTACAGCGGAAAAACTCGTTCGAAATAAGTGTTCTTTGCGCCGTGATTAAATCCCACACTTGTGCTTAAATTTGCTGGAATAAGCTTATTACGGCGGCATAAATCACTGATTGGGATATTAAAATCGCCGCAATAATATCATTGCGGAATTACCTAATGTATTTTAATTGCTGCAAAAAATAATATTTTCAACGAATGTGTTTTCGCCGCAAAAAGCAATGTGGTGGCTTCCATCTAATCAGGCGCATGAAAATCGCTGCTAAGATTATTCACAGCGATTTTGTAACCGCCGTAAATACAATTCCTTTTTCATGTACGTTAGTATAATTTAATTAGCAGAGTAAGCTTATTGGAAGTCGCAGTTAGGTCGAAGAATAAGACTAATGAACTAAGTAGGGTCGATTCATAGAGCTGAATTGGCTTGGACCAAAGCATTCCAAGAGGTGGCACTAGTTATTTAATTCACCAACTCTTTGCTCATCTAGCCACTGCAATACCTGCAGATCAAGATGGTACCTTTCTCTTCTTTTTCTCCCACCCATTTTTTATATTGTTTCTTCAGCTACCTTTTTCTCTCTCAAAACTAGTTTTCACCTCCCATTAATTTCTGGGTTCCACATGATTTCTGGATATACTGTGTGGTTGGTTTTTGTCATTTCTATATGAGATCTAATACATGTTGCACCTCTTTTGCTGCAATGGGATTTTGTTTTTGGGTCTGCTCTAGGTTTTTGTCCATATATATGCTGGACTGTACTACTATGAAGTGTCCGATTCTTTTAAAGTTCTATAAAAAGAGGACTTTGTGCTAGGGAAATATCATCTTTCGTACATCATCAAACAATGAGTTTCATTCAATTTCTAACATACATCAAGGCCCAATGTACAAAACCCAGGGTATGTGTACGTTATTATATATAGGCTTGATACAATGGTACCTTGAGAGTGTGATGGACCTTGGATCAAGGTTTTTCTCCCACTGCTGTAGGATAAAACATGTGAGGCTACATCGGATTGGTCCCTCACTGTTTGAACAAACTCAGGTAGGACCTACCCACAATGGGGCAAAGTTGGGGGCCGCATGTACCAATTTTGCGGCAAATGGCCCCACTGAACATGACCTAGATGTATCTTTTTGGGCTCCAAAGAATTTTAAGTAGCCAGATAGGGTGGTCAGAGAATTGTCCAATTAAACTTCGGCAATAATCTTGTTGGTTTGATAAAACCAAACTCAAATGTCTTTGTGAACAAATGGGTATTATTTTGCTTCTGGTAAGCTGCATCTTTGTAATGGTTTCCACCATCTAATTAATTAATATAAAAAACAGTACAGCTTTTAGGGGGCCTTATAATATATCATGATCATGCTTTTATTTTCTAAAGGAACAAGTTTCTGGAAAAACAAACTGTAAGATTGTCAATCAAGACACCCATGTACATTCTCAAACTAAATTGAGAAAATAGGTGGCCTTTATAGATTGTAGTCAAGAGTGATCTTTAGGGCTGTTTAAAAATTAGGTCTCTTGGGCAACTAAAAGTAGAGAAACATAAATGGCCAACTATTGAGATGGTAGAGTGTATTAAGAAAGAAACATATGAGGTCCTCCAAAGTAGTAGGGAACTAAAAATTATAGAAATGATTTAACTAGGAACACCTCCTCTTAAATCTGGCTCAATAGATCTTGTCTTCTCCTCCTTGTCTCACTCAAAGAGTATAGGAACAAGCATAAACTCAAGTGTTCAGCCAGGTCAATGCATCATAAATTAACTTAAATATATTCTGCAGGAAAACTAAGCGAGTTATCCTAGCTAGGGATAATATTTTGTAGATCCAACTTACGGATTTAACACTATTTTTGACCTTATTTTTGTCACACTTGCCTCGACCAATTTGAGAATTAGTTGGAGCATGAATCACATATATCTTGAAAAAATTGACCCCACAAAATATTTATAAAACAAAGCTTCTATGTGCTATTGTGTCATGATATATATATATATATTCCTCCTGTTTATTTGACATTTTTCTACTTGTCATATAGCCATTGAACCCACTAATGTTTGAACAAGTCTATGCCTAAAAATCTGGTGCCTCCTCATACTTGATGCTAATTAAATAGTCCTCAAACAATGACAAAGTAAAAGGAAGAGACTCATACAAAAAATGATGATAATATCTTCCAAAAACTACTCCCACGTCCAATTTACAACCTAAATCCCACAAAAGGTAATGTGACTACAACATGATAATGCTAGAGCAAACAATTAAAGAATAACCAAAAAATAAAATGAAATTCATAGTAAATGTCAAAGAACAGTGTTTCCACCTAAACTCCCCTCCCAAAGAACAATGTTCATTCATTACAAAGGTAAAACAGAGAATAATATGGGCTAATTGGGGGTTTCATTGGTGAGCTCCTAGATATGTAAATCCAAAGTGCAAAAAATAAATAGAGATACAAAAATCAAAGTAGTTATGCTAAAATCTTTCTGAGACCCTAGACCCAGTACTATCAAACTCAAAGCAAGTTTATACCTTAATCGGCAAGAATGCAGTGAAGGCAAAGTGATGAAGGAGGGGATTTTATAAAACTAGTCCCAGCTACGAAATATCAACCTGAGCCAACTGCGAAATAAAGGTCGATTAGGTATGGGAAAAGGTGGAGATTTGCAAGAGTTATAAATCATCCTCAAACAAAAAATCAGAGTATAGGTAAAATAACACAGCTATTCGAGAAATGTAGCAACTTTCGAATGTGATCGGAAAAATTAGTGAAGGCGGTGAGGTCGTGGTAGTTCTTGGCGGAGCAAGTAGGTGGGAAGGTGAGTGCGCAATCGAAGTGAGGGATGGGGTTTTTGGGATTCTCGTTCTCAAGAGTTCTATAGTTTGGTTGGAGGGGAAACTCGAAGGGTTGGGGAAAAATAAGTTGGAAAATTCGAAGAGTTCTTTCGCACATTCATTAAAAGGTTTTTCTGATGAAATAAATTTGCTGCAATAAGGCGAGGCAGAAGACACTTATTAAAAATGCTAATTAAGGCGAAAGAAATCGCCATAACATTTAGTAAATTCACTACTATATTTAGTAAATTTGTTGCAAAAAGTGCTCACAAAAATTAAGTTTGAAAAGTTTGTGGCGAAAGTAAACTCGTTGCAAATAAGTCATTTTCACATCGATTTTATTTGTGGGGAATGAGAAATCGCCTAAACAGGCAGTTTTTCTTGTAGTGCAATGAAGCTCATCATACACTTGGATAGCTCTCCATAAAGCCAACAACTTAGCTACAACAAGAGTGCTAAGCCCCTCAACATGTTTGCACATCAACAACAATACTTCCTCCTCTTCATCCCTCACTACTATCCTCACCCCCATGTTTTTGTGGTTTATATTAGACTTGTATCCTAGTTAACCTTCACAAAGCCGCTTCTTGGTTTCCTCCACTTTCCTTCCCCCCCTTGAACAGGTCCTCCCCTTATCTCTCCCCTCTACTCTTTCTTAGCCTCTGTATATTCTTTTGGACAATCTTATGCTTGTGCTAAAACATTAGCTAGTCCCTTGAACTTAGCCTAAAAAATAAAAGAATTTCTCCTTAGCCACAAATACCTCATCACAGTAGTTACTACTAAGTCAAGTTCCTACTTTTTCAACTTGTTGTACATCAATATCTACAAATCCAAAAGCTGACCCTCCATACGAGTCCATTTCTAAACAGGACTGTTTAGGTTTGCCCAGACATCTGCTGTAGCATTACAACTCCACAATACATGATTGACTGATTCCTCCTCTCTTTCACATATAGGACATATGCTATTCACCACTATTTTTCTTCTGTATAGATTCTGCTTAGTAGGAAGACTATTGGTAGCAGTTTTCCAAATAAACATCCCGACCACCTCTAGAGTGTTCAAATTCCACACCTTTTTCCATATACCTTTGCTTTTACTTGCCTCTAAAGAACTCCCTTCAGTTCTAGCCATACGATTCCTCTCTAAGTGATACCTACTTTTTACACTATGAATTCCATCTTTAGTGTAGGCCCATATCCTCTTATTAGGAGCATTTGTTTGGCTAACTGGTATCCCACATATCATATAAGCTTCATGTTCCAACATCAGCTCTTTAACCAGCCTTGAATTCCATCTACCACCAATTAGTAATTCATTAACTTAGGCCTCTGCATAACTGGGGTTCTTTGGAGATTGGATATAGAATTGATAAGGTCTGGGAACCCATTTATCTCTTCAAATATTCACATGCTCTCCATTCCCCACCCTCCACACTAATCCTTTCTTAAGCAAACCAAGGGATTTCCATAAACTCCTCCAGATTCTTGAAGGGCTGCAACCAAGCTTAACATGCAAAAGATCAGAAAATTGAAAATACTTATCTTTTAGCACCCTGGCAGCCACTAAGTTAGTTTTAGTCATAATCCTCTAAGATTGTTTGGCAATGAGGGCTGAAATAAAGCTTTGTAACTCCCTAAACCCAAGACCACCTTCAGATTTTGCCACCCTATCTTAGACCAGATCTTTTAGTGGATCCTCTTATCATTTTGCTGAAAGCTCCACTAAAATTTTGCCATTAAGCCAGCAATTTCCTGGCATAGCAGCTTGAAGACATTCATATGATATGTTGGTACTAATTGAATGTTTGCTTTTAACAGAACTTCTTTACCAGAAGGTGAAAGGAATTGATCCTTCCAGTTACTAATCTTGTTCTAGATCCTGTTTTTTATTATTCTAAAAGTATTATATTTAAACTTCCCCACCATCATAGGCAGCCCCAAGTACTTTTCACAGCTGGTATGAGCCCCCACTCTCACATCCCTCCTTATTCTCTTCCTTATATCTTCCTTAATGTTAGAGCTAAAGAATAAAGAGATTTTTTGCCTGTTAAGAATTTGACCTAAGGCTTTTTTATAAATTTCCAGTACCTCCTTTTATCTTCATCCACTCCTATTAAGATGCTTGACTAAAAACCAAGCAATCATCAGCAAATAGCAAATGTGTCACCCTTATACCACCTCTAGCAATGGCAACACCCCTTAACTCCTCCCTGCTTTAAGCCTGCTTAATGAGGGAACTCAAACCCTCTACATATAGGAGGAAGAGGTAGGGAGAGAGGGAGTCTCACTGCCTCAATCCTCGAGTAGGTATAAATGAATTTGTGGACTCCATTCACCAAAATGGCATGAGAGACAGTCTATACACACTACATGATAAGCCTCACCCATTTGTCCCTAAAACCTAGCTTAACCATCGCAGACCTAAAAAATTCTCACTAAACGTGATCATATGCTTTCGAGATATCAAATTTTAAAGCCATGCTCCCCTTATTTCCCCTTTGTTTGACCTTCATTGAGTGGAGAATTTCATGAGCAGCCATTATGTTATCTGTTATAAGTCGGCCATGAATAAGAGCTCCTTGGTTTGGGGATATCACATGATCAAGCACCACTTTCAATCTGTTAGCCAATGTCTTTGCAATGATCTTATACAACACATTGCATAGACTAATTGGTCTATATATAGTCTTCTACTGTTTTAGTCTCCTTAATCTTTGGGATCAGAACCACAAGAGTATGATTACAATTCTACAGGGTACCATTTCCATTCAGGACATTAAGCACTGCCTTCACTACTTCATCCCTCACTACCTACCAATAAGACTGATAAAAGGGGGCCCCAAACCCATCCGAACCAGGTGACTTCATGGGACCAATTTGATGGATAGCAACTGTAACTTCTTCTCTAGTGAACTTCTTCTGCAATGCTACATTCATTTCAACGCGAACTCTAGGCTCCATAGTAGTAAGATAGATCCTTATATCCCTCTTAGAAGGGTGAGTCGACATATACACCTATTGACAATGTGCTAAAATTCCCCTTCAATGTCCTCTTATTTCTCCCACAACTGACGACTAGAGTCCACCACTTGCTTAATCTGATTCATCTTCCTTCTTTGAGAAGCACAAGTATGAAAAAACTTAGTATTTTTCTCACCAAACTTATACCAATTCCTTTTAACTCTCTGCTGCCTTGTCAAATCTTCTTGAGCTAACAAGAAACCTACCTATTGTTGTAGCCCCCTGATAGCCTCCACATTTTCTAAGACGCCCCCAATTTACGTCTGAGATTTAACGTAAACCGATGTATCAGGATAAGTAACACTAGACTACTCATCTCCGTACGTAATAAGGATTTAATGCATGTATCTATACCTACTATAATATGCCATATGATTCGTAGCGGATCAGGTCTAAATTATAAAAATTTCTAAAGATTACATGGAGAATTTATAATTACCACATCCACATCATTCATTCATAACTTAATATTGTACTGTTATACATACATAACTCAAGTAGTTTTCACGGTCATCAAAATATTTGTAACATTACAAAAGATCATTTTTAAAGCCACTTAGATTCTTTTTTCACTTCAGAAAATTTTCTCCCATAATGAAACATATTTAGATTAATACAAAAGTCGCGATGGAGATACTGTCCATGTGGTGTCGTATAGACCCTACATACGGACAGGGAACCATCTAGTCCTAAAATTAAGTAGCATCTAGTACGTTGTTCCTCCTCGAGAAATGCTGATGCATCGTGGTTTTAAAATCTCATCGTATGATAATAGATGAGAGGTCCAAAAGAAGTAAAAGAAAAGTCAACATAAAGACTAAAGTCAGAGAGTTCTTTAGGACTCCTCAGTGTCTCCTGTTGCATCGGGGCTTTCTCCTTCTTGGCTATCAAATCCTGTAGTATAATTTATATTCCAAGGGAAAAATATAGAAACATACAAGAGTGAAATTTCCTTAGAAATTTTAGTAAGTACACAATCAGTTTAATAGAGCTTAGAAAAAGGCAAACAATTAAATTAATAGAAAACATCAAAAGCGTATAACTTAAAATATACTTCATGCGACTTATGCATGACTTATGGTTAATTTAACTTAGACAGATCTGCATCTTATGAGGACTTTCTACCTTTTTCTTAAATTCTTATTTTCCTAAAATTTTATTTAATTCTTATCCTTGACAGGCATTACGTATCGCCGTCCCCATCGGGTTTCTTAGCATGACGCGTCAACATGGCCTTACATATAACTCATCAGTCATCTGGGCGTTATGTATTGCCATCCTCGTTGTGATGAGTCTCATGTCAGTCTTTTGGGTGTTACGTACCATCGTCTCCGCTTGTCATGTCAGTCATACGGGTGTTATGTATTGCCGTTTCCGTCATGATACAACTCTTAACTTATCAAATCACGTCAATCTTCTGGGTGTTACATATCGCCATCTCCGTCATGACGTGACTAACTTATCCATTGTTCTTATTCTTAGTTGTTCATTTATTATTCTTATTCTTATTTCTTATTTTTCTTAAAATACATGCCATGCACCTTTTCTTAAAATCTACCACATAATTGAATATGCATGTACTCTTAATCCTTATGCTATATACCCAGTGCAACACATTTCATACAAATTATACACTTATATTACACATATAATTCTTCTTTATTGAGTCATCAACTTTTAGCCAAGGAAAAATCCCGAACTTAAACAAACAGGGTATCTCATTCGAGTAAGGTATCGAGCGAGTATCAAGTGAAGTCTCGGGTTGTCACTCGCTCGAGCAAGGTATCGAACGAGAATCGAGCAAAGTCTCGAGTTGTACATCGCTCGAGCCAGACGTTGAGTGACCATCTAGCGAAGGGTTCTGATTGTTCTTCGCTCGATAAATAGGTCGAGCGAAGGTCGAGCAAGGTCTTGGATTATAGGGTTTTTCAGCCTAAAACATGTCATCTTTACACATAAACCTTATTTTCACCTATTAAAACATAATTCTAGGTTCTCCCATATTTTCTTAACATTCTTCCATAATAAAACCAATCAAAACATACTTAGATTTCATTTTATCATATAAACAAGGCTTAAGAGTCAAATACTAGCATGCATAGTTTAATCAATCAAATAAGCAATTTCCATGCTAAAGTTAAGCTAAAATGTGGACTTACAAATTTTTCAAAACTTGCTAGAAATGATCAAACCAGTCCTTGCAATAGTTTTCCTCAAGATCACTTATTTAGCTCACTTAGGTAGTGTTTAGAGACTCAAAGGTTTAAAGAGGTTTTTTTCTTGTATTCTCTCAAATTAAGCATGTGCTATATCATTCAAAGAGAGTTAGGAGGCTCTCAATCACCTATTTATAGGAAGATGGTTGACACATATATGTGAAAAAAGAATAAATGAAACTAAGGGGATAACCCGCTACCCTTGCTTGGGGGATTATGTGTCATGCCTCTAAAATTTAATGATTAAATCTAATCATTTAAAGTTTAGGCTTGGCATTAAATATCTTTATTCAATGGTCAATATTAAGGTATTTTAGCAATCTCATATGATCAATGGTTGAGAAATGATCTGATTACATAAGACATAAGCTAGCACTCACCTAACCATGCATGAACTGAGTCATTCCCAGATTTTCTTGGTGTCCAATGCCTCCCAGCCCCTTCTTATCCTAATTGGTCACTTGTTAATCTTCCTAAGACATCATTTGAAATGTTCTAGAAGGTAACTTATAAGTTTGGTTAGGATCAAGTCTAATTTTGGCTCACTTAGTTACCCTTCAACAAATTTTACTCCTTTTGTTTTTCTTTCACATTTTTGGGCCAACCAAGTTTCTAGATCGACTCCTCTTCACTTGCCATCTATTCTTACACATGTCAAAATATATGAAAATTTCAGAACCAATCACATATTTCATCACATGACCAAATTTGAAACACTTTATCTAAGTCGAGTTCCAATTGAGCTTAATCCAGAGCTGTCTACTTCTTGCCCAATTAAGTCATTGATCCCATCTGAATCTTCAAAAACTTAAAACATAAAAGTTTTAGATTTGCCTCTTAAGATTCTATAAGAATTTGAATCACTTCATTTGGACCCCAGAAGAATTTGTACTTATTATACTAAAACTCGATAGACTAATTTGAGAACACTTAATCCGAGTAATAAGTGTTTGATTTTTTTATTTTACCACTCCCTCTTGAATTTCTACCCAAATTTTGAAAATTTAACTCCTTCTAAGTTCAAATTGAATTTCTCTAGTTGATACCTTATTATAAATCCCAAAGGTTCATCCATAATTTATCCTAGAATGCATAATTTTATATTTTCTTAACTCACAATTATCATCTAAGTCTCCAATTCTATTTCTCTGGAAAAATATATTTTCAATAAATTCCTTTAAAATAGTCTCAAGTAAAAACTTCAACTTAAAAAAAATCGGGCTATTACATTTTCTGGACCCCCAACTGCTTGCAGCAACTTGATCTTTTCCTCCAATCTGTCAATCTCTTTGCCCCTGTCTCTATCCTTCACCCTTGCCCACTGCTTTAGTTTTCCAGTGCAAGAGTTTAACAACCCTTGAATCCTACCCATAGGCATAAAGGTACCTCTCAGACAATTCCATCCGTCAACTTAGGCAACTCATAATGATTGGTGAGGCTGTTCAACAGCCTTCACCAAAACTTCAATCTCAAACAACTTTATAGTATCCTCCATTTTCTATTTCTTTTCTTTACCCCTGTCACTTATCCCTCCCCTCCCATCAACATACTGCCTTTTATAGAGAACAACATTTTGACTACCTCACTTATCCTTCCCTCTTGCTTTTCTTTTCCAGCTTCCACCTCTACCATTTACCTTATCCACCACCCCTTCTCCAATTTCCCCTTGAGTTTCCTGCACCATTGATACATCTATCATGATCCCTAAAGTTACTCTAGTTAACATCAGGTAATGAACCACAGAGAAGCCCCTGAGAGTTAGGAACTCCTTCCTCCCCTCCCTCTACTTCCCTCCCCTCTACTCTTTTCACCAACTCACACTGAAAGCTGTCAAGCCCACCTATGTAAGAGCCCTCACTCCCCTCAAATGTAGCATTATCACCCCTTTCCTCCTTCCCATCCCCAAACCCTTTGACATTCTTCCCCTTTTGGACTATTTCACCCGTAGCCAAGACCCATACTGCCCTGGCCCTTTTTTCTCTTGCAAGCATCCCTTTTCCCCATGGACAATACACCCACAGTCTAAGCAAATTCTTGGTAGCTTCTTATATTGGAAGGGAATCCACATCTTCTCCCCAAACATATTCAGTGTCCTCCTCCTAGCCAACTGTTTGCGAATATCTAGGATAATATTGACCCGTAAGAATCTTCCTCAGACTACATCCCCTTCTTGAACTTCCATCTTAGTGACTTCCCTAAAAGATTCCCCTAACCTAACCCCATACCTCAATTCATACAATCTAGGGGAAGATTGAACATCTGAACCTAGAAATGATGATGGAAGAAATCCATTGATTGATTATGAACCTTCCTTTCATGCATCATTAATGTGAGCAAGTGGTTGTCAAATAACCACAGGCACTTCTCAAAACTTTCGCCCTATTCCTCCGATTCACAAAAGAGATAACAAAGCAATTTGACTAGAGGTCACGAAAGTTTAGGGGCTTACTCACCTTCCATATTTTCTCCATAGTGCCTCTAATGATTTCTCCTCTAATCTTACACTTAGCAAACACCTTCCCGATCAAACTCTGTTCCTCGAGTTTATTCAGTTTAGCATATCCCCCACAAAAAACTCAATTGGGTCACTCTCGTCATCATTCAACTTCAGCTTCTCCCAAATATCCTCCAAACCTTCCGTCGGAATCTTCCTATGCTCACCAGTGCAATCAGATACTCACCCAGTTTCCCCTCACAACGTGAGTAAATTGGCCTTCCTCCACCCAGATCGTTATCGCCCTTTCCACCTTCAGGAATATGACAAGAGAGAAAGCTATTGATGTTGTAAAAATCAGTCAACAGGCCGAGGTGGGAGAAAAAATAATTCTCGGCCCACTGAGGCGATTTGGGCTTCGTTCCGAGTCATTTGGGACCCTTGGTAGTGTTCTGGTGTGGCTGTACAGTGACGACACTTACGCGCGTAATAGATAATATAAATATATATGAACACAGGATTTACATGGTTTGGCACCTATGTCCAGGGGCGTTTTAGGGTGTAGGATTCACTATAATAAATATTTTACAGTCTCTTATATCTCACTGTAGAGTCCATCTATTCATTTATCTAGGGCTTTATATAGGACTCTTTGGTGGCGTGCGTTGGTCTGCTGTGATGCGATAAGTCTGAATTTGCATTGCGTGTGCTAGCTGGTTTGCCGCCCATACACTGACTCCCTGCCTCACTTTATTTCCCTCACACCCTTTGTTCTTTAACTCATGCGCCTGCCATCCCTCCCTCATGTCATTTAATGCCTTTTAATGTCTTAATGGTGGTTGGGTCTCACCTGCAGCTTTCCCCATCACACAATTAGAAGAGAGTTGCTATCCTTTATTTTTCTTAATTAAAGGTATAAATGGTAATTAAATACTTCGCTAAGAGTGAGTTTATGCCAATATCATGTGCTCTACAATTTTTAGTACCTTCAACAAACTCAAACTCAACATCAAAAGTAATAAAGTTATTTATACTCTTGGGTTGCCACTATTGTCACTAAGTTATATTTGGATATCGAGTTGAGTTGAACTGAGTTGAGTTATTTGTGAATAGTAGTGAGTTGAGATAATGGTGTGAGTTTTGTAGGATTCACCTAATTGAGTTAAATATGTTTGAATGTTAAGATAAGTTTTGGTGTATTTATGAAAAGTTATAAAATATTGTGGCCATCCTGCGTGTAAAGTACTGTTGAATTATAAAAAGTTTTGGGTCCCATGTGTAAAGAGGTTTTGAATTGAGATGCATTTAGTAATTTAAGAGTTAGGTATTTGGATATTAGACTCAATTTAAAATTTGACTAAACCGAACTGACCTCACTTATAAATCTATCACCCAAATGGGGCCAAAAATCTGTCAACCAGGACACACTACCTATACCAATTTATTGTGGCGGTTATCAGAACTCGTCACTAAAACCTTCGTTACTGCTAGTGGTTCAAAAGTACCTATAACGCTTCATTTAAGCAGTGAAGAATGTGAAACATCACTCTAGGAGTTTAGCTCTCCCATTAGTTGTACCTTGTAGGTAGCCTATTCCAGCAAGGCACAAAGTTAAGGACCACTTCTACAAATAAGTTCTTTAATCTGTCAATAAGGGACTTTCGTCTTGGATTGTACTTGTTAGGCACATTTTAGGAAGTTTGAGTTCAGCGATATAATAATTATTATTTAAGAAGACCGATTCGAGATTTTCTGTATGAATAGGAGAATTATATTCATCATTCTTTTATAATTTTTTGATGTGACATCAAATGATTGAAAAACTAAGGAAAAAAATGACAAAAAACTTTACTGAGCATTGATTCTAATAACTTTTTCCTGGAGATAAAATAGGTCATGATACAAGGACCACAGGGGCCAGGAGTCGGAATAAGAACCACGACTTGGGCATTTTGGCATCAATGACATTCTTTGATTGTTGGAGTTGATAACTTCACATAGAAGCCTTATCCTTTTCCACTCTTAATGGTCTGTCATTGTTTTGAGCTTCCGCTCTTTAATGGAACTTTCATTACTAGCTTTTGTTTCAAATGTGGATATAGTTGGACATCCCACAATTGTTTAAAAACTAATCTGAATCAATACTAAGGGAGCTCAATGGTAGTCTCGCCTAACTTGGCCATACTCAACTTGAAGCAGCATAACTTCTGAATCACAATTCCTGATTTTTTTTTGTCCCTTTTCTAAACTGTGGAGATGTAACGTTGTCTCCTTGTTCATGAGTGCCATTTTTGCGTAGAAGAATTCTTCTACTTATAACCGATGTGTAAACATACTATTTATAGTAAGAGAAATTCTATTTACAGTCCTGAGAAGGAGATTATGTTTGCAGACCTATTGATGCATGGGGACAAAAGCTTAGGACTCAATAAATTTCCTTTTTATTTGTAACTCTTTTCAAAGCATAATACATGCTGAACCTCAAGGGGATGAGACGATTCATCTCACAAATACTTACAAGGTATCATATACAAACTACCTTTCTTATGCATTCTATAGCTGTGTATACAAGAAAATTGCAAAGTTTATTGTGAGTATAAAAGGTACCTAAAACTAAACTCGTATGGAATAATTTGGACAAACTGTGAAAGAGATTCCTTTTTGCCTCTCTCAACACACCCAATTGCTTCTTTGGCAAGTTCACTTGGTAACTGAAGACAGATCCAATCAAGCAACGATTCCAGGTCCTTTGCAAAGTCGAGCAAATACCAATCCAAAAGCTTTGGGATAGCAAACTTGGTAGTTGAAATTCCAACTGCAGCCTGTAAGTACTCTCTTTTAGCCACTTCCAGTTCTTTCTCAACCTGAGATGCTGTGTACACCCTCACCTTTCATATGAAAGAGTTAATAAATCAGCAATCGCGTAACTGCATCAAATCCCTAAGACACTAGCAACTGTGAGAACTTAAAAAAAGTCTTGATTTATACCCGAAAGAGTTCCAGGAACATACTATAAATGTCCCAGAAAGTATCAAGAAATATGTACAGCACATTAAGCTGTCAAGAAAAACTGTGCCACTGAATATAATCTAGTGTATTTGGGAATATCCTTTTAATTATATAATGTTTCATTGAATGTCGGACTACTCCGAATAGCTTCACTTAATTTTCTCATCACGGATGTGGGACAATGGCCGATAATTGAAGCAAAGTTTACTAGTATGGTTTAACTTACAGCAGGGGAGGACCAGCTTCCACAGCATAGGGCAAATGTCACCAAGGGCTCAGAAAACTCCAATCCAAATATGCTTCTCCTCGTCTTCTCGTTGTTTTTTGCACCCTTTACAAATATCTGGTGCAACTAAAAGTAAGAGACTTGGAAAAAGGATTTTTATCTTACAGGTTATATATTCTTGTGGTAGACATGAGATGGGCACTACTTACATATTTTGAGCGGTAAGGCAATCTCAAGATGAAATGTTCTATAGTTATTGCATTTAGCAAGTGTCCCCCAACATTTATTGTTGCCTGAGTAACAAGTAATGGAAGTGCATAAATGACTGCCGATAATCCATTTCATGTTAAAAGCTATGAGTTGGTTTGCAGCAAAGTCATATTTTAAATAGAGGCCCCCAAACAATTGATATAAGTATTGCAAATGAAATACAATATATCCTCATCCTAGGAAGAAAGAAGAGCTCCTGGATATTACATACCTTCTGCATCAAAGCAACAACCATCTCAGGGCTCTCCGGTATTCCGTGTTCTAGGAATGCCTGTAGAATCCAAGATAGTGAATGACTCTTTCTTTGCATTTGGCAAGGGAATACTAAACACGACTTATCACTAATTTTAGTAAAATAGAAAGCAAAATAAGGTAACTAACGCCCATTTGGACCTTGATATATATATATATGTATATATTTCCGAATGAACAGCAAAGATATTGAAACTTGGGTACATACATTCATCATGCAGGAATTGTAAATGTTTATCCAGAATGCTAGCTTCTCCTGATGGATGAGGGGTTCTAAGTTGACAGAGGCAAGTTTCCCCAGGAGGAGTCTGAGAATTCAGAAAAACAATTTGCTGTGACTTTCTAGTGTAATTATAAATACCATCATGAATATAAACAAACTATTCTAATCTTTCTCAAACTTACTTTAATCTACCAAGTAGAAAAATAGAATTTGCTGTTCGATTTGGATTGATTGAGGCAGCTTCAATGTGACATAATTTCTTATATGGACCAATATCTCTCTTTCCATTTACTGAACAAACACCATAAGGATCCCAATAACTTGTTTCTTCACTGCTTTCTCGAGTTGAAGAGGTCAATATGGAGTGTAAATTTTCTGCACTACTTTGATTCTTCTTCAAACTCATTCTTAGGAGAATGCTAGATAAGCATTCCACTATATTTTCAGAAATTCTGTTTGGGCCATCATCTCCTGGCCCTTCATCAGGGGTTCTTGTGTCTAGACTTTCTTGGTCTTTCAATATGCATTCTACCTGGAAATTTGAAAACTCATACCCATCTTAGAATAGGAAAGACTGTACATAATTAAATAATTGATATCAGTAGGTACCTGTAAATTCTGATGATCTAAACGCTTCTCTGCTGATCTAAAGCTTATGAGAGGTCTCTTAACTGGATTTTTTATTGTTTGGGGCTTAAGGTTTGAGGATCCCTTTAAATTCTTTACTGAATTTGTAGATGATTGATCATCTTGTCCCCGACCATCATCTGTGAATCAAAGATGAAAACAATGTTTCAAAGCCTATTTCCATACACAATACACATTCCTTATTGAGATGCAAAGTTTTACCAGAAAGAGAAGGTTTACACCTCCTTGTAGACACTGATGAATCACACCCATTTAGAGCTGAAAATTTGCGTCGCTCTGGTTTGTGATTCTTAACCGGGTATGGGGCATATGAATCCGCTGAATTTTCTGCTCCCCTTTTGGAGGATGATATATAGACAGCTTCCTGATACAAATCCTGTCTAAAATGCACAACTTGCTGTTCGAGCCGAACGACTTCCTCTTCCAGAACAGCCACCTCGGCAAGAAGCTCTAATGTCTATGAAATCAAAATCTAACATTAAAGAACATAACTTCCACTTGGAAAGTATAAAAATGTTAAAATAAACAGTTGAAATATCATGTAAAAATTCGGTTGACTTTATGTCTTCTGCCTTCAAATCTATCAATCCAGCGTGCACTAAGTGAACTGGTTGACTTGAATCGAAATCTATTATGAACAATGAAAAGTACAGAATTTACTAACATTAGAAGGGAGATAAGGGGGAAGACGAGGTAGAGCTCCCAAAGGTCTGCTGAAAGCCCTCTCCAATGCTCTATGAATGTTCTCTTCTTGTCTGAGCTTTTTCTTGAGTTTATCAACCTGAAAGTCAACTTCAAACTGAATTTTTCGCAATAGAGAGAAAGAAATAAAATCCACATATATGGAGGGCATGTGAGAAAATTATAGCCATACATCTTTTTGCAAAGCAAATTTTCTCTCTTTGCTGGAGGGTCGTTGACTCACGGTTGCTTTTGCAGCATCGTTTACCTTGTTCCCCTGCATATCCAGCTAAAGAGAAAAAAATACAGAGAGAGACATCAATCAGCTTCCACAAGAGAAGAGTAGAAGATGCAGATAAAATTGCAATAAAGAAACATTTTCGAAACAAAAAACGGAAGGAAAAGAAAGCAAAGGGATATCGAAATCTAGGACACTGATGAAGAAGCCGACTTTTACCGTGGTGGATAAATAGGAGACACTCAAACAAAGGGAATGATCTATTTTCTCGGGAAAATTACTTGAGATAAGAGGATTCAAAACCCAATTAATATAACTTTGAAAAAAACAAACTTGAATTACTTCCAAGAAACACCCTTCTCGGATTCCCATCAAAGATTTCTACTTTTGCGAAATTTCTGGGAGCTAAGAGCGTCGTTAGTGAAACTGAAGCCCTATTTTCAGGTGGAAACACTTTCCCCCATGTGTGAATAATTACAGAGTTCATAACTTAAGAGGTTGGAACTTCTACTGTACAAACCGTTTTTTGAAGAAAAAAAAAAAAATATATATATATATAATATAATATAATATAGAATTGATTACCTAAGTACGAATTGCGCAGTTCAGACTACGAACAATTAAAGATGTTTTAGGTGATTACTTTTTCATACTTCATGGACTGAAGCCTTGTTCTGACTCTGGCATTCATTACTGAATTCTGCTAAATCTGCAAATCCATCCCCCAAACCAATTCAATACGTTAAAAGAACAGCAATACTCGGCAAGAAAACAAATTCAAAGCACGCCATTCCAAGAAAGTACCTCGGATTGAATTGCTTAAAACGAAAGAAAATCAGAACTTTATCAAAGAATCAATTCCCATAACAAAACCAAGAAACTTGAACGAGTTGGAGATGAGTTCCATCCTAAAGAATAGTAGTAAATGGCAACGACCACTCCGATCCCTGCATTCCTCGTTTACGGCAAAGTAAAGCAAGCAGAGCATACGACTTTGGAAGATGCGAAAAACAAGGGACTGTACGTGTGTACAGCTACATAAGAACTAACTGGGACCATGACTGTATCTTCCACCGCATCGTTATTTCAAGGAAATCAAGAGAGAGAGGGAGATAGAGAGAGAGAGAGCGTGTCCGCTGGCTAGGTGATGGGTAAAATTGGTTGGCTATGGGGGTTTTGGGAAAAGGCCAAGTGCAAGTGATGGCGTGTGCAACTCAACGTTTTGTAAAAGCTCTATAATTTGAGGACGATGAAACAACGGGAGCAGTCTTCTCTTTTTCGTCTTTAACCTCCATGGTGCGCTTTTATATGCGCAAGAAAATTAGTGGGTAGTCAACTGTATACTTTGTCTCGGTTAGGCGAAGTCCAGAGGTGGGGAGAGAGATATCTACATCACCTCCACTAGTAGACATCAGAACGTCGTATTTTCGATCCCTTATTGAATGACGTATGTCAAGATCAGTGGTCGAATCAAGAATTTATTTTAGGGCTTAAATAAAATTAAGAAAATAATATACGTTAGAACATCCCATTGGAATTATTATTTTTTATCAAGTATATTTTTATGCATACATATTAAAAAAATTATATTATATTTAATTAAATATAATCAAAAGAAAATAAAGAATAATAAAAAAATATTTTTTTCTTAACTTTTAAATAATAAATTATTAAATTTATATTTTTGATGATAAAAACAGATAATTTTAATGAAGATGCTCTTAAAACTCATTCAATTTTTTTTATATTTATATTTATATTTATAATAAAAATATATTTTCATATTATTATACCATTTAATTTTATATGAAATTTATTTTATTTTTAAATTAAATTAAATTTTGTAAAGAAAATCAAGATAATTTTTAGAAAGAAAATTAATACAAAATAAAATTAATATTATTCTATTAAATCATAAAAAACTAATATATATTATTTTAAAAAAATATATATATATTTATATTAATTTTTTAAGAGAGGGGTGGGGCCAAGAGAGAGGGGAGCTATGGCCCTCTTGCCCCAATATGATTCTGCCATTGACAATGACATTAAATTGCTTGCTTAAGAATATAATTTTAGGGAGATTACATCAGCCTATAATAATAATAGTAATAATAAAATAATCTTTATGCTTTTAAAGTGCGTGACAGCGAATTTACATCTGATCTACATACCTATACTGTTACCTTCTTATTCAAAATTTAAATTTGCATCAAAATTCTCCTACTCATAATAACATGAGAATATTAAGCATATGTGTATTTTAAGTGTACATAATAATTACTTGTCGTGATCTTGTCCTCTTTCTCGGAATGGAAATCATAATCTAAATGAAATGGAAATGAAAAAAATAGTAAGATAAATTATTAGAGAAAGATACACTATGTATCCTTCAATTGTCAAGGGTTGTAAAGTTTATCTCAAATTATCAAAACTGACACTTTGCACTTTTAAAATCATAAAAAAAAAAAAAATTAACAATTTACTTTATTTATTACAATTTGACGATCAAAATTATATCCAATTACCGACTTTTCTCTTATCATAATTCAACAGGGATTCAAGCTGCATGTATAGTTTGAAGTGTAATGCTTGAAAACCATGATATTTTGAGGGCTGAGGGGGCAAAAGTGGAATTTTATGGCAACAAAAGTTGTTCTTGTTTTACATGGTATATATGTTATTATTATGGTGGCCGGGGTTGACTCCAAAACTGGAAGGGCTTTAATTTGGTTTGCTTTATTGGCTTAACTTCTGGTTTGGAAGTAATTTAGATATTAATCAATATTTAAATTAAGAAGAACTTTAGGTTGGTATTTGAAGCCAAACTAAAACTGCACAAGTCACATGTTTGCCAACTACACCCTTTTTGTTTATGGAAATAAATGAACTTAATGCAGTCAGGCATTTTAAGATGGTTTATGGTTTATCCAATCATAATCGTACCAGTTGATCATGTGTAGTATTTTAACTAGTTCATCTTATTTTTTTCAAATTTTATTAGCGAAAGGTTCCTAATTCTTAAGAAACCCAAGAATTTTCTTATTGATAGAATCAAGAATCTGATTTTCTTTGATCTAACTCTACAAAGCATGACAAAGTCTGATGATTTGTTGACATATAAGTACTTGAATCTCACTAGAAGATTTAAGATTTTTTTACGGCGACTTCCGCTTTTTGCGGCGATTGGAAGTCGCCGCAAAAAGACTTTTATTTTTGCGGCAAAAAACTAGCTTCGGCGCCTTTTTTGGCGCCGGCATGATGCCGCTGTAATCGAGCCGCACCAAGTTACTGGCTGCGAATCAAGTCTGGCGTCGATCAAGACTCTTTGCGGTGAGTTAATTTCGTCACAAAAATTGCTGCCAAAGTTGCATATATTTACGCAGGGGAAGACTATTTGAGGCAAATTTTCCCCCCTTTTGTGGCGAGTTTAAATCACCACAAATAATATTTTAGAAAAAAAAAATATATTAGTGAACTAGTTTTACCGACTTCACTAGTATTTCTTTAAAATATATTATCATAAACTCTCAGCAGCCAAAACATATATAAGCAAAGATCAAATTAATATCATATATATATATAATAATAATTAGTAACATTATAAACTTGATACATAACCCATGTTGGCAGTCTCCCTAAAAATGATATAACCAACTAACTGTAACAATCAATGTAACGTATAAGCTAACAATTAAATGGGATATATCAACACATTCCAGATTTATAACCAGTTTACAAGAATTTATACATATATATTCATCTTATCGCATGATATATAGCCCTTCATCCAACACTAAATAATAATACAAACTTATCATAATATACACATGCTAACATTATTTCCTTGAGAACCATGCATTTGCAAACATCCTAAATATATTACCAAGTAAAAATAAGTACCAAGTACCACATGTTACTTCAGTTACATCTCAAACATCCAACATCTAACAATGTAGAAATCATGGAGCTGCAACAAGGACCCAGGCTTATCACTCATCATTCCAGCTTGGTGGGGGCTAAGAATCTGAGATCACATTTCAACAACATGTGTTAGTTCCTTTTTTATAATTAAAATAGCCACTAAGATTTATCTTCCCCTGATACATTTTTCCATACAAAGTACTTTAAATTTCAGACAAATTAATAATACTCAGTTTTTGTATAATCTCCTGTATACTAATTTGGCATCAGAATCAAAAAGTAAGCAAATAATAAATTGAGCATTCTATAATAACCAGGGCAAGCAAATGAAACAGTCACCAAGAGAAAAGGCAAAAGCAAAATCTTAATACAAATAATACTGAGTTAATGGAAAAGTCATCAAGAAGGTAAAAAATTAATACAAGATACTTGAATTCATGTTCAAGCAGGGAACCTTGTCATGGCCTAGTCCTCATCAGTTCAAGCTTCTAAATGAGTAACATAGATGGTAAAGAGATGTAAAGCTTCTAACTGTATGAACTATTTTGTTAAAAAAATAGAGAAATAACAAATATGATTCAAACTCAAGAAAATGCAATGAATAGCCATAGAACAATTTTTTTGAAATTAAAAAAACGAGCAAAAAATTCCATTTCACCTCCTCAAGCTATGGTTTCACTAAACAGATATTATATTTGCTGAACTTGCCTCAATTAAAGTAACAAAACATGAATTAAAAGCTATAAACTATATTTGCCCAGTTAGGAAAGGCCTCACTCAATAGTATACCCAAACTTTGTTGCGGTTTTCTTCAAGAACTCTCTGATATCCGGAAGCAGCATGGGCTAGACCGTGCAGATGCTTACCTAACAAATAGAGCTACTGATATATCATTCATCATTAAAACTTTTCAAAAGCATTAAAGAATAACCTAAAAATGAACCTAGATAGCTGACTTCTTCTTGGTACATATTATGCAAAAACTACATGCCTGCTTTTGTATTATGAAGAATATGTTTCAGTTCCTACAGGATATCAACATAGTCATTAATTGCATCAGAATAGCAATTTTTTATCCTGAGGTTTGATGCTAGCAAAAATTACCAGAATATCTCTTTGTTGTTGTTCTACCAACTTTTCTTACTTTATCAAAACAACAAAACAAAGTCATTACAGTACAAATACAAAACTTCATTTCTTACTTTATCAAATCAAACTTGAAATTTGTACATTTCATCAAGAACCTTTATCATACGACTCATTATAGTATAATAAACATTATCATAGGTCTTATTAAAAGAAAAATGAATTTGCTCACTTGAAAGCAACATTAAGCTAAATATAAGAAATGTTCAAAAGGTTAAGGGAGATTGAAATTCCCAACACTTCTTTTTTTATAAAGTTGTTATTGGTTCAGCAACGAGGATATACTAAATTTTACTTACTAAAAAAATGATTTCAACATGTTTTACAGTATCTAAAGATTTATTAACATCCCATCATATGAAAAAGCATGAAAACACATCCCATCATATCATAGATAACGTTTTTCAGCTTCAGATTATTAGAAGTATAAATGCTTAACTGAAAATTGATGAGTAACATCATAGGGTTAAGATGTTTGATCAGACACAAGTGAAAAACTACCAATATCATTTACTACCTATCATAATTTTATATAGCCACGTTTTTTGTAACCACTGAAAAAAACTCATATAATCATAATTGAAGGCCAAAACACTAATACTTTGGTTGGTTAATCATACAAACTACTATGAGTAATATAGCAAGTATGGCACAAAATACTTCTCATTGCTGGTCTGCACATGCAATTATGAAAGCAAAATGATATTAATACAAACAAATGAAAGCTACAAACCGTGAACTGTGCACCATAACAAGTAAAAATTAGAAGCATAAAAATAAAAAATCCCTCAACAGAAAAATTTCTAACTATGGAAGTTGTTTGAAGCCTGTTTGACTTGACTTGTACTTATGGAGGCTGCATAAAATTTTCCAATTACCCCAAGTGTTTTTCCTGCAAAATCTCAAGAAATATGAATTCAGCTTAGGCTCCAGAGCATGAATAAAATAGCACAAGAATAAAAGATTTGGGGTAATTGCCAGGTATAAAAATACCAATTCCTAGAGTGGTATCATGATTGATTGGACATTTCTAAGATTTTCTGAAACAAAATTAAAAGTGCTGAAATATCCATACCACTAGATTTTAAAGGTTCTATTACCATTAGAATTTGGGATATATTTCAGTGTTTGTTTTGGGTGTAGCAGCTATTTTAATTACCTTGAATAAAGTACTGTGTATAAAATATTTTATACACAGCTCACATTCAAAGTATTAGCTATGGTAATTATTTATATATATACAATTAGTAAAATATAAATATACAATGATCAGCAGACCAATAATAGAACCTAAGTCAATTAATAATGATTAAGGCTAGAAGGCATACTTCTAATTGCTAAACCCCAGAAACAGGATTTTCATCTAACAGCATTTATAAAATTCATGGATAGCCTGAATTATTTAAGGGTATTTATACAAACCTGAATTCCATTACCTACCCCATTTTTCTATATTCACAAACTAATTAAAGGTGGGTGAAATAAAAGTAATTTGAGACAATGGGCCTAGTAAGAATCTTACCACTGCCAACCTGAAATAAAGTCAGCATTTTTTAAGCTGTTCAATATTATAAACAGCTACGGAAGCTGAATGTTAAAGGACTGGTTCCAATTATGTATTCCCCAAATGTTACATTTCCCAAATTGGACTAAATTGAGGGCAAAGTTCCCACTTACACATATGAAAACAGCCAAATCATAATAAATATCCCAGATTTATATGTTTTCAAAGTCATTCAATAGATGCAAACAACATGACCAAGATGCAATTGGTGAAAACAATTGTCAAATTTATTGTCCTAGTGGTATAAGACTTCTGATACAAAGGTCAAGATGCCAAACAGGATAGCAAGTGAGCGCTGGTAGAAAACCTTTCGTGACTTCGCCAAAGGTAGCATTGTAATTAAAATCTGAAAACATAATGATGCTGTGTGACTCTTGCACGAAAAGACGGTTACATTATGTCAAACCATAATTAATAATGCAAAAAGTTAAATGGTTCTGTATTTTCTTATATTCCCAGGCCATGGACAGCCATAAACACTATATAATCATCTAACCATGGTCCTGCCACGTTCATCCAGGTGCATGCATATAATATTATATATTTTATCTTTTTTTATATTTCTTTTAGCAATTTACTTCTTAAAAGTCGCAGGCCTGTTATTTTGGTTATGGAAAATTAAAAGTATTTTTTGTTGATAAGATTGGTTATGAGATATTTTGTACACTGCATACTTCAAAAGGAAAAAAAACTATCCAGGAAAGAAAACAGAGAGAAGACAACAAAATCAAGTTGACATAAAGATCGACAACTCATATAATCATAATTTCGTATCTTCTATTTTCATGAAAACCTGATAAAAAAATCTCTCAATCATACGAAAATCGAACTGATAAACACACGAGTTTATGAAAACAAACTTAAAAGGATAACTAATAAAGAGAGAGGAACGGATAGAGAGAGGAACGGATAAAGAGATAAAGTGCGATGAACGGAGAGGATGTTATCAAACGGAACCCTAACAGAGGGAGAACAAGAGAGAGTGAGAGAGTTTGGAGTGGGAGAGCAGGAGAGAGACTCACATGTTAAGTGTGACGATGGCGGCGGCAACTACGATGACTAAGACGACGGCACGGTAGCCACGACGGCACGAATGGAACGCAATCACAGAGAGAGAGAGAGAGATTAGGAAATTTGGGGGAGAATATTGCGCGTGAGAGGATCAGGGGCTTTTAATTTTTAGAAGACCATTTCAAGCGCTTCCGTAGCGCCGGAAATATCTATAATAATCGCCACAAAAAGTGAAACTACCAGCATTCGCCAACTTTAGTTGTGGAATTTAGCTGCACAACGAAAACTGCCACTACAAGCACTCCTTTAGCGTCTGTTTTATTTGGGACACTATGAAAAATGCCGGTATTAGACCTTTTTCTTGTAGTAGATCTCCAAATGAAAATTTTGGATTCGAAACTTTCCAATCCCTATATTAAAAAAAAAAAAAAAAAACTCTATAGAGCATGCATGTTAGTTGACGTGTCGTATTTTATGTGATTTTCATTTAAATGAGTGATTTAATTAATTTTGTTCTTTTGTAAATTTTATCATCGAAAGTTTCATAATTATTAACCCAATAATCTATTTTTCTCATAGAACTAAGTACAATTACAATTTCCTTCAATATTCTAACTGTACAAAGAATTGCATCAATATATCTTTTAAGAGAAGCATTAATTTGGAGTGAAAATTACTCCAAATAATCAAAAAATACATAACGATAAAATTAATGGAACCCATCTACAGAAATGGAATCAAAGGACTCGTGCCTTTTGAAAGGCAATTAATGCATTCACTTATATCCATAGAAGAAGCATTTTCGAAAGGCCAAAGTTTAAAGGTTGAACTTTTTAAGTATGGAATCTGAGTATTTTAAACCCCACATGGCCTGCCATTGTCTGCCGTTCCCTTTAAGCTTTCTTCTTACCCTCCTCTCACTCCCATATCCATCCATAAATATGGGAAAAATGGAGAAGCTGCAACCACGTGCATGCAGTGGGTGTTTGATCATATTTTCAGTAAGAGAAATGATAGTTTGTCAACTGACTTTCACCGTTCAATTTAACCGCCGTATAATTTATTTATTTTTTTAATTTACTAAAGAAGTAAATTTTAATGTATTAATATATTTTTTTATTTTTAAAAAATATTTAAATATATTAAAAAAATATGAAAAAAAAGAATAAAATAAAATAAAAACGTAATTTTATACTAGACGGCACATCCAACGATAAGTGTTAGGCTACCGCCTAGCGCACTGCCCTTTTCAGTAATTTTATTTCTTAGTAAGTGATGAGTGTCATTGGATTAAGATTGATCTCTATTATTTGTATTTAAGTCACAAACTGATAAAGAGATGAACACGAAAAATAATTTTAAAAGAAATATTAACAATCATAAATATTATAAAATTCATTTCATATGACTAAAAATAAAAAATAGTACTACTACATGTTATTATAATTTTATGTATAAGACCCATTTTATCAGTTTTTTTTTATTAAATTAAACTTTTGAATTTCAAATTTTATAACTTCAGCATATAAATATATAACTGATTAGCCAACACGTGTTGACGTGTTGTTATATAAGCATAAATTATAAGTGAAAAATGTTAGATATAATTATAGAGTTGTGTGCAAATGCTACACACTCTCATTATTGAGAAAAAAAAGATAAATAAATTAAATATGTAACTTCAAAAAAATTATTTTTAAATAATTAATTTTACTCTTTTTTAAAATAGAATATGTGACATTTGCATATTGTATAACTCTATATAATATTATTCTAAAAGTCCGTTTGAAAATGAGATGGAATAAATTATGAATAATAATAAAATGAGTAATTAAGATGAGTTGAAATTTAAAATGAATGGTTGAGATAAGTTAAAAATACGAAATGAATTATAAATAATAAAACTCAATTTTAAAAATAAACCAGACCTAAATACAAACAACATTTTCCTAAAACAAATCATTCAAAATCTGCCGGCCTATATAGATCGATCGACATGCATGTTGGAAAATCTAATCTCACTCAATATTCAAAAACTGACACGCGTTGGAAGGGAGCATGCATGAAAATGAGTTCTTTATTTTTAACAATATGCGAGTATGAAGGGAATAGACAGGCTACCCACAACCACGTGATCAAGTGACAGACAGACAGACAGACAGACAATGACTTTCATTAATGTATAACCTAATAATGCCTTGATATTTAAGTTAATTGTTCAGCTAGCTTGCTTGATTAAGGGTAGTTTTATCCTTTGGTAGTGAAAATGAGAAACATAATCAGCTAGATTTTATAGCAATTAAGTGCATATTCACCCACATATATGTATTTATGTACGGTCGAGAGAGATAATTGAACATTTCTTATAAAAAAATCAAGGGGACATGCATGCAGGTTAACTATATCTCGAATACTCAACTGAAAATCACAAATAATACTCATGGATCAGATTACACTCTTACATCTCGTTTTAGGAGCTCAATTATGAACAAATAATTTTCTTACAAGAAAAATGAGTATTCGTAACAGACTATTTACAACGAATAGAATAGGATTATTTACGATAAAAACAAACTCATTTTGATAAAAAATAGTCATTTTAGTACAGAATAATTGTCACAGATAAACAATTTTTTTTATAGTGAAACTGTGTCTAACGACCATATATACTGATTTGGGCGGTAGGTAGTTTATAGTATCTGATATTATTGTTTGAAAATAAAAAGTTTTTGTTCTTTATAATACTAGTTATAGTGAAACTCCAATTATATTATTAACAAATTTTTTTAGAATTAGATCCAAATGTGACTTGAGGTGCCTCGACCCTAATTAAAACAATACACAACTATCTCAACAATTCTAATTCATGCAAAAGTGAAAACTCTCGCATGCAAACTAACGAATGGTACTCCAACAGCTTTAGTACTTGATAGGCCAATAATTACAAAGACATTTTTCTATTTCTTGCCCCATCATTTAGGCAAGGTAAGTGATACACACAACATAATTATACAACACATTTTATAACAAATCTTAAATGAGAGGTAATTCTGTAAAATACTTTATATACACATATCACTTTACAAAAAATACCATTCATTCAATACATTATTATGAAATGTATTGTGTAAGTGTGTTGTATATATATAATTTTCCTTTGTAAAACTATTTTGTTTGATCAACGTTGTCGTTATATGTTATTTGTTGGTTTAGGGCATATTACCGGCCGACGATCCCAGAAAAATGGATAACACATACTTGGCCAACATCTTTAGTACTCTAGATCAGGCCACGAGAATTTTTTTTTCCACATGATTTGAGCAACTATTAATTAATGCTCAGCACCCTTATAAGAAAAATGCTTATTCTTGATTAGGATGTTGCAATTAATATATAGTACTGCTGCTAGCTATCTAGCAATATTAACGAATAAAATTTTTTCTTGTAGCTACGATTATGGCCTTGTAATTTCCAGCTGTACTTAGCGCTTCAATAGACCTAGCTAGCTAGGATTTGGACGGAGAATATGTGGTAATAAACATTAACAACACTTGAAAAAATATTCTGAGAGCTAGTTAATTAGGCAAACTAGCTAAAGACAGTAAGCTGGACGTGGTCCATTTACGATAATATTGTTTAAGCTCTCTCTTATGTCAATTATGAACCAAACAAAAGAAGGAAGTAGTGGACGACGTTTGACCCTTACAATTTATATATTTTTATTATATTGCTATATTTTATTGAATTTATATATATATATATATATATATAAATGTTGCTGTCTGTACGTACGTAATCTATTGGCAGTACTCGCATACATTTACAAGTTTTACTTACAAAATTTTGAGCAGTGCTACATCTATTGAGGATGCAAAACGAGTTTGTCCCTCGAGACGAACGAAAATACAAGATCATCTTTTTGAAACTTTCTAAAAAAATTTTTAAAAAAAGTACAGCATCATTAAAAAATAATTTCTTGATCATCAAGTAATAAAATTAAGTTGATTTCTTATTTTTTATTTCTTTTGTCTGGAGATTTTCGGGAGAATTGCTCTGGAGATTGTTACGTTTGAATGTTAAGAATGTTTGAGAGTGTTTGAGAATGTTTATAAATAATAGTAAAAAGTAAGTAAAAAGTAGTAATAAAATATTTAATAGTAATAAAAAAGTAATAAATAGTAAAAAAAGTAAGTGAAAAATAATAATAAAGTAATGAATAATAACAAAAAGTGTTTGAGAGTTTTTAAAAATGGTTTGCTGCCAAACCTAGCTCTAGCATTTCTAAAAAAATCTTACTATTGTCGTGACTCATCAGTACCAATACTGTAAATATAATTATTAATATAATTTAAATTTTAAATTTTGATTTTTGATTTTTGATTTGGTATACAGATACATGATCATTTTGTAAATTTAAAATAATGCTGTAAAAAATTTAACTCTGGTATATCTTAATATTCCCGATCGAATATGTATAGTACTCCATAATCAAATAATGTAAAAGGTCATGCATTGTGCCTTTTTTGGGATGGCCAGGTCTGCAAACTGCATGAAACTCCATTATTTTTCACTACAGTCTTACAGATCTATCGAACAAGGTACTCGTCCTTACCCTTATAAAAATCTGTTTTGATTTTGTGAGAGAGAGGTTCCAATTTTGTAGAGTTAGGGCAGACGAAAATAGAAACAAATTAATTAGGGATGCATGCCAAAAAGTTTAGGTAGGTCTAAGTCACTATAAGAAAAATTGTTAAAAATAATCAATATGATATATTTAAAAAGAATAAAAATAAGTGCCTTTATTAAATGTATAGATTGGTTATTTCTATTTATTATTTATTTTATTTGTTTTTTGTAGTGTGTTCAGTTCGAAAATTTATAAAAAAAAATTGAATAAGCTGTACCTCTATAGAGAAACCAACGGAATCATTAATGGGTGGTACTGACTCATGATGAGTACTGTGTACGTGCCCCTCGCAACGTATAAACCAATCACCTGGGCTGGCTGGAATCAGCTTCCTCTTTGATGTATAATATTATTGGAACGCAGTCCCTACTTCTCGACTACTCACAAAATTAGGTTGTGCTGATGATCATGGTGAAAAGGATTCCTGGCCTATGGACCATATATATACCCCACAAGTCATTTCTGACACGTTTCTGACACGTAGGCCGCGTGGAAAATTATTAGGTATTTTGAGAGTAAACAATTTGAATCGATCATAATATATATATATATATATATATAATTAATGACTATATTATTAAAATATAAAATAAATAATATATTATTTACTTTTTTTTTCATCAACTTATACTTTTGATGACAAGTGATGATAATTTTTTATGGTATAAGAATATATAAGAATTTGTGTTCAAATTCTAACTTTATTCTTTAATATATCTTATTTAATTAAATGTTTTACATGTTAAATCATATATTAAATGAGCTCATATGTGAGAAGAAATATTAAGATATAAAATAAATAATGAAACTTATTTCTTTCTATCAACTTAAACTTTTAATTCAAAAGAATATAAATAACTTAAACTTTTGGTTCATTGAAATTACTTAATCATTACATCAAAAGCATTTAATCATATGATTTATTCATGTCATATTTTGTAAGGTGCAAAACTTATATTACCTTTTAAGGCTTTCAAAAGCCTAATATATATCATAGTTTATAACCTAATACTACTAATTATAATAATTATATACTTTTCAGTATGGATCCTTGTGATAATGAAACGTCCACTTCCAAGTAGATGATCTCATGCATGCCACTACAATCATTTCATGACCCTTTTTTCCCTAAAGGTGGCTAAAGGCTAATGCTTGTCGATAGTTTGCTATCTTTCCTCTTTTCTGATGATCTCTTTCTTTTTCTTCCTTTCCAATTTCCGTAGTATCACACCGCCACGCATATAATTAATATATATATATATATATATATATATATACCATTGAATTGCTCAAGAAATGTTAAAAATTAGTTGGAAATGTAGACCCAAGCATGATCAAATGGCAATGAAAAGTCCCATGCATGGTGAAGTAAATGATCATGAGAGTTGGGAGACATCATATATTTATTTGGGGTACAAGCTGGTTCTCATTTAACAATCTAATTGGTAACTTTCTAAACATATAGAAGATAGTTGTACGATGGGCTGAGAGGGCACACTTCATGTCTATATATTTCTAGCATTTGAGATCTTTAAATCCGAATAAGAAGATCTTGATTCTCAAAATGATTACAAGAAAATACTTATTTGCGATTAGTTATTTTCAGTAAAACAATTATTTTTTAGCTAAAATGAGTCACTTTTTATCGTAAATAATTAATCACAAATATCATTTTTTCTGTAATAAATAAACACCCATAATCTCTTTATTTTGGTCAATGAATGCGACAGACAATAAAAGTAAGAGCAGTGCATGTGACACGAGTTTGTCAAGGTAAAGAACAATTTTTTTCATTAATTTTTTTTGTATTTTTAAATATTTTGAAAAAAGAAAAAAAATCATAATATTATTAAAAAATACTTCTTTAATTACTAAAAAAAAATATATATTTTTTTTTATCAGAACAGGTACTCCTCAGGTGATTTACTCGGGTATATATTTAGAATTTCTCATGATCGCGATCATGAGCATGCTGCATGCTAACATATATACTTGTACATGATCACGTCAAAAAGATCTGAAAAAATTCCAACAACTTAAAGAAAAAAAAATGATGCATTATTGTCCGTCAAAGATGATGGAACACGGGATTCTGTTGCCCCCTTCATAACTTTATAATGTGGGGTCTCAGACCAAAATAGAAAATGGGAACATGATTGCAAATTTGGTGCATGCACGCAAACCTGAAAAAAGGGCAAAAGCAGCGCCTACGCGTCCTGAAAAGTAAAAAGTGTCTCTTTTACATTAAGAGGTAAAAATAAAAGGCAGCTGCGCACATGATGTGCATGCATTGAGGTTTCAAGTCCATTCTGAAGCTTGGTCGGTTGTTGATCATGCAGATCATTCAGTGGCGCCCTTTCGGATCATAATTAATTAATTTGTAGAAATACACAAAATTAATAAAGTCTATACATTTAAAAAAAAAAATAGATATTAATGATCAAACATTTATAATTAAATGAATTATTTACGATTAAAATAGACTAATAATAACTAAAATAAATTATTTACCACTGAAAAATAGTAATATATTAGCACTTTTCTTGTAGTGACATATCAGCATGATAATAACAATTAATGTTACCAAAAAGTTTTTTGTTTTTTGTTTTTTAATTTTAGTTTTTGAATTTTAAATGAATATTAATAAATAATGAAAAATATGAAAGAAAAAAAAAGATTCGATACATTTTTTGGTCACTTTTGATATGCTGAGACGTAGCACTACCCAAAAATACAATGAAGGGAGAATAAATATGGTTGGATATAAAAATATGTAAAAGAAGAATTATATATATATAGTTTTAGGGTTTATAAGTTTTACGCCCTTCTTCAAAGAAATGACATCCGCAATTAAAAATAAAATAATTTTCTCACATAAATATCAAAAATATATATATCACTTGTTTTAAAATAAATATATCTAAGATTACAATGTTACATATACAAGCTAGCAGATTTGTGAATCAATTTGTGCACCAATACATACTTAAATTGGATGCCTTCATAAAATTTCATTTTCTAACCAATCACGTTAGATAAGTGCGTATATTAATACGCAAAATTGCTTGCAATCAGATTTTTTCATCTTAAAATTGTAAATATCACTTTACTTAAATTACAAGTCATCTTTTTTGAGGTATGTAAGTTAAGTAACTTTGCCGGGTACAATATTTTTTGAGCAGGGCAGAATATTTTTGTGTCCCTGGTTAGCGACCATAAGTCATGATGACAATAAGTTCGCCAGCTAGCTCTCTACCTTTTCCAATCAATGCCTCCAAAATAAATAATTTGCTCAATATAATTAGCAGCATTAATCTAATTTGACCAAACTTTTGTCCAGAATTACACGCTTGCAATATGTTATTGATTTAAATCATAATATATAGGGAAACCCATTAATACATTTTTACACACTTGCAATTATGTTATTGATCAAAGTTCTACTACTTGTAAGTCATTATGAATAAACAAATTACTTACAGCTAAAAAAAAGATTCAAAACACGTACAACATGATGACTTAATTACTAATTGCATATCAATACCGTGCCTGTTTTGTATTTAGACTTTATTAACACTACAAAAAAAAAAAAAAAAAGCATTAGTGACTAAATATTTAAAATTAAAAAAATTATTGACAACTAAAACAGACTAACAGTGATTAAAATGAACTATTTGCAATTAATAAATAGTAGTAAATAATCAATTTTGTAATGTAATCCTAATTAATGGGTCATACAATGATTGGTGTGTTTATATATATCGACTTACAAAAAGAAAAACTCATATCGAAAATACTAATACAAGTCAGAGGTTAGACACCGATGAAAAAGAGGGGACCACGAATATTAATATTCACCCGTACCACCGCCAAGTATGAAATAGTTATTAGTAACAAAAAAAAAAAAAAAAAAAAAAGGCTAAAAGAATCAGACAGATCATGAGATGATGATTCTCGAAGAAATACAGATCATCTACCAAGATGATTTGGTTTCTCAAAGAGGGGGGGAGAAGAGTACTCCAAAAACTCCTTTAGTAAAGATAGGCAATGAGACACGTCCACAGAAAAGAACAATCACAAAATTTATTAGATCGATAAGCTAGGGAAGGGAGGGGGCCGGGACAGACTATTCAATAGTTGTCGGTTCTTGTATATATCTTTGTTTTTGCCAGCTTTTCCCACCGGAAAATCGTCCTTGTATCTTTGTGTAACGCACTCTTGTATATATGGAAAAATCTATAAGATTGAGGGGCAGCATATCGGCAAATTCCTCTTGTGCCGTAGCGGGCCATGTACATTAAGCTATATATATGTGTGTGCGTGTGTTACATGCTTAAGTATAAAAGTGGCCATTTTGCCATGACTTTATTGCATTGATTAAAGGCTAGCTGTATGAGATGCATAGGGAGGGTTAAATATTTAAAGGCTCTCCTCTTATGATTCTCTATCATTTAAAAAAAAACATATAGAATCTCTCCTTTTGTTCTCTCTTAAAAAGGTATCTAGATTATGGATGTGTTGAGTGTTACTCTAATCTAGTAATACACTTCACCACAAAAGAGGATGCACTTAAGGCTTGCTGGATTATTTTAGCATGGATAAACTTGTAATATCACTCAATAAGTTGTGATTGAGGTATCGGTTGAAACATACTTATATTCGAGAAAATATACAAAAAAAAATAGGGATTTGGTCTGAAATATACTTATATTTTAGCAATTTTCTCAACAATGTGTCGAGGACATCTTTCTACACTCCCATTTGGGCATAGGAGTATGGATATGTGAGGCGATGTCCTATGCCACATTCTTGCAATTTTTTTTTAAAGTGATTTAAATTCTCCTCCACCATCAGTTTGAATAGTATGAATATTTTTTGAAAATTGATTACTCACATACCGAATGAAAGCCATTAAAGTATATGAGACATCCAACTTGGATTGCAAAGGAAACAATTAACTATATTTAGTAAAATCATCCAAGATACCAAGATAGTAGCGACAACTAGTTGTAGATAGAACTAGTGCTGATCTCCATACATCAAGAAATAAAAGTTGAAAAAGGTGTTTGAGAGGTAGAGGGAGAAAGGAGGTGAGGTCTGGAATGAGATTTAGCTTGTTAACAAGTTGTACATGCAGGGGAACTAATTTTAGCATCTAAAGGAAGTTGAAACTTGTTGAGAACAAAGGTAGTGACCTGGGGTGAAGTGTGACCAAGTCTCTTGTGCCAGTTTTGTTGAGAAGTCCAAATGCCTATCAAAGCTTGAGGGGAGGAGTTATGTGTTGGCGAGGCTGAAGCAGAGATGGGTAGAACGTAAATGTCATCCTTAACGGTGCCCCAAAATCGAACCTCCTGTGTTTGGGAATCCTTCATACAAAAATCAATGAAGTTAAACTCAAAAAATATATTATTATCCAAAAAAAACTAACAAGTAGACAAAAGATTTTTTGATATAGTAGGAACAAGCAAAAGTTGAGTTAGGAGAAAGTTGCCACTTGAAGTATAGAGATGAGCTTAACCAGTGTACTGAATGGGGAGAGTCAAGCCATCGCCATTGCTAACATGTTCTGAGCCTTGATGGGACATAGAGTCTAGGTTGAGATTGTTGAAATCTCTCATAAAATGGTTACTAGCAGCATTGTTTGGAAACCAATGAGTGAGGAGAGGTGGGGCTGAAGGTGGGTGAGTAGCAGTGTTTTAAATACCGTGCCATACCGGCCGGTACAAAAAAACTACAATTTCGTTTCGGCCGATTTTTTGGCCGTACCGGCCGGTACGGCCGAAATCGGCCGAAAAATATCCGGTACAGCCGGTATCGGCGGTACCGGATTTCGGCCTTTGAGGTTTTTTTTTTTTTTTTTAAATTTTTTACTATGTTTTAACCTCAATTTAGACTAAATTAATTACATATATATATAATTTATTTATATATTGATTATTATTTTGAAATATAATTTATAATTGTATTTATATATATAATTTATTTATGTATAAATTATTCCGAAACGGTACACGAAACGATACCAGTACCGAAATATTTCGTTTCAGTGACTTGACCGGTACCAGTACGGTATTTAAAACATTGGTGAGTAGTGGTGTGATGACCCAAGAGGATTGTGGAGGTGGTGCTTGGTATGCATGATCAAACCTATAGTAAATGAGACTCTGTATGGTCGAGCCTATTATAAAGTTGGCAAATGGGTTTGTTATTGGGTTTGTTGGTGAAATGGTTAGGTGGATCACGACCTCCTGATGGAAGCCTCACTCGTGCTCACATGTAATTAGCGTGTTGGGTGAGGAATCTAGGGTTACCTCAAAGCAACACAAAGACTCAAACGTGATGTAGGTGAAAATCAAGACTAGTTCGGGCTTGCACTTAACTCTCAAGGTATTGAAGAGAAAATTCTCAATTCATTGAAAATAGCATAATGTTTAATTACAATGTAAAAACCGAAATAAGTAGTAAGGTTTCACTAGGGCTTCGGTGTTCCTTCCCCCCAATTACTCCATTTATTTTCAAATATAACTCAAACTCCTAAATTTAATGAAACAATCTTAACAAATGCCAAAAATAAAGGGAAAAAACTAGGAAAAAACTTAAATAAATGATAATTGATAAATCCCTAAGTTATAGGACACATGGCTGGTGTCCCCTTTCCTCAAATCAAAGGATTTGTGATCTTGTCATCCAATTCCTAAAATCAAGAAATTGGTCAACACTTAGACTCTTTTAGTTGCATTTGCGTTGGACGCCCATCTCCTCACCACCCGAGTCATACATGCAACTCAATGCACCCCTCCTAGCCTTGGCACGCCTAGCTCGCCTAGTGGTATTTTGAATGGCTCTCCTTGCATCTTCATCAGTCCTCACCCCTTCAAGACCGACCTTATCCTCAAGGTCCAAATCTGAAAATTGTTCCTTAAGAACTCAAATACCATCCCATGTAGCATCTTTAGGTGGAAACCCCTTCCATTGAACCAAAGCTTCGGTTCTTACTTGGCCAACCTTCCTCACAAGCTTATATTCCATGATCTTCTCGAGTTGGATTGTCATTCTTCCTTCTTCATCCACTATGGGCATCTCATTCATAACTTTGGTTGGATCTCCAACTTTTCTTCTTAGCAACGAGACATGAAAAATAGGATAAATGTGAACCCCTTCCAATAGGTCTAGCTTGTATGCAAGTTGTCCACATTTTTCTAACACTTGATATGGGCCAAAATACTTAGCTCTCAACTTGCTCAATGTTGCTTTGGATAGTGACTTGTGTTCTCTTGATAGGTACTTGAGAAATACCGACTCACCCGATTCAAAAGTCTCCATACTTCTCCCTTTGTCAAAATGCTTCTTCATTTGGTCTTAAGCACTGGTTAAATTCTTCTTGAGTTCCTTCAAGACTTCATCCCTCTCTCTAAGGTCCATATCCACAAAATCATTTGGTGAGCTCCCCACTTCATAGGCTACAAGCACCGGTGGTGGTCTCCCATAAGGCACCTCAATTGGTGTCATCTTGATAGACCGGTGGTATGATGTATTGTACCAAAATTCAGCCAATGCCAAATGCTCTTCCCACTTTCTCGAGTATTGGTGCATAAAGCATCTAAGATATTGCTCAAGAGTTTGGTTGGTCACCTCCGTTTGGCCATCAGTTTAGGGGTGATAAGTTAAACTTCGAGCCAACTCCATCCCATGCATCTTGAAGTACTATTTCCAAAAGTTGCTCATGAAGACACGGTCTCTATCAGTTACTATGCTTCTCAGCATCCAATGAAACTTTATCACTTGATCAACATAAAGCCTAGCAATAGTCTTGGCCATGTAAGGATGCACAATTGCAATGAAGTGTGCATACTTGGTCAAGCGGTCCGCCACCACAAGTACCCCATCACAATCATTTGAGAGTGGAAACTTCTCTACAAAATCCATAGTAACATCCTCCCAAGTATAAGTAGGGATCGGTAAGGGCTGCATCAACCCTTTGGGTTTGCTACTTTCACTCTTTACTCTTTGGCATATGTCACACCTCCTCACATACTTCCTCACCTCTCATTTCATACCATCCTAATAAAACAAATTAGCCACCCTCACCTAAGTACAGTACAACCTTGAATGTCCTCCCTCCTTGGAATCATGAAAGTGATTCAAGATCTTCCTTCTGAGCTCTCCCACACTCAACACCACCACTCTCCCCTTATATTTTAAAAGCTCATCACTCATCTCATAATTTTCTATTCTCTTAGGATCCACATCTAATTTTTTCATCACCTCCTTACACCTTAGATCATTTTTTACTCCCTCTCTAATCTCATCCCAAATCCCCCATGAAGGACTGGAGAGGGCCTCCAATACCTCACCATCTTCCCTCCTTGATAGGGCATCTGCAACTCGATTTTCCCTACCCAGCCTATATATTAAGTCAAATTCAAAACTAAGGAGTTTATATACCCACATTTGTTGATCCGGAATAGTGATCCGTTGCTCTAAAAGATGCTTCAATGGTTGTTGATCCGTGACTATCAAGAGCTTTCTTCCCTAAGTAAAGTCTCCACACCCTCACAACTTCCATGATAGCAAGCATCTCCCGTGCAGACACACTCCACCATTATTTTTTTTTTGAACACCAATGACTTTGCTAATGAAAGCTATTGGTCTCTATTCTTGTGTCAAAACAACCCCTACGCCCACATTACTTACATCCGTGTGTATCTCAAATGTGTTTTCAAAATTAGGCATTGTAAGGACGTGTGTAGTTGTTATGACATTATGGAATCGGTTCCGGACTAGTCAAGTCCAAAACCAAACCAATTCTACCGGTTTTGACAGGTCTCGACAAATTTTTCTATTTTTTCTTACATCGATCCCTAATGGTTGATGTACATAAGACTATCTATATATGACAATACTACTTGACCTATCCACTAAAAATGTAATATTTTACAATTTTATCAACCATTTGAGGCCTCAAAGTATTTCTTCCTCTTTTTTGTTTTCTTTTTTTTTTTCTAGAAGTTTGATCGCGTTAATTATCTTGCACCATGTAGTGAGGTTTAACATCTCTTACGATTCTTCATGCATCTAATCTGCATTTCACACTTAAGGTCATCTATTTTATGCACAACTAGTGAGTTCTCGGGTCATTAATAAATCTCAACCATCAACTTAACACTCTAGGGTACGTATAATACGTATCTCTTATTTTATATATATATATATATATTAATTTATTTAAACTAGCAGGAGTCTACTAAAAATAAAAATATCTAAATAGACAAAAGGAAGGAAGAGAAAGATGAAATAAGTTGCGTGCACGCACTTGTAAAAAAGGAAGGTACAAAATAGAAACATTTAGAAGGTCATAGTACATATTATAAATGTATAGCACGATGCAGCTAACTCGGTAGAAGATGTTGAGGGAACCATCGCCGCGCCCAGATCCGCAGAGACCTTTATTAATCTATTTTTTCTTATTATATGTTGTTAGAGCATTCATAATAATTTAGCAATTTTTTAGAGCATTCATAATAATTTAGCAATTTTTTAGTGTTTGATAGTTCTTTATTTGATGATCCACACCTCTATAGAGGTATCGTATGGAGTCTTCAATATCTTGCATTTACCCGACTAGGTATCTCCTTCTCCATCAATAAAGTTTTCCAATTGATCATGCATTGTCCCAAAAACACACATTGGCAAGCTATCAAGCATATCTTACGCTATTTATGTCACACCTCTCATTTTGGTCTTCATTTCTCTACTCAATCTTCAAAGGAAGTTTCAACCTCTTTCGATGTTGACTAGGCTAGGTGTCTTGATGACAGAACGTTTACAGGTAGTTTTTGTGTCTTCTTTGTTTCACACTTGTTTCATATGGCTCCAAAAAGCAGCTCACAGTAGCCAGAGCATCCACTGAGGTCGAATATAAAGTTGTGGCCAACACGGCCTGTGAACTAATTTGGATTTAGTCTTTTATTTTAGGAACTTGAATTTTTTTTACCAAAACCCCCAACTTTAGGGTGTAATAATTTGGGAGCTACCTATCTATCCGTTAACTTGGTTTTACATGCTCGTACCAAACATGTGGAATTGGATTATCACTTTGTTAGAGATTGGGTGGCCTCAAAACTTCTTGTATCATTTCTTTCAAGTAAAGATCATGTTGCTGATATTTTGAACAAACCGCTCTCTTTAGCAATGTTTGCTCTACTTCGCTCAAGCCTCAAGTGTCGCTTGAGTCGCAAGGGATGTTAAGGCAATTGATATTGATATTGATACACACGGAAATGAAAGAAAATATGCACTCATGTAAAGCCACTTTATATTGAGACACGTGTTAGCACTGTAAAGGGAAAGTTTTATTACATTTTGATGTATATAAATACGCACTCACATAAAGACAGTCTGTATGGAACTCGAAATAGTTTACTTGTTATAGTTAATATACAGAGTCCTTTGAGGCATTTTCTCAAATAGTCTATAGGCATGCTGTTTTACCATATTTAACAAAGGGACCCTTCAACAATGTGGACATCTGGTTACCTACGAAATTAGAAGAAGTGGGAGAAGAAACCACAGTCTACAGTTTGAATAAAAAGAGCACATGTATGAAGTTTATTTGAAAAAAAGCTAGCTAGCTTTGATAAGAAAATTAGTGTTTCGACCACCTTCCAAAAATTAATAAAGATCAAGTAATTAGCAATTACTTGAAATTATTCAAACAATATTATTAATTCAACGTGGTTAGGTGGAGATGAAAGAACTATTGCAACCATAATGTACACTATATACAACTAATTAATTAAAGATCAGTTCTCATCATCATCTTTCTTCTTACGTACCCTGGCCTTGATTACTACAAGAAATATGGTCATTTGCCAATATTTTATTGGCAGCAATTACATTTTCGTTGCAAAAGCTAGTCTCTTTCAAAACATATACATGAGCAGAATTCCAAAAGTTGTATGTATTTAATCCTGAGAAATGCTAATTTAGGCCTCGTTTGGATTCAGAGATGTATATGAGATGAGTTTAAATAATTTCTGAAAGTTGAATAAAATATTATTAAAATATTATTTTTTACTATTATTATTATTTTAGGATTTAAGAAAGTTGAATTGAGATTTGAAAAGTTGAAATATTGTTTATTATATTTTGTATGTGAATTTTAAAAAATATAATAATAAATTTATGACGAGATGAGAAGAGTTCTAAATACAAACGAAACCTTAGTAGTAAAGAGATCTCATAAAAATAATCTTATAAATTGTTGTAATTTGATGTTGTACATAATTATACTGTAAAACTATTTTTATTATAAAGTAAATATAATGTATCACATTAATTAAGTCATCGTCAGTTTATAAATTTATTTTTATAAAATCTCTTTATAGTCATAGGCCTACTTTTCTTTAATCCCTAGATAAACCGATTCAAATGCTTACAGCAACCGATTCAAATGCTTACAGCCTAATGCAAATGAAATAAATGCATGCTTGACAAACGATCGATCATATATATATAGTATAAAAATTATTGAACTGCTAACATCACAATTACTAGCTAGCTAGCTAACTCCGGTCCAGTCCCGAGACGTCTGAATCTTGTTGGACCTAACATTGATGGTTACGACCTAACATTGATCACAATTTATGTTGAGTTTTATTGTTTACTCTGTTTTCATTAATTTGCTGATCGATCGTAGAGATCATCAATTGCGTAAAATTTAGTTAAGCATGTAATATCATATTGGGGATGACGAAAATTTTGCGTACTCTCAGATCTCTCTCTATGATCTCTGTGGGAAAAGTAGTACCAGTGCTGCAACAAAACCCTAAGAACCATGAAATTTGGGAAGGAATTCACGGCACAGATGGTTCCCGAATGGCAAAAAGCATACATGGATTATGGAAACCTCAAAACCTTGTTGAAAGACATCCTACGCTTCAAGCAAAGAAACGAGCCACCGGCCACCGGAAATACCCTGGCCGGACTAAAGCGAAAGCTCACACTTTATAGAGCTTTCAGCGGCCTTACGCAAAGATATAACCATCACCCGGCGAGCCCATCCAGTCCTGATGACATTGAAAGCGAAGCCATTCTCGTCAACTCAGTGAACAGATCAGATGGCTCCCAAAACTATCAGACAACGTTTCTAATGTCCGACGACGAAGGGGGAGAGTACGAGTTGGTTTACTTCAGGAGGCTTGACGATGAATTCAATAAAGTGGACAAATTTTACAGGTCTAAGGTGGAAGAGGTGATGAATGAAGCCAATCTGCTGAATAAGCAAATGGATGCTTTCATTGCTTTTAGAATAAAAGTGGAGAATCCTCAAGGTTGGTTTGATACATCAGTAGACATGACTCGTTTTGCTTCAGATGTTGCAGCTTCTGCAGCTGCATTGTCGGCTTCGATACCGAGATCGGGGGTCAGAGCAAGCAGCAGTAAGTTTGTTACCAAGCTATATCTATATATATATATATATATATATATGTATATATATATGCTCATATTTGATCTTCATCTAGGACTCATTTGTCGAGAATAATCTCTCAATAGATTTCTCATAATATTTATTAAGAATCATTCATTCATGGATACAATTCATATCCGATTCAGAATCAATTATAACAATCACAAAAGATTTAAATTTATGACAAATAATAATAGTAATTTTAGAAAATTATTTGGGGGGAATAATAGGACGAAGTAAACAGAATTGATTATTGGAAGATTTCTCTTCTTTTTGATTGGAATCAGGATCATTTGTTTGCTAATTATGAGAAGGATTTTTCTAATCAAATTATTTGTCAATTTTTAAATACAATAATTCTTGTTTAAAAGAATTATTTTTAGATTTGAGATTGTTTATATGGAAATAGTCTTGCTACAAATGATTTACACAAAAGTAATTTCTCAAATTGATGTAGTTTGATCATGTAGTTTGTCATATTATAAAATTATTTTTATTATAAAGAAGATATAAAAAATCAAATGAAATCACGCCAATTTGTAAGATTGTTCTTTACATCTTTTTTTTTTGTTTGTAGTCTAGTGCAGTTTTTCTCTTTTTGGAGTGTAGGTGATCAGTACGTAGAAATTCATGAAACCATTTCTCTTACTTTGAGCTGAAACATAAGGAGTAAAAGTTTGATTTCAATTACGCAGGAAGAGTACCAGTTCCCATGTCCATGGATGTGATTGAAGAGGGTGGATCGAGTAGCCATGGACAAGCAGATCATGAATCCAGTGATGAGGATAAAGATCACGACGAGCTGAAGACCTTTAAATTAGTTGTCAACCGAAAGGTTCAAGAAAAGAAGCCGAATAGCATAAAAAAGCCGTCCGGTAGTACTAGACCAGCTCCTCTGGAACTGGAAGTACTTAATCGTGTGAAAATAAACAACACACTGGAGACTCCCCGTTCTACCATTAAGAGCTTCCTCCGTTATCCTATGCAGACAGAGCTGAATTTCAGCAGGGAAAATATGAAGAAAGTTGAATATCTACTTAAGCGGGCTTTTGTTGAATTTTACCAGAAGTTACGTCTTCTAAAAAGCTATAGGTAATCGATCATCTACTACAAGAAATATAGACTTTTGTGATTAACTATTTTTGATGAAAATAATTATTTGTGATAAAAATAAATTTATTTTAATTGAAAATAGTCATTTTATTGAAAATAACTGATTACAAATAAATAGTTTTTTTATGGTGATATTAAAATAATGTGATTGGCTTTTTTTTTTTTTTTCTTCTTGTTTCTCCTTTCTATAGTTATGCAGTGAACTAAATATTTTTCTCTTACTAGCAGCTTCTTGAATACGCTGGCATTTACAAAGATCATGAAGAAATATGATAAGGTATTTAACAATTCCCTTGATCCAACCCCTAAATAAGTAAACATCACGTTTTTCCAATCGAGCGTTATCATCATGCATATATATCTTTTGTCTCAAATTTTAGCCAAGTTACTGGAAAGCTTAATTAATAGAACGGCAAAGAAAATTGAAAAATTAGTTGATAACCGTATACTTCAATTCATGTATATCGTAAAAGATAATTGAGCTAATTAATTAGAAGATCATATCATGAATTCATGATTCATATGTAATTTGTAACTAATCTACACTCCTAATTATATCTTAATTAGGAGTACCAATATTATATCTTAATCCGATTATTATTTCAAGACAACATGCATTTCATCGATTCAATATTATTAATAGACAGATCGATCGATGAGTTAACATTAATATTGGTCCTAATTTGCAATTAACATTGCAGATAACTTCAAGAGATGCATTAAAACCATACATGAAAATGGTGGATAACTCCTTCCTCGGTAGTTCTGATGAGGTGAGATCATTTCTATATTAATTTTAGGTCATGAAGTGTATGAAATTAAGATCAGGAGATCAAGGTCCTTTCTACCTACTAATTTGCTTAATTAATTAAAAGGGGTCGGGTTGCTACCTACTAATTGCTTAACTAATAATTAATTTGTCCAATATTATTGATTAATTTATTATAATGTCCTTAATTTCTATACATTCTGATCATGATGTATAAGGTAGTTAGCGCCATTTGCCTGCCAAATATTGCAGGTTACGAAGCTTATGGAAAGGACTGAAGTTACATTCATCAAGCATTTCTCCAACTCTAACCGCATTAGAGGCATGAACATCTTAAGACCCAAGGCAAAGAGAGAAAGACATCGGATTACATTTTCCATGGGTACGTACGTAAGACCTCTGATCCATCAATATGATTAATTATTAATCATGATGATCATGTCTGTCCGCTCATTAATTCTTTCGCTTAATTTGGATCTAATAGTCTTGATTAATGGCCGAAAAACTTTAATTTCAGGTTTTTTGGCTGGCGGCACAGCAGCTTTGATATTAGCTCTTATTTTAATTATACGTACTCGTAAAATCATGTCTGAGGAAGGGGCGACTCGGTACATGGATAACATGTTTCCCCTATATAGGTATCTTCATTTCTCTCTACACCCAATATATTATATTATTATATGCATCTGATCCGCTCCAACAAATTTATAATAATTAAGAACTGCGCATGATAATCCTACTTATAAATTCCATGTTTGTTTATACATTTATAATGTTAATTATTAAATATCCCAAAGTTTAATTTGTATGCTATGAGTAATGCTTTTTCACCCAAATCAATCTATCGAAAATATCTCTCGAATGATAAATACTTTTTGATAAATATAGCATCACGCTATAATGAGATCAAGAACCTGCTTTAAGCTTTTAAAAATAAGTAAATAAAATAAAACAAAATAAAAGATTCAGATGAACACGAGTAGTACACATGATGCTTTCAATGTTAATTTTAAACTTGCTTGCTTGCTCGCAGCTTGTTTGGCTTCATAGTTCTTCACACGGTACTTTATGCTGCAAACATATACTTCTGGAGGCGGTACCGAGTCAACTATTCCTTCATATTCGGATTCAAGCAAGGAACCGATTTGGGCTACCGACGACTTCTCCTCCTCAGCTTCGGTCTTTCAGTACTAGCCCTAGCTACTGTCCTCTTTAACCTTGACATGGAAATCGACCCAAAAACCAAAGCTTTCAAAGCATTGCCTCAACTTTTGCCTCTTGGCTTGGTTCTTGTAAGATCAGCATATATATATATATAGAACTTCAATTACCTGTACACACACACACATAATTAATTTATTCTCTAATCTTTCTTATCATCTGTAGCTTGTAATTATCATATTTTTCTTCCCATTCAACGTCATGTACCGCTCAAGTCGTTTATCCTTCCTCACACGTCTCCTTCACTGTATCTGTGCTCCTTTGTACAAGGTACGTACGTATTATGGTCGACGTACAACTGATTATGATGCAAGAGTTTTAGAATGGGATTGAAGTGAAGTGGGCGTTTATAAAAGTTTTTGAGTTTCTTTATATGTACGACAGGTCACACTCCCAGATTTCTTCCTGGCAGATCAGCTTACTAGTCAGGTGCAAGCCTTTAGAAGTTTGGAGTTCTACATATGCTACTACGGTTGGGAAGACTACAAGCTCAGACAAAACACTTGCAAAGACAGCGACATATACAGAGCTTTCTTCTACATTGTTGCAGTCATTCCATACTGGTCTCGATTCCTTCAGGTACCCAACTCACTATTGGAGAATATAAATCAACTTGTTAAATTGATCATTCATTTTAGTTTTGATTTTTGAGCTGAGAACAAAGTTTGAATATCGTACCGGTATTCGTGAGCATATTGGTCAAGGTACTGAAATTAAATATTTCTATACAGATATCGTTTCGTGCACCGTTTTAAAATAGTCTATAAAAATATATATATATATAAGTATGTATATATATAAATACACATATATATTATATTTCAAAATAATAGTTAATATATGAATAATTATATATATAAATATATATATGTAATTAGTCTAGTATGAATTGAGGTAAAAAATAATAAAAAAAGGAAAAAGAAAAAAATTGGATGACCGAAATCCGATACGGCCGATACCGGCCTGTATGCGGCCAGTACAGTCCTGTACGGCCGATATTTTGGCTGAAACGGTATAACCTTATAACATGTACCGAAGAACCGACTAGTACAGCATATTTCGGCCGTACCGGCCAGTACGAAACAGTACTAAAAACTATGAATGAGAATATTGGGTAATTTTGAGCCTCTCTCAACTTCAAAAGTTAAGTCAAGAGGTGAGGTTTTCTCTCACACTTATAAACTGACTATAAGCCACTTCCACAACCAATGTAGAACAACTCCAATAATCTCCCCCTCACACATCGAGTCCTAGATCAGAAGTAGTGACAACCTTTTTTTCCCGCGAACTGTTGGGCCAGAGAAGGTTGGTAAACCTGAATTCTGATACTAGTGTTGGGTAATCTTGTGTTTCTCTCAATTTCAAAAACTAGTTCAAAAAGTAATATTTTTCCTCACACTTATAAACTGACCACTAGCTATTTCCACAACTAAAGAGGGATAATCCCAATAGAGAAATGATATTTTCAATCGTAGAATGTATAAATATTGTGCAATCTTTTCAGAAAAAGTTAGTAAATATGAGATCCATATAAAAAAACTAACTTTTTAATAATATATATATATTTTTTTCAAAATGTTTATGCGGTACTTACGCATGAGACCATAAATAAAATTACTGTTTCCGAGATAAATGATCAAAATATCAAGTTTGTTCCTCTCCTAATTGATGGACCCGGGTACCTTTGGGCTTGCACGCAAGGCGGGGCCGGCCGGGTTTAACTTTTGAGATGCGAGAGGGCTTTATCCTTTCGCGGGGTGATTATTACCATTGCATGAACTTGTTCCTTTCTCTTTGTCAGTGCCTCCGTCGGCTATGCGAAGAGAAAGATGTTATGCAGGGATACAATGGGCTGAAATATTTTCTTACAATCGTGGCCGTTTGTATCAGAACAGCTTCCAGTCTTGACGAGAAATCATCGGGTTGGAAGACTCTATCATGGGTTTTCTCAGCCATTGCATCAATTATCAGTACCTATTGGGACCTTGTCTTCGACTGGGGACTCCTGCAACGGAAATCTAAGAATCGCTGGTTGAGAGACAAGCTTCTGATCCCTCACAAAAGTGTCTATTTTGGAGCCATGGTGAGTAATTAGCCTAGTTTATTTTTACTTTTCTTAATTCATCTCATCTAATCATTATATAAATATTTTTCACAATATAAAATAAACAATTCAACTTTTTCAAATTTCAAAACAAAAATAATAAATTTTTTTTTATTAAAATTATAACTTTAATTTCAACTCATATCTCATGTCATCTCATCCCGTCACGCAGGTTTTGAATGTCCTCCTCAGGTTTGCCTGGTTGAAAACTGTTTTGTGTTTCAAGCTATCTTTCTTGCATACAGAATCTTTACTCACCATTTTAGCTAGCCTAGAAATCATTCGTCGTGGAATTTGGAATTTCTTCAGGTAACCAAGAGTACTGCTACTTTATATTACTTATTGAGATCACAGCTTTAATTTGTGTAAATATATTATGTTGTCGATTTTTTTAGTAACTTACAATTACACGATCATGATCAGGTTGGAGAATGAGCACTTGAACAATGTTGGCAAGTACCGTGCATTCAAGTCTGTTCCTCTACCCTTCAACTATGATGAAAACGAAGACAAAGATGATGATGATGATGAGTAGGGTTTGATTAAAAGATCAAGAGAATACATGAATTAATTTTGTTATTCATTTTTATTTAATTCCTCTTTTTATCTTTTTGGAAGGGGATCAGAGGTGAGAGGAGGTTTGCTCCAGATCATGTTATTATCACATTATTTTTTGGGTCTGTATTAATCTTCGTAAATAAAGGCTGTCCATGACCTGAGTGATCTTATACGTACAATGAAGTATGTTAAATTCAAATTCAATTTCCTCGATCATCAGGAAATTAACGCAGTAGTTAGATTGCCAAACTATTAGCTATCGTGACAGGAATTGCTTTTTTACAATCTGTGAGAAATTTTAGAAAAGCACAAGCAATATCATAATTATTATACTATATATATATATATATATATATATCGTATTTGAAGGGAAAAATAATATTCACCCCTCAGGCCTAACTCGCCTTATAATGGCCCACGAACGTGGAACCACAAGCCCAATAAATAAGAGATAAAGGAGCACATCAAAGGACCACCTTAAAATATTGTAAATATCATTTTTCTGTGTCTCTATATCTTTAGATCATTTTTAACTACAAATTTCGATACCGCAAAAATATGCAGAAATATTCCGTAATGAAAAAAAAAAAAAAGGAAAAAATTTATGTCTACACAGAAGTAAAATAAGAAAAATTATTAGGAAAAAAAAAGTTATTTTTCTATCTAGAAGTCAACATAAAAAATAAAATCTCATAGAACTACATAATCTTAATTTGCTTAATTAATTAATTAATATACCCTGATATCATCCTTTTAACCATATATAATTAGATGCAAATTTAACTGATCTTAAAAATGAGTGAGGAATGAGATTAATTTATGTTATTTATAATCAGATTAGATTGCAATATAAGTTATGTTGCAATTACGTTTGGAACAATATGAACTTTGGCGATGCACATTAGTTAATTATAGGATATTTACATCTAACTTGGTTTATATATGATCATGTTTAAACAATCCAAAAAGATTTCAAATTTTTAAGAATTGTAGATCATGACAAGAAACTTCTAGCAACAACTAAGGACTTGTTTGGATGTTGAGATAGATGAGGAATTGGTAAATAATAGTGAAATGATTTGTAAATAGTAATGAAATGGTTTGATCAGTTAGATATGTGTTATTAGGTTTTGAAAAATAAAATAAAATATTTTAAAGTTAATATTTTAAAATATAATTTTTAATAATATTTTTATTTTAGGATTTGAAAAAATTGAATTATTATTATTTTTTTGAAAGTTTAGGAAAAATAATGATTAAATAAAGATTCGATGAAAAAGTTAAATATTTGAAATTGAAAAATATTTGTATTTGAATGATGTTTGAGAATGATATGATATGAGATAGCTACCCAGACAAGACTAATCTCAATCACCTGTTAAATTAAATGGAAAATACTTTAACCACAAAGGAATTACGACAAAAGTAAATTCACAAACTGATGTACCTTATTATGGTATATCAAATTGTAAAATTATTTTTATTATAAAATAGATCTAATAGATGCTATAAAATTACGTCAATTTATGATTTTTTTTTTTTTTTTTTTGTATCTATAACAATTCTCTAATTAGATTATGAATCATAGCTACCCACCATAGAAAATAACTATTTGCTTACAACAATGATCATTGAAGATGTCTTAACAGTACCGTTAGTTAGGCCAGGCAATACTGATTGTGGCCCATACGGGAGGCCCAATGTGTTGGAAGACCACATGCATATGGCACACATGCCACCAAGAAATTGCACCACCTAAGAGCACTTGCATTAATGCTCATATTATGAGGATGTTTGTGCTATGAAAGTCAAGAAAGGGGGGCGGCACCACCCCCCCCCCCCCCTCCCCCCAAAAAAAATCCCCATCCCATTGTCTCCCTCCAATAAGTGAAGGACCATCCATTTCAATAATGGATGGTCACATACGCACAGAAGCCTCAAGCTCTTTAAATAGAGAGCTTGACAACGTATTATGTACAAGCATTAGAATCAAAAACGAGAAAAGAAGGAAAAAAAAAAGAAAGAAAGGAGAGAAAGAAAGAAAGAAAGGAAGAGAGAAAATTAATTTCTTGAGAAATAAATAGTTATACAATTTTCTCTTACAATAATAGTTTTTATTCTAGTTTTATAATACGTTATCAGCATGATGGTTCTACCAATTCTGAAGTTAGCGATTTTATTCCTCTGTAAGTTTTTCAATATACTATTTACAGTCTTTGATATATTTTATTGATAATTATTATTTAAAAACTGTGTGAATTTATAAATATATTTCTGAGATACACATATTTATTTCATTATTTATATGTGTAGAAAATAGCAAACCTTACAAAATTGAAATTCGTTGCTCTTGATATGTCTGGGAAAAATTATTTAACATGGATTTTTAATGCTGAAATTCATTTCGATGCGATGAACCTGGGTGAAACAATTAAAGAAAGAAATCAAATGTCTCTGTAGGACTGTGCTAAAGTAATGATTTTCTTTCGCCATCATCTTCACGAAAAATTAAAAACTGAATATCTTACAATAAAATATCCCTATATTTTGTGGAATAGTTTAAGGGAGATGTATGAACACCAGAAGACTGTCATCCTCCCAAGAGCTCGTTATGAATGGTTGCACATGAGGTTGCAAGATTATAAAAATGTTAGTGAGTATAATTCCACAATTTTTAAAATAAACTCAGTACTAAAATTATGCGGTTAGAAAATCACCGATGATGATATGCTAGATAAAACTTATACTACATTTCATGCCTCAAATGTGCTTCTGCAGCAGCAGTATCGAGAGAGAACGTTCAAAAATATTCTGAACTTATTTCATATCTTTTAGTAGTGGAGCAGAACAATGAACTCTTATTAAAAAACCACCAGTCACGCTCTACTAGCTCAATATCATTTCCTGAAGTGAATGGTAAAAAGTTTGCATCATTCTCAGAAGTGAATGATGCATCCTTTAGAATAAATCGGTGGTGTGGACATGGTAGGAGAAATTATAAAAATATTGATCCCAGAAGTGACTACAGTAAAATGAATAATAATAATAATATACCATATCACCAGAAGTGATACAACTTAGAAAGGGGTAAAAATCTTCTGAATAATTCTTCAAAGAGAAGTAAAGATGTGTGCCATAGATGTGGAATGACTGGACATTAGTCACGTACCTATCGTATGGCAAGACACTTAGCTTATTTATATCAAGCATCTATTAAAGGAAAGAATAAGATGCTTGAAACAAATTTAGTAGAACCATCAGATGATTTATTAAATTCAGTAGATGTAGATGTCACTCATCTTGATGTTTGTGATTTCTTTAAAGATCCTGATAGTATAATTGATCACCTAATTGGAGATGGAAGTGTTCCACTCAATTAATGTATTTTTTTTATTATTTGTAATAAAAATTTTATATATTTTGTAGAATCATGGATCACATTGAAGAGTTTTTTATCTCTGAGTTAAATGATAAAAATATATGTCTGGCTGACAATGCTACAACTCACACAATTATTAAAGATTAGAAATATTTTCAAAATCTAACACTAAGTAAAGCTTATGTCTATACCCTATTAGGTTCATCAGATTTAATTGAAAACTCTGGAAGAGCTTATATTGTATTGCCTAATGGCACCAAAATTTGTATTGATGATACTTTATTTTCCTCACAATCCAGAAGAAATTTATTGAGTTTTAAATATATACGTCGTAATAATTACCATATTGAAACGACCAATGAAGGCAGTAAAGAACATTTTCTTATTATTAAGACAATATCGAACCAGAAGCTTGTATTAAAAAAACTACTGCTCTATATTCTGGATTGTATTATACAAATATGAGAACAATTGAATCATATGTGGTAGTGCAGCAGAAGTGCATTGACCCCAAAATATTTATGATTTGGCATGATCGCCTTGGACATCCGGGATCTATAATGATGAGACGAATTGTGAGATCCCAGATTTACGTGTACTTTTACACGTTATTTTATTCTCGGTATTAATTAATTAAATTTATTTTAATAATATTATTGGTTGTGTTTTATTTGTTTAAGATATCTATTTGAGCTATTAATTAGTTAATATTGAGTTACGTTGCTTTTCTTATTTATTTTAATGAGTTAATTGTTTTAATGAGTGGAATTAAATTCTTTTATTTTATTATGTGATTTTATTTAATGTGTTTTATTTATTTTAATTAAATGTATTTTGGAATGTGTTTTTATGTACATATATTTATGTTGTGATTTTAAGTGTTTTTGTGATCCAAGTGATGAGAATTTGATTGTATTTCTTTCTCTTCGTTTTTCTTTTTTCTTTTTTCCCTTTTCTTCTCTTTTTCTTTTCTCTTTTTCTTTTCTATTTTTCTTTCTTTTTCCTCAGTTTTTCCCCAGCCCCTTCCCGCGTGCGACTCCTTCCTCTCTCCTGTTTGGCCGTTCGGCCTTAGGCAGCCCAGCCATTCACCGCCGCCCACCGTCCATCACCGCCCATGCTGCCGGCACCCTTACCCTCCGGCGACCTCCCCTGCATCGGTGGTGCACCTCACGGCGGCCACTAGCCGGCGCGTGAATCCCCTACCTGAAATGACTAATTTAGCTTCCCTTGCATTTTTCGGCCACCACCGGCCACCCCTTGGCACCGGCGACCTACTAGCAACCTCCCCACCCTCCGGCGAGCATAACCAAACCTCCAGCACCACCCACGGCAGCCCAAATAACCCAATCCGAAATGGGTATTTCTAATACCCATACACGGGTTTGCCACCCTAGCGCTACCGTCTGGCCACCGAAGGCCTCACCACCGCTACCAAAAGACTCATCTTGCCCAGCCGGTCATCCCCCTAATTCAGTTTCCCTAACCATTGCCTTACCTTCCCGGTACAACCTCAAACCTGAAAATGGGTTTCCATCCTTTTAGAGCTCGATTCGCCACCTTCCGGTGGTTGTGCCACCACATCACCACCTCCATGAAATTCCCCACCTTCCAAAGAGTATCTCCCTAAATTTTGGTGTCAAACCAAGCATTTTAGCCTAACGTACAAATGACCGCTACGAACGTTGCGGATTAGCGTTTGTTCAAGAATTTGCGTTTTTACCCGCTGTAAGTACTTTCCAAACGAGCTTTAAGATTTAAATATATTTTTGACATCAACAGTTATTCTATTTGATTATTGTTGGAATTTATTAATTGTTGGCTATCCGGTGCATGGTTGTCTACATTATGTATTTACGCGCATGTTCATGAAAATATTGGAAAATTAGATTTTTGCATGATTTCAGGTATTTATGTGTTGGAAATGGAAACTAGGTTTTAAATTGAGTTTATGGATTTTAATGATTTTTGGCTGAGTCATAACGGGGACGGCGATACGTAACGCCCGTTGTGATCACCATGTGTGTGTGTGTCAATCATAATAGGGACGGCGATTCGTAATGCCCATTGTGATTGATAGTGTGTGGATGACATAACGGGGACGGCGATATGTAACGCCCGTTATGGTCATTAGGTGTGCATTTCATATCGGGGACGGCGATACGTAACGCCCGCTATGAAATGAGTGTGTGTGAATCATAATGGGGACGACGATACGTAACGCCCATTATGATTGGTGTGTGTGTTTATCATATCGGGGACGGTAATACGTAATGCCCGGTATGATTGGTTTTGAGGATGTTACTTTCTGAGAAATTATGGACGGTTTTTATTGGAGTTTTATTATAACTAAAATGGAATTTTGGCATGTGTGGTTATTTCATTGACTTTGAGGAAGATGAATTTAAGCCTCATGCATATGGTAATTTGTTCATAGTTGTTGTTGTGACATTAATGTATTTATTATCTTGGGTTTGGTTGGGTTGTACTTACCTGCGATGCTATCTTGGCGTCTAATTATGCCTAAAGAATTACACGGCCGTTTGCAGTATAGCTTTGGGGTGTCGATTCCACAAGGAGATGGATTGAGGAATTGAAAAATAGCAATGAAATTAACAAAAAGATTTAGACTAGTGCGAAAAGTAAATTTTAGAGTGTGACGTAAATTAAAACTAAATGAGTAATTTGAAAAGTATAAAAATGAGACGAAAAGTAGAGCATCGGGAATCCTTTATATATAATCGGTATTTTAATTATTTTCGATTCATTAATAACTCAATTGAAAATTCTATGTCCAAATTTTCAATCGGAAGATAAAACATTAATAATCAGATTTAAATTAAATGTAATCTTTTGAAAAATCATTCGTCGCAATATAAGAACGGGAATTGCTATCGATATTAAGGAAATTAACGTCAACAATATACTCGTAGAGCAATATTGCAGCAGAGAATTAAATTAATATAGATAACCAATTGAACCAAACATAATCAAAGGATTATTGCATTCAATAGAAAAAGCATGACTGAATCTATAAATAAAATAAATTCTAAAATTATTTGGTGACGAAAACATTTATAATAAATTTTGAATGACTAAACAAAAGAGTTTAATATCTGAAGAACACATATATGAATCAAAAATAATTACAAATACCATCATATATACAAATTCATCCCTAGCTCTACTAGAAAATTAGTTACACATATTGAAAATATGCAACAAAAATTCTCCAAGAGATAATATGGAAGAGCCAACCATTATTTTCTCTCTTCTTTGGTTTTTCTTTTCTTTTCTCAAACTCTCAAAACAATGTCTCTTCCAAGGCATCCAAGCACACTAGGCGTGGTCTTAGAACACACACCCCTCCCTTCTATTTATAAGCATCCTTCATGCAAGTTGTCATGACAAAATCATCACAATTTCAACTTGTTTTACCATGTGTCATTCTTGAATCCAAGTGATTTGTGAGTTATCATTTTGATCATTTGTTTTCCCACTATGCATGAGCTGGATTTTGCTTGTAGGTTGAGTGTTTCAATTTTGCTTCTCTATCCATTAGTTGTCTTGTATGACTTAATATCTTATGATCAAATAATGTCTTGAAGAAACTTGAGTGCACTTCATCTTGCATATGAGTTGATCATTGAATTTCCAAGTTGGTGTAGGAGTGCTTGCTGGAAAATATTATGATGACATTTGGATTTGATGTAAGTGGCTGAAGAATATCCACGAACATCAAGTGCAGGTGCGTCCACTTGATAGTCGATTTTGTCTTAAATCGAGCAGATATCTCTTAAAACATAAAATATAAAAGTTATATATATTTCTCTTTCGGTTCTATATCATCTTGAATCAACTCAATCGGAGATTGGATGAGAGAGTTATGCCTATATTATGAAAAGACGTCAGAATTGTCTAAAATTCCGCAATTATCTTCATTTGCTCCTAATGCCTCTATTTGTGTCCTAAATCAAAATGTAAGAATAATGAGTATATTTAGATATCAAATAAGAATAAAATATTAAACATTAAGAGAGAAAAATATGACATTTTATATTCTCATCAATATATTAAATTATGCTTATATCTATCTCAAGATAAATTACCATTAATTTTAATAACATGAGTTTTATCTATTATTTTCTCATTTCTTTTAACACTTAAATAGAGTATTTAGAGTGCATTTTTGTGCACTCATCAGCGTCGTAGTTTTTGGATGCAAATTTTTAAGAGGCTGAGCCTAAGGAAATGGCTCCGCCGGTGATGTGTTATTATTATAAATTGTTACCTCAGGAAATTTATTTTCCCCTTTTAAAAATATGTTTTTGTTTAATTTTTATTTCGGATGACTGTATTAAATCTCCTGTTGGAGAGTTTATATTAAAATGGTTTGTAAAATATTTTTAAAAATTCTGGTACTTAGATAATGATTTTTTATCCACTGCGACTTATATTTTATGTATGTCACGTGTACACACACGTTTGGCACTTTTCGTTGGGATTTGTGACCCGTGTTGTCATCATCCCAACGTCTCGATTCCCGTATTTATTTTAAGGGGAATTTGGGGACGTCACACAAATTATTGAAAATTCACATGGGCATCCCTTAAAGAATTAAAAGATTATCTTACCCAATGAATATCCGTACTCTGCATGTTCTCAAGGTAAGTTGATTATCAGACCATCTCCCTCTAACGTTATTGTTGAATTTCCATCCTTTTTACAAAGAATTCACGGAGATATGTGTGGGCTTATTCATCAATCAAGTAGATCATTTAGATACTTTATGATTTTGATTGATGCATCTAGTCGATTGTCACATGTTTGTCTGATTTTCACTAGAAATGTTGCATTTGCTAGACTTCTTACTCATATAATCAAACTACGAGCACAATTTCCTGAATATCCAATTAAGATCATTCGATTGGATAATGCAGGTGAATTTTCATCTCAAACTTTTGATTATTATTGCATGTCAATAGAAATAGATGTTGAACATCTTATTGCCCATTAATACACTCAAAACGATTTAGCTGAATTTTTGATTAAAAGATTTCAGCTAATCGCTAGACCTTTACTTATGAAATCAATACTACATGTTTCTACTTGGGGACATGCTATACTTCATGTAACATCATTAATTCGAATTAGACCATCTGCATATCATAAATATTCTCCATTACAACTTGAATTTGGTCAACAATCAAATATTTCTCATCTTCGTACTTTTAGATGTGCTGTATATGTTCCAATTGCACCTCTACAACGTATAAAAATGGGTCCTCAACATAGACTTGGGATATATGTTAGTTTTGATTCTCCATCTATTATCAGATATCTTGAGTCCCTTACATGGGATATGTTTAAAGCACGTTTTGAAAATTGTCACTTTGATAAATCCACTTTTTTATTAATGGGTAACGAAAAGTCGGTGCCTGAATCACAACAAGTAATTAGTTTGGATAATAAAACTCTGTCTCAATTTGATCCACCTACAAATGAATATAAACTGGAACTTCAGAGGATTATTCATTTACAAAATGTTGCATATCAATTACTTGATGTATTTACTGACACTAAAAGTGTAGTAAAATCTTATATTCTTACTGTTAATGCTCTAGCAAGAATTGAAGTTCCTGAAAGACAAATTATCAAAACAGTAATAGGTGAGTTTAAAACATGCCTGAAGCGTGGAAAACCTATTGGTGCAAAAGATAAAATTTTCCTAAGGAAAAAGATACAAAATAAATTTGGTGTTCCTGAAAAATACATACCCACAATACAGGCTAAAAATATAATTGATGTTCCAGAAGAGGTTAAGTCTCCTATCCCAAAATCTCCTGAAAAGGGACTTCCTGAAAATGTGTTTCATGAAATATTTTTCCTTGAAGATGAACAAATATCTAAAAATAATGAGATCTCAATACATTTCATGAGTACTGGAGAAATTCTGGATAGAAATAAAACTATTATTGACAACATATTTTCATATAAAATGGCCCTTGACATAACCAGAAGTAATGAAGAAAGTGAACAAAATACCGTCGAAGAATGTCGATGTAAAAATGATTGGCCAAAATGGAAAGCAGCTATTGAAGCTAAATTAAATTCGCTAGTAAAGTAAGAAGTATTTGGACCTGTTGTCCAAACACCAAATGGTATAATACCTATTAGATATAAGTGAGTATTTGTACAAAAACACAATGAGAAAAAATGAAATTGTGTGGTACAAAGCACGACTTGTCACATAAAGTTTTCTGTAGAAACTCGGGATTGATTATGAAGAAACATATTTTCCCGTTATGGTTGCAATCACATTTAGATTTTTGATTAATCTAGTTTTTATAAAAGGATTAGAAATGTGGTTGATGGATGTGGTCACTGCATATTTATATGGATCCTTAGACTATGACATATATATGAAAATCTCTGAAGGATATAAAATGCCTGAAGTATCTACAAGTACATCTAGAAATATGTACTCTATCAGGCTACAAAGATCTTTATATGGGTTGAAGCAATCTAGACTCATGTGGTATAATCACCTAAGCGAATATATATTGAAAGAAGGATTTGAGAATAATCCTATATGCCCATGTGTTTTTATTAAGAAATCAGAATCTGGATTTGCCATTATTGCGATTTATATTGATGATTTAAATATTGTAAGAACTCTTGAAAAGATCTCAAGAACCGCTAAATATTTAAATAATGAATTTGAAATGAAAGATCTTGGTAAAACAAAACTTTGTCTCGGCCTGCAGCTCGAGCACTTGCCAAATGAAATTTTTATTCATCAGTCCATGTATATAGAGAAAGTACTGAAGCATTTTTATATGGATAAAACTCATCTCCTGAGTACTTCAATGATTGTTCGATCACTTGATGTGAAGAATGATTCATTCCGTCCTTGTGAAGACGATGAAAAAATTCTTGGTCCTGAAGTACCATATCTCAGTGTAATTGGAGTTTTAATGTATCTTGCAAATTGTATTCAGCCTGATATTACATTCTCAATTAATCTGCTTACAAGATATAGTTCTGCACCAACTCGAATGCATTGAATTGGGATTAAATATGTCTTTCGTTACCTTTATAGTACGGTTGATATGTGATTATTTTATCAACGTAAATCAAGTCCACAATTGATTGGGTATGCAGATGCAGGTTATTTTTCAGATCCACATAAAAGTATATCTCAAATTGGATATTTATTTACTTATAGAGATACTGTCATATCATGGAGATCTGTTAAACAGACACTATCTACTACATCTTCAAATCACTCAAAAATCATTACAATTCATGAAGCAAGTCGAGAGTGTATTTGACTGAGATCAGTAATCCAACATATCCAAGAAAAGTGTGGTCTTCCAATTATCAATGATAGCCCAACAATTTTATATGAAAATAATACTGTTTGTATCACTCAAATCAGAGGTAGATATATCAAAGGTGATAGAACTAAACATATTTCACCTGAATTCTTTTATACTCACGAACTTTAAGAGAAAAGTGAAATTGATGTAAAACTGATACGATTAAGTGATAATGTGGCAGATTTATTTACAAAATTATTACCAACTGCGACTTTCAAGAAAATTGTGTAGAATATTAGAATGCGAAAACTCAAAGATCTATCTACAGACACTTTTCATGGGGAATAAATGTCCTAAAGACTTATGTTGATTGTACTCTTTTTCCTTCGCTAAGATTTTATCCCATTAGGTTTTCCTCTGCAAGGTTTTAATAAGGCAATTTTAAAGCACTTGGAGGTACATTAGAATACTGTACTATTTTTCATTTGCCCATCTTCTTGTCCCCCCCCCCCCTAATAAGTGAATGAGTATCTATTTCAATAATGGATGGTCACGTACGCACAGAAGCCTCAAGCTCTCTATAAATAGAGAGCTTGAGAACGTATTATGTACAAGCATTGGAATCAGAAACGAGAAAAGAAAGAAAAAAAAAAAAGAAAGAAATGAAGAGAGAAAATTAAGTTCTTGATAAATAAAGAGTTTTACAATTTTCTCTTGCAATAATAATTTTTATTCTAATTTTATAACTGATTAGAGATTTTTATCTCAAATCACCCCCATATTCGGTCTCCGTTTTTGAGGAAATCGGTTGAGATGTGCTACAATAATCCCTCATATTTAAGAGGCTATTATTCATGTCTAAATCACTATTTACTTATTTATTTATAATGTTTTATTAAAAATAATATTATGATGTCAAATAAAGTAGTAAAAAAATAATAAAAAAAATGATAGAATAATATTATTTTAATAGATGAAGAAAAATATTAGGAATAGGATGTAGAAGATTTTTTGAAGGTGAGTAAAATTTTAAAAACATTTATAAAAAGTGAGATTTTTAATTAAAATTTGAGAAAAAATTTTAAAGATCTTAATGTGGATGCTCAAACAGGATTAACACTGTAACAATGGTTGACATGAGCTAGAGATGTTCCCCCTTCAGAAATGTTTGCCTAAGAATGGTAACTCCTTCCTTCTTCAATTGAGTTTGGTCCTGGAACCAATATTTCAATCCCGGAGATCAAGGAAAATGATCAAACTATCCATACAAGCAAGAATTCACGTATATGGCAATCTTATAGGTTAATTTTTACCAGATCTTTTGTTATAGTCACATGACGTATATTAATTTCTAACTTAGGTATGAGAGGTGCATTAGGCACACCAACAAAAATTTTACTTACAGTTATTTTAACGTATTTTTTTATACACTCTATTAATGTGATTGACTACTTCATTTTTATTATATAAAATAAATATTTTAATCAATTATATGAGTTCAATGTGTAAAAACTATGAAAAAATGACTATACTTAACAAAATTCGACAAACCAAGCCCACATCTTTTCCTATTGAGTATTGCTACTCGTATTTTTAGAGTTGAATGGGATCCCGCCTAGTGTTGAGATATTTTTTTATATTTTTTTAATATATTTTTAAAATTTTTTCTAATGATTATACAAAATATAAAAAAAATAAAAAAATTAAAAAATTATATACTTTTAATTATTATATAAAATTAAAAATTAAAAATTAAAAAAAATGTAAATCCCACCATCGGAATTTCCAGTGGAGAATTCCGATCGTGGGACAATCATTTCTCTTTCCTATTACGGATTGATAGCATGACAAGTTGACAGGCGGTGCAAGACGTACGCTGTCCTTTGTTATCCTAATATATAGTTCTTCTGTTCATTGTAAAATTAATAAAGACATCTAGCAAATTTACAGCGATGATCGTGATAGTTTTCGCAATCAATTCTTTACTTTAATATTCGGAGCACTCATACAAATCACATTGCAATATAAGCATATGCAGGGACCATCGCAATCCTCAATCTATTTATATTACAATTACATGGTTCTCTAAAAGCGATCCAAAAGAAAAATAAGAAGAGATGATCAAATCCCTGCAAATAGAAACCCAATAAACAAAGATTACTTCTAAAGTCTTCTCATTCTTCAAGCAGCTAGCAGCTAGCAGCTTTGAAGTAAATGATTTAGATTAAAACCATATATATCAAATGATTCTTTAAGATGTTGTTTGTCCGAGTATATATGCTGTGGTGTACTAGAATTATTAATACTCCTCCATTCGACCATGGATTTGTTTTTTGTTTTTGAAGAGTTTTTGAAGTGGACTTAATGCATTATGTTTTGTATTTCATCATTTCTCCCATTCTTCAAGTTAATTAGTAGATCTAGAGCATACAAGTTATCACACTGCAATATATATAAATGGATTTTTGCAATGGTTATTCGCAACATATAAATCCTTTTGTAATGATTAAACTTATCATTGCATTTTTCAATATTTTGGCATATATATGAGCCACTACAAGAAAATAATCATTTTGCGACATTAAATTTTATCGTAAAAAGTAGGAAAGAACGTCGCAAAAAATTATTTCTAAAAAAAAACAGTTATTTTGATTGCATTAGATTATCTATTTCTACCAATTTTTCTTGTAATGTGCAATACATGTTTGTTCGAATGCTACCTACGTTTTTCTTTCGAATGGATTTTTGAAATAAAAAAGGTTTGTCTAAAATCAAGCCCGTTCGAATGCGTTTGACTGGCTTCACCAGGTTTCATCTCTAAAATTTTTATCTCCAAAAACCTTTTGAGATAGCTTTTCAAGATAATTTAGAGATGAAATTTTTTCATCTCAACAAATTTTTTGAGATAAAATGATTCGTCCCAAAAAATGATTCTCTTGTAATGCCCTCAATTAGCAATGACTTCTTCCATTTCAAAAAATAGTTCCTCAATTAGTAATATTGACTTAATTTTGTTACAAAAAAATAGTTCCTTAATTAGCAACTCGTTGCCAAAAAATAAAAATAAAAACTCGTTGCAAAAGATACAATAGAATATTTTCCCAATAACTATGTCTAATTGATGCAGACATGATTATGATCTATATGGAAGAAAGTTTGAGAAAGTCTAGTGGTATGTGCTAAACAATTGTCCTAAGATAGTGAGCCATTTGAAGTAAGTTTTCGTTATTTACTAATTAATATTGTAATTCACTCAAATTTTTTTTTTAAAAATCTTTAATTTCAAATCATATTAATGTGCTTAAAGAAATGTGAGTAAATGATATAGGTCAGAAACAGGATGAGGAATTCTCAAAATAATTTGAACAATGGGTAATAACCTTACAAATGCAAGTTTAAATAAGTATAAAAAAATGCATTGATTGTTTATTCTTGTTTTATGTTTTATTTAATATGTAGGTTATACAAATGCATGTGAGTAATCCAAATGATATATCGGACGAACTATATGCACTGTCGCGTGACCCTTGAAGACACGATAGTCGATCTTTTGCATGTATTTATAGAGGAAATAGGTATTACACAATGGATCGAGAATGCTATAGGAAAACACAAAGTAGTGGTGTCCTAGTTGAAGGAAATTCCGATGGAGACAATGTTGATTTTTATGGTGCTATTGTTGATATTATTAGAATTAGATATTTGGAAGAGCTTGGGGTGTATCTGTTTAAGTGTGATTTGTGGAGTTTAAGTAATTCTTGAAGGGAAAAATGACATGATGAACATTTTCGAAGTATTAATAGATAAAAGAATGATACGAAGATGATCATTTTATTTTGGTTTTCCAAGCATCTCAAGTATTCTATTTACATGATCCTAGGAAAATAATAGCAAGTAGTACAAAAGTTCATGTTATCCCCGAGGCGAAGGGACAAAATGAAGAAAAAAATGACCCTTTTACTCAAGAAGCAGACTTAGAGAATCAACCAATTTTTAACTTATTTGTGAATTTGATCCAATGTCATATGATTTCGTTACATAGTGAAAATATTGAGGTTGAAATTTTTTTATGTGACATTTGAGAAAAATGTTGAGTCATTGAAAGTATTTACGGATGATAAGAATGAATTTACAAACAAAACTAATACAAAGAATTGATCGATTGTGTGTTCACATTACAAAATGTCAAAATTATCCCACCGGAAAGGAAGGAAGGAAGTCTGCATCCCATCAACACTTGTTTCTAGCTCTCCAATTGGCTCACCACTAAAGATTGACTCTACATAACAAAGTTAATATCTAGTACTCATTTTTCAATTAAGATAATTAATATATATTAAGATCGTTAATATCATTGATATGAACTAAATATTTTATGGAGTTAATGGTTCAATCTCGTCAAGGTCGAGGCATTACTAGAGGCCTAACATTGGAAAAATATCGTAAAGTAGATAAAATTAATATTAACATTACTGATAAACATACTAACGGCGAAGGAAAAGCAACTTGGCTTGCATCACATGTGGATGCTCTTACATAAACTTATGTACGAGTTCCTAGCAAAAAGTCTCCTAAGATGTTAAAAAGCTTATAAAGAAGCATTATTTGATACGTAATATTTAAATAATAAATCTATATTAATATTATTTAATTGCTAATGCAAAATTTTGGATATTCTAAGTGATAACATCTTTGTGTATATATTTATTCAAGGGTGATTTAGATCCAAATTTTGGTTGGAGAGAGGAGCGCAAGATTGACGATGAGCTTATATGTAATGCATTTAACAAATATAAGGTGAGGTGTTATGAGAATTATAATAAGTTCGAGAACAAGGAAAATGTACACCAACATTTCTTTCGTGATGTTTGACATTCCAATTGGGAAAAAATTTAGATGTTTAGAGGATCCATCATATAAGGCAAATTAAGGATTTTTTTTTTTTTTGGAGGGGGGGGTACTCTTTGCTTTAATTAATCACTTATTTTTGAGATACAATACACTTTGAAGGAAAAAAAAAAATCAAAAGATCAATTATATGTTTCATTTCTATTGCATAACCTCAATCATTTAGACTTTTAGAGTAACTAAAAAAATGTTGTTCATTTATTTTGGTTTATTAATCATTTGTATGATTCTTCTATGATTCTACTCAAATTTTATATAAAACATCGTGTCATATTTAATTACCACTAAAGAATATGTTGTGAAACATAAACCCAATTTCTGAAATATGTACGTGGAAAATTAATATTTCCTTTGCATCTAAACTATAATGTAAATGATTCTCATTTCCTTCATATATATATAATACATGATTTTTTATGGGTTGCCAACAACATTCAGCCAATTTGCAGTCAAACAGATTATGAACCCTGCATGCCGTCAAATGATATTGTGACGAATTATTTGTGATGAAAATAATTATGTGATAAAAATAAACTCATTTTGAAGGGAAATAATCAGTTTGGCAAGAAATAACTAGCCACCAATAAATAGTTTTCTTGAAGTCAATCCTTTATTTTTCTTCAATTTAAGATGGACAATTAAAACTAGATGCAATAAAGGGATACCAACATTGTATACTTCCCATTATACTTCAATACTCATTTCTTCTTATAATGAGTTAAAGAAAAAAGATAATCTCAAGAATACGAACCACGAAGCATGACCACAAAAAGAAGCTAAATACGGATGTTCCTCAAAGTTCAAGCGAAAGTCAAATCAAAGCTTTGCCTAATTCACATGCATTATCTTTCCTAGCCCGATCTGGAAGCCAATATTTTGCCAAGAAATGGTCCCCCTAAAGAATGGCATCTTGTCCATATTCTCAGCTTCCACAGTCATTCGCTTTGCCTATATGTATAAAGAAATACCGAAAACCCTTTAAAGATCCAAGTAATTGTATTCAAGCAACAAGATCAGAAGATGAGGCTTTCACTTCTCTGCAGCTCTCTTCTGCTACTTTCGTTCCACCATTTAGCTTTTCCCATCTCCTGCAATGGCAGCCAGGGAGACAACCTTTACAAGTTGATCAAAGCTCGGAAATCCGAAAATCCTCCTCATACAGAATTCTGGGATGGATTAGATGATGATGCCGGAAAGTTTTCGCCGGACTACGTCGGACCCCAAGACGGGTTGATGCTAGCTGACAAAATTGAGGCCTTGCCGGGACAACCAGGAGGAGTAGATTTTGATCAGTATGCAGGCTATGTAACGGTGGATCCTAAAGCTGGGAGAGCACTGTTCTATTACTTTGTGGAGTCCTCTCAAAACTCTGCAACAAAACCTCTCCTCCTATGGTTAAATGGAGGTAAATTTATACATATCCAGATGCAAGTTCTTATCAACTAATGAGTATGTATCACCCTATAGCGATAAGCTTACAACTCTTTTACAATCTTATTTTGTAATAAACTGATATAACTATGGTAATTCATGATTAAAGATCATGAATACCAAATTTTCAAAACTATTTTTTTCTTTAAAATAGAATTATAAAATAATTGTAAAAGACTTGCAGTCTTTTATGACCATGAGATACTATTGCTGGATATTCTCTCGGACAAGCAATCTGCACATGCAGTACTTTATCCACAACTTTTCCCTCCTTTCAACTTTTCTGATCAGCGTAAAGCAGAAAATGAGTTTATTAAGATAGAAATAGAACCCTTTGCATTACTAAATTTTGATTTGTTTTTAGAGTTGATAATATGAGATGAGATAAAAATTAAAATATATATATATTATTATAATATATATTTTTAATATTAATTTTATTTTAAAATTTAAAAAATATATTTTAAAATTTAAAAAAATTGAATTTTTTATTATATTTTATATAAAAATTTAAAAAAAATATAAGAATAAATTTAATATGAATTTTTGATTTTTGTAAGCTAGGCCTTAATTTACTTGTTTTCCATGTACATTTTGCATTTGTTTATGGGCAAAGTACTGCCCTCGAACCAGATGGGACATTCTAGCATGCAACTACTAAAAATAAATAACTTTATCTTCTAATTTTGAGCTTTAAATTGAAAAATAAAAAACTTAAAATGCAAAATATAAAAGAGATATTTAAAGTAACTTACAAATATACTATGATAGCATCATGTATGATTAAAGATGATATAATTTAAGATAAAAAGTAGTATTACTCGAGGATGTTAATTAGTTTTTTCTTTATTTTATTCTAAAATGGTAAAAGACTCTTCATAAGTCATTATCGCCTTATCCCATCATTCCCCCGCAATCTCATATAACATTTATATATATATATATATATATTAATTTATTAAGTACTAAATTTCAAAAATATTCCATTGCAATGAAGATTGAAAAACACAACGAAACTGAAAAAAGTACAGTGGAATTAATAGAAAAATTTTCTTGCAGATCGGTCCGATCCTCATGCAAAAAGCAGCCCGCCCACCGCCTCCGGTGACGGTGGGCGACACCGCTTCCGGTGGCGGTGGGCGACACCGCTCACCCCATCGGGACCGGCGGATTCCGGCGAGCTTACCCTCTTCAACGACAAGTTTCGACGACCTCCGGTGTACCCCACGGAGGCTTAGGACCCATTTCGAGTTTAAGTCTCCGTGGGGCACACCAGAGATCAACGGAGCTCGCCGTTAAAGGGGTAAACTCAACGGAACCCGCCGGTCTCGATGGGGTGAGCAGTGTCACCCACTGCCACCGGAGGCGGCGGGCTGTAGCCAAGGCCGAATACCCCTTAAAATTCATCTCTATGTTATTTTTTTATTATGTTTTTTATTATGTTTTTATTTTTTTATTGTATTTTTTATTATATTTTCTTCATTTCATTTTTCTATTATATTTTTTATTGTATTTTTTTATTTTATCATATTTTTATTTTATTTTTATTTTATTTTAATATATTTTTCATCAAAAAGCAGCTCAACTGTCATTAAACTGCTTTAAATACTGGAAATAGCTGTACTGGTCCAGCATCTCTCTTAATAGAATTGTCACTCATAATTGATTATCACTATCAGGATCTTCATTCAACCACCAAGCAAATTATAGCCAGAAAATGCTTAAAAAAGTAGAGAATACAGCCTAGAAGGATTGGCCCCCACTTCCAGCATATTCTCTTTTTGTCACCCATGTGAAGTTTTTCCCCCAATGCTTCCAAACATCAATGATTAAGCTCGATTTGAATAGTAAAATGAGATTAATTTATTTTTATTAATTTTTATTTTATTTTTATATTTTTATAAATTTTTATAAAAAAAATATATAAATTTCTATATACTTTTTTTAAATCTCAATACATATTTTTCAAATTTTAATATATTTTTTTAAATTTTAAAATAATAATAATATTAAAAAATAAAATAAATTCATCTTAATTTATCTTATCTCTAAATCCAAACGAATCCTAGAAAGGAAGTGCTATTATTCTCCCACCCAAATTATGGGACATTCATTGTATAACATCTTTTTCCTATTATTTTTTTAACGATAATGATTTAAATATATATATATATATATATGTAAAGTAAGGTTAACCTTTTTCAATCTCCTTTATGAAAATGTCTTATATATAAAATATAATAATAAATTATTAGAAAAAGAATTATATGTTTATTATTTTTCATATATAATATTCCCCAAATAAATGCAGGTATTCGAAAATGACTGTTCGTGGTTGGATTTGGCCACCGTCCAATATTGTTCACTTCTTAAGATTAAATTTGGCTTTCTTTTTTATGATTTATGCGATTGTTTTGAAAAAATTTATCTTTAATTTAAACATATTTATATGTTAAACATTAACATAATTTCCAATATAATAAAAAAATCAGTCTAATCATTTGTCTCAATTTTCATGGAAAAAAAAAACACAAAAGGGTAAACATTTCTTCACAAAAATCTAGAAAGACTTGACTACAAAAGAATTTTTATTTACAAACGTAGTGTCGTTCGACCTTACTATATAAAAATTGGCATTCCTTCCTCTCTCGAAATAGAAAAATACATGGTTATTTCATTACGCAAAGAAAAGTTTATAAATTGACGTAACTTTATAACATATATAAGATCTATTTTATAATAAAAAATAATTTTATCATCTGATATATTACATCAAGTCATATCAATTTGTTAATTTACTTTTATATTATCTCTTTATGACTGAAGCATTTTCTATTTCATAATTATTTTCTAAATTTTTATGTTAAAGAAATTTAGAATCCACTAATTTGTAAATTAAATTAATCTGTGTTAAAAAAAACTCGCAAATTAATACATAATATAATGCAAATATACTATTATAGAATAATATGTGTTAGCAATTAACTGAAGAAAGCCACAATTGTCAGCATCTGGCTGCCATTTTCATTTATAATTCACATGCAGAAATTACAAGAAAATTAATAAATGCAGGTCCAGGATGCTCTTCTCTCGGATATGGAGCCATGCTAGAATTGGGACCTTTTAGAGTCCATAGAAATGGGAACACACTTTACCGAAATCCTTATTCATGGAACAAAGGTGGGCAAATTCTGTTTCCACTTTCCACCTAAAACCATTCATTATTGTCTCTCAAATCTTCATTCATAGTATTGTGAACTATAAATTTGAACTAACGCCCCCTCTGAATTAGCAGTGGCAAATGTTATCTTTCTAGAATCGCCAGCTGGAGTTGGGTTTTCATATTCAAACACTTCCGCCGACTACAGGAATGTCGGGGACAAAAGCACAGCAAAGAACTCCTACACTTTTCTTCTAAACTGGTTTGAGAGATTTCCCCAGTATAAGAACAGAGACTTCTTTATAGCTGGAGAAAGCTATGCTGGTCATTACGTGCCTCAACTTGCTTATACCATTCTCTCAACGAATAAGATCACAAATCAAACATTAATCAACCTCAAAGGGATTGCAGTGAGTTCTTTGTGAAGTTTTACCTTGGGTTTATGACATGTCAAGATGACTCCATGCATATAGATAGGGTTTTCTTACATCTATCTACTACATTAGTACTAAAGGGATATACAACTTGATTCGTGTGAGTGTCACATCAATCAAATACTTGATTAATGGATCACCATCACATGACAAAATTAGATCAGTTTGTATGTCTGTCTAGCATCGAATGTCGTAGTCCACGCATAAAAGACTCACCGAGGCTTCTCTACAATATTTGATTGGATTGCAGATTGGGAATGCTTGGATAGATGATTACACGGGTATATTGGGCATATATGATTATTTATGGACACATGCTTTGAACTCCGACGACACCAATGCCGGAATTCACAGATATTGTGATTTCAATACTAGTAATTTTTCCAACAAGTGTGAGCAATATCAAAGCCGAGGATTCCAAGAGGTCGGTGAGCTCGATATATATAACATATACGCTCCTTTATGCAATGGTTCTGCACCCATCTCCGGATCAAGCGGTTCGGTAAGTCCCATAAAACTAATAGTTTCTTACAACTAACATCATATCTCAATAGAATAATATCACTGAGTTTGGTCACAATTGACAATTCCTATGAATTAATTTAAAATAATTACCCATCAGGGTTGTCAAAAAGGGGCTTAGAATGAGTTACAGATTTGATTCTGCATCGAGTTACTCATATTTACTAGTTCTAGTGGGTGTTCATGCATCTAGAGTTGCATTAACAACCAAAGGTGGGTCCAAAGGAAATAAAATTGGTTCACAACATTTAAAAAACATGAGAAATCAAAGTGGTTTCTGCATATCATGATGTTTGATCTTTGCAAACTAGGTCAACAATTTTGATCCTTGCTCCGACCGATATGTCAAGACATACCTAAATCTTGCCAAGGTGCAAACAGCTCTTCATGCAAAAACTACAAAATGGACAGCTTGTAGGTATGCGTGACTTCATAAGTATTTTTACCTATTGACCTAAACATTGGCAATGATAGTTCTGTTTCAAGGCATGAATGCAAATAAAAGAAACAAACTGTCTTGAACAAAAAGTGTTCACCCGATGCAACCTAACAAATTTTGCTTCTGCACTACCTACAGTTTCCTAGGATGGAAGGATAGTCCAACCACAATTCTACCCATTATCAAGCGGATCATATCAAGTGGAGTTAGTTTATGGATATACAGGTAAGTCCTCATCTTTGAATGAGCTTTCTAGTAAATCCCTTTAAAAACTCTTATTCCAAAGAAAACCCACTTAGAATATTCTTTATTCAAACCAAAGTAGTAGGCAAGTTAAAAATATAGAGCAAATATGTGCTCATGTATTGTACCAGAGAAAATAAAAGAAACCAACTGCTAGTCAGCAAAGCAGCACCTTAAACACCCTGTTAAATGAACCTGCAGTGGGGACACAGATGCACGAGTTCCAGTAACCTCCTCTAGATATTCAATAAACAAACTAAAGCTAACGGTCAACACCAACTGGCGCCCGTGGTATTCTGGTGGTGAGGTAAATATATCTTGATCATTTGCAAATCTAAATCACACACCATAATAAAAAGGCTAAAGATTTTGCTCATGGTGTTGATGACAGGTTGGAGGATATGTTATTGGGTACAAAGGAGTGACATTCACTACTGTAAGGGGAGCTGGGCATACAGTTCCAAGCTACCAACCAGAACGTGCACTAACCATGATCTCATCTTTCCTTCAAGGGAAACTCCCTCCTCCCTCCTGAGAAAGCAGTCCTCCAAAATACAGTAATTGTCTATAGCACAAATATCCATTTGTATGCAACATATGTAAGCTAAAAGGGTCTCTGCAACACCCATCATTTCCTAGAAGAGAATAGAACTCATTATAAGATACCATTCGTAGTATGTTTCTTTTTATCTTTGGGGAAAAAGGAGCGGAGTAAGGATTTTCTATATATACCACTCATATGAAACCAAAAAACACTGGAAATGATCGAGAATAAAGAGTTTTACTAAACAAAACATTTACAAAAATAAGCGAACAATACTACATCAGCAACTGCAGACGATTGAGCTTCTCTTACACAAACAAAATCAGATAAATTACTGAGAAACCTCTCATTTCTTGACTGCTGGTATAGGATGATTTCGAAGTATATGCTTTGTAGATTCTACTGCACTAAATTCGCTGCTGGCTTCCAAAAATTAAGAAAAACATTTCTTTGGAACCAAACTCATCCAAGACCTCTTACAAAAATAATGTAAACCACTCTCCACTAACCTCTGATATTTTAGCGTGTAAAACAGGGATGCAATTGCAAGACCAAAACTGCATTCAACCTCATTTTACAAGCCACTAAGATATATCACCAAAATCTCAAACCCTTACGTCAAGATCCAACTTCTGGCTCCCACGCCAAAATGTAAACACTAAATGCTCAAACCTATCAAAATTACATGAGCAACGGCTAGTTCTTTCAACCATAAACTAATTCTTAATGATGCATCTATTCTGCTGCCGCATCTTTGGGTACTTATACAAGTATAGTTTTCCATATTTCAAACGTTCAGCACCGAGAGATTGTTTGCACCCAAGAAGATTCAAACCTTTTAGACCTAGGGAGAGCATACTCCAAGTCCAAGGCTTTTACCACTTGAGCCAAACCCCAAACTCCATTTTTAGATACCACCTTATGTAGATTTATTATTTTTATTTTTATATTTTAAATTAGTCTATGAGACATGGAACTGTGAGCTCACTCACTGCCAGATTCTTATGGGAGGATGAAGGTGCAATTTAACCCAAAGGTTATTGTATCAATCAAATATTCTTTTGTCCTTGCATAACATGAAATGTCAAAAAAATATTGCCAGTCTGGCAGGGGGAGTCAAATCAGACACGTTTGTTTTTCTTCAATTCCAGCCAAAACCTACGAATATACAACCATGTAGAGCATTTTCATTTTCTTTGAAATAATCCAGAAAAACCTAGAAAGATTCCAATTGAGTCCTTGTAAAGAAAGGCCATCTGTGGGACCACCATTGACATTCAAGTTTGTGGACAGCCAAACTAAAGCAAGTCACAGAATAAAGCATATGATCGTGAGCATAAAAGGCTTCTTTTCTGATAACTTGTATACAGGAAATTTAAATGCGGAAAGGTGTGATACAGCGCAATTGGTGGACAAAGAAAATAGTTACCACTTCATCCTAAGACAATATAAACTCGGTCAAAGTTTCGTGCAGAATAAAAACAAATTCATTGTCGACAGAGTTGCGCACCTGCTGTCTGCTTTAAAATGAAAATGGACACATCTTGGAAGATGATTCTAGATGGGGCGTGCTTGGCATCAGCCAGCACACTGCACACCACAGACACATCCTTTTATTTTTTTCTTCAGTGTGCAGCAGCACACCAACTGCTGCACATAATTTTTCATTCTAGATATCCTTTTGATTAATGGCTTAACTGGTTCTCAATGCGAGTATAAAATCCATTTTTTCGGGTAAAGAAATCTGGGAATAAAATGACCAAAGTGGTAATCTTAGAACTTCAATAGAGGCACTCACTCTTAACTCTAAGTCAAAAGGTAACTTAAACTCCCCTAAGAAAAGGCATGGATTCAGAAGTACTAAAGTTCCTTTCTAATTCTTTTCATTCAAGTCTTTCTATTCCTAGCCTAGCCGAGAGGAAGCTAACCCCATTCGTTCCCTGGGTGAGGGAGAAAATGTTCAGATGTTCACAAGTCTTTGCCGCAAATCAAAAGAAAGCTTTGCCAATCAGCTAGTCCCTTCAGCGTGTCAACGATCTTGCACCTTCTGCTATGCTGCTTGCAAAAGTTTGAATAAGTTACAGACTTTTGCCCCTATGGGTTGCAACCGTTATCTCAACTTGTTGATTACTCTTCAGCTTGCCTAGCTCTGGGGGGGAACTAGAAAGAAACAAGTCAATTGATTATTTTAAGGAAAATAAGAGAGGAGAAAAGGAGGAAAAGGCAATACTTAAATCTAAAAATTTTGGAAAATATATTAAAGAATAATAATAAAAAAAAAAAAAAAAACTACCTTCATAAAATGGTCTTCTAGAAATTATCATGTGCAACCAAGGCTTCAAGGATGCCATCAACCCACCTGCGAGTCACCTCACTAACTCAGACCTGTGAAAACTAACTCAATTGGAATATAACAAGTTATGCTCATCAAAACAAATTCTCAATTGAACTGTCCAACCTAGAACATAAATTATAGCATGCATAAAGCCAAATAGAAAATCCCATTCAGCAAGAAGAGGTTACTTCAAATTCGTAACTACAGTTTTCTCAAATGTTATTGCAGAAATCTAATAAACAATAACCATAAATACGTGTCACAAATATCCTGTTACATCTCCTGATTTATTAAAGTTTTTCCCATGCTATTGCGCTTCAATTTTTAACAGAAAGAACTAATACAGTGTTCCCATATTCGGCAGCATGTTTAATCTCCATGGCTGTTGGTTTATATTTTCAATGGCAATTTTCTTCAACTAACGGCAGAAAAAATCCAGAATCCATCCTCAAACCTTCATCACATAATAGATTATCTTCCTCGTCAATAGCTTTACAAATAGCCACTATTTTGATATAACTGAATGAAGAAACTCTAAATATCTTTTATAAGTTAGAGCCTTAACAGCCAAATCACAATTGAAGGGAAAAAAAGCCATTAATAAAAAAAAAAAAAGGCACAAACAGCAGCATAATCTTCTGATAGATAGTCGGTCTTAATACTTCCAATTAAGCATATTCAATGTGACACAAAAGAAACAATAGTTTGTAACAAGTAACATATACAAAATCGGGACTTCTCCACGTTCAGATAATACAACCGTGCCACAAGCTAGTTCAGCAATTCTCGAGCATAAAAGTTTAGAACACATAAAAAAAAAAAAAAAAAAAAAACAGGCACAAACTGTCAATTGGTCTCAATGGCCTTTGCTCAGGGTTTGCATTCAATATATACATTAAGACATACATGATTCACGCCGGCTTCCTTCCACTAATATGCAATACAAGGTAAGTAATTACAGCCTTATTTACAGACTAATTGACATCTATATACAATCTAGCCATAAAAGAAATTATCCCAAAAATATTACAAACTAGTTCCCATAATATCCTAAATCATATCTCCATAACACAAACAGCAGTATAATCTTGTGAAAGATACTCTTAATAGTTCCAATTAAGCATATTTGATGTGACATACAAAAGAAACAATAGTTTGTAACAAGTAACATATACAAATTGTGACTTCTCCACGTTCATATATTAAAACGTGATGCAAGCTAGTTCAGCAATACTCGGAGCATAAAAGTTCGGTAAAACAGTAACTTAGAATCAAAGAGATCTTGACATTAATGTAGATCTTCCAAAAACTAGGTAAAGAAAACAAACCCTTCAAGGCCCGGTTGTGCGGGATAGTACACATTTTGCAGGCCTAATCGATTTGCAGCCAAAGCAGTTGTCTCTCCAATACAGGCAACTGAATGGTTCCACCACATTGACTTAGAAATAAGTTTGACCCAGGCACTGTTGCAATGTAGATTTATGAATTAAGTTAAAACTTTTTCATTAAACTGTGAGTCAATCAAGTAGCCAAAATAAGAAAGAGAGAAAAAAGGAAGGTGCACCATTGACACTATATATGACCATAAAAGTTGACTCAAACAGCATTTAGGTGGTAAAAGTAAGGTGCTCCATTGACACTCAGAATAACCAGAAAGTTGACTAAAACTTTTATGGTTGATTTGGCAGGTGCAGATAACTGTAAACCAAAACCTTCTAATTGGATGTTAAAAAAGAGCACCAATGACAAGTAACACAAGTCAAACAAATGTCAAGCCTCTCCAAATTATTAAGGCAACAAAAATGTCATAAAAATTAAAGCCAGACAATTACACACCGAATGGCAGAAGGTGAAGCAACTGCAACAACCGGAGTAGAAAGTGCCTGCATTAAAAGCATTTGGTCGAGGGGCTGCACTGATACCTGGATGAAATCATTTACATCAGGGGCTAACCGAAATAATTAGCCCAATGGCTATCATAATTCTTGCAATTGAATTAGTTCTCAGTTACCCCAGATTGCAACCAACAACACAGAACTACAGTCCACAGGTAACATCAGAACTTACAGTTTCACACTTGACAAGAAAAGGGTATGATTTGGGAGGTAGTGTAACAACCGGTTTAAGCCCAGACCGTGCCCACGTCCAGCCCAGCCCAGCCCAGCCTTCAAACGACGCCATTTTATGCTAGGTAAGTTTCCTTTATTTCCCTTTCTCTTCTCTTCTTCTTCTTTCTCCTTCATCCCCTGCCCCGACGGTTTCCCTCTATTTTCGTTGCCGACTTTCCCTCGCCTAACCCCCCACGTTCTAGGCGGTTTCTCCATCTTAGATGAAATTTATCTCCCTCTCCTCCCTTTCAGCACCTATATTTTTCAGTTTGGGCTTTATTTTCTGCTGTCTCCTCTCCGAGTCGTCTGGTTGCAAATCTCACCGGTGAGTTTTTCTGAACTCCCCTGTTCTCTCTCTCGGTTGCTACATCATTTTATGGATGCGGTGCTTTGTACTTTTCTTATAATCATTGGTGATCTTGTGTATTTTCGGTGGAGGTAGCTGGGCATACCTGGAACGGAATTTCTACCGCTGCATAATAATACTACGTTCTTCCTAGCAGTAACCGATTTTCTGGGTAAGGAAATTTTATACCCTAGTTTTTTTTATTAGTTGCTCTGTTTTTTTTGTTTCTTCCATTTCTTGAACCTGCTTGTGTCGGAGCTTTTTCCAAAAATGTTTGGGCACAGTTTGTATAAGGAAATCTTGGTTTATCAGTTATAGATGGGGAGTTCGATATGTTTTTTTTTTTCTAAGTTATTAAAGTTTGGGGACTTGTGTTTTATGTGTAGTGGAGGGTTTGGAGTTGTTTCGTGATGGAATTAATGGATTGTTGCTGAAAAATTTCTTGGGTGTATGAGATGAATATGTAGTAGGCGAGAATAATGAATTTGTTGGAAGTATTATTAATGCTCTTCAATGTTTTTGGGTGGCTGGTAGTTTGTGTTACGTCTACTAGAGATTATGAATTTTGGCAGGCAGCGCAGTTTAGCTTATAAATTTTTTTCAGATTAAAGTCTTTTGGAGTAGTCATTAACATTAGAGAATATTTTTATGAATAGGTGACGAAACTCTTAGAGGTCAAACTCAAAGTTTTGATAATTCGCTGCAGAAGTCAAGTAAGCGGGGTTCATATGCTTTATTTTTAAACTAGACGTAGACTGAGGTTGACTTTCTAAAAATTTGTGCATGTCTGGTTTTGAATTGAGAACATAAGAAAAACTAACCTTAGTCAATTATTTGCATTATTCATGAAATTTATAGGAAAGAAAGAAAAATATTTCTGTCATGCATTGTGTAGACATGAGCCTCCTTTTTGTTATGTTATTTTCTGAAATGTGAAAAAGAGCATTTTTGTCTATCTGAGAAAAATTATGCCTTGATTGCGTTGTCGATATTTTTATTTATATAAGCTTTATTCTAAAAATAATTTGGAACTATGCGCCTTTAATAATTCTAAAAACATTTGGCATAGTATTTTGATTGGTATTTGACTCTATCTCTGCTTGCTCTGCTCTGCTCTGCTCTGTCTATGTTTTGTTTGGATTGGTACCAATTTCCTATCTCTAAGTGCACCCACTTTGTTTCCAAAGTGGGTTATTGTGGGCTTTCCTATGTGCACACTCGGAACTCCGAGAATGAATAAGGGAAAGTTTCACCTCTGTCTCTGCCTGGTTTGGCCACCGGGGTTTGCACAACCCTACCATGGGGGCTAAACATGGTCTTTGCTTCGTGAGATGCTCCGTTTGATATAGTGATAATGCTCAGATTTGTTATGCCAAAGTACTTTATGATTTAATTGTTTCAAAAATCATTTGTTCCTTTATGCATAAATATGTTTTGTTCCGTACTTTATTACTTGGTAAATGCTCATGTTTACACGCTTGTATAAGTTCTTCGCTTACTGAGTTGTGAAAAAACTCACCCCTTATCTCATATACTTTTTAGATGATTTGGATGTTCCAACAGAGGACCAAGAATAGAGTTTTGACCAAGTTTAAGTAGTTAGAGCCACAGACTAGATGGGGGAAAACGATTAATTTTTTTATTTTAGATGATCTGTTTCTAGTTCATTGGATTTTAGAATATTATTTATTCATTATTGTTAAGCTTATTGGAAGAATGTGAACCCTCTCATTTATGATTATTCATAATCTTTTAATCATGACTTGGCGGACATTTTTTATATGGATTGAAATGTGGAAAATATTTTTATTTGAACATGGTCGGAGACCTATTATTTGTATTTGAGGACGGATTACACCAAACAGGTTGGACTTCTCGACCCCCTACGAGTACGGGGCATTACAGGTAGGGCCCATTTATTCAATGATACTAGCTTGAAGACTAACCATAAACAAAAAATAAATTTCGTTTATGGCCACACTAGCTCTTTCAGATGGGGAAATGAGCTAAATTTTCAAATCATAGGGCACTAAATCCCTTAAGATGTAATATTCCCATGGATCCCTCAAGAATTACAAGAAAAGAAGTACAGCAGGTAAAAGGATATCCAACAAACAATACATAAAGGAGATAAAGCCAGTGTTTCAGGCTAATGGGATAATTAATAAACAAGATTCATGGAAAATAATGATAACAATATGAAGTTTCTGCAGTCGCAGAAAAGACATAACCAGGTCTAAATTTATAAACTCAAGGCTAATGCAAGTGAATGTAAGAGAATAACGCAACAATTGTTATCTATCAAACTGCAGTCCCAGTGTCTCACGTAGTTGAATAATCAGCTTTCAGAAGCAAATTAGGACTCCCACGAGTAAAGGCTGATGTATGACAAGTCCATTTCACCATGTGACAGGATATAGGCAAATACAGGTTCTGTGCTGGCAACACATATGAAGCAGATTTTGAGCATTATTGTAACACCCCACTCTGATGCCAAGTTTTCTTTTTAAATTTTTTTTGATTTTATACTTGCGTAAATGCCATTTGAGATTTGTAAAATTTTAGACTGTAGGCCAAAAGTTGTATTTTCCAGATAACGATTTTAGCTAATTTTGTTGTTTTTTGTAGTCAAGTTATTCTCAAGTTTTAAATCAAAGTTTATTTTTATTTACGGATTCAACCCATGTTTATTTTCGAGAGGTTTTACATTTTTTTTTTCAAACAAATTAGAACTGGAATTTAGAGACTTTTCTCTTTGAAAACTCTTAAACCCACGCCATGCACACCTGCCATCTAGTAACTTCTTCCTCTAATTTTGGCGTAGTTAGTATTATAGATATGAAGTTTCTTTCAAATTACGATTTCCTTCACCGTCCGTATCCTTTGCATGCACTTTTTCCACTAGGGTTCACGGCGACACCTATATATGTTTACACGTTAATTTCACAGGTCATACTAGGAGACCTTTGCAGATACGTTATTCTTCACTTTGCAGTTTCTAGCACAGCCGTCAAACCCATGCATACGTCTCTCCATCCCTCATCTCTCTAGGGTTTCCTTTTGGCTTTTCAAGCACCTCTTTTTATACATATGTATACGGTTAAATATTCTTCACCAAGAATCCTCAAGCCGCAAACTCCATTGATGTCGCCCTCCCATGCACGGCATTTTCTGGTGTTTAAACTAAGACTGCATTCTTTTTAGCCACCCCCGTTGCTGCCTCCACCAGTAGATTGTCCTTATCATCACAAAAGGCCAATCTGAGACCCTCGGCAGCCGCTTTAATACACCACACATGGCCAACAGGCCACCTGCCATCACATAGAAATCCCCTGTTTTTGGCAACCCAAAACAGAGCAGCCTTGTTCCTGCCCCTATCCATATCCCACCACAGCCACTGCCCACAACGGGACCACCGTAGTGAGAAAACCACCAACACCTAGCATTTCAAAAGCCACTCACACCACTGAAGTCCAGTTCCTCCAAACGTCAACGACGTTGAAACGGAAAAGCCATTGAGCCATCCTTCCACACCACTGCAACCTTGCCACCACCCTTACGACACCACGTACTGCCAACCACCTCGCAAGGTATTGCCTCTCGTCGGAAATCACCATGAGAACAACTCAGCCACAGCCCCAAACATCCTCTATTTTCCTACACCCGAAACAGAGGATCTCCTTTTCTTATTACTGTGAGCCACCAGCCACCGTTTCTAGCTGGAAATCACCCAAAATCCGCTGACGGAACCACCCCAGCACACCATTACCCTCTTGGTAAGCCCTCGACGAGTCCACTGTTTCCCTCTCGGTTTCTTTTAATTCTCACGATAGTTTTTTCTCCTCTCGTTCTCATGATCTCTCTCTCTCTCTCTATCTTTCATCTCTCTCTTCCACGAAACCTGCCACCGCTCTCAATCACGCCACCATAGACATTTTTATGGTAGCCAACCAGTGCCGATATTCCCCTCTATCGCAAGTTATTCTTCTGTCGGTGAGTTATTTTGATCGCATGGTTTTATGACTTAGTTCCAGCTTTTGTAACGTAAAGTTAACTTCAACCATGCTTTTTATAGTTTTCACTAAAACACCATACCTTTAAGTTGGTTTTTATATTAAGTACGATTTGGCTTTATGGAAAAGTATTATTCTTTTATGTATATCCTATAAAGAAAATAAAGAGAGATTTGAATTATATTATTTTAGTAATAATATATTGTTTTTAAAATATGAATTGTGGAGGTGATTAATAAATGCAATATTTTGTTTTCGAACCCTTTAAAAGGAACTAGTTAAGTTTAGTTCTCTTCTATTAAACAAAATATTGCTTCTTATTTTCAATAGATTTGAAATATTATGTCATAGTTTTATATTTTATAGTTGGATTTCAATTGCTAATAAGTGGGATTTTTAATATTTTAGCCGGAGATTTTTGGGTTATTAAGGAGTTTGGTTTAAATGAAAATTGAGATATTGGAGAATTTTAAAGTTTTGGAGGATTTTGGTAAATTCAAATTATTGAGAGTTGATATTCAAGATTCGAGGATGTTTTAATGTTAAAATAAGACATTGGATTTAATATCTTAGGTTACATTTACGAAGTTTGTGTACGATTGGGAAATTTACGAAAGTACGTGATTATTTTATAGGTGACGATTGATGTTGCTCGGTACTATGTAGAGAATTTCTCAAAAACTAAGCATTCTAGGTAAGCGGGGTTTCTATGCTAGACTTTACATTTAAAATATAAATTGAGGTCTATTTTAGAAAATATGCATGTTTTGATTAAGAAAAGAAACATTGAAATCACCTCAGTTATTTGTTTTGCATATGCATAAAATTTTATATGAAAATAAAGTGTTTCTAGCATGAATTAGTGTAGACATGAGCTAATTTTGCTGCATTCTGTTTTATAAATTGAAAAAGAGTAAATATGAAAGTTTTTGCATAAATGATATTTTTAATCTGATTTTATGTTGTTTCAGAAAAGTTCTGTACTCTGATATGATATGATATGATATGATTTCTAAAACCTTTGACATGACATTTTGTTTCTGGCTCTATTCCGTTCTGTTTGGGTTGGCACCAACTATTCTGTTTCCGGTGCACCTACTTTAGTTGCAAAGTGATTCTCTGCATGGTCTTTCTTGTGTGCACACTCGGGACTCCGAGAATAATAAGAAAAAGATTCACATTATATTTTTGCTCGATTGGCCACCGGGCTTTGCACAACCCTACCACAAGGGTTAAACATGTTATTTCTGTTCTGATAAGATGTTTTAGTTATGCTGTGCCAAAAGGATTTTTGTTTCTGTTTATACTAAACCTTCACTCTGATCTTTTTTTTTATATCATGATCTATTTCTGCATTTCTGAAAATAAGAAATATTTTGTTCTGCATTCTGTATTTGGTAAATGCTTATATTTGCATACAAGTATATGTTCTTTGCTTATTGAGTTGATAACTCACCCTTTATCTCTGAATATTTTTCAGATGAGTTTGGATATTTCAGTCAAGGATCTGATTATGAAGCATTGAGTGAGATAACTTAAGAATGGTTGATTAAGTATAGAGAATTTCTATGAATATTGATAAGATTTAGTAAAAAAATATTATTGTATTTTGGTGACTTAGTATTTTTTGAATTGATAATATTGAGGAAGTGGGTTTTAAGACCAAAGTTTTATATGATATTTGGAAATTTGGTGTCTATAATTATAGTGTTGAATGTGAGTATATGTGATAGAATGTATCTCTCCGGCCCCTGTAGGACCAGAACGCTACAGTTATAACATACAGTAAGCATATATTATCAGAAAGTATCAATAGACAAAAAGGATTTTGTGGAGAAGTAATCACAAGAAGCTAATGATAAGACGCAAGTGTGTTATTATGTGTCAATAGAATTTTCTTTTGGGTGCAAGAATCCAATATATTACTGCATGACCAAAGCAAATCAAAGACCAACTAACTACACTAGTAAACACCTTACCGTTGTATACGTATTTAGCCTTGTGACTTCAAACCCACGATTAGACAAGCCTTCCTCTGTAAAACGCCATAATAGTTAATTAAGATTATTTGGCAAACCCTAGTCAAATATAAAGTCAAGGATGATCAATTCAAGTATGATGCTGGCAACTAAACTATGATTTGTGAGACTACAAATTACCAAGCTTGGGAAAATACATATTCCACCCATATGAGAGAAAATATCTTCCCAATATGATGAGGTCACAATTACCAAACTGCGGAAAATCAAACTTCATGTAGAAATTATTTGATAGTTGAGATCTGATCATAAAGATCAATTAGGCATTCAAATACATGAACTCACCAATTTGACTATTGTTAGTTCAAATACATACTAGGATGAGTGAGAATGGTCGAAAAGAGTAAAAGAAAATTACCCCCATTGATGCCACCAAATCATGAAATACATCATCAACAAGAAGGCTAAAGATAATTAAAAAAATTTAGCTTATTGAGGATGTCACAAAGGTTTTCAAAGTAACACCAATTGAGTCAGCATGTATGCTTTCTGAAGATGTTAATTCTAAATACATTCAGCTCAACCACAGGCTTTAAACTGTTAATTTTTTTCCAATTGCTGCCTATGTTTCTACCCTTTACTCTTAACAGAACCTTTCATAGTTGAATGCATATTTTCTTAACAATTTGACCTCAAATAGCTTTTGCAAACTGCTCAAGCTGTCAAAAGAGTCAAAATGGCTGAATGCATTGGCCTTCAGGGTTCTGTATTTTATATAAGCTTACAAACAATTCTATACATGGAAACAAATCAGTATACGCGTAACTCTAGACCTATACATGGAAGCTATCATCTATCAAAATATTATGCTAAACTGTACATAGGAGTAACTAGAGAAATAAGGAAAGAGTTGTATAAGGAAAGAACAATTATGGGCAGCAAAGCCGTCCATTGACAGCTCCCCTCAAATTGATGTGGGTTGATCAACAAGCATCAATTTACTACTTAAGAAGCAATGTCGATGGTAAGTGAGAACTTTGGTGAAGATATCAGCAATGTGTAGTTCAGTGAAAATATGTTGAAGAGTGATAACACGAGCTTCAAAAGCTTTTTAGATAGAGTGACAGACTAATACAATATCCTTTGTGCGCTCATTATAGATAGGATTGGCCGTGACCTGAATAGTATTCGTATTATCTACATGTAAAGTAGGATCAGTCTCAAAGAAGTCTAACTTAGTAAGCAAACCACGAATCCTGTAGATGATTTAGAAACTCTATCTTAAATCTATCTTGTTTCTTACCCTTACAGGAGATTAATGCATCACCCAAGAACACATACCAATCAGTGATGGAGCAATGTATATAAGCACAACCAGCCTAATTAGCATCGCTATAAGCAGAAAGACGAAGAGAATTGCTTGCAAGAAAGAATAAACCATGGGTAGAAGTGCCCTGAACATAGCGTGTGATCCTACGGATAACAGCTAAATGAAAATGACGATGAGTCTAAAAAAACTGGCTGACTTGCTGTACAGCAAAAGAAGTATCTAATCTAGTAATGGTGTGGTAGACAAGGCTACCCACCAACTTCCGATATAAACAAGGATCAACCAATAAGTCACCCTTTTTGCAAAACATAACATTCAATTCCATGGAAGTATCAATAGAGGTGGCCTCTTGTAGGCCAGTAGTAGCCACCAAGTCACTAGCATACTTATGTTGATTGAGTGAAATATCAGATAGACTACGATGTACCTCCAAACCAAGAAAATAAGTAAAAGACCCAAGATCTTTCATATGAAAGGACTCTAAGAGATGAGTTTTGAGCTGGCCAAGTAAAGCAGAATCAGAACCAGTAATCACAATATCAACATAAACCAAAAGAACAAAAATACCATGTCCGATTTTCAAAGAAACAAGGAAGTGTCATACTTGCTTTGCTTGAATGAAACTTATAATAAAGTGATTCAAAATTTATCAAACCAGACCCTTGGAGCTTGTTTGAGACCATAAAAGGAGCGAAGAAACTTACACACCTGTGATGTCGAAGAAGAAAACAATCCTAGGAGTGGCTTCATTTAAATACTTTTTAAGATCCCCATGAAGAAAATCATTCTTGACATCCATCTGATATAAGGCCAATCATTAGAAGTAGCAAGAGCCAAAATAGTAAGAATAGTAGTCATCTTAACTACAAGAGCAAAAGTTTCTTCATTAGAAGCAGCCGAGCTTCGTAATGATCCAAGTTTCCATCAAATTGGATATTGCCCGAGTAGATCCATTTGCAACTCAGAGGAGTAATGGTGAGAGGACAAGACTCAACGTCCAAGGTGTAATTGGCCTCTAGAGCAGAATTTATTTTTGCATAGTTTGTCAGCAACATTCATGCTTGGAAACTTGTGAGTAGGAAGTGAGAATATCAAAATCGGACAATTCATGCTTGGCAACTTGTGAGTAGGATGTGGAAAATAGAATTTCCATACTAGAAAAAGGAAATCCATACCTATCCGGAGGTACAAACACTCATGGAGAGTGACGTACCAATGGCATTGGAGGTGCTGCAACTAACTGAATCTTGAGTGTGGTAAGATTAGATATCGAGTGAGCCACCAGCAGAGACTGTGGGCGAGAACGTCTTGTATACACCATACCTGGTTTGAAGGGAGAGCTGACAGAATCCTCAATCTGAGAACTGCAGCTCAACGGAGGGGAGGACCACGATGGTAGAGAAGGACAAAGAAGACACAAGAAATAATGTTAATTTTCAAATAAAACATTCCGAGAAATACGTGTACGATGTAATGTAAGATCATAGGAAACAAATTCCTTTTGACACATTATATCCCAAGAACACACATCAAATAGCTTGAGCAGATAATTCATGTCAGTCATGAGGAGGTAAATGGACAAAGCATACACAACCAAAGATACGACGATTATCGTAACTAGGTTGCTTAGCAAACAAGCGAAAATAGGAAAACTCCGTGTGTAGAATTTAAAAAGGTAAACGATTAATCAAATGAGTAGCAGTTTTCTTAACCTCGACTCAAAATATGGATGGAAGTAAAACAGAGGATTCTAACAAGAAAGTATGTACCACATCTAGAAGGTAATGATTTTTGCATTTGGCTACTACATTTTGTTGTGGAGTACCTGGACATGAACGTTGATGAACAATATACCTTTAGAAGGCAGGAATTCCTTAAACTCATGACACAAATATTCACCACCGGAATCTATGCGTAATGTCTTGATAAAAGCAGAAAATTGATTTTCAACATGCGCTAAAAACATAGTGAAAGTACAAAAAAAAACCTCCAATTTAGAGTGAAAAAAATAAATCAAGTAAATTTGCTATGATCATCAATGAAAGTTATACAATATTTAAATTTTTCATGTGAACTAACCAGAGAAGGTTCCCAAACATCACTATGGATAAGATCAAAACACTGAGAAGCTTGACTAGCATGCAAAGAAAATAGAAGAGTTTTACTTCTACTAAGCTTGCTAGAAGCACACTCAAGAGAGGAAAAACAACGTTCTTACCAAGTAAACTAGAGTTCAATATATGGGATAAGATCTAAATATTGAGATGGCCCAAACGACGATGTCACACCATGCTCAAATTTGGAATATTATTACAAGCAAAAGACAAACTAGGAGAAACTGGAGAAAATACTGGAATAGGCAAAAATAGTGGAAACAAGTGTCCCACTTTGGTTCCTTTGCAATCGACTTCCCTGTTACTTGGTCTTACACAACACAACCATCACCACAATTGTTATCAATTAATTGACCAATAGAATTAAGATTCATGGAAAGCTAAGGAGCAATAAACACATTAGTGAATTTAGAACAGACATCTTCGACAGTAGCCAATGGGAAGGAACTACCATTGGCAATTTGAATAGCAGATTTTCCATCATAGGGCTGAACATGACACAGAGTTGTGGGATTATTTTTCATGTGATTAGTGGCCCCTGAGTCCATATACAAGAGTTCAGTAGAATTGTCACCTTGAAATCCCATTGCCAATAATGCCCAAATGAGCATCTGCTGCACCATTTCAAGAGTACAATAATTCACTTCAGGAGGTGCAAGAATAGAGGAATCACTTGGAGAAGAGTCATTAGCCACAGAAGTCGTTGCTGGAGGTACAATAATAGAAGTCTGAAATGCTTAAGCTTGAAGATTCTGGAGGCAAAAACGACATTCTTTGATCATGTGGCCCCTTTGCTTGCAATAGGAACAATAGTTCTTAGGACAATTAGCAGCGATATGTCCATATTCCTTGTAGCAAAAACATTGCAAGTGTTTAGAATGCATGGGAAGTCCATGTCCTTGGGCAGTATAAGCCATAATTACTAACCCTGAACTACCATAAGATTGCTCTAGAGTAACTTGAATACTAAGATGTTGTTCGCGGAGTAACTCACCAAAACAAACATCAAGAGAAAAAACAGGAGATCTGTCAATAGAGAGGAGCGAACAAATTCATATTCCGGATGTAGTTTCATAAGAAACTGATCATGCCGACTAGTTTAGTGAAGACACTAAATAGTAGAAAGAGAGGCAATAGGAACGTCCGCGATAACTAGTTAAGTATATTTGTTCCGAAGAGTCAAAAATGTGAAGCAGCAGTCTTGCATCAAAAGACTTCTATGCTGAAACATGGGAATCGCATGCGCTAACTAAAAGCAACGAACATCATTATCTTGATGATAAACATTCTTCAAATAATTCCACAAGAATTGAGAGGAGCGATAAGGTCTCAAGTTTGTGACAATATGTGGCTCCACCAAACCAAGAAGCCAAGGCACGATCCGAGCATCAAGTACAACCCATGAAGGAGAAGACACTAGATCCTTAGTGTTGGAGGTTTGTGCAACATCGTGCCATCAATATGGCCCCACAGTTCTTTTCCCTTGAAGGAAAGTTCAAACTAAAAAGCCCAAGTGGCGTAATTGTTTCCTATAAACTTATACACACAGATGCAGAGTCCATCACAATTAAAAAAACGCCTGAGCGACAACAAAACAATGACAATAAAACTGGTCTGTGCTGAAATAAACAAAGTCTTGCAGAAATACCTAAGACAAACCCAAGCAAATTAATCGAAAATAGGAGAAATAGTCTACACCGAGAGCCAAAGTGTCCTAGAATTGGAAAAAACCACCAAACGAAGTCGCAAGAGCCACAAACTGAGATAGAGATTGCCAAAATAGTCCCTTGGTCTGTATCGAGAACCCAAAGCACAAAGACCAGCCAAGTGCCAAAAGAAGCAAACCCCAAGTGCTGAAAACACCAGGAAACAACACAGAGACTGTGCCAAGATGGAGAAGCCCCCAAAGAAGAATCCAAGAAACTGCTTCAGACTTGACCAAAAGGGAGAAAACGAGGAGCACCTCCCAAAAAAAAAAAAGGAAACCCACTAAACCTAAGAAACGGCTCTAGATACCATGTCAAAATGAGTCAAAATGGCCGAATGTATTGGCCTTGAGGGTTCTGTATTTTATATAAGCTTACAAACAATTCTATACATGGAAACAAATCAGTATACGCCTAACTCTTGCCCTAAACATGGAAGCTATCATCTATCAAAATATTATGCTAAACTGTACGGAGGAGTAACTAGAGAAATAAGGAAAGAGTTGTATAAGGAAATAACAATTATCAGCAGCAAAGCTGTCTATTAACACAAGCATTCCCACAACTCCTCATCAAATATCTTAACAGCATTTATACCTTTTTAATAGTATTCTGCAGCTTCTGAGTTTTTAGTTCATGCTCAATTTTGGATACAAATTTCTGTTTAGTATTATATGATCCCAGCCACTTCAATGTAAAATAGTAAAAGCCACATCTAACTCATTGCATCCATCAGCTGCTTGATCAAATGCTACATCCCAGCTAACTTAACACTTTACATGCATACAATAAAGCCAGCCAGATTGATTACGCAATGCAGTCCCAGAAAATATGTAAAAGATAATGATATTTAATAGACAACTTTCAGTGATAATAAGTGCACAATTATATTTTGACAGGTCAGTGCTAAAAAATGCCTAACATAAAGAAAATAATATGAAATATTTACATACCAATATCATTGCTAGCTTTTGCAGAAGCAGGATATAAGACTTTGCACTTTATCCCATTCTTTGGAAGCTCAGAAGCCATAACCTTACCCGTTGCTGGAGTGATATCATTTACAAATTAAAAGATCAGCATAGTAAAAGAGGCAAATAATCATTTTACCAAACAATTAATTACCATAGGCCAAAATAGTAGAAACAGTAAGGGGATGCTTGGGAAATGAGATGAGATGAGAAATCAAAACGGTTTGAGTTAAGATGTTTTATTGGATTTTTGGAATGGGGAGAAAAAAAAGTATAATAAAAAGATAAAATATTATTAGAACATTATTTTAATATTATTTTTGTTTTGGGATTTGAAAATGTTGAATTATTTCTTGTGTTTTGTTTGCAAGTTTAGGAAAGTAGTAATGATTAGATAAAAAAAATTAAAAATTTGAAATCGAAAAATATGTGTTCAAGTGATGTTTGGGAAAGAAATGAGATGAAAAATTTTTTAGACGAGATTAAATGAAACCATCTCTATTCGCAAACAACCCCTAAATCAAGTTAGTACTAACCATTGATGTAGAGTTGAAAGAAAATGTCTTACAGAAATCACATCTTTTTTCAAACGTATACCTCCTGTGTACTTAGGCTATGTCTATCTCAATATCAATAAAAGCTCTTCTTACTTATATATATATATATATAAATAAATAAACAAAAAGGCCGGGGGGGGGGGGGGGGGGGGGAGTCAAGAACAAATGATGTAACAAAGCAAAACCCCCTCTAATCATTTTACTGAAAACAATTAATTACCGATGGCAAAAATATTATCAACACTAAATCAAGTAAGTACTACCAATTGATGCAGACTCAAAAGAAACTCCTTACTCTAATGCCTTTTTTATTTTTTTGTATTTGGGGGGTGGGGATAGGATGAAGTCAAGAACTAATGCTAAACATAACAAGGCATACCCCACTAAGACTAAGTGCAATTAATTGGTTGATAGCCTGATTATTACTATTAATAAATGATAATACCCTCTACCATTCACCAATACGATTCTTATGTGGTGTTCCCTCATTCTAATTATTCCTGGCTCCAGTCACCAAATGAGGAAAACCAGGCAACAAAATGTATGTTTAAACGTAGGTGCAAGCCTGCACATACAACATGAATAAATACCTTGTGACGGTACAAACACAACATTCAGTGATCGCTTGGAGAACTGCATTACATCCTCAAAAATGCTCGCCGTACCAGCTCCCACAACGCCAACATTGACATTTGGGTTCCCAGCTGCCCTAAGATTTTAAATTAAGATCAATTCTATCATTTTCATGAAGTTTGAGGAAGAAAAGGAAAGGAGGAAAAAGGAGAACTGTAGCCCACAGAACATATCTTTGAGACACCCTTTTGTGAGACAGAGACCCTACTTTATGAAAAGCTGAATTGAATTCAGCATCTTATGGATGGGATTCATAATCCAATGTCTTGAGCATTCCATCCAGTTACCAAAAAACTTGTTTGTGGGGTGCGCACGTGCATGTGTGCATGGAAAAGCAACAATAGCGTAATAAAAATAAATTCTTGTAAGTAAACTTTATTGAGATGAGAGTGATGCCCCCATACATGGGATGTATACAAGACAGCTACACATCTAGCAAAAGGAAAGAATACTAAAAAAGTCCTGAAAAGTAGAAATACCAAAAACAACAGTATTGTGGGATTCTAACAATCCTTGAAACTGCGTTCATTTATATCTTTGATAAGTATTGAAACTGCGTTCATTTCTTTCTCTCCAAAGACACCACAATAAGCATTACAGGTTTATCACCCAAAGAAGTTCACTATAAAGGATAAAAAACTGCGCTTGCCACATGCTAAGAAATCTGCCAAGCGAAAAAACATAATTCAATCAAACCAAAAGAGACCAAACAACACGTTCCATAGAAGGCTAGCAACCATACTGTACAAAAAAAGATGATCCCCCCCCCCCCCTTCACAAAAACATGCTTATGCAGTACCAATTGACTGCTACAACATCCTTCTTCCTCACATTGTCCAAGATAGTGAACTACACCTATCACATTGTCCAAGATATTGAATTACCCCTAAAGCTGCTGTCCAATTGAAAACTTTAAGGGGAGCCTTATTTTTCCAAATGAGCTTCCGAGGGAAAGGGGTCAGTTAAAGATAATAAAACACCATTCAAACATCCACATTGCACGTCTACCAATACCTGCCAGAAGCTATCTCTTTTACAGTCATAATGCCCCATCCATTTTTCCCAAAAGGACTCAGTTAAAGAGAATTAAGTTTCATATCCCTCACTTGCCTTCTGCAACAAATGAACATAGAAATAAGTAGCAAAAGTAGTTGAGATGGTCTTGTTCAGCCTCAGAAAATACTTAACTGTCATCTACAAACAGCAGATAATAGATGCTATGTCCTATTCTACCGTAGCAGGGATCATCCACTCAATGCCTCCATGACAATAACAAAGAGCAAAAGGGATAAGGGATCCCCATGGCGCAACTCTCAACTGCTGTTGAAGAAGGCCATAAGGGCACATTCACCACAGCCGAGGACAGAAAGAAAAGACCCACAGAGCAATTCAAGCACACCATTTCTCTCTGTACCTTCCAGAAAATATATCAAGAATCCCCATGTCACATTATCATAAGCCTTTTCAATTTCCAATTTACAAAGCGCTACACATTCTCCCATTTTCAGTCTATCATCAAGGCATTTTTTCTTTTAAGTAAAAATATTATATATATTAATATCAATAAAAGTAAACAAGTACACTAAGCGTATACAAGAAACAACTAACCCATATTGGAGAGCCCCTAAAGACCAATAAGCCCGTGAAAATTAGAAGTCTATCCAAAATACACCAAGTGGGTACGAAACACACCTCCCCAACCCCAACCCAAACCCAAAACTCCCTCTACAACTACAGCTTCATAATGTCCTCCCTTTAGTCCTCTCGACTCGAACTACGTTCCTTAGCGCCATAGTTGATTGCCCAAGAAAGACGATGAACTCTCTACTTTTCTTTTCTTTTTTGATAAGTAACTTCCTACTTTTCTTAAATCTTGATTTGGTTTCAAGCGAGTGGCCAGCCTCAATTGTAGTGAATAGTGCTGCAAATTGGTAGTTGCATCCCTCATATGAAAGCCCCACACACTACTCAATCTCGTTAACCTTATGCAGAACTCAATCCAATTATGAACCCACTATATGGTTTATTGGTGGAAGAGATACCAAGGGAACAATTTTTTTCCACGAACACAGCTTCCAACTCGAACTTAAACATTCCTCGTCACAACACACCACCAACAAACCCATGATTTCCTCCCCACCATCTCTTGCATTCAAATCCTGAATCTCCTCAGCTACTATATTGTTTATGTTCGTTGTTGTTGCATAGGTGCCGTCGTTCCATTGATGAAAACATTTCTTATAGGTATGTCATCTCTTGACAACCCTTTCTGTGCCACTTCATCAAACCCTACCACTCCCTCAAGAGGCATGAACAGATAGGGCTAGGCTCATCCCTGCCATCTAAAACAAGTGGTGAAGCACTAGCTTCTGTTACACCTTTTTCATCTTCTTAAAGAGACTCATCCGCTTCTTCCAAAGTACTCAAAACCTTGGAAGGACCCCTCATCTCTAACTGAAAGTGAACTCTAGAAAAAAGTACCAACCCCATTTGCAACTGGTGACTAAGGAAGCCAAACAGCAACCTACTGATGACCGGAGTGACGACGGTGTAAACAGTGATGTCGGCGTCCGCCGACTGTATCTGTGATAGTGTCAAGGTGCCTTACGCAGGCAAACTTGAGGCCTTCAAACACCCTCATCAGTTTTCGGCTCACTACCCAAAGCCATGACCAAGTCCAGCCCCTTATCCACTTTAATCGTCAGATCTCTCACATCCTCCATAACTCCCATCAATTGAGCTCTAATAGCCCACAAGAGCCCCTCTACTTCTCCCAGCCTTGAACATCTAGCAGAGCTACCCATTCCACCATGCAACAAATGAGGGCTGTGCTTACCCTCCACTTCTCCCAATGCCACCTAACAACCTTTGTCTCCTATAAGTGTCTTACCCTTTCCTTCCACCGCTACTCTTGGCCCAAATACACACTAGTGACCTCAAAGCTGAGGCATACAATACACCTTTGACCGAGAAACTCCTTCCCATTATCAACGAACACCACCATCAAGGGCTTTGGATCCAGTGAGACTTCAAATGGAATGAACAAAACATTTCCATCCAATGCCATTTGCGCCTTCAAGGATCACCAACAAACCTTTCAACTTTCCATTCTGGAATTTTGAGAGTTGCAAAAACCAACCCCTTACATTAATATGGTATTGAATTATGAGAATTCCATTGTCCATCCTCAGCCTCTGAAGAATCCATCATAACAGAGGAGTTCTAAGCAATCCCTTATCCCTTTAGCAACCCATGAAGCCAACAACCCACATAGATATAGCCATCCTTTCGCTACATTCAGAGATGCAAAAGCCATTTCCTCCCTCTTTGTAAAGACGAAAGTTTTTTTATTCCACCTTCAACCACCTTTCACCTTCCATCTGAGATGATTCTAAGTCTAGCGTTCTCATCCTTTGATCCCAAATCACAAGATCTTCTCCTAGGAGCATCCCTCGTTGTTAACGTGAATAAATTGCAGAGCTGGTTTTTTTATACACCAGATATGCTCTGACAAAACCAAAGGAAAGGTTCCTAAGAAACTCCCAATCGTCGAAGGAAGGACCGACGCTAGAGTGCCCTTAGAGGAATCGTCAGAGCCCATTGGTCTTACCTAGGCAGTGGCAAGGGTCCCAATGTAAGGAAGGTACCAGATTTGAGCCAACAAAACCAAAAGAAGATTTTCTGAGAGAATCCCAATCATCGACGGGAGGATCGACGCCGGAGTGCCCTCAAAGGAGTCGCTAGAGCCTGTCGATCTCGTCTATAATGGTGGCAGGGGTCCCAATGTAAAAAAAAAAGGTACCAAATCTGTGCGACGAAAACGAAGGAAGTTTCCTGAGAAAATCTCGATCACCAGAAGGAAGACCAACACCAGAGTGCCCTCAGAGGAGTCGTCGAAGCCCGTTAGCCTTGTCTATGGTGATGGCAAGAGGTCTCCTCAAAACCCTCTTTCTTGAAATCAAATCTAAAGGGATCTTGCCTTCCGTACACAAATGTGAACTTCTCTACCTTAGCTTAGATTTAAGGAAACGAGGAAGAAACAATTTGTTAATTATATTAGTTCTAATAGGACTATAACATGTGACCCCTAAACATTGAGGTATTGGAAGAAACAATTTCATCCACAAGGAACCAATGGAATTATTATTTCTAATTGCATTAGTTACCAGATGAAAGTACTTCATGCATAAATCATAGGGCTATCAATCAGGTTGAGTCATGATGGCCCATTCTGGTTCAGGTTTTCTGAATTGACCCAAACCTGATTACACCCTCCCTTAACCTTATCATTGCATTTCGGGTTCGAGGTCATGTCGAAAATTGACAGCCCTAAATTTTATCCACATCTTGAAGCCACAAGGCCCTTGGTTTTTGTGGCCAACATATCTCCTCCACAAGAGTCCTTACAAGGTCACTAATAAGCATTCTCTTCCTCAATCTTCCTCCATATATGAATATAAGAGATGAAAATTTTGTCAAAAAATATGACATATGCGTCCAAGGATTAAGGATGACAAGCAATTGAGAAGGCAGAAATACATTCATTTTATTAAGTAATGGTTAAATTTTAAAGCATGGACAATAACAAAAGCAATCTTACAAAACATTTTGTACAAAACAATGCTTATATAAATGGTAATCGAAGTCCAGTTAACAAGCTCTAACCCTTACTTCCATGCCTCCAAAAAGACCAGCGCTGACTCAGGGGAAGTTATGACAATCCAGTCAAAGGTTGTATCTGTTGCCACAAAAAAAGTATGGTTAATATGAAATGAAACAATAAAGCAGACCAAGGTAGTTGAGCTATTGACCTACACCAAATTTTTGCCTAACTGTATCTCTTTTCATATTCTTTTTTTGATAAGTAGCATCTCTTTTCATATTTGAGAGCAAATTGATCCAAAATAGGTTAGCATACAATGGGCACAAATAGAGCATCTCTTTTCATATTCAAGTTTCTCAATGAGGTGTAGGAATAATGAGAATCTTGTGATGTTTCCTTTTTAGTACGGGTTAATTGAGAAGAAAGAAAATCCATTTCTGTTGTCTTTCTAATTTTTGAAGCGATTTTTAGTGCAGGTTAATTGAGGAAAAAAATTTCATTTCTGTTGTCTTTTCTAATTTTTGAAGCCACCTCAAGAATTAAAATTAATTTGATCAAGTTCAAGTTGGTGCTGGTTCGAATAATGGGTGATGTTGAAGGGTTGGCCCGTATATTTGGCTGTAAGTGTCTCCCTAAAATAGCTAGGTCTCCCTTTATCTTTAGGGTGCCTTACAAGGACATCCCCTTTGGGAGGACGTAACAAAGAAGATGGAGTGTCATTTGATGGGGTGGAGACATTTCTTTATATAAGGGCAAGTGGATCACTCTAAATAAAAGTATTATATCTAATTTTCCAATAAACTACTGCTCTCTTTCCCATACCTATAGGACATTGTCTCGAGAAACTTCAACAAGATTTCTAGTGAGGTAGAGTTAGGATGAGTTTAAGGCCCCTTTGGATACGAAAACGGTTTCATCTCATATTATAATTACAAATTTTCCGAATTCTCATACAAAATACAATAACCAATTCAACCTTTTCAAATCCCAAAATAATATTGTTAATTCAACTTTTTTAAATTCTAAAATAATAATAATATTATAATAATATTTTATTTAACTTTCATATAAAACCATCTTCATCTCATCTCACTATCCAAACAGGGCCTAAGTACCACCTAATCAAGTGGTTTAGGACTTGCACTGATTTCCCCTGGTGGTTTGGCGACTGGAAACTTGTTTTTATTTCTATATAATTATGAAGTTTTATTAATTCACGTAAATAGGTAAAGCCCAAGTACATAGGGGGTATACAAGAAAATGACAAATTTACAAACTACTCACTACAAAGTAGCATAAAAGTCATTAAAACTTGCTCCATTCAAAACAATAGAAGAAGCCCAAACAACAAAGTGTGATAGAAAAATGCCCTAAAGCTATCTGGAGAGTGTTCTATGTTTTCAAAATATTGACCATTTCTTTAATTCCATGTGCACCACATTAAACATAAAGGCACCATCTTCCAAATAGATGCAATATGGTAGTGGCCCTCTCCAACACGACAATAAGTCCAATACCCTCCGAGGCATAACCTATGAAATACTAAGCCTAGTGAAGATGTCATTCCATAAACCTTGACTACTTCGCAGAGGAGAAGTAAGCAGTCTATTGATTCGTTGTTGTTCTCACACATGTAGCACCAATCTGTTAAGTAGAGGCTGTGCTTTTCCAGCTTGTCAGTAGTCAATATTTTCCCATGGAATACTAACCAGCCAAAAAAAAGCAACTTTGAGAAGAGCATTGCTCCTCCAAATGCTCTTCCAAGGGAAGGCATTGGAAGGGTGAACCATCAATACCTTGTAATACAAGCGGACTGAAAAAATATTTGTTCCTTGTGTGTATCCATAGAAGTCTGTCCTCCCTTCCCGCTTGTACTTTCAGTGCATATAAAACATTATATAAAATAGCAATGACGTCCACCTCCCATTCCTACACAGCTCTAGAAAAACTCACAAACCAAATAATAGAATCACTAGAGATGCTCATATAATTAGCATCCTTATTTGACGCAATCCAATAAAGAGAGGGGAAAGAGTTTTTCAAGACCACAATGCCACACCAAATCTCATGCCAAAATCTTATTTGCATGCCCCTTACCACCTCAAATCTGAAATTACCAAGTATGTCATCCCATCCATTCCGAATGAATTTCCAAATACCCACCCTGTAATGTTGAAAATGGCTTGAATTCTGGTTTGCCCAGTATTCTCGCTCGACTCTCGCTCGAACGAGAGTCCAACCCAAGAGTTCGCTCAACTTTCACAGCGAAGTCTAGCTCAAGCGAAGTTTAACCTGAGAGTTTGCTCGACCCACTCGACATCTAGTTCGAGCAAGATTCAGGCAGGGATTTAGCGAGACATCGCTCAACGTCCAACTCGAGCGAGTCTGACCTAGAAGTGTTCGCTCGAGCGAAATTAACTCTCGTTCGAGCGAGATCGCATAAATATAAATATCGCGAGCTTCATTTCTGTCCTCACCGCCTGAAGATCTTCTCTCCTGTTTTCGCCCGCAACGAACAAAGCACACCACAGTGCTCATTTCTTCTCCATTTCTTGAGTGTTTTGAGTGTAAACACGTGAGACTGAAAGTATACACATGAGGTGAGTGATTTGTCTTGTAAGAATCTATTGATTCTCTCTCTGTACTCCATTTCATTATAGTGAAGTTTTGAAACCAACCCTACAGTAGATGTAAGTTCAGTTGAGCTGAACGACTTAAATCTGGTGTTGTGTTGTCATTATTGTTTTACTTCTCTTAGTTGCTACCGCTGCATTCGATTTCATATCTTTATTGTTTGTTTTATCAGTTTATTCCCAACAAACTGGTATCAAAGCTATTTAGCTCTGTGAAGAACTGAAGGGATGGCCACGGCAATATTTGAAGTAGAGAAGTTTGACAAATAGAACAGTTTCAATCTGTGGCGCTTGAAGATGAAAGTTTTGTTGCGCCAACAGGGATTATTCAAAGTTCTAAAAGAAAGGATTGCAAATTCTCCTATACTGTCTAAGGACGATGAAGAGAATGTACATAATACTATCTTGTTATCTTTATCTGATTGAGTATTAAGAGAGGTAGCTGAGAAAGAGACTGCTGAGAGTCTCTAAAACAATCTTAAGAGCTTGTATATTAAGAAATCTCTTACTAACCGGTTGTATTTGAAACAACGGTTATATACATTCAAGATGAATGAGGGTTTGTCTGTTACTGAACACTTAGATGAGTTTAAAAAGATTGTTATGGATCTTAAAAATGTTGACATCTAGCTTGATAATGAAGATCAAGTTTTAATTGTTTTGTATTCATTACCTGCATCATTTGAGAATTTTGTACATTCTATGCTATATGGCCGAGATACCATCTCCTTAGCGAATGTGAAGTTAGCTTCGAACTCGAAGGAGTTGAGGAGTAGGTACAGTGATAAGTGTGGTGAAACTCAAGCCAGTGGGTTGATTGTCAAAGATTCCTCCAACAGAGGAAGATCCAGTGATAAAGGTTCAGAGAAGGGCAGAAGGAAGTCTCGTGGGAAGTCAAAGTCCAAGTACAACAAGAAAAACATCAAGTGTATTACTGCCAGAAATTTGGACATTACAAGAGTGAGTGTACTAAGCTGAAGAAGATGGAAGAATCCACGAGTTCCTCTAATGCTGTCAGTACTGCTGATGAATCTGATGGCTTAGATGTGATCCTTGCAATCAGTGATTCAACCAATCGGTTTAGTGACAAGTGGGTCATGGACTCAGCTTGCACTTTTCATAAGTGTTCCAAGAAAGATTGGTTCATGACTTATGAACCAGTCAACAGTGATTCTATTTTGTTGGGAAACGACATGGCTTGCAAGATCGCAGAATTGGGCTCAGTGAAGATTAAGATGTTTGATGGGATAGTTAGGATATTGTCAAATGTCTGGCACATTCCAAACTTGAATAAGAATCTTATCTCCATGGGGGCTCTTGATTTTTTGGGTTTTAAGTAAACGGGTCAAGGTGAAGTACTGAAAGTCAGCAAAGGCTTCATGGTTGTTATGAAGGGAGATCAGAAAGATGGTCTCTATTTCCTCCAAGACAGTATTGTCAGTGGTGAAGCTGCAGTGTCAGTATCTGATGAGACAGAGTCAGATGTCACTTGTTTATGGCATATGAGACTAGGCCATATAAGTGAGAATATTCGTAAACTTGACTTGTGCGAGCACTATGTGTTTGGCAAATAGAGCAGGGTCCAGTTTGCTACAAGTGTCCAGAAAACTAAAGGTGCAGTGGACTACATTCATTCGGAGCTTTAGGGTCCATCCTCAGTTCTATCGAAAGGTGGAGCAAACTACTTACTTACTTTGATTGATGATTACTCACGGAAGGTGTGGGTTTATCTTCTGAAACAGAAAAGTGATGTCTTCAAAAATTTTAAGCAGTGAAAAGTTTTGATTGAGAACCAGACCGACAAGAAGATTAAACGGTTTCGAACTGACAATGGAATGGAATTTTGTAGCAGTGACTTTAATGAGTTCTGCAAGAATGAAGGGATTGTCAGACACTGTATAATTAGGCACACTTCACAACAAAATGAGGTAACTGAATGAATGAACCGAACTCTATTAGAACGAGCACGTAGTATGCTCTCAAATGTCGGCCGGTCTAAGGACTTTTGGACGGAAGCAGTCAACACAGCCTACTTTCTGATGAACTGCTCTCCAACCACAACTATTGGTTTGAAGACACATAATCAGATATGGTCTGATGCACCTAGTGATTATTCAAATTTGAAAATTTTTTGTTGTCCTGCTTACTTTCATGTTAATAATGATAAGCTAGAACCTATGGTAAAAAAATGCATATTTATGGGATATGCTACTGGGGTAAAGAGATATAAGTTATGGTATACTGATCTCAAATCACCCAAATTCGTGATTAGCAGAGATGTTATTTTTGATGAAAAATTAATGCTTAATCCGAGAAAGGAGATTTCAGTGTCTACAGGGAAGAAGGTGGAGCTACACCAGGCTTTACCGAGGACACCACCTGATTCTCAAGATCATGCTATAGATGATGAGCATGATTCTGAATCTAAGACTGAAGCACCGGTTGAGGAATAGTATAGTATAGCTACTGGTATGCAGAAAACGCCGAGCAGACCACCTCAGAGATATGCTCAAGCAGACATGGTTATGTATGCACTCGCTACAGCAGAAGAAATTGTTGGGCAGGAGCCTTCCAGTTACTCAGAGGCTGTAAAGAGTACCGAATCTGCTCAGTGGTACTTAGCTATGACTGAAGAGATTGAGTCTTCACAAGAACCAAACATGGAATTTGGTTAAATTACCAACAAAGACTAAGATTGTTGGCTGCAAATGGGTCTTCAAGACAAAAGAGGGAATCAAGTCTGATACAGATGCAAGATACAAAGCACGCCTAATTGTTAAATGCTACAGTCAGAGAGAAGGGATTGACTTCAATGAAGTACTCTCTCCAGTTGTAAAACACAGTTTAATCAGAGTTTTACTAGCCATCACGGCTTTGTATGACCTGGAGCTTCAGCAGCTTGATGTGTAGACAACGTTTCTAAATGGCGAACTTGAAGAGACTATTTATATGCGTCAACCAGAGGGATTCATTGTTAAAGGCAAAGAGGACCGAGTATGCAGACTGAAAAAGTCTTTATATGATTTAAAACAGTCGCCTGGGCAATGGTATAAACGTTTTGATTTGTTTATGATTGATAATGGTTATTTGAGAAATAGCTATGATTGTTGTGTATATCAAAAACAATTGCCTGATCAGTCTTTCATTTACTTATTGCTTTATGTTGATGACATGCTTATAACTGCTAAAAGCATGGTTGATGTTAATTTGATGAAAACTCAATTAGAAATGAGTTTGAGATGAAAGACTTAGGTGCTACTAAGAAAATTTTGGGAATGGAAATTCACAGAGATAGGAAAGCTGGGAAGTTGTGCTAGTTCCAGAAAAAGTATATTGAGAAGGTTCTTGATATGTTTGGAATGTCTAACTCCAACCCTATAAGCACGCCATTGGCGTTGCATTTTAGACTTTCAGCTTCCCTATCTCCCCAAACAGATAAGGAGGAACAGTCCATGGCAAGAGTTCCTTACTCTATTACAGTTGGCAGCATTATGTATGTCATACTTTGTACTCGTCCAGACATTTCACAAGCAGTGAGCGTGGTCAGCAAGTACATGGCTAAACCTGGTAGAGTTCATTGGCAGGTAATGAAATGGATTCTGAGGTACTTGAAATGAACCTCGCATTTTGGCTTGATATTTGATAGAGATGTTTATCTTGGTTATCGTGTTGTTAGATTTGTTGATTCTGACTATGCTGGAGATTTAGACAAGAGAAGATCGTTCACAGGTTACTTTTCACATTATGTGGTTTTGCCATTAGTTGGAAAACAACACTTCAATCAACTGTTGCTTTATCAACTACGGAGGCAGAATACATGGCAGCAGCTGAGGCTATTAAGGAAGCCATTTGGGTGAAGAAGCTGATCAGTGACTTAGGTCTTCAACAAGAGGGGATGATAGTATTTTGTAACAATCAGAATGCAATACATTTGACCAAAAATCAAATATATCATGAGAGAATGAAGCACATTGATGTCCGATATCATTTCCTCGAAGAAGTAGTTGCAGATGGTACTGTGAGCATTCAGAAGATTGCTATTACATATAATCGAGCAGACATGATGATGAAGCCAGTTGCAGTGCACAAGTTCAAACTTTGTTTGGACTTGATTGGAGTTCGAGATTTCCAGGTCCCTTAGGAGATTTTGATAGGGTTGGTTTTTTTTCTTTTGTTATCAAATGGTTTATTTTTGTAAAGCTTGTGAAAATTCAAGCCAAGGTGAAGATATGTTGAAGATAGCTTGAATTCTAGTTTGCCCAGTATTCTCGCTCGACTCTCGCTCGACGTCTCGCTCGAGTGAGAGTCCAACCCGAGAGTTCGCTCGACGTTTTAACTCGAGCGAAGTTCAACCCGAGAGTTCGCTCAACCCTCGCTAGACATCCAGCTCGAGCGAGATTCAGGCAGAGATTTCACGAAACCTTTGCTCGACATCAGTTCGAGCGAGTCTGACCTATAAATGTTCGCTCGAGCGAGATTAACTCTCATTCGAGCGAGATCGCATAAATATTTATGTCCGCACCGCCTGAAGATCTTCTCCCATGTTTTCGCCCACGACAAACAGAGCAAACTACAGTGCTCATTTATTCTCCATTTCTTGAGTATTTTGAGTGTAAACACGTGAGATTGAAAGTTTAAACATAAAGTGAATGATTTCTCTTGTAAGAATCTATTGATTCTCTCTCCCTGTACTCCATTTGATTATAGTGAAACTTTGAAACCAACCCTACAGTGATGTAAGCTCAGTTGAGCTGAACCATTTAAATCTGGTGTTCTATGTTATCATTATTGTTTTACTTCTCTTAGTTATTACCGCTGCATTTGATTTCATATCTTTATTGTTTGTTTTATCGGTTTATTTCCAACATGTGAGCCCCTCTTACCGCATTAGAGCACCAATCTCCCCAAATGCTTCTGTATTTATTATCGATGATGCTTCTCCAAAGAGCATCCCCTCTGATGGTACTACCATAGACACTTTCCAAGATGTTATTGAAGGTTCTCAATTTCTAATCCCCAGTCCTCCACAAGACAAAGGGGTGCATACTTGTTATTAACCAAGCTTGTTACTAACCAAGCTTTGTTGGGTAAATGTGGTGTTATGCCACAGAGAGATTTTTGTGGAGATTAGTGAGGTAGTCAATTATGGTGGTATGTGGGAAGGCTAGGGTTGAAGTAAACAAGACTACCAAACAATCAACTCAAATTTGCCTCAGTAATGCTCGAATTGGCCTCGATTCAATTACTAAATAATGCACTTGTGAACAGAAAATTAGGTTTGATTATTAAGCGAATACAAACTCATATAAAACTCACTCGATTCAATTAATGTTCATGACTAAGCTTGTACAAAGTTAGGCTTGACTAGTTAATTTTTTCTGATACATTAATATTATGTGTGTGTGTGTGTGTGTGTGTGTAAGTATGCACTAACAATACATAAAAATACATGATATTATCAATACGTATGATATGTATATATGAGATATATATACATATATATTATATTACTTCTAACTCACAGCTTATCATATATTCTTGTATGAGTATAGTTTTTATACTTATACAAGATGCATTGCTAATAAGTGATGAACTATAATTGTGATATAAAAAGTGTTTCTCTTTCAATTTTATAGTTGATTGTATAACATTTCTATTTTTATGTTCTAAAACATTATTTTAATTTTTAATTATTAAAAACTAGAAATTTCAAAAAATGAGCACTTTACTCAAGTTGAGACTCGGGCAGAATTAGGTAACAGTATACTACTTGGTTTGAGCTCAAACAGTCCACAAAGCTCAAGTCGAGCTCAAGCTTGAGCTTTTTACTAACTTCTAAGGCTTCCATACATACAAAGAATTCTATACTGATGGCACCTAATTTCTCCAAATGCTCCCCAAGGGAAAGGAGCGCCAGCTTGGGGGAAGAGAAAATGATAGAAAGACTTGACCTTGAAGGTCTGGCTTCTAGAAGGGATCCAACAAATTGTCTGAACCACCCCTCTATCAACCTGATAGAGTACCAAGTAATAGAGATTGGACGTCAACTTCACCTCCTAATCGTGTGCCCGCCTGATAAAAAGGTAACATCTCATTGGAGTTCATTATCAAAGATCTGAAAAGGTTTTGCTACTGACACTTACTTGCCACAAGAGATGATGGACAATGTTGGGAAAATTGTCTTTAGAGGCTGATCGCCACACAATTCATTGTACCAAAATTTTGACTTAGATCTATCACCCATCTTCAATCTAACACAACTAGAGACATCTCCTCTAAGGAATAGAAATATTTTAATAATGGATTGATTGTTATATGTGTAAGCAGGACAAAGAAAATGTTGATTAATAATGGCAATAAGAAGATGCACAATTATGATGATGGTTGATAACTAATGCAACTTTTTGTTGTACATTAGATTGTAAAGCTCATGTTATTGTAAAGAATATCTAACGTATCAAATCTAACCACATACATATTGTAAACTATGTATATATAATATATAGTATCCCTAGTAAGATGGAATCCCTAACACTTGAGACTATCAAAATCATCCCACACCAGTATGAGTTAAACCACAAAGATCATAAACTTACCCCTTAATACAGAACGTAGCATATCCATATCAGGACCCCGTGTATGCTGAATAAGGGGAATTTCCAGACAGTCAATCCCATGTTCAGCCTGTACCCAACATAATATATAAAGTCTTAATTCTAAAATATATTTGAGACTTTGTTTCCAAAATAAATTCGGCCACTATGCATTGAGGACCCCACCATTACTTCTTTTTTTCATTCTGGACAATCCAAGGAATGTGTGCACTGAAAACAGATGAGTGAGCATACAGAAACATTGGAACATGGTAAACATAACATGAGAGAATTAACTAGGAAACTTCATGCTGGTATATATTAAATTCATGTGATGGAAAGGTTTAGATACCGTATATCCAAAATTATCCTTATAATTCTGATAACTAGTAATTAGAGTTCAGGAAAAAAATGATAGTTTAGTGGACCAAAAATGAGATATGCATGCAATGATAGAATCAAATGCATTAATGGAGAGAGATGCAGTACAAGGAGTTGCATTCATTTCGACTTGGTGACTTGATATATGCACAGAGTAGCACTTGTTAATGAGTGGCATTTGAAGAATAAAAAAATACCAGCACTGTAGCTGTATGGATCTGTGTTATGAACCTGACTATAACATCCTCATTGGAGTTGAAATGAAGTACAGCGTTTTGGGGATTCTAGCAAAACAAAGTTTGAGTTAGTCGTTTATTTCGCAGATGAAATGAGATGAGATGAGTTGAGATAAAAGTTGAAAATTGAATAAAATATTGTTAAAACATATTTTTTAAATATTATTTTTGTTTTAGGATTTGAAAAAAAATGAATTATTTATATAATTTTATGTAGAAATTTGAAAATTTTGTAATAATTTTTTTTTATAAGTATAAATATATTACAAAACCGTATCCGAAGATAATCCAGCTATATTGTTTAAGTGAGGAAGAGATACCTACAGGACAACATCTTGCCCGCACATGATACCCAACAAAACATCGGGTCCTAAGCAACAATCCTCAAAAAACACCAACAACAAACCCTTATTCAAATCTCGTGCCTCCTCAACGACTCCATTGGTACTCTCAATTAGAGATTCTAGGATGGCAACAAATCCCTTCACCTCTAGTGACCCCGTATGAGCAACTTCAACGGACAACACCTCCTTCAAACCAGTGTTACACCATTATCTTTTAACTCCAACGTGGGAGCCATAGTTTCTTCGGGGCTGACCAAGGTTGTAACACCGACCGTCAGTCTTTCCGGTATCACCTATTGTGAGGGACATTCCATTACGGATGTCTCAACACCAATATTGAACGTAGAACCCCTTTCAAATAATCCTATTTTCCTTTTGACCCACCACACTTTCCTAAAGGACTCGGGTTTATCTTAGGCTTGTTTACAACCTTGTTGCCTCCAGCTAAAAGCAAGTCTATTTTCAAAGACAAGAAGGCGACCGCTGCCTTCTACTCGACAAGCTGGATTTCTATCTCTTTTAATGTTTTGTGCATCACATCAAGTTGGTTCTGAGCTTGCATGATCTATAGACCAATTACACAGTTCCCCTCACTCTGAGTCACCGAAGATTGACCTCTCTTCAAAACGGCTGCAAATGATTGCCTCGTCGCCGTGGTTGTGCTTGGGTCTTTTTGTTTCAACTCCAACAAATCCACAGCTCTGCGTAATTTAACAGTAAACTTCTCCCAACCCTGACCTTCATACCCTTCAGAAATGGCTATATCACTCCGTTGACCTCCTCCACCATACTCGATGACAGTTAGATACATACCATAAACATTGGAGCATCATTAAACCACGAATGTTTTGTTCCCTTCGCCCAAATGATTTGAGAATTTCGAATTTTTCCCCGCTTTTAGTACTACTTCCATCGAGGCCACCAGCCATCCTATACCACTATGACCCATAGCTATAAACTTCCAAACTTGTCTACTCCTCTCCACAATTTTCAATGAAGGCCACCATGCTTCTAGTAAAAACTCAAAAACCTTTGATTCTACACAAAATTATGCCACCTACCCCATTTTAATTTCCAAGCCTCATATCAGATCTTTCCAGACTTCATTCTTTTTGAATGTTCATGCAAAGAGCAATCACAATCAAAAGACAGATCGGGTGCACCGAAGAGACGGCTGAAGAAGCTACAGGACAGGCAATTTAGGGTTGTAGTGCTCCCAGCAAATTCACTGGAGTTTGGCAACTCATTTGGTGTCGACAGCATGACCAATGGAGCCCAGTTGCAAGTGGAGGCAGATTTTGGCACCGAAATAGTCCAATAGACTCGTCAGAGTCTCACGACTCATTCTGTGTCGGCGGCACAACCCAAAGGAGCCTATGATGAGAAAAGCTCAAAAAGTCTAGGTCCCTGGAGGAAGGACTGACATCGGACAGCCCTTGGCGAGGTCACCAGGACCCATCAACCTTGTCTGTGATGGAGGTGAGGAGTCACTCACAAGGTAGAATGGGCGAAGTCGACGATCTCTTTCTTTGGGAAAATGCAAAAACTATAGAGAATGGTGGCTAGATCTGGGTCCCCAAAAAAGGGACCGATGCCGGACGGCCCTCGGCAAAGTCATTGAAGTCCGTCGACCTTGCCTATGTCGGAGGTGAGGTGTCACTCGCCTGCTAGGCTGGGCTGGGGATCACGGCGGGCTAGAGGGAAGCAAAAGAGGGTTGAAGGTCTCATCTAATTTGCAATAATAAGATTAGATCTATTGAAAAGTTCTGTGAATATAAATAAGGCCTTAAGCTCTAAAGGGTTTTGTTGCTGTTAGAAGTCATACACAGCATCTAGTTAATAAGTAGTCTATAGTTTCCTTGTAATGCGTAGTGTTTAGTTGCCTATAATGTTCTTTTTTTAATTTGTGTGGGTCATGTTATCAATCTTAGAGGTTTGTTCATCTGTAGTGAGAGAGTCGAATATAGAGAGGAAGAGAAATCATTCAGAGGATTTTTATTTGAAATTGCTAAGCCTTGATCTGTAAGGAGGTTTGATTCCCTCAAAGAATCCCTTATCAATATACATGTGATTCTCTTTATCGTTTTCACAAACACCTTCCAGGCATCCCTCAATTTCATTAGAGCAACCTTCATTCCATCTCCCATTTGTTTCCTTGTTACACTACAACAATTCTCTACAGATTCCTAACAACGCAACAATATGGTTTGGATTCTATTCAATTTAAAATATTGAAGATTAATAAAGTGGAAAATCACTTGTCTTCTTCACTGTTTTGTGAAGGGGAGGACAGGTTTTCACTTGTTTAATTATTTTCAGATAGTGTAATATTTTTTCTTTGAAAACTATCAACTAGTGAATTCATTTTCCACTTCATCACCAAAAATCATAGAGCCATTATCAAAACATAAAATAATAATAATAATAATAATAATAATAATAATTTTATGTAATTATTCAATTTATTTAACAGGGAATCAGTTTGATATTATCTATTTGAAATGGTAACTTAAAATCACATCAGCAGATAAATGCAAATGGAAAGAAAGTGTGGACAAAATGCGAAATTTCCCACCATGGCCCACCAAAATTTCCTCTTCAAAATAATTCAGATTTATTGAGAATAGATTGTAGTGATAATAAGGTGCAAAATTTTGATACATCCTATAAATCTTCTCTTTACTTTCTCCTCGTAGTCATGCAGTGGAAATAAAGATGCTTTCTCTCAGCAAGTGAGCCAAATCTAGCATTGGGAATATTATTTTAAAATGATAAAAATGTTTCTTTTGGAATTTAATATCGATTTCGATTTTACATCCAGCTTGTGCAAGTGCTTCAATGCATCTGATTTCTTGCGTTCTTTATTTCATCAAGGAAAATTAAAATTCTATGCATCGCACTACCATCCTACTTTCATCTCATTATACAAGATGTGGCACATTTATCAGTATTGGATAATCCTTTATTGGATGATTCTTTATCATTCAATATTGATAAATATGACACATTTTACTAGTGGGATGAAAGTGAGGTGATGGTATGGTGTACAGCATTACTCAAGCATGAAATAGAAAAGGCCATAGAATAGGGACATATCTAAGAGCATAGTCTATGTGCGATACAAGGAAGTCATGAAAGTCACATTTTTTATTAATGATGTTTTTTTTAAAACACTTTATTAATGATGTTCATGAGCAAAGGAAGAACGTTTTAGATTGATGAAACGAGTACAAGGCCGAAAATGTCGTTTTCTTTTCCACAAACAATCAAACATCTAATGTGACAAATCACACCTCAAGACACATTAAAAAAAGTAAAAAAAAAATTCGAAATGGATCCGGAGAGCAAAAATAAAAGAGAACGAGATTACCAATGAATTCATATGATCGAAATGAAAAGGCTATAGAAGCCAAAAGAGGAGCCATTCCAAGACCCAGAAATCCAAGAGAAACGCATAATCAAGAAACCACAAGAAAATCGGAGATAAATTCAAAATGCGCGAGAGAGGGAAAACAAATACCAGAGCTTGGATGAGCTTGCCGTTCTTCCCACGTTCTCTGGTCACCACGACTTTTGGGCTCGGATTCGAAGCGGAAGTCCAAACAGAAGCCGAAGATGAAGAAGAGGAAGAAGAAAAATGGGTTCGGAGAGTAGAAAGAAAGATTCGCCGGTGAAGTTGCAGACAAGAAACAGTAGGAGCAGGAGTGGGCAGAGGGGACAGAAAGGAGACCTGAGGAGGCATCAAGATCAAGACCGCTTGTTGTGCAGAGAAGACTGTGACCAAACTCCCCAAGCCACAGATGTTGGCAATCTACAAAGTATAAACATTACCTTCCAAAAATAATTATCATTTAATATAACTTTTTGCTTTGCATATATTTTAAGATTTTTGTTTTAAATAAATATTTTTTTTAAAATAATGATATTTTAATTCTATTTTAAAAGAATAATCTTCTTTTAAAACAAAATTATAATAGAATTATATTTCTTTCTTAATATCCTAGAAAATAAAATTGTATTCATCATTTTTATATTATATACCACATATCATTTTTTTTTTCTCTTCTTACATGTGTAGTATATAAATAATAAATAGAAGAAATCAATTAATTAAAAAAATTAAATTAAAACCTTAAAAAATTAAATTAAAAATAGATATAATATGTAATCTATGAGAATGATGAATATCAAATCTTTTCAAAAATAAAGATATTTTTTACATCATTATTTGGAATTCTTTGAGCAAGTAATTATTATGTAATTTGAGGGAATAAATGATTTTTTTCTCTTGTTAGATGGAGTCATGAATAATTTTAATAATATGATGTCATCATAAGATAAGAATAACATACATTATCTACTTGATCAAATAATTAACTTCTTTTTTAATGAAGAGTTAGGATCACATTTTTTATAATAATTTTTATCTCAATTTTATTAATAATCATCACTTATAATAAAAGAATACCATTATAATAAATCGAACACTTAAAATTTACAAATAATAAATAATATCATCCCATGCATCAGACCAAAACTAAGCCAAACCAATAACTAATAAATAAATCAACAAATAAAACCAAACATAAACCAAACTAAACATACCTAAAAATAATAACCAAACATGACCATAAAAATTACTAATTGCGGGACAATCCCATCTGATCAATATGAAGGATGCCCTTTAAATATCTTGGCGCACTTGCTAAGTATCTTCGTAAATAACATTGCTATCTAGTTCACCTTGTTTTGCCAAAAAATTTGTCGCTTGGTTCCTCTCATGGTATTGATGGACTATCCAAATATTCATCATTTGAAACTCAAAAATTAAATCATCACAATAGTCTCATAAATATCATAAAGTACATTTTCTTGCCCGAAACCAATCCACAACTATTCTTAAATCACTTTCAATAATCACGTTAAAACAAGACAATCTTTTGCATAACCGAATCCCTTCCAAACTTATTTTTAATTTTGCTCCATTATTTGTAGCCAACCCAAAATGACTCAAGAAAGCCCCCTTGAATTTTCTATTTGCATCTCTAAGAAGACTCCCACCTCCTGAGGAGCCAGGATTATTCCGATAGCTACCATTGCAATTAAGTTTAATCCACTCCCTTGGTGGTTTTGACCACACGACTAATTTGTGTTTTCACACAAGATTCATCAGCTTCTTCAATTGAAATTCTTCCAAAATATGAAGATCTTGTATGGTCAAAGACCTAGATGAATGCATCTCTCTTGCATAGAATTTTGATAATTAAGTCAATTATCAAAGAATTGACTTAATTACTACTTACAATCTTTACGTTTCTGTGTGTGTATATATATATATATATATGATTTCATTTTTTATATAAGGAAAGTGGAATTTCAAACTTAAATTTTTCATTTGAAGAATCGGACCATATATCATCAGGCCAAGAAACTTTTAGCATATATAAGATTTCATTTGGTTAGCTTAGTTAGAGATGAAAATTTCCAAAGACGAAAGAAAGAGGCTTAGGACGTTTAAAAAAAAAACATTGTAATGACAATTAAAAAAAGTTTCATGTTCTTAAGGCATTAAGAAAAAAGAAATTAGAATAAATAAAATTTGTACCATCCAACAATGTGAGAAGATTTATCGTATCTATGTATAAAAATCAAAAAGTTATATCAAGAGCCTACAAAGTTAACAAAATAATATTTATAAAGAAAAATTAATTGATACTACAAGAAAAATTGATATTAATGATTAAATATTTGCGACCAAAAAAATGAAAGCAAATAAACAATTTTTTGTAATGTGGAGATTAAGATGGAGGAAAGATTGGTAAGATTTTATAATTTTAATAGTCAAATATAAATGAATCATGAGTATTGTGATGTTTTTGCTAATTTCTGAGTAAAATGTTTTAATTTTCGTAGCGTGAAGTATGATAGATATAACATGCCTCTCAAAACATATTTTCTAGAAGGGGAACGAATTTCTGTGTGGTCTAGAAAAGAGTGAAGATATAAGTCTAGATTTCCTTAGCAAACCCTATTCCCAATCATTAGTTTTATAAGAACAGTTAAAATGAGATTTTATGAAAGTAAGTCTACAAAATAACATGTCATTGTATAATTCTTAAATTTATTTTATACTAAAAATAATTTTATAATTTTACATATCATATCAAATTATATTAGTTTGTAAATTATTTTAATATAATATTTTTATGACTAAAATATTTGCATTTTTTATATTACATTATGTGTTTGGCATGTGTTTCATATCCCACCGACTAGCTTCTACTAGTATAACTGACCTGGCCGGAGACAATAGACTCAGGTTGTGTGTATGACGCATTCAATGCCTAAGTCTTTGTTTGTTTTTTAAAATTATTTTATTTCATCTCATTTTAAATTTATTATTATATTTTTTAAAATTTTTATATAAAATAATTTAAATAATTTAGTTTTTTCAAATTTTAAAATAATTTTTTAAAATCTTAAAATAAAATTAATATTAAAAAAATATTTTATAATAATATATTTTTTTTAATTTTTATTTCATCTTATCTTATCTTATCTTATCTTATCTAATTTTATATATAAAAGTAAATTAGGCGTAAGTTAGTGTGTAATGCAATGGTACATTATGGAATGGAGAGGTTTTATAGCTTTTCCAAAACCAGAACGACTAGAAAGAACAATCAATGAGTTTTTCGTGCATTGTATTAGATGACATGCTCATGACAAGGCAACTATCTGCTGCCTCATAGGCCATGCTGCACATCAAATGCCGGCATGCCTCTTTTCACGCCTGCTCCCTATTGAAGGTGAAGGTGTACCCACCATAGAAAATCATCTATACAAAGATGTGGCTCCAGTCATTATTGTTGCTTATTGTTGTCTGTGCATTTAATGAGGTGTGACCTCCTCCCTAGCACGTACCCAACGGACTAAGTTTGAATTCTCTTCACTTACACATGCAGAGTTATACGCCTAAGGCAGGCTTAGAGCCTATGAGAAGAGGAATAAAAGTTTTATACAATCTCCCAATATTTACATATTATTATTTTATTATTTTATTATTATTTTTTTAATTTTTAATTTGTTTTATTTTGAATTTATTCTTTCTAAACTAATTTAATTTTTTTATTCATTATTTTTATATCATATATTTAATTAAAAAAATATAATGTGTGAAAGTTGTATGAATAATAAAAAATTTGATAAATTTTTTAGAAGAGAAATCATTAAAAGAAGCTTGTTTATTTGCATTCAATTAATTTCAATAAAATAACTGTTTACAATCAATATTAGTCATAAATTGTCTTTATGTTATAATTAATTAGTCACAAAAATCACTTTTTCTTATGGTAAATTCACTTAACTCTCCAAAGGGGAAGTAATAAATATCCTTCCCATGATGTAACATGCCTTTGCGTTCAAATTTGGAAAGGGTAAATTTGGAGAATTTTAGCTCTATATGGAGGCTTTTCAGTTGCAATACAAGTGAAGTCATTGGAGTTAATTTGAAGTCCTTGAAAGCAGCGAGCTGCAATATGGACGAATTAATTTGAGCATTTTTTTTATAAGCAAGATAATTAATAATTTAATTATTAAATGAAAAGAAATATATAAAGAGGTGTTGGGTACCCGAAATAACAACCCAATACATTATATTAGCGTGGAATTAGAAATATAATCACAATAGATCGAATCCTCCATCCCCATTACCAAAAGGAATAATAGAAAATTAGATAAAAGAATTTTATCTTTCCCCTGTTTTGGCCATAATTGCAAGTGTAGCATGCTTTAAAGTAGTGCCACCAATGAGAAAATTTTATTACTATCTCTTTTAGTTGTGACTCTTATCCAATCCTTGGGTTCTTAATCTAATATGTATATTGATGATTCTTGTGTTTGGCGTGTGTATGTATATCAATATCTTGGAATATCCTTGCAAGTATGGTTGGCTGGCAAATAGACTTTACGAGCTGGATACTTCTTGTGAACAATGTTTGCATATGGATTAGGGAAGAAATAATAAACAAGTCTCATTTCTCATGTTGCTTGTCAAAAAGTCTACTTTCACTCATCTGACAATAAGACTTCATACTTATCATGAAAGGATACTAGGTTGAGTAAACTATACACATCATTTTCCATTGTCTATCATCACACTTTTCTCAAGACCCTGCCCACATAAGTTCAACTTCATGTATTATATCATCGTGTTTTCTAAGGTATTGCTGATATTGGAGTTCTGTTATACGGCCCAACAGATTAGCATAACATGGTCTAGTGCAGGAGAAGGAAATGAAAAACTTGTGGACAATGGCCTTGTGCAGGAGGAAGATTTTATTAATGAGTTTGCTTAATGTAGAAGATTTTATTTATTTAAGGGTTGTATTTGATTGAATAACCCTGGTTCTTTTTTTTTTTCAATTCAAACCAATTTGATTTATTGAACATTACAATGTTTCTGTCATTGAATGAGGCATATTCCTTTGATGCCTTCTACTAACCAAACTAAAACTTGGCAAGTTTCATTTCTATCATTTCTAACCTGGCTCTTAAGCTAGAAATCACTATTTTGGTATTGTGCATTTTATATCCAAATTGAACAAATAAAGTAAACTAGGAAGCACCCTTAAATAAATATCGAAAATCAATCAATGACTACAAATCTTTTTCTATTCTAGTATGGTGAATTTATTGTGATTTTTTGCATTAAGTTTCATTTTAAAGTTTTGCTTCAAGTTCAGTGCTTAATCTGACTCAAAGTTCATATCCTTGTGCCTAATTGTGACGCCCTTAACTTACGTCTGAGATTTAACGTAAATCAAGGTGTCAGGATAAATAACATTAAGCTACTCACCCTCATACGTATCAATAACTTAATGCATACATCTAGATTTACTAACATATGCCATATAGTTCACAGCGGTTTAGGTCTTAAATACAACAATTTCTAAAGATCACATTTGGCAAAAATTATCTTTCAACTTCCAAAGGTTTTATTCATTCCCATAACACTGTACTGTCATATAAACATGCCCAAAATAGTTATCAAAGTTAACTAAATGCTATTGCATATCAAAAAAACCATCCTTATGGTCACTTGGGTTCCTTTTTAACTTAAGGAAATTCCCTCCCATAACGGAACATATCCAAGCTAAGACAACAATCTTGCTGGAGATATTGTCCATGTGGTGTCGTGTAGACCCCACATATAGACAGGGAACTATCCAGTCCCAAAGTCAAGAAGCATCATGTACGCTGCTCCTCCTTAGTAAAAACAGGTGCACTGTGGTACCACAATTCCACTGGCTGATCATACATAGGAAGTCCCAGAAACACAAAAGTGAAATCTACATAAGGATTATAGCTAGAGAGTTCCTTAGAAGAGTCTCCTGCAGCATTGGGGCTTTCCTTTTGTTGGCCATCACATCCTATGTATAGTTTATATATACAAGAAGGAAATATAAAACCACAAAACAGTGAAATTTCTTGAGAAATCTTAGTAAGTACACAATTAGCTTAATAAAGCATAAACAAGGCCATCATTAACATTTTTAGAAAAAAAATAACAAAACATAATCCAAAATATGTTCCATGTAACTTATCATTAACTTACACAGGTATGCACTCTTACGTTAACTTATATTCTTTTTATTAACAAAATCTACACCTTTTAAGACTTATTTAATTCCTTATCTTCAATGGGTGTTACGTATCGTCGTCTCCATCGCATGTAACTCATCAGTCACCCAAGCGTTATGTATCGCCGTCCCCGTAATGATAAGTCTCGTGTCAGTCTTACAAGCATTACGTCTCGCCGTCCTCGTCTTGACACGGAACATACTTAGCATAGCGGGCGTTAAGTATCGTCATCCCCGTTAATGATGTCACTTTCACGAGCGTTACATATCGCCGTCCCCGTGATAATAAATAACATGTTTATTATACGACAGACGTTACATATCGCTGTCCTTGTCGGCATGTCTATCATTTGAGTGTTACGTCTCGCCGTCCCCGTCACGACGTGTCTAACTTATTCACAGTTCTTATTCTTAATTGTTCATTTCTTATTCTTATGAATGTTTCTCAAGTACATGCTATACCACTTTTCTTAAATCTCACCACATACTAGAACATGCATGTACTCTTAAATTATCACATGATTACATATGTATGTATCTTAAATTCTGCAAAGTGTTTTACACAAGCTATATACTTAGATAACACATATAATTTCTCCTTATTTCAATGTCCACTTTTATTCAAGGAAAAGTTTTGAATTTTAGCAAAACAGGGTATCTTGCTCGAGTGAGGTATCGAGCGAGATTCAAGCGAGGTCTCGAGTTAGAACTTGCTCGAACAGAATATCAAGTGATCATCAAACAAACTGGGTATCTCGCTCGAGCAAGGTATCGAGCGAGATTCAAGCGAGGTCTCGAGTTAGAACTCGCTCGAGCAGGACATTGAGCGAATGTCGAGCGAAGTCTCGAGTTGCACTTCGCTCGAGCCAAACATCTGGCGAGAGTCAAGCGAGGGTTTACAATTATTCTTCGCTCGATCCTTCAGTCGAGCGAAGTTATAGAGCATGGGGTTTTTCAATCCAAAACTTGCAATTTTTTCACATAAGCTTGATTTTTACTTATTATAACATAATTTTAGGTTCTTTTAACTTCATTTAACACATTTTCATTACCAAAATCGATTCAAACAATACTTAGATTTCATTATATCACTCTAACAAGAATTTAAGGGTTCAAAACTAACATGTATAGTTCAACCACTTAAATAAACCATCTCCATGCTAAATTTAAGCTAGAATGTGGACTTACTAACTCTCTAAATCTTGTTGGAGATGATCAAACCAACCTTTGCAAGCTTTCTCCCCGACAACACTTAGCTCACTGGAGGTATATGTGAAGGTTTAAGGACTTGTGAAGGGTCTTTCTTTGGTGTTCTTCAAAGGGGACGTATGCTCTACTTCCACAGAGAGTTAGAAGACTCTCAAATATCTATTTATAGGGGTGATGGTCGACCCACATGAAGAAAAAAAGAGGTAAAGGGGAAACGATGCATCCGACTACTGGTTTGGCATGGGGGATGAGATGTCACCTTATACAATCTCATGATTTCACTTAAACCTCCAAGATTTTAGGCTTTGCAGCTAGAATGATCATCCAATGGCTAATATTTGAGATATTTTTACAGCCCATTTGATCAATGGTTGAGGTGGAAGCTTATGGGATAAGGAATAAGATGGCATCTCACCTAACCATGCATGAACCCTCCTTTCCAGCCTTCATCTGGTATGCCACATCCCTTAGCTTTTTCCTAACCCATTTGGTTACTTGCCAACCTTCCTAAATCTCTACTTGACAAGTTCTAGAAGGCCACTTCTTGGTTTAGTTAGGATAGAATCCAATTGGATCCATTTAGTTACCTATCAGCAGAATCTGTTTTTCTCTTGTGTTTCCATTATAACTAAACTAACTAAACTTCTAAATCAACTTCTCATCTTTTGCCAACTATTCTTACACATGTCAAGATACCTACAAGCCTAAAAACTAGTTACATATTTCGTCACATGCCCCATTTTAGTCCATTTCATCTAACTTGAGTTCCACTTAAGCTCAAACCAGAACAGTTACTTCTTTTCCCAAATAAGTCATCGATCCAGTCCAAATCTTGAAAAACTTTATGCTCTTAGAATGCTATAAAATATAAAAGTTTTATATCTATCTCTTAGAATTTTAGAAGAATTGGAATCACCTTATTTGGACATTATATGAAGACTTTATGCTCATTACATTAGAACTCGACAGACTAATCCGAGAATGCATATTCTGAGCACCAAGTGTTTGATCTTTGGTTCAATCACTTCCTCTTGCATTTACACCCTAATTTTTGAGAATTCAACTTCTTCTAAGTTCAAATTGAATTTCTCTAGTTGATACCTTATTCTAAATCTCAAAAATTCCTCCATAATATTTTCTATAATACATGATTTCACTTATTCTAAACTCAATATTCTCATTTAAGTCTCCAACTCTATTTTCCTATAAAATATATATCCAATATATATATATATATATATGTTGAACCCAAGGTTTCAAGCTTCATGTAATTATAAATCTACACATGGATTTTGATGATAACAAATGAATTCAAAGAATAAAGGAATCTCAAGCTCAAGTTGTCCACACAATAGAATCAAGCACATCAAGGAACCAAGCATGAGCAAGAAGGGAACAAGTTCATATTAAAATCATAGAGTAATGTTGTAAATCTCTTAAAAATTCGAAATTAGGATTAAGGCTCAAAATTAATATTTTATCATAAAGCATTAAAATACATTTTCCACATGTGCATGAATATTTTGAAAATTAAATTTGAAAATTTTGAAAGATGATTGATTGTCATCTTTCACATGTGCATGACATGATTAAAGGTTTGAACTTTGAAAATATTAAGATGATTGATTGTCATCTTTCACATGTGCATGTTTTATTTGAATATTTTCAAAAGTGGTGGATGCTTTTCTTGACTTATGCAAAAGATAGATGTCTTTATTTGAAAATTTTGAAAAGTAAAGTGTGCTCTTTTTGTCATATGCAAAAAGTAAAATATTAGGTTTGAAATTTTTGAAAAGTAAAGTGTGCTCCTTTTGTCACATGCAAAAAGTAAAAAGATTTGATTTGAAATTTTTGAAAAGTGAATGATGATGTCTTGGACATGGGAATCTTTTCAAATTTGAAATTGAAGACTCATTTGCCTATAAATAGCTCACTTGAGTTTTGCAAAAATTACAACAAGAGCTTACACATCTATTGCTAAATTTTGCATCATTCTTTCAAAGCTCTCATTCTCTCTTTTCTAAAGTTTTGAGCCTTAATTCTTGTTCTTGTTGAGAGAGATATAGTTTGTGCTGTATTGTTCTTATTTCACTCATTGAGGAGTGTTTTCTGATAGCCTACCCACTATCAATTCTTGTATCAGTAAGAGGGTGTGTATAACCCTTGTGTGTGTAGAAGGTGTTCTACACGGGGAATAGTTAAATCACCAAGTGTGAGGTGATTGGAAGTAAGAGGGTGCGTATAACCCTTGTGTGTGTAGAAGGTGTTCTACACAGGGAATAGTTGAATCACCAAGTGTGAGGTGATTGGAAGTGTAGAGGGTGTTCTACACGGATTCTTTGGAGCGGTGCTGCTCAAAGGTGTAATAGGTTTCTATCTCCACCTAAAGGAGATTGAATAGTGGATTTGGGAATCCTCAAGGGGTAGCTTGAGGCGAGGACGTAGGCAGTGGGGCTGAACCTCGTAAAAATACTGAGTTTGCTTTCTCTTACCCTACTCTTTATATTTCCTACTGCTTTATATTTTGGTTATATTTTATATTGTATATTTAGTTTATAAGTATTAATTTTATAATATAACCCAATTCACCCCCCCTCTTGTGTTAGTCATCTGGGCAACAATATATATATTGCTTTTAAAAAAAATTTAAATAAAACTTCATCTTAAAATTCAGGCTATTACATTCTCTCCCCCTTAAAAAGAATTTCGTCCCCGAAATCGCTAAAACATGAATTAAGGGTTCAATGAATTAATACCTTGGTTGCTTGCAGCAGTAGACTCTTCTGAAGAGGTCGAGACTTTTTCCTCATTTGACAGTGAATCTTGAGATTAGTAAAAGATCATATTGACATCTTGACCAAAATACATATTCACACTAATCTCTTGCAATTTACGCAGTATTTCAGATTCTGTTTTTTCTATGACTGGTTCCTCCTCACATCGATGTTTTTGATCTTCAAACCTATCAGATAACTACAATACAATGGATTTTCCTTTATCTTCTCTTTTCAAAAATTCTCTTTCTGCTTGTAACCATTTTTGGGCAGGTTGTCTCCTCACCTAGTAACGCTTGTCTAATACAGGGTTACCTTTTCTATCTATGTCCATGATATGTGTTCTATGTCTCTCACTTTTATTCAATCAATGTAATCTATCTGCTTTCCATTGTTTTAGCTTTTTCCTACGAAATCTCTCTCTAATCTTTTCCGATCTTTTCTTTAACTGATCTACTGGAGTGACTGATATTCGTGCATTTCTTTTTGGAATCATAATCCTGAGTAAGATCAATCATCAAAAACTATAGATATAAAAAGAACACTAGTATCATACAAATAACTTTATATACATACCTTTGAGTTCAAACATAAAACATATATTAATACAACTAAGTTTCAAAAAAATGAGGATAACTAGCTCTCATCACATCCTCACGTTCCCTGGTAGCTTCCTGAAAAACAGGATTGTTCCAGAGTACTTTCACTAATAAAATTGTGCGATTCCGAAGGGCCTGTTCTTTCTGATCTTCAATTCTCACTGGCCACTCTTCATAAGTTAAGTTGGGATGTAAATTAACAGGACTTGGATCCATCACCGCCATTGATTCATTGCTTAAACTCTTTTTCAGAGAAGATACATGAAAAATGTTATGGACTCCTTGCAGATTATCTAGTAATGCTAGGCGGTAAGCCACTAGACCTATTTTTTCCAGAATTTCATAAGATCCAATATAATGAGGACTCAACTTTCCTTTCTTACCGAATCGCATAACTCCCTTTATAGGCGAAATCTTCAAATACACCCAATCTCCCACCATAAAATCTAAGGCTCTTCTGCGATTATCTGCATAACTCTTTTGCCCACTTTATGCCATTTTTATATGATTTCTAATCCTTGTAATCTGCTCCTTAAATTCTTGTAAATACTCGGGTCCTAAAATATTGCTTTCCCCAACTTCATCCCAATATATAGGAGACTTGCATTTCCTTCCATAAAGTACTTCATAAGGCGCCATTTGTATGTTAGCTTAAAAACTGTTATTATAAGCAAACTCAATTAAGGGTAACAGACTCTCCCAATCTTTACCAAAATCCAGCACACACGCTCGCAACATATCTTCTAAAGTCTGAATGGTTCTTTTTGTTTGGCTATCCATTTGAGGATGATATGCACTGCTAAAGTTTAAATTGGTACCCATCATCTTCTGTAAACTTTGTCAAAATTGAAATGTAAATCTTGGATCTCTATCTGATACAATGGTCTTGGGTACTCCATACAGACGAATTATTTCTTTTACATAAATTTTTGCCAATCTTTCCATAGAATCCGTGTTTGAAATAGGCAAAAAGTAGGCACTCTTTGTCAACCGATCAATTATTACTCAAATCGAATTTTTCCCCGCCGATGTTCTAGGTAATCCTACCACAAAATCTATAGATACATCCTCACATTTCCATTCAGGAATTGGTAGGGGTTGTAACTTACCGACTAGTCTTTGATGTTCAGCTTTCACTAACTGACACACTAGACATTTGGCTACAAAGGTTGCAATATCTTTCTTCATTCCTTCCCACCAAAACTTTTCCTTTAAATCCTGATACATCTTAGTACTTTCAAGATGAGTAGTATATGGTGTACCATAAACTTCTTTCATCAATCTTTCTTTCAAATCTGGATTATCAGGAACTATTTTCCTTTTCCCAAAGTATAGCATCCAATCACCTAAAATCAGGTAGTGTGAGGACCTTTTTCCTTCCAGCATTTGCTGTTTCATCTTTTCCAACTTAGCATCCTTCCGTTGTCCTTCCTTGATCTCCTCATCTGTTAAAGGAATAATTTCTTGAATCACCATTAACTTGAGTTCTTGTGATATCTTGTCTATAATAATTTCTTAAGGCATTGGCTACCACATTTGCCTTTCCAAAGTGATATTTAATTTCACATTGAAAGTCACTTATGGTCTCTATCCACCTTTTTTGTCTCATATTCAGAGCTTTTTGGTTAAAAAGATACTTGAGACTTTATGGTCCGTAAATATCTCACATTTCTCTCCATATAAATAGTACTTCTAGATCTTCAGTGCAAACACCACAATTGCTAACTCCAAATTGTGAGTGAGATAATTCTGTTCATGATTCTTAAATTGTCGGGATGTGTACGCAACTACTCTTCCTTCTTGCATTAATACACACCCTAGTCCCATTTTTGAGGCATCACTATATATCACATAGGGTTTGTGAGGCTCTGGTAAAGTTAAAATTGGTGCCGTAGCCAATCTTCTTTTTAGCTCTTGGAAACTCTTCTCACATTGTTCATTCCAAACGTACTTAGCATTCTTTCTGGTCAGTGCTGTCAGAGGCGCAGAAAGTTTGGAAAATCCTTCCACAAATCTTCTGTAATATCCGGCTAAACCCAAAAAATTTCGTACTTCGTGTGCATTGGTTGGTTGCTGTCAATCCATTACTGCTTCTATTTTTACTAGATCCATAGAAACTCCTTCACTCGAGATCATGTAACCTAAAAATTTAACTTATCGTAGCCAAAACTCACACTTACTAAGTTTGGCATACAATTGATGTTTCTGCAAACTCTCCATTACAATTCTCAGATGCTCTTTATGATCCTCATCAGTCTGGGAGTAAACCAGAATATCATCAATAAAAACTACCACAAAATTATCCAAATAGGATCTAAATATCCGGTTCATCAAATCCATGAATACCGCTGGTGCATTTGTCAATCCGAATGGCATAACCAAAAATTCGAAATGCCCATATCGCGTTCGGAAGGCTATCTTAGGTACATCTTTCTCTCTAATTTTCAACTGATGATAACCAGACCAAAGGTCTATTTTAGAGAATACTGAAGCTCTTCTTAGTTGATCTAACAGATCATCTATCCGTGGCAACGGGTACTTATTCTTGATGATGACCTTATTTAGATCTTGGTAATCTATACACATTCGCATTGTTCCATCTTTCTTTTTTACAAATAACACTGGTGCTCCCCATGATGACGAACTTGGTCTGATAAATCATTTCTTCAAAAGTTCCTCAATCTGGATTTTTAACTCTTCCAATTATACCGGTGCCATTCTATATGGTGCTTTATGAATTAAAGCCGTAGCTGGTTCCAATTCGATAGCGAACTCCATTTCCTGATCAGGAGGTAATCTCGACAGATCATCAGAAAAGACTTGGGAAAAGTCTTCTACAACTGAAATCCTTTTGATACTCTTAACAACTTTTGAGGAATTTAACATTATTATCATGTACACTTTTGCCTTTTCCTCAATACTTTTTTTCATTCGCTTGGCAGTTACTATGGAGGAAACTGAATCAATTATTTTCCCCTTATAGCAAAACTTCTCCTTCATTGGTAAATCGAAAATATTTCCTTTCTACGACAATCAAGTTTAACATAATACTTGACTAGCCAGTCCATCCTACCAAAACTTTTCTTTTATATATATATATATATATATTCTTTGGATGGAAACCCATAATGTCAACATTGTTATCAATCTCTTTGATATTCCTATATATAGTTGGTCTACTGTTTGGTAAAAGTTTCGTCAAGGGGTATTTTATTTAATTGTGGAAAGCAGGCTGAGATAGCTTAATTTATTTGATCATCAATCATTAGAACAAATATGGTGAGACGTTTATTATATATAAGTTTGGCTTTAATGATTCTATCTTATTAATTATCAATCATTAGAACAAGATTAAGTACCAGTTTCCTTTCATCATGTATATAATATGGTTCTAGGATAAACAACTGTGGCATAAATATACTCCTAATTAATCTTTAATTAATATGTATGTTTACTATAATCAGTATATATATATGTAATATTATTGCAAGTTAATTACTTTAAAGCCGGTACATGCAACCCACAAATTAAGCTAAAATTAAAGCTGGTTCCATTCATTATGGAATTCCTTTTTTTTTTTTAAATATATTCTCACCATATTTGATACTAACAAGCTAATCATGTGTAAATCACACACCGTGCACTTACTATATATGAGACCCATTGATATAAAAAATGATAAAATATAAAAAGCTTTTAACGTTGTAATTAAGTTGATGTGTTAAACTTCTATAAATGTTTATAGCCATTAATTGATATGCACCGAAACTCTATCTTAAGATATAAAATAAATAATAAAATTTACTTCTTCCGATCAATTTAACTTTTTGTATAAGTGACCGTAATTTCTCATAATACCAAAGTAAAAAGTTCTAAACTCGAATTCCAATTCTATACTTTACCTTATTTAATTAAATAATCTATTTATCCGATTTACTCATTGAGGAGAAAACTAGCTAACAAGTGAGGGGCCGGAGTATAAAGATATAATAAAATAAATAATAAAATCTACATCTTTCTATTAATTTAAGTAGTAATTTCTTTGAAAGATTTTATTTAGCCATAATATTCTTTCTGGAGCTTATTAATTTAGTACTGCAACAACAAATAATTAAATCAATAGAGAATGAAAATAATAATTAAGATCAATTAAAATTATTTATAAAGCTGAGACCAACTACAACCACTGAAATACAAACATATAATCAACAACACCCAATAATACAGTTGATTGATACTATATATTACAAATATTACACAACTAATTATAGGTAGACGAGGAACTTAAATATATTACATGACATGATAAGCATCAGTACGATTGATCGATAAAACCAAACCAAATCCAAATACCCTAATGATCTAACAGTGCAAAGTAGATGTATTAATAATGCTCGTGCGCGCAATTATAAGTACGCGGAGACAGACCAGTACAATAAATTATATGTATATATATCTAGAGGTTTGGAATATCTGCGCTTCGAGGCCCTTTCGAATGGCCAGCACCGGGACTGTGTCCTGGCTCAGTGGGTCGGAAATCATCAACACTGCCTGCTTCAACATTGTCAACAGTACCAGAGCGGCCTTCTTGATCAGCACCTGCAGCAGGTTCAGAATCTGCTTCATGGTCTAAATCGCCACGGCGCATGAAGTAATACTTATGATTTTTGCCGCTGTAATTTGTTCGACTCAATATCTCTGATGATCTTGCGTTGTTATCATCACAAATGGATATTGCGTTATTATCATCACAAAGGATCCTTAACTGCCTTCCCTCCATGGAAATAATCTCACTGGAGAAAACTAGTACTGCTGCAAGAAGGAAAGCACTAGTGTAAATGATCTTGAAGCTGGTCATGCCGGCCATGAATGAAAGACAAAAGGGACTAATGGTTTTAAGTTTTTGTTCTGAACTGAATTCAAGTGCCAAAATAAGATATAATTAAAGCTAATTCTGATCAATGTGCATGCAGATCATGTCATGCGTTGGGGAGAGAGAACTTTATAAATATATAAGAGGGGGAGACTTGGAAGGCAGCAATGTTTTCATGAGGGTATATATAGACCTAGGGTTGGGGGGTTGCAGATTCCGTCCATCAATTCTCTTCCAAAATAAAATGTGGAAAATTTAAATTAAAATGTTAAATAGTAAACGATTCCTATGATGATGTTTGCCAAGTTCTAATGTGGGTAGAGACTGCATGCATGATATCATGAGTATATTCATTATTATATATATTTCTTGAGGAACTGTAATTCTGTTTTGCATGTGCCATGCAACTATTCTCCATTCCTCCATATAAATATATATATATATATATTTATATATAATAATATAAGAAAGTTGCTTATTTATAATCAATTATTTCTAATAAAATAATTATTTTCAATCAAAACGATTCATAAATAGTCTTTTTATCACACATGATTGGTTACTGTAAAAATTCGATTTTAGTGATGTATGTATGTATATGATCTTTTACTTTTTAAAACAATGTCTAAAGCCAGAAGAAATATCTCCACCCACAAGGCATGATGAGACGTTTCTGGGTACCAATCCAACATATATATCATGACTTCCCAGTGTTTTGACCTTGAATCTCTCTGCTTAAATGGCTGTTAATTCGTCATATTTCACGTGCTAAACCATCTTGGTTTGGTACTCTAGGAAAACTGAAAGAGATGTGTGTATTATATATATTTCTTGAGCTTGTTTAATGTTCGAATGAAAATTAGGTCAAGTACTTTGACAGAATTTATGACAAAATATTATCTCTATGTCTAAACTTCTTCGCGCGCAGCAATGAGAAGTGGCTCTATATATGCAGTTTTCGTCATTATTAATGTTTTATATTAATTAATTAGTTGCTTACGTATGTACTCGAATATTGGAGTTATAAAAATCTAGTAAATATTAACTAAATATCAATTAGAAAGGATAATAATCAGCTTCTGCACTACATATATTATTTAAATACCTGCTAGTGCAAGCAATTTGAGCAAGATGCGTCGTCTGGTAATGATGAAAGAATCAAGCGGTACGATTTGGTGGGCTAGCCTAGCCAGCTTGTTTTCCTCTGAAAACAGAAAAGAAAATAAAAGAAAAGAAAAGGAAAATCATGTTTCATCAAAGCACTGGTCTTCAAAATGCAATATATAGCAGACAGCATGCCGTAGTACCTTTAATTGTTGAGCACTTAAGAAGGCTGAGAACCGCCCAGCAAAAGGAAGAGCTAAGATCGAAGAATTAATGAAAGTAAAAGTTATCTACCCTCAACTCCAACTCCCTGATCATCTTCGGCGCCCTCAACATTTTGCTTTGCACTTCACTCTGTTAGTTTCTTTGGTGGGGCCTAGAGATGGAGCCTGGCTCCACAAGCACTGACCTCATGTTAGCGGAGGAGCAAGCTTCCAAGTGGAAACCAGATATTGGCATTGATATCTCAGATCAGTAACAAGTCCTGCATATATATATATATGCAGAAGTAGTTCACACAGTACTACCAAAGTCGAAACAAATTACCAATGGCTTGAAAGAACGACATGATCGATATTAAATAGATCACAATATTATAAAGTAAATCTATTAATGAAGTCATATATTTGCAGCTTTACTTTGAGAGATCATTCTAGCACTTTGATCTATTTGTTTATTAATGTAGACGTGGAAGATAGATAACATAATTAAATGTTGTATCTTGATTTTTTTAGTAGTTTTAATATTACTCCTATCTCTACCTGAAACTGATAGTAGAGCTCTTTAAAATTGTAGATGTTACACAATTTTGACTGATAGAACTTATATAATTAATGCATGGAGGCTAAAATTATAACTTCTTTTATAGCTTGAAAATGTATTGTGTTAATTAGTTTTTATAGCTACAGAGTGGGATGCAAAGTACAAAAATTCATAATATAATAATATGCATAACGCATCTATTTAAAAAAAAATGAGATCAAAGAATTAATAATAGGCGTCATTCTATAAGTATATATAATTTTCCTATTCCATAAAGTCATGACAATCAAATCATGCAAATATAGTTTGGTTTGTCAAAATGGATTTGGGGATTCCATTCAAAGATCTGGGTGCATTACTAAAAGTGCAATGGATCTTGGCCAAGTGCGCACTAACTTTTCAATACTTTGTTCTACTAAAAGAAAGGTCTGCAGCTTCTCAAACCCCACTGACATCTGGCCCAGCTAAAGGGGAATATTCAACATCAAAGATTCCCATCTAGCTAATTGTACCCTCCAATATTATTTGAGAAGCACAGTAACTATAAAGAGATTTTATAAAAATAAACATAGAAATTGATCACATGATTTTATATTATATGATGTTAGATTTATTTTTTAATAAAATTAAATAATTTTATAATTAAATATATAATATAAATCTCGTCAATTTATAAATTTATTTTTATAAAATATTTTTATAACTAAAACATTTCTTCTGCTATAGTTTATGCAGCCAGCCTTTCTCTCTTTAGATCTCTCTTTCTCTCTCTGTGGAATTTAAAAGATAATTAGGTTGTTTGAAAGTTATGGGGTTGGCTCCTGGACTTAGGGAAGTTCATGATGTCCCACTCAATGTAGTTGGACCCTAGCTAGAACGTTCCTCATGACCATCTTTGGGTCACTCATAGTGTGGGATAATGCTGGGGCCGACGGAGACAAGTATATTCCCATCGATAGGACCTGATTATAAAATCTTTGGATGGCACCACGTGGATTCCAATTTGTTTAATACAGTTTTAAAAGTTCTTAAACAAGTAGCGCACGTGCGCGCGCGCGCGCGCACATTCATATATATATATGCTTATATATATATATGCTGTGGGAGTCCATATATTTTGAATGATTCTTGGTCCTGACGTTATTTTTCTAATAGAATACTAATGAATTTTTTTACAGACAAACTGATTAATTATTTAGTAAGGAAAGATTATACAAATATAATTTTACATATTGATATGGCTTCATATAATTTATTAGATATATTTTATAATAAAAATAAATTTATAATCTAACAAATTATGTGATTAAATTACACCAATTTATAAAATTACTTATTTGTAATTTTGAAATAATATGCATCTTAATAAATTTACACATGGGCTTTTTTTTTAAATCTTTTTTTCTTAGAAAATGAAAAATCTTTGTCTGTCTTTATCTCATTTTGTTTTGAAAGAAAACTTTAGTTAATCTCCCCAGCCTGGTCCATTTATAAACCATGGTGTGGTCTAAAATAGCATATATATATATATATATTGGAAAATTGTCATCATTCATTCATTCGTTAAGAAACTTACATATATGAGTAGTTACATTATGAAATGTTCCCATATCAATCACTATGTATATCATAAACCAAAATAATATATTTAGAGTCTTACTAATACACTATTTCCTTTTGTGACTGATCTGGTTTTCAGTATTGCTAATACTCTCTAGAGACAAATGTCTAATAAACATCCCAACCTCACCCTTCATAAAAAGATATGACTTAATCTCTAGAGACAAAAGTATAAGAGATGAACTTTTTTTTTTTTTTTAAATTTAATTCTAACTAACAATAGGAAAACAAAAAATGAAAGCAATGAATTGAATAGATACGAAAAATGACGAATTACAGTTTTGATTAACTCAGTAGACTTCGTAATTTGTGACAGCACGTGAAGGCAACATGCTTGTTTCTTTTCAAACAAAGAGGTCAATCTAAAAGATTTGGTGATTGCGAGTCCGGTGATATGATTCATGTGGTGAGAAGAGTTGCCGTAAGGGGTGGCATGTGAGGAGCACTCGTAGTATTTTTGTGAAACCACCACTTTCTTCCGAACGATTTGCGGCTTGGGACTCTATTTGTACTGTGCGTCTCTTGAGACTTATCGAAAAGCTATAAATCAGTCTTTTTTAATCTTAAAGAAAACAAAATAAAACAGAACACAAAGAACTATCTTGATAGACAAGGTGGGTGGGTGAAGGAGAGGGAGAAGGAGGAGGAAGCTGTGATCTCTTCCTCTAGCGAAAATCAAATTTAGAACTCTTGATCTTTTATGAAAGAGAGAGAGGAGGCAGGGGAGACAACTAAGCCTTCTTCCAAGAACTATCGTATTTGCTTATTCAGCATATATATATATATATATATATATATGATGTGATTATGCTTAACATAATTCTATATCTGAATAAAACCAGTGATTAAATAACATAATATAAGTTCTAGTGGTTTAAATTTCAAATCTGATTATGCTTATATGACTAAATTGTCTATGAAAATAATTTGATAAGGAAAATGAAAATTTCGCTTGGTTGCTAGGATTAAGAAAGTTTTAAAATATATTTGTATTAAGATTTGTGAGAACGGATCAAGTAGGCTAATTTCGTGGTTGTAGTTGTACGGGGGATTGACAAAGTTTTCATTATATTATATATAATCATGGTTAACCTATTTACTTAGCCAAAAAAAGTCATTTTGAAACATTAATATATATTCTCTCTCAAGTTGGTGTTATGACAAACACACCATCTGCATCTTTTAAATGGTAAAAATTTGATTTGTAATATTCGAATTATAAAATTTATATTCCAATAATATATTATGTTACCTAAGTAATGTGTGGTGTAGAGGTCTTAGAATAACCGTACTTTTAAATAATAAAAAGAAGAAAAACATCCCCTTTTTGTTATCATTGATTTTTTTTTTTAATCTTGTTTTTGCGTTTTGTAATAAAATTCTACATTATTGTTCCTAAGGAATTTTCTATTTTCTTTTTGACCTATCATATTGCGCAATTAAGTGGATCTCTCTCTCTCTCTCTCTCTCTCTCACATATCGTATTACACATGTTTGTTAGAGTAAAAGCTAATGAATAAAACCCTTTTGTGTATGGTCCTTTCCTTTTTGAAGGGTGAAATGCGTTTTTTTTACCAAGGCAAACACATTGTCTGTCATAACCCGAATTTTTAAATATTTGTTTAATTTTTATACGTGGCATGATCATTGAATGTTGATTAAATAAGGAATAGTATAATAAAGAAAAGACTTATAATTGTATGTTGGAAGGTTAAGAATAGAATTGGGTACAATGGTGACTTGTTTTATATGGAAAAAGTGTCTAACCCGAAATTTCGCTCGACTTTCGCTTGATGTTTGGCTCAAGTGAGATATAGGGAGAGATTTGACGTCTTTTGATAGAAAGACCATAACTTTCTGATTTGACATCAGATTTGAGTGATTCAAAAGGCTATAGAAAGCTAAGAGGAATATCTACAACTTTTATGTTTTAATTTTTAAGATATGTGGACTTAATCAAATACGAAATAAAGATGTAAGTGGCAGATTTGAATTGGAGATAGATAGGCATTGACTTTGAAGTTGACTAAAGATTTTGAATAAGATTAAGTCTTTGGATTATTTTATCAATTAGCCTTAGATCTGGAAAAGTGTGTATATATGTGAAAAATGAGAAGATTTTATCTAGGGAATTTTGTGTAAAACAAGAAGGAATATCTACCAAACACTTGGTGTGCCCGGATTGGTATTCTCGAGCATATCTGTCAACTTTTAGTAAAAAAATCATAACTTGATCATATGAGCTCAGAAGGAAGTGATTCTAGTTCCTATAGAACCTTAAGACGTATATCTAGAATTTTTATGTTTTGGAGTTTTGAAGATAAATAACTGATAAAAGACTAAATCTGGTGTGAAGTGGATGGCCCTGGATTGAGTCCAATTATAACCGACTTAGATGAATTGTCCTATATTCAGCCATGTGAAGAAAATTGTGATTTGTTATCAATTTTCCTGAGGTCTTGACATGTGTAGAAGTATGTTTCATGAGGAGATGAATTGATCTAGAAGTCTTGATGGGTAAGAAAATAAAGGAAAACAAATGGAGAACTCGGATTGGGTTTCTCGGGTGGTTTTGACATATTTCTATGTATTAAGCATATTTCTCTCATTTGATCTCGGAATAAGGTAATTAAAAATCCTATAGAATTTTAAGAGGATAACATAAAACTTTCATGTTGTGCATTTTCAAAGAATCGAACCAGATCAAGGACTTATTTGGGATTAAAGTGGACAGATACACCACATGGGAAGAAAATATCATACTACTTTGTCTTTTCCTTTCATGTGCTGGAATGATTCTAACCATTGATCAAGATATGCATATAAGTGGTACAAATATGACCCTTGAATGGAAATAGGACCAACTAAGCCTAAGCTCTAGGGGTGATGATGAGCCTAAAGAGCTTGGAAGCTCATACACGACTCTAAGGGTGGAAACCAGTTACCTTGAGGAAAATCTATCCCCTTATGCCTAAGATTTTGCCCCTCCCTCATCTATGTATATAGGTAGTGGTTCTCTTATTTCCCTAGAGCAAGAACACATGGCTAGTTTGAGACGAAACAAAGAAAAGCCTTTCTAAAAACCCTTGAATCTCCAAACACTACCATAGTGTGCTATTGAGTAAGTTTGAAGAGAAATTTGTAGGAGCATGGTTCAATCACCACTTCAAGCTTTGGAGAAACTTGAAAGTATACAATTTAACCTAATATTGGCATAGAATATGTGAATTGATGATTAGATCATGTATGTTATTTGTTTGAGCATAATCATTGTTTATAGGATTGAAATGAAATCTATGAGATTATGGATTGTTTTCTTGGTCATGGAAAATGCTAAGAAAATTATGAGAACATAAATTTATGTTTTAATAAGTAAAAATAAGGTTTATGTGAAAAGATTGCATGTTTTAGATTGAAAAACCCTATGAGCCGTGATCTCGCTCGATCCTCGCTCAACCCATGGATCGAGCGAAGAACAAAATAAACCTTCGCTAGACACTCACTCGATATTCCACTCGAGCGAAGTGCAACCCGAGGCTTCGCTCGACTTTCGCTCGATATCTGGCTCGAGTGAGATACCTTGATTGCTTCTAGCTTGACCCTCGATCGTTGTCTGGCTCGAGCGAAGTGCAATCCAAGACTTCGCTCGACTCTCGCTCGATATCTGGCTCGAGCAAGATACACTTTATGTTTAAATTCAGTGGTTTTCTTTACATAAACGTGGATGATCCAAATAAGAAAAGTTATCTGTGAAAAATATGTATAGTCCATATGAGATATGATATATTGGATGTGCATACAGCATAAAGTTTAAAAGTACATGCATGTCCTAGTATGTGATGGGTTTTAATAAAGAATGACATGGCATGTATTTGTGAAATGTTCTCACATGTTATAAGGCTCATATGGAAATAAAGTATGCATGTCATTAGTCTAAGTTTATGCGTATGTTTCATTACGTCACATATATGTGTCATGAAGTATGTTAAGAAAACTTAACAAGTGAAAATATTAATAAGTCAGTCACGTCATGACGGGGACCAGCGATACATGACTAACGTGCCGATAGGGACCTAAACCTGTCGAGTATATGAAAGCCGACAGGGACCTAAACCAGTCAAGTATGTGAAAACCGACAGGGACCTAAGCCTGTCGAGTATGTGAAAACCGATAGGGACCTAAGCCTGTCAAATATGTGAAAACCGACAGGGACCTAAGGTTGTCGAGTATTTGAAAACCAGCAGGGACCTAAGTCTGTCAAGTATTTGAAAGCCAACAGGGACTTAAGCCTGTCGAGGATATGAAACCGGCAGGGACCTAAGTCTGTCGAGAATATGAAAGCCGGCAAAGACCTAAACCTGTCAATGATACGAAATAAAATATTCGATGGGGACGCCTATTGATGATACGAAACAAGTAAGACACACAAAGTTACGAAACAAAAGAAATAAGAGTTAAGTACGATAGAATGAGTCCATAAAGAATATAAGTTTAAGTCATGCATGAGTCTCATAAAGTATTTTTATAAGATATATGTCTCTGAGCATTGACATGTATGATAAGTTTTTTTGTCATCTATGTCATATTTTGTTGACTGTGTACTTACTGAGATTTCTTGAAAATCTCACCCTTTTATATTTTATCTATTATTCCTTATGGAATGATAGAGAATGTTGCAGGAGTAAATAAATTGTCACGAGACTCAGACATCACAAGAGATTCTGAGGAACTCCGAGGGTCCTACAGAATACTCCTCTCCTAAAGGAATGATCTTACGTACGTGATTAAATGGAATAGCAAGGGTATCGGATTGCAGTAAGAGATGATATTTGTTAGATGAAAACTAACTGGGTTATGTAAGTTCTGAATTTGATTTGTTTTGATAAATGAAAAATTATGAAGGATATAGTTTTAATATGCCATATGATCTATTTATGCAAGAATTAGATCTCTTTACATGTATTGAAGATTTACTCATTTCCGTTGCATTCTGCATTGCACTTAATTAGTAAGTGTAGGTGCATGCATAGTTTTTGATAAAAAAAAAAATCGGGGTTTTACATTGTCTCTTGGACGTGAGTCTGAAAAGGTAAGTATGGAGTATGAGTTGGTGAAGCTTTGGGAAAGATTTAGCCTAACTGATCAAGAAAAACATGAATTAGTGCTTTGTAAAGAAATATTGCAACTAGCACAAAAGAGAGACTTTGTCTGCTAGCACTAATCGTTGCTTATAAAGGGATAAACAAAGAAGCTTTCAAGAATACTATTGCAAAAGTCTCAAAACCTTATGGGTGGATTTAGTTCAAAGAACTTGGTAAAAAGCAATTTATATTGGAACTTTAGAGTGAACTAGACAAGGAAAGTGTTTTGATGGGCCAGCCTTGGTCTTTAATAGACTTCTATCGTGCCTTCAAAGCTTGATTGTAGTACTACTCCCCCAAAAGACCTTTCTTTCACTACGATATTGTTGATCTGGGTCCAACTACATGACATGCCTCTTGGCTATATGTCAAAAGAAATCAGTGAACAAATTGGAGCGACCATAGGAAGAGTGGGAATGGTTGATACTGAGGGGAAATGATTTGGCTAGGGTAAATTTCTACGAGTTTGAAGGATGATAGACATCACCAAACCACTAGTAAGCGGTAGATTCTTGAAAATTGGTTACAAACAGATGTGGATAACATTTAAATACGAACGACTTCCAACATTTTGTTTCTATTGTAATACTATTAAGCATGAAAAGAGATGTTCAAATATGAATGCAGGAAATCAACTAATTCATAAGGTGTAGTCCCACAGTATGGTCCATGGCTTTTGACTAATCCTGTCAATTTCAATGGCTTTGAAGCAAGGAAGGGTGGTGGTGGATTACCCGTAGATTCTCACCTATCAATCCAACGACAAGCCAACTTTAACAAGGAGATTTAGAACAATGGAAAAGGCAATACAAAATTCAAGGCACAAACATTGAAAAGTTTTGAAGAAATCTCTATGAATAAGGATCAGAATCTTGTGTTGTTAATAAACATATCACAATTTGAGAATCAAGCAATAGATAATTAGAAAATTGGAGAGATATTTTCCTTTAAAAAATCCCATTAATGGCGTTAGTAATTCAGAAGTAGAAGATCATGACAAGGAAAGTTTATCCCAATGTAAGGCTAATGGTTTAATACATGAGGCAATTGTGGAAGTTTCTAAGATCCTAGAAAAAGAATTTCAAAGGATTCTAGTGCAATACAACAGCTTGGATGACTCTTGAAGATTATGAGGCAGTAATGGAAATTACTAAAACCTTGGGTCAAGATCACACCTAAAGGGACCTGCTGCTATATACAATCTGCGATTTGATTTCAAGTTTTTTTTTAACAATTGCAGTCAAAGTGTAAATGTAATGAACTATAAAAATTAAAAACTACAAAGTGTAAATCAAAATAACAAATGGCAGTGAACAGAACTTCAATCTCAAAAATCAAAATAAAAAGAAAAAATATTGTAGATCTACATCTAAATGAACAAATAAAGACTAATAAGTAATAATTAATAGTGTAAATTGTAAAATGAAAGAGGAAATTAGGATTAAACTAACCTAAATCGATACACAGTGACAGTGGCGAAAAGGGGATCTTCTCGTCGGCGATCTGAGGCTTGGAAGTTAGAGCTGCGGAGGTGGTGCCATTGTGAAGGAAGAAGTTGTGGCCTATGGGTCGTGGTCGGCAATGGAGATGAGCTGATGAAGTGATTAATCACCGGAGTTAATTTTGTTAATAGAGCTTTAGTTTCTCCACTGCTATGCGAAATGTGAATCGGGATTGACTACTGGTATTGAGGGCCTGAGGCCTAAGCATAAACCATAAGAAGGGCCTAGTATAATTACAAAATTAGAAAAGAGATTTTGGTATTTACAAAATAATCACTCCTCATTTCGGTTCGGAACTCATAATATTGCCCGGAACTGGAATTTCACCCGGAACACCCGGAATTTGATCCGGTGCGGAATAAAGCATCCAACCATTTCGATTACTTTTTCGGAATGGTAAATTCCGGCTGTTCCAGCTAGAACAGCACGGAATTTAAAACTTTGGGAAAAACACATGGTGTTGGTGCAAGTGAAACGCAACGTGGGAGGGAAACACTTAGGAAAACGGCTAGTATATCGTTCATGGTGGTGGGAAAATTGAGAGGCAAAAAGAATTGAGAAATAACTGGAGTGGCAGCCCTAGTTTTTTTAGGAGAAAGACGAAATGCATGAGAGGGATATACATACATACATATATATATATAAGAAAACCCTAGATCAAATGACAGGGTCTACGTTTATACATATATATATATATATATATATATATATGAAAAAGGAAACCATAGAGTTGAAGGGGGAGAGACATATGTGAGTGGTAAAACGTTGTGAATAAAGCTGAGAGACCGACTTGGTGCAATGGGCTTGGGATTTTGGGGTGTTCAGGTAGGGTCCTAAGGCCCATTCAAGTGTTTGGGCCACGTTTTAGAATAGAAAAAGAAATTTTAAAAGGGCTTTATCTCGAGTATTGGTCTCGACTCAACTTTAATTAAAAATAGACCAACTTGTTCAAATTCTTTTTAACCTAAATATCAAAGTTAAAGAAAATTAAAATCCACCCAAAACAGAGATTTTAGAGTTGTAAACTTTTAAAACAAAAGACTCGAAAACTCAAGTGGGCTTTTTAAACCCTTAACCAAAATTATTTAGAAAACGGGATTGGCACTAGTCCAGGTGTAACACCACACCAAGCTTCCTATCTTAGAACCCCCATCTGGTGAGTTCAGGTCTTGTTGACCTGAGCAACCTTATGGGGTATGCTATTGTTGACTTACTGATGACATTTTTCTTCGACTTACCAGTAGAGGTGACTCTGTGGGTACCTCTCTTTTGAGTTTCCTACCATTTCTTCCCCTGCCTGATGCCTCTGTCCCTTCTCCTGGTGATACTAAAACTGAAGTTGAAGATGATAGTATGCTTGAGATGGTGGTATCCTCAACCGCTAGAGCCAGACTCTTGATCCCCCGTGAGAGAGGTAGATCCTTGCTGGATGAGGGAGGCGAGATTTTCGAGGGCGACCAGGATATGTCTGGTGATAGTAGCTTTGAAGGGCAAAGTGATGGCGAGTAGGTTGATGCCCGGGTAAATGGTAGTCCCCTGGGAGGGTGGCTAAGATTTAGTTTTTGACTACAATTGCCCCCTTTTTGAGTCTAGGACTACTAGTGTGGGTTGGAGACCTTCTGATCGGGGAAACTAGTGATTTGGAGGATGCGAGAGCTCATTGTCCCCTACCTCCTTCAAGGCCAACTGTGGAGATGGCCAAGCACCTGAAAGAAATTCTGTCTCCCCGTATGAACTTCTTACTCTATCTTTTTGTTTGTTTGGTGTTGGTTTTCCTTGCTTAGTAGTTTTTTGCTTACTTTTTGTGTTTGTGTAGAATGTGGATGCCTTGGTGGCTTGGATAATGGGCGACAGGGTCCACTTAGAGGTAGAAGTCCATGAACGACGGATGTTCTCCTTTGCTAAGAAGGAGATAAATGGCCTTTTAGGTGAGAATGAGGAGATGTAGTGTCATTTGGAGTAGACAGATGGGTACGCCCAAGCCATGGAGGCTCTGTGATCGGTTAGAAATTATTTTCAAGTCTCCTGGTGCTCTGGCAAGAGCCTTGTACCGACCCTTGTTATGGCATTTGGGCACTCTGGGTGCAAGTTTACGATCTCTAGTGGCTCATTTGCTTCTGCATTAGGTTACTTTCATCCCTTGCTTCCATGTCCAGCACTTCTTTTACCAAAGGCAGTGGTGGTGGCTGCTCAACTGAGCCACCTAACAAGCAAACTGAAAGTGGCCTCACAAACTTCTGTATGTAACACCCACGCCAAGATTTACTCGCCTCGAACCTCGCTAACTTCCCAATATGGCCTTATAGGATGATAGAGCCTTGACCATTAGGGAGTTTGTCATGGTGGTGACCATGTGGGCGCCTTGTCCCATACTATCTGGAAGTCTAATGGCATCAATTGATTGGAAAACCTCTCTTGAGAACCCTTTGATTGGAGAGGGGTTGGACGCAGCTTGTTAAGGTTGGTGCCCATCCTGGTGAAAGCATCCTAAAAGAGGATGTCAGATGAGCTCGCATTGTCAACTAAGTTCTGCTTAGTTGTGTAGTTGCTATTAGCAACGTGACTACCAAGGAGTTGTCGTGGGGGTACATAACCCCTTTACAATCCTCGTCTCCGAATGAGATGGTTGGGGTTGCTCTCAACCTAGGGTGCTTGTGTGGTCTATCTACCATGTATACTTCGTGATATCTTGCCCTGTGGGAGTGGGCTTTTTGGCTAGACGATGTAACGCCACCTCTAGCGAAACCATCTCCTATTGTTAGAATCTCCCTAAGGGGGGTTGTTCTTGGCCCCACCTTGGTCGAGGAGAGTTGTGCCTTCTTTCCCTCTACTGCTTTTGAAGTTTAGGGCTTTTTCTCAACCTTTATTTGCGTTGCACCCTCTTCTCTCTTTGAATTAATGTTTTCGGCTAACATCTATTCCAACTCCCCATTCCCTACCATCTCATCGACTCGCTTCTTTAAAGTAATGCATTCTCCGGTCTAGTGGGAAATAGTTCGATGGCACTTGCAATAACTATCATTGGCCCTTATTTGGTGAGTGCTCTTCTTTCCTTGTCACCTGATTGTTCTCCTGCACATTAAGGTTGTTGTAGATTAGGCGGTGCCCTTGGTCTCATTGGCTGGAGTGTCGGTTGTGCCTATCATCCCGTTGACTTTGGCTGGTCTTTTTTATATCTTTATCTTTAGAATCGCTTGGGTTCTTATTCTCTGACTTTGTTTCTTTCTTTCTTGGATACAATAGAGCCTGTAGCGTGTCCTTAGGATGATGAAATAATCTACTCTATCCATGAACTCCCTTAAGGTGGATGAGGTTCTTCTGGCTAACTTAGCCATAAACGGGCTTTAAGGCTAGATGCCCCCTAGGAGGGTAGCCAGAGTTATTTTTTTTGTCCTAATCGTTTGTGGTAAGCCTTTCTTTGTTGAAGCAGGTCAGATAGGTCTTCAAGTTCTCCCTCTTTTTGCTTTATGGTTAACAGATAGGCAGCTAGTCTGTGCCGCCTTCTACTTGCCATAAATTGTGTAAGAAACTATTTTGCCAGCTCCTCGAAACTGCCAAAAGATCTAGGACTCAGAGTTCAAAACCAACCCCATGCTTTCCTTTTTAATGTCAATGGGAAAGTGACACACTACTTCTCCAAGAATGTTGTGAAGGGTCATGTGTACCTTGAGATTTTCAAGGTGATTAATAGGGTTTTTGGATCCGTTATACAAGTTGATCTATGGAACTTAGAGTGTAGAGGCACCGCCACGAACTCTTCGCTCTAAGGGAGATATGTATGAGTGAGTAGTTTTTCAACAGAAGAGGAACCTCTTATTCTCTTTGTCATCTCCTCGTATTTGTTAACAAGATTGCATATCTCGTTGTGCAACATTTTCTTCTCCATTTCCTCTTTGTTTACACCTCCCACACTGTGCGCATCTCCTTCCACCCACCCTCTAAATAGGAGGGGCACTGTCCTTTTATCATTTTAACTCTTCGTTCTCATTTTGCAGTTGCTTGACAACTGCCATCACTTGTTTTAGTTTTTCTTCAGCTTCTGTCAACCTCACATCTATCTCTATCATGCTTGCTTCTGGATCATGGTTTGAGCTGGGTGATCCCACAATGGTTGGCATGTGAAAATCACGTTAAAATTTGTGAAGATCTCACAGAGGGCGCCACTGTGAAGGATGTATTTTACAATACCAACTATACGGATAATTTGCAATAACAAAGGGGCAACACTGGGCACCTGTGGGACCCTTTAATGCCTAAGTGAGAATAGAGAATGAGAGTAAATGAATGGAGAGATCAAGTGGAGTGTTTGTTACTCTTGTGGGTTATTTATAGAAAGATGTGGATATAAAGTGATACTATTCTTGTATAATAGCCTTCCTGATTCCTTAATAGTAAAATAAAATAACCTTTGCTTTATAGGAGTTATCTTACCCTAGATGGTTGTCAACAACTTGAGCTTTATCTTTAACTCCCTAAGGAGTTATGTGACATTACGTGGTCGTGGCTGTGGGCCTCCCAACCCCTAGTTAGTAACTTAGTGGGACCGTTTCCCAAATGTGGGCCTGGCTACTATGAGTATCCAAATATCCCCTCTAATAGTGTTGGCTGAGAAACTCTTGTAATGATCATTGGATAGAGGAAATGTTACTTTATTCTTTGAAAAAACACTAAATAAACTTCGGACTTTTTTTTTAGTTTAGTCCCTCTGTGACAAATAAGCTCAACATGAGGCCAAGTCAAGTTCACCCATGCATTTAAGTTCCGAGCCATGTTGGCAGCAACCTATATATATATCTACTACAAACAACTTTATAATCATTTAGTTAATGAATGGATGACGTGTGATTCAGCAAAACTAGCCGGAGCAAAACCTTCTGGTTCTTCGACAATTATATATATCATAAATCATCTGACATAATTAGTTACGCTTTGTTTAAATGTTGAAATGAAATAAAATAAAAAAATTTATAAATAATAATAAAAAAATAATTTATAAATAATAATGAAATATTTTTAATTAAAATATTTTATAAAATTTTAGAAATAAAGCGAGAAAATTTTAAATTAAAATATTATATAATTAAAATATTTTTAGAATATTATTCTTATAATATTCTTTTTATTGTGCTGTTTAAAAAAGTAAAATTAGAAAAAGTGTAATGGATTTAAAAAAGATGTAATGAGCATCTGATAATGATTAGATTAAAAAATTAAAAAGTTGAGAATTTAAAATTTAAAATGTTTGCATCTAAATGATATTTAGATATTAAGATATTAAAATAAGATTAATTAAAAACATGTCATCTAATTCCAAACTTGGCCTTAATTAGGCCTTAGTCAGTGCATGGTTCTAATGGTCATTTATGGCGGACCAGATGATCAGATGCAATACTGTCTATAACAAATTTCAGAAGAATCACGTTCAATCGTATGCATTAATCTGGTCGGTTTCTTTAGCATGCAGTACATGCACGAAGGAAGACAAATGGCACTAATAATGATTTGTTGACGATTCTAGGCACGCGCGAATTTTGTGATGTTTATGGAAAATGGTAAAAACGATGTTTCCAACTTTTCGGTATAAAAAATCTTTAGAAATTAAGTATTTTAGCATGTATGTTGTAAAATTTTCAACGGGTCAATATCCACCATTATTTAATTCCTAACTCCCAACTAACCATAATTACTTCGGTCAAATCCATTTATTTTCACCGTCAAGTCAACCTTCTCTCTCTCTCTCTCTCTCTCTCTCTCTCTCTCTCTCTCTCTCTCTCTCTCTCTCTCTCTCTCTCTCTCTCTCTCTCTCTCTCTCTCTCTCTACCTTAACTAAATGAAAAATATTCATTCTATACTTAAATAATAGGAGTTTTAAATATATTTTCTTATAATATTATTTTTCTTCTTTAATTTTATAATATATTATCAGCACGAAATTCTATTAATTTTTAAATTAGTGATCTCACTACAACAATTATTAGTTTTTACTACATTTTTTTTCCTCGATGGACATTTGTCGCAAATTCTCAACGGCCTGGCATTAGCTCATCCTCTCGCGTCGACTAAGATAATCATAGTCAATTGGGACCCTTTTGCGGTGGCACCTGGGCGTAGGAATAGAAATTGTCGAAAATAGCTCTGTTAGCTCCTATATAGACCATGATTGGTTCATTTTCCGCTAATAAATATATTTGCTATGATGCGATCTCGCGGAATAGGTTTTGGCCATTTTTAAACCAAAATTTACGCTTTTAGGGCTTTAGAAATTTTTATCTCTCTAAATTATAAAAAGTGTTGAAGAAGGTCCTACTCATTAAAACGTCAAACTAGTTCTAGAACTCTCTGGAAGTTTAGAAGATCTTCTAAACTTAATTTAATCTAGGTCTTTATGTCTACCGAAAATCAATGTATATGCATAACAAGAAAACTCTATTCTCCAGTCTTTAAAGAGTTTTTTTCCAGTTTCTAGAATCTATTCAAGATTAATACTGAAAAAATAAATAATTTGGAAGCCGAATGTTATATAAAAAAAGCATTAAAGATTCAACTACAATATTACAAGTGTTGGATGCATATATATTACAAGTGCCTATATATCTTAGAAGTTAGAACAAATAAAAATGGTGGGTCCTCGATCGTGCCAAGATTGAGTATACGTGTGTATTCCCCACAAATCATTCTTCAGTTTCATATATATAGGCAGCATGCAATACTATTAAATCATAGGCCGAATGGCTGGACACCAACTTTCGCATTTCAAAACTATTCAGCAAGTTACTGATGGCAAGAAGTATGGCCAGCTGTAGCACTCATGACACAGACTAAATAGCTAGCCATCATCACCATACCGCCATAGGAGATGTACTCATTGTACTTGCGGGGGATAAAAACTAGATAGGCGGGAATTAAGTTTTTGTAGAGCTCGAAAAGTAATATTGTTTGAAACAAGCAGAGTGTGCCCAAAAAACTTCAACTCACCCTAAACTGTTGAATACTCCTGCTCAGCAAAGGTCTTGCTCCTCCAGAGGATTTCCAATCAAGTAAACCAATCTGAGCTTTGCTTCAACTTGGTAGGCCTTAAGTTATGATTTTGCCTGTGTAGCACAACACATTTTTAGATAAGTTATGAGATGCAATGTCGAGTATGCTTGTTAAAACACAATCGATATACTGCTAGTCAAGTTGCAAACATTATTCTTTCGATAGGTTTGCAAATCCATGAAACTCTATACTGTTGTTACTTGCAAACACAACATCTAGTGCTAAGAATGAATATAATAGCAAAGTATAGCAGTTGAGTTTTAAGTTTTTTAGGGATTAAGCTTTATATCAGAACAATTCCTGCTTGTTATTAAAGTTGCAAGATATATATGAGTTGGACATTATACAACAGTTCAGCCTCACAACTAGCAGTTTTTTCATGGAGTACTTTCGTATAAAATTGTTGTTCAACTTCTATTATCCCTATGGTATTTCTAGTCAGATTTGTACATCTATTGGAAAAATTTTATATGTTCTAATTTTTATTAACTCCATTTGGGTTTTATTTTTTTTTTCTTTTGGGGGGGGGGGGGGGGGGGAGAGACTTCCATCTAATATGTTGAAGTTTGAAACTACAAAATGAGTATACTATTTTTGATTATCCATCTCATGGTGATATGTTAAGCAAGTGACCTTTAGTGCCAAGCATAGCAGGAAAGCTTTTATGTTTTTATGGTTTAAAGTTTAAACACCATATTTCCACAATGCCAACTGTACTACTTGTATAGTTTTTAAATGAGAAGTCGGGACCAATTATATATGTATACTAAGTGCTAAACTAAGTAAACATGCAAATGTATAACTAAGTATAATATTTAGTTTAAAAATTCATGTTTTAGGTTGCCCAGGACTCAATATACTAGCAAATTACTTACTCTGTTTTTTGTTATTTTCTAGGTACAAATCTCAAAGTGATTTTTTTTTTTTTTACAAATTATCTTAGATGGTTAAACAAGAATGCATTTTGTGATATATTTTTTAGTGCCATTGTGTATGTTGTGGCAGGTCAATATTCTAAATGATCAAGGGCAGAGGTGACTTAGAGAGCTATCCGAGCAAGACTTCAGTTTGATAAAGCCTAAAGGACTGCTGGCAAACATTGTAAATTAGCAAGTATAGATATTTGGTTTGAGATGTATTTTGGAGCTAAACTAAGTTATGGACAAAGTTGAAATTTTACTCTGTTAGAAAATGTTTATTTGCTCTCTGTGATATACACAAACTAATATATATATATATATATATCAGTTCTAAGCATATATATCCTGTGGTGCAAAACTAGAAACTTGTCTAATATTGTAGTAATCATGTATTAGTGTAATTTTTGAGGATCAGTATCCCTTGAGACTAGTGTCGAATACTGGGAGGACTATGATTTAAACCGAGCATGTTAGTGAAACTTAAGTGCTATATTTAATATGAAGTATAATAACTTGAGGGCTCAATATTATATAATAAATGACTACTGCAATTATGTATTATATAATATTGAGGATTTAGTATTTCCAATATGTTGAGACTTAAAAATTTTTGGATTCGAATTCGTTCTAGACAAATTTCATGGTTGGAAATTTTTACCAAATACAATGTAAAAAGGGAGATGCGAAACAAGAAGTTTTACGGCAAACATTATTGGTATAATAATCTAGTAACTGCAGGGAAAAATTTAGTACTTAAAGCGCTCAACAAAATTCTCCGGCTGCATTAGGGTATGCGGCAGTTCCCTGGCCAATTCCAGTGCTGCCCTATGCGACGAGCACGACCCTACAATAAGATAAATTGGGTGAGTTAGGAAAACGTACAACTGCGATTTGGGATAACGCCATTAATACAAGTTCTCCATAATTAAATACCATATCTTACCTTCGGCGATAATGTTTTTCCCGCAACTCACACTTACGGCGGTATGAATTTTGTCGGAGGTGAACCCGCAATAAAAACACTTACGGCTAGGGTTTTCGATAGAGATACGCACGCAGAAAATGAGTGGCCTCATTATCGATGCTGTGATTGACTTCAGAAATTTTGGCATACGGCAGTTCCCTTCATAGCTTTCTCGGCGTCAAAATCGCGGTATATGCATGATCAACTTTGGCTGCCAGATTGCGGGGAGAGATGGAATGTATGTCACCCTAAATTATAGGCGTTTAGTCTGCGAGCTAATAAATATAGCTAATGGGTTTTTACCGCGGTTAAATCCTTTTCTGTGATGAATCCACGGCCCAGCTAAAAATCACTAATGTTGAAGTGTCTTTTACTTAAAGTTCATCAAATCTAACTGTGGGTTCCGGAAGAGCTTATATTGTGTTACCTAATAGAACAAAAATTTGTATCAATGATGCTTAATTTTCTTCACAATTTAGAATAAATTTATTGAGTTTCAAATATATACGTCGTAATAATTATCATATTGAAACTATCAACGAATGCAATAAGGAGCATCTCCTCATTACTAAAATAATATCAGCCTAGAAGCTCATACTAGAAGCTTATATCATGCAAGAATGAGAACAAGTGAATTATATCTGGTAATGCACTAGAAGTGCATTGACCCCAAAGTATTTATGATATGAGCATGCTGGATCAATAGTGATGAGACGAATCATTAATAATTGATATGAGCATCCCTTAAAGAATCAATAGATTATTTTACCCAATGAATATCCATGCTCTACTTGTTCTCAAGGTATAATGATTATCAGACCATCTCCCTCAAAAGTCGTTGTTAAGTCTCCATCATTTTTACAAAGAATTCACGAGGATATATGTAGACTTATTCACCTATCAAGTGAATTATTTAGATACTTTATGATTTTGATTGATAAATCGAATCGATGGTCACATGTTTGTCTGCTTTCCACTAGAAATGTTTCATTTATTAGACTTCTTGCCAAATAATTAAGTTACGAGCACAATTCCCTAACTATCCAATTAAAATAATTCGATTGGATAATACAAGTAAATTTTTGTCTCAAGTTTTTTTATAACTATTGCATGTCAATAGGAATAGATGTTGAACATCCTATTGCTCATATACACACTCAAAATAATTTAACTGAATCTTTAATAAAAAGACTTTAACTAATCGCTAAACATTTACTTATGAAATCAAAACTACTTATTTTTGTATGGGAACATGTTATATTTCATGTAGCATCGATTCGAATTAAACTATTTGCATATCATAAATATTCTTCATTACATTTTGCATTTGGTCAACAAAAAAACATTTCTCATTTTCATATTTTTGGATGTGTTGTATATATTCCAATTGCACTTCCACAACGTATAAAGATGGGCCATTAATGTAGACTTGAGATATATGTTGGTTTTGATTTTTTATCTATTATTAGATACATTAAGTCTCTTACATGAGATATGTTTAAAGTACATTTTGAGAATTGTCACTTTAACAAATCCACTTTTTCATTACTGGGTAATAAAAAATCAATGCCTGAAACACGGCAAGAAATTACTTGGGATAATAAAACCCTGTCTCAATTTGATCATCCTACAAATAAATGTAAATTAGAAGCTCAGAAGATTATCTATTTGCAAAATATTGCAAATCAATTACCATATGTATTTACTGACACAAAATGTGTGGTAAAATCACATATTCTTGCTGTTAATACTCTAACAAAAATTATAATCCCTGAAGGACAAGTTGTCAAAATAGCAATAAATGAGTCTAAGATATGCCTGAAACATGAACGACCTATTGGTGCAAAAGACAAAATTACTCGAAAGAGAAAATACAAAATGAATTTGGTATTCCTAAAAAACCCATACCCACAATACAGACTACAAGTATAGTTGATGTTCCTGAAGAGATCAAATTTTTTATTTCAAAATCTCCTGAAAAAGGACCTCCTGAAAAAATGTATTTCATAAAATATTTTTTCCTGAAAAGGAACAGATATTTGAAAATAATGAGATCTCGATACATTTCATGAGTACTAGAGAAAATCTGGATAAAAACAAAACTGTTGTCGACAACATATTTTCATATAAAATGACTATTGACATTATCAAAAATAATGAAGAAAGTGAGCAAAAAATCATCGAAAAATGTCGACGTAGAAATTATTGGCCAAAATAGAAAGCAGTTATTGAAATTGAATTACACTCACTAGTAAAGCGAGAGGTATTTGGACATATTGTCCAAACACCAAAGGGTGGAATGCTTGTCAAATATAAGTGGGTATTTGTAAGAAAACATAATGAGAAAAATGAAATTGTGTGATACAAAACATGACTTCAAGATTTCCTGCAGAAATCCGGAATTGATTATGAGGAAATATATCAATGTTTTGAATGCCGTAACGGTGAGCGTACCGATCAAGATACTGGAACGAAATATTTCAGTACTGGTACCGTTTCGGAATAATTTATACATAAAAAAAATTATATATAAAAATATATATAAAGTATATTTCAAAATAATATTCAATTTATTAATAAATTATATATATAAATATATATGTAAATAATCTAATCTAAATTAGGATAAAAAAATAACAAGAAATAAAAAAAAAAATCCCGAAATTCTGTACAAGCCGGTTCAAATGGCCGGCATGGCCGATACTTGGATCGGTACGAAATAGATTCAATTTCTGTACAAGCTATTGTTCCGGTACAGCATGTACCAGTCAATATGGTACGAAATTCAAAACTATGAAACGTATTCTCTCGTTATGGATGCAATTACATTCAGATTTTTTATTAGTTTGATAGTTACAAAAGAATTAGATATGCAGTTAATGAATGTGGTTACTGCATATTTATATGGATCATTAGAATATGGCATATATATGAAAATCCTTGAATGATATAAAATGCCTGAACTATCTAATCCAAGTACATCTAGAAGTATGTACTCTATTAAGGTTCAAAGATATTTATATGAGTTAAAACAATCTGAACGAATGTGGTATAATCGACTCAGTGAATATCTATTAAAAGAAGGATTTGAGAATAATTCTATGTACCCATGTATTTTTATTAAAAGGTCAAAATCTGGATTTACTATTATTGTGATTTATGTTGATGATTTAAATATTATTGGAACTCCTGAAGAGATTACAAGAACCGTTATATATATTAAAAAATAAATTTGAAATGAAAGATTTTGGCAAAATAAAAATTTATCTCGGCCTGCAGTTTGAGCATTTATCAAATGAAATTTTTATTTATCAGTCAATGTATACAGAGAAAGTCCTAAAGTACTTTTATATGGACAAAACTCATCTCCTGAGTACTCTAATGATTATTCAATCACTTGATGTGCATAAAGATCCATTTCGTTCTTGTAAGACGATGAAGAAATCATTGGTCTTGAAGTACTATATCTCAATGTAATTGGAGATTTGATGTATCTTGCAAATTGTACTTGGCCTGATATTACATTTTCAGTTAATCTACTTGCAATATATAATATTGTACCAACTCGAAGGTATTAGAATGGTATTAAACATGTCCTTCATTACTTTCAACGTACAGTTGATATGAAATTATTTTATCAACATGAGTCAAGTCCACAATTGATTGGATACACAGATGCAGGTTATCTTTTAGATCCACATAGAGGTAGATCTCAAACTGAATATGTATTCACTTATGGAGATTCTGCCATATTATGGAGATTTGTCAAGTAAACACTATCTGCCACATCTTCAAATCACTCAGAAATCATTATAGTTCATAAAACAAGTTGAGAGTACGTTTGACTGAGATTAATGATTCAACATATTCAAGAAAAATGTGGTCTTTCCATGATCAATGATAACCCAACAATTTTATACGAAAATAATGCTGCTTATATCACTTAAATTAGATGATGATATATAAAAAGTGACAGAACCAAACATATTTCACCTAAATTCTTTTATACCCACGAACTTCAGGAGAAATGTGAAATTGATATCAAGCAGATACGATCAAGTGATAATCTGGCAGATTTATTCACGAAAGCATTACCAACAGCGATATTCAAGAAAATTGTGTAGAACATTAGTATGTGAAGACTTAAAGATTTGTCGTCATGCATTTTTCAGGGAGAGGAAATATCTTAAAGACTTGTGCTGATTGTACCATTTTTCCTTCACTATGATTTTGTCCCATTTAATTTTCCTTGGTAAGGTTTTAATGAAACAATCTTAAAGACCTAGTGACATACATAAATACTGTACTCTTTTCCTTCACCATTGGTTTTTCTTTCCATTGAATTTTTTCTTGGCAAGATTTTAACAAGACATGTTTTTTATGGATGGTTATCCAAGGTGTAAGACCCCAAGTTTTGCATATTTTTTTTATTGTTATTGTTGGTTGTTTTATGTTATTTTAATGAATTTTATTGATGGTTTACCTTACTTATTTTATTGCGAGTTATGTGTTTTATTTGCGATGAATGTTGGTTGGTTGTGAGATCTTTGATTTTAGTATTTTTTTTTTATTATTGGTTTCATCATTTGATTTGTTATTGATATTATTGTTATCGATATTATTTTTAGTTTAGTAGTTTTAATTTTATTATTGTTACAAGTTTTGTGAGATTCTTTAGTCATATTAGTTCTAGTTATTTTATTTAATCGCTAAAATTGGTCTTTCATTTAAACAGTTAGTATTATTATTTTATTGGTTTAAAATTAGTATTTGAAATATTAGTTTGCTAATAATAGTTTTATGTTATTTCTATATTTAAATATTGAGTTATGTTGTTTTCTTTTTTAATTTTAGTGTGATATAATTATTTTAATGGTTGGAGTTAAATCTCTTTATTTTATTATGCTAGTATATGATTTAATGTATTTGATTTTATATAGATGATTTTCGGGTGGGCTTGTTTATATCAGTTGTTGGTTGTGTTTTATTTCAGTTTTTAGCCCAAGCCCTTAGCTCGTTGGAGGCCCAGCCCATCAACCATGAGAATCATCCCCTTCACTTGTTTAAACGGCGTCGTTTAGCTCAAGGGATTAGTGTGTCCGGTTCCTTTCTTTCCCACGCGTGCCCCAATTATTTTTCTTCCTTTTCTTCTTCTTCCTTTTCTTCTTCTTCAAGCTCTAATTTCGCAGCTTTTCCCACACTCATTTCATACACGCGTGTATCATTAGAGCCCTAGTGTATTTCGGATTATTTCCCATCAATTTTCGCTGCCGATCCGTGCGGTACGTACCCAGAACATCGCTTGAAACCGTGAGCGTCCAGCTTGCTTTGTCTCTGTTTTTCATCTGGAAAAGCTAAAGTTTCTTATCCTTTTTTAGCGTGGTTGTCTTGGCTTGATGTTGGTGAGTTTTCACGTGACTTATCCCACCCAAAATCAGTGATCTATAGGCCGGTTTCATGCCTATAAAATACCCATCGACCCATGCCAAAAATCCATACCGAAACCCCTCTCAATGCCGTGTTTCAGCCCACATTTGAGTTAATTTCGAGTTCTCTTTTTCCCACAACTCAGGTTTGAGTTTTTCCCCTCTTCAAACCCTAATAATCCGAAGAAAAACTCTTCAAATTCTAATCATCCGAAAATCTCAAGTGAATCTTTAGTAGTGTTTTACTCTTTCCACTTAAGGATATCTTTCCATAAGTTTTTTATACGTTTTAATATTTAATTAATTATGTATTGCTCTTAATTTATTTATATTATTTTATTCTATTTATGTTCAAGTGTTTAGTTTAGTTAATTAATAATTTTATTTTAATTTAGGCATTTATGTTTAAGTATTTAAATTATCTTATTCATAATATTATTTGTTATTATTTGAGTCATTATATATGTGTTGTCTTGGATGCGTTTAAATGTTTTAATTATTTTTAGTAATAATATTTGTTTGTTTATGATATTTTAATTATGTTGGTGCATTGGGCGCGACTTTAGCTGTGAGTTCATTAGTGGAGGAGCATGATAGTTTTTCGACATTTTCGTTAGCTTCTGAAATTTTATCGAGCGTATTGTAAGTATTTTTTTTAAATGATCATTGAGATTTAAATATATTTTTGCATTAACAAATCCTTGTGTTTTGGTTGATTGTACCAGACTGAGTTTGAGGAATTTGAGAGTTAGTTGGATTGGAGAACGTAGTTATTATGTGATTGATTGATATTGGGATTTATTGGTTGTTGGTTATCTTTTTGTGCCTTGTTGTATACATTGCATAGTACACGCATGATCATGTTTGTAAAGGAAAATTGAATTTTTGTTTAATTGCATACATGTTCATGTGTATATTTGAAAACTGAATTTTCATGTGAGAAATGATTTTGGGTTTGTTTGAATAAATGGTTTTAACGGTTTGAAAGAGAGATATTGCAGGGATAGTAATAAGTAGGAATGGTGGTAGAGTCCTACCTGTTATTCTCGCCTACGGTGCACGTGATAAGGATGATGGTAAGAAAAGATGGTGGTAGAGTTCCGCCTGTGATTTCTGCCCACAGTGCTTTAATAGATTGAAAAAGAGGTAAAAAGAACTGTAGAGATGGTTGTAAGCAGGAATGATAGTAGAGTTTCGCCTATAGTACTTTTATAGATTGAAAGAAAGGTAAAATGAACTATAGGGATGATAAACAAGGATGGTTGTAGAATCCCGCCTGTGATTCTCACTTACGGTGCACGCGTTAGGAATGATGGTAAACAGAAATAGTGATAGAGTTCCGCCTGCGATTTCTGCCTATAGTGTTAAATGGATATGTGAGTCATTTTCTGGAAAAATGGTGCAGGTTTTCAATGGATTTATTTTGGGCCAAAATGATATTTTAGCATGCGCGAAAAACTATTTATTTTTGGAAAATGATGATTTTTGGATCTCATGCATATGACATAATGTTCATGCATTTTGCTATTGCATGAATGCATTTTAATTTCGTGGTTTGTTTGGATTATTACTTACTTGCGATATTATTTTCGGTACTGTAGATTTTGATCCAGATAACGATAAGACTGAGCTTGAGGAGGGAGTTTCGCTGATGGAGTGATTTGGTGTCGTTTGTTTATCTTGGAAAATATTTTTCCCACCTCTGAGACTATGTATTTGGATTATGATTTTGTTACTGGTTAATTGTAATATTTTTATTTTCATACGTTTGTATTTAAGCGAACTTGTATTTAAGCAAATTTTGGTACTTAGTGATTGATTTAATTTATCCATTGCTTTTTTTATTTTACACGTTACTTGTACACACTCTTAGCACTTGTAGTTAGGATGCGTGACTCGTGTTGTCATTATCTGACGTCTCTTTTTTGTGTTTTCGTAAGTGAGAGTTATGGGCATCACAGGGAGAGTGTTGTAAAATTTTCAACAGGTGAATAACCACCACCCTTAAACCCCCAACCCCCAACCAACCATATAACTTCAGCCAAATCAATTTATTTTCACCCTCCAGCTCTATATGAACCTTAAGTAGATGCAAAATATTCGTTCTGTAATAAGAGTTCTGTACTTGACTAATAAGAGTTTTGAATATATTCTCTTATAATATTATTTTTCTTCTTTAGTTTTATAATAATGTAAAAATTTTCATGTCTCCATTAATCATTCTTATTTTAGTTAATTAAAAACCACATCATTTTCATTCTTAAAATATGTTAATTAAATAGGATATAAAAAGTACATCAAATGCAGGCCGATTAATGTTTATGCAATATGGATACATATTGGCGGCCAGCTAAGATCAACGTCAAAGAAATTAGAAAATTGATTCATCGGATCAATTGATTGTCACTAAATTTAGGAATAACAATGGAGGGTTGATTAAAAGGTTCACTTCATCTATATAGTCCCCTTCATCGATTGATAAGTTCGTCACTATTTGTAGAGCAGCTATATTATATCTATTGAGATCTCAGATTATACAGAGATAATTTGGATATTGAGTTAAAATGATATAAGTTAAGATCAAAGTTAAAAATTAAATAAAATAATAATAAAATAATATTTTTAAATATTATTATTGTTTTGAAAGAATTTGAGAAAATTTGATTATTTAATATTGTATTTCGTGTAAAAATTTAGAAAAATTACAATGATTATATCAAATGAAATATAATATTTTTTGAATCCAAAACTCTGATAGAAATTAGTTTTCTCTCTACTGCGTAGCATTATTTGAAAACTTTTGCACTACACAGTATTTTATATCCTAATTTGACTTATAGTATTCAAATTTTAAAATTTATATTCTAAATTAAATTATGTCATATAGATAGTTTGTAAAATAAAAGATTTTCATTACAAATAAAAAAGTATTTGTGACACTTTAATTATAATTAGAAAGATTATTTATAATAAGAACTGATTTTTATAATATATTTTTATCAGAAATAATCTTTTTAATTATAATTAAAATATCATAAATACTTTTTTTTTTTTTGTAACGTTCGTTACATGACTTTGTAAATACAGAAAAACTTACTATAAATATATTTCTTCGAGTATCTTTTATTAATATATGTTGAGAATTATAAATTTAGAAAAAATAACCAAAAAAAAAAAAATACAGTTAACATGTAAAAATAAAAAATACTAACTTTTTGGAACATGTCAAATTGCAATCCAAAATACTGGTTTGTAGAGATCAGATAAAAAATCGTTGTACATTAAATAAAAAACTCTGTTTTACTCTTCCGTTTGGTTTTAACTCGTCAGTCACGTGCAGTACGTTTTTAATAAGTTTTGTTTAAGTACGAAAAAACATTTCTCTTCTCGAAAACTAATTATTGGTGATTAATTATTTTTAAAATGGTTTATTTTTTATTAAATGAATTTATTTTCATAGAGTTCTTCTAAACAATTTTCCAATCTTTATATATTATTATTTTTTAATATTTTTATTTTGAATATATTTTTTAAAACTAATTCAATTTTTTATTCATTATTTATATATCAAATATTTGATAAAAAAATAAAAACAAGTGTGATATGAAAAAGTTATGTGAATAGTAGGAGGTTGTCTAGATTTTTTTATTTTTATAATAAATAATCATTTTCGTAATAAATAATTCATTAAGAATATTCTTTTTTATTTATAGTATTATGATTTATTTAAAAATTTAAAAAAGTTAAAATGATTATATAATAATTAGATAAAAAGTTGAAAATTTGAGAATTTAAAATTAAAAATATTTGTATAATTTAAATATATTATTTAAAATTAAGATGAGAAGAGATGATTGAAAATGAGATCTCAATCAACTGATCCAAACGTGACTTTAGGCCTTTGTCAGTGGTTCTAATGACCATTTATGGCGGACTGTTTTGTAACAAATTTCCGAAATGTTTGGTATATGTTCCCTCACAAAATTAAGAATCACGTTGTTCGTATGCATTTAATGAATCTGGTCCCATTTTTTAGCGTGCAGTCCACGAAGGATGACAAATGGCACTGGTCATGATGCGTTGACGCGACTATTCTAGATACGAATTTCTGTGATATTTATAGAAAATGATCATAAAAATGCAAGTTTCGGCCAGTACGTAGGGTCAATTACTTTGAAATTAAGTATTTTAGTATGTAAAACAACCTTTGGAATTGTCTTTCCCACTGTAGCCCAATAGTCTTGGTAAAATCCTACTCCAAAGTAATCTGGTTCGGATGACTTGTATGGTGACATGGTTTAAGGCTAACTGAACTTCCTCTTCTGTAAAAGTTGTATCTAAGATCACCCTCATCTCCTGAGTAACCTTTTTAGTGGCCCCATCAATATACTGTGAAATACTAGCATAAGAAAAATTAGTAGACTGAATAATATTGAAAAAGTGGTAAAAAAAGCCTGTTGGTATTTCCTCATGTTGCTGTAAAACTGCACCATCAACACCCAAAACCTGTTTTATGGTATACTTTGTTTTTTCACTGGTTTACACATGCATGATAGTACTTATATTTCTGTCCCCACCAACTAACCAGTGACTTTTAGCCCTCTATTTCCATCTACTGTCCTCTTGATCCAGTAAAAAGCTCAGGTCAGCTTGCACTATTTTAAATTCAGCCATATTTTGAGGGCCCTCATTGTCTTGTAATTCCTGTAATTCCTGTAATTGCTTATACTTCTCTTTGATGCCCTTTGTCCTTTCCCTATTCAAAATCCTGCTCCAACTTTGAAGCCTACTTCTGCTTTTTTCCAACAAACATTGAGTATGTTCTATCCATGAATTTAAGGTCAAACAATTCTGCCATATGGATGCTATGACATCACTACACCCTTGTTCCCTGTTCCAGTTTGCTTCATATTTAGAGTGATGCCTATAGGTTGACATTCTACTACCTCTACTCAAATAAACCAAAAGGATAGGCCTATGATCAGAGCACAATGCTGTAAGAGTACTAACAAAATGCTCATGATACATAGACCTCCATAAAAAAAAAATAGCCACCCCTCTATCAAGCGTCTTTTAGTAAAAGAAGTATCCTCATGACAATTACTCCTTGTAAGCTTATCCCCTTGCCACCCTAAATCCGACATGTTCCCATTTGTCAAAAATGATCTAAACATAGCCACGAGTTTCTCACTACGAGGCCTGTCCCCAATCTTCTCATCATTGGTTAAAACTTCATTAAAATCTCCTACTATGCACCACCATTTATCCACGGCTTAAAAGAGCTTAGCAAATCCCAAGTCCTAGTCATTAAACTTGCCTCTAGTTGACCATAGAAGTAGTTCAATAGCCATTTGTTTGAGAAAGTCTCATCATTAATCCATACATTAATATGTCTACAAGAATAATTTACTAATTCAAGGAGATCATTTTGTCTCCAGAGAAGAATCAAGCCCCTACTCCTCCCCATCGCCTCAACTACAATACACCATTCATATCTCAATCTTTTATCCATTGTTTGGGCCCAAAAAAAAAAAAAAATCAATTTTGTCTCCATCAAGAAGACCATATTAGGAACTTGATCTTTCACCAGTTGGCAAAATCTTTGAACTGTACGGGAGTTCCTAAACCCTTGACAGTTCTAGCTTAAGAGTGTCATGATTCTTGGTGGGGATGCAAAGTAGTTGCCACCAATTCATCTGTGAAAATCTCATTCGGTACATCAATCAAGACTAGGTACTTCTGAAATTTACTTGGTCGAACGATACTCACTAAATCCCCTTCAGAAGATCTCTTCTTTCCTAACGCTTTTGACCTTGGTGATGAAGAAATCTCACCTTTAACTTAGACTCGTCTCTTCTATTGCCCCCACCCAATGACTGTGCTCTTGAGATAGATATGAGAGATTTTTCTTCTTTAGAGTTCTTAGGTATTAAGCTGTCATTTGCATTCTTGTCATTGATTGATAGATTAACATAATGTCCTTTAGTCTCAGACCCAAGCCCAATCATCGATCTAGGCCCATTGACATCCTCTGTCCAACTAGTAAAAGCCCTTTTATGAATTCTTGTTCAAAATACCATTACTTGAGGAATTATGAGAAACCAACCTATCCTTCCACGCAACACGGTCCTGCCAGTTCGCATCCGTTACCAACTCCCTCATCCCGTTAATCACACCATGTATATTTGATCCTTCAATTTCGGGATTACATGATTGCTGCACCTAACGCACTGAACTTTCAAACTTCCGGTAGCATGCTTCATGGCCCCTCCTTCCCTAGTCGTCGAAAACTACCTTCTCCACCTTCCCTCACCACTAAAATTTGCAGTTGGGGGGGGGGGGGGAATATGATGACTTTCTTTTTGTAACATTAACTCGAAGCCACGATCCGAACTGGGGTGGTTACCCTCATTTTGTCTGCATACTACCCTATGCTGCCTTGCATCCTTCCTCATCATGAAGTATCCGTCAACAATCAAAGCACAGAGTTGGAAGTTTTTTGTATTGTTGGAAAGCCATATACTCTGACCCTCCCAATTGATGAAGCATCCCCGAGCGATAGCCTTCTATAATGGAATCTCAACTTTAACCGGTAGGCAATTGCCCCACCCTATGTCATCCTCATCAACAACCATATCAATATGTTACCAACAAAGCTAACGACCTTTCTTCCCTAATCCCTAGATATTTTTTTCCAACGGGAGATTGTGAATTTGTAACCAAAAAACTTTGTGCATAACCTTAATGTTTTTCAGCTGAAGGACCCTGTCATATGGGGCAAGAGCAACCAGCAATATACTATCAAAAAGCTAGGGTCTACCATCATAAACCTTATATTTGTCAATGTAATTAGCAAATGTGATGATGAAACATTTTTGTCCACCTCCCAAGACAAGGCACTTTTGCTAATCTTCCAAATGTTAAACATGATTTTAGGAATCATGACCCCAACCACAAAACGATCCAAACATAATTTAGCATTGAGACTTATTTCTCATTTCTCTTGAATTTCGTTCTCATATTTAGGGGCACTTCATGCATAACCTCTTCTTCTTGAGATTAGTAGAGTTGTCTCCATCTATCCCGCAAATCTTCCATCAGCGAAATCACATGGATAGTTTACTATCAAGTCCCACCCTATCGTAAATAATTTTACAATTAGTAGACTTGTCATACTTGTAATACTTAAATTTTAAAATTTATATTCTAAATCAAATTATGTCACATAGATAGTATATGATATAAAAGATTTCATTATAAAACTTCCAATTTTATGTACAAAATTTATTTCTTATGTTTTTTTAAATTTAAATTTTAAATTTTATAATTTTTGATATATCAATAACTACCCAATAAAGAAACAAATTTATTTCTTAAATCTTTTAAAAAATAAATACAAACTTTTTGGAACATGTAAAAAAATTACAATACTAAATAATACTAGATTGTAAAGCTTAGACACCTGAATCATCGTACTCTAAATACAAAACAAGCATCCTTAATTTCTCCGATCGATGGTATACTTCTGCCGCAATGTTTGACTAATTATAAATAAAGGATGAAAAATGATATCCACAATATATATTAATATAATTAAGTAATATTTTTTTATGTTAAGTGCTGTTAATTTTATAAATAATTTATAAAAATATTTTTGACTAAACATTATTATATAAAGTATTATATATTATAAAACTAAAAATGAAACTACTACTATTGCAAGAGAAAAATATAAAAGGAACTTTTAAGAACTTTCAAAAACTGAAACTTTTTTCGTTCTATATATTTTATTATGAATTTCATAACAACTGAAACCCATATTTATAGGTTTTGAAATTACTATGCAAGTTACTATACAAGATTTAAAAATAATAGCGATGAGGTCATTCACAAAATTATTAGAGGGACATGAGGCGGCGGCCGATGGATCAATAATTCATAACACTCCCCCTTGAATGACCACCTATAAAGAATTTGCATCGCTAAAACCTTGTCAAGGAAAAACCCAGTGGGATGAAAAACCAATGACGAAGGAAAAAGAGTACAGTATTCTTATGTATCTCTGAGTGCCTTAAGATTGCCTCAAGGAAAACCCAGTGAGACAAAACCTTAGCTAAAGAAAAAGAGTACAATCAGCATAAGTCTTTAGGACATTTACTCCCCCTGAAAAGTGCATGACGATAGATATTTAAGTTTTTGCATTCTAATATTCTGCGCAATCTTCTTGAATGTTGCAGTTGGTAATGCTTTCGTGAATAAATCTGTCAGATTATCACTTGATCGTATTTGTTTGACATCAATTTCACATTTCTCTTGGAGTTCGTGAGTATAAAAGAATTTATATGAAATATATTTGGTTCTGTCACCTTTGATATATCCTCATCTGATTTAAGTGATATAAGCAGTATTATCTTCATACAAAATTGTTAGGCTATCATTGATCATGAAAAACCACACGTTTTTTGGATATGTTGAGTTATTGATCTCAGCCAAATGCACTATCTACTTGCTTTATGAATTGCAATAATCTCTGAGTGATTTGAAGATTTGACAGATACATGCAGTTCCATATCCCCATCTGATATTGTCTTATTTGGCACTTCAGGATCTTATAGGTTTAAAATGTGTCGGAAAAGGTAGAGGGAATCCCACATATAAGGCGCTTGATAGACATATTAGAAATCTTAGACCTGCAGTAATACTTAAACTCCTCCTGAGAATATACATCAGTTTTTTAAGTAATAAACAAACATGATTTTAGCATATATAACAGGTTAATAATTCAAACATGATTTCCATCTAAATAATGCATTAGAGAGAACATGATAATATTTTCATTTAAAATTTTCTCCCCCTCATTCAGCGTTATTAGGGAGAACTTGTTTATATACGACGGAAATAGTATTGAAAACCATCCATGTATGATAAAAGCTGTAAAAGTTTGAGCTCTAATATTATCGGTTTGGCGAAAAATCAAATCCGTTTGACATTGTTGACAAATGAGATCTTGAAGAGATTTGAAGGTTTCGAGTTGTTATTTAAATATAACTAGTTTTACCATTGGTTTACTCCAACAAAAAGATCTCATATTCTTTATAGATTCAGTTGTTATTCATCCAGAACGATATTATGTCTGATAGAAATTCTAATGTCCCAGATTTGAACTATGAACCTTTTATACCTCAACCACTCATATTTTCTCCTGAAACTGTAAATACCATTATATGAGCAGACATATATCTTCGTAGGAAATCTGATCTTGAAATTGTTGCAGCATCAAGAACTCTCAGTGCTCAATATGCTGTCTTTCTTACAACCATGTCTCAGAGGCTACTGGCGAGAACGAGTGAAGTTGATCATCTTAAAAATCAAATATTTGAGTTGTATTAAACGCTTGCAACTAAAGATAGAAAAAATAAAAATTTAAGATAAGAAAACAAGGAGCTAAAGAAATTTGTAGACTGGTATTCTCGTGACCTGAAAACACGAGTAGAAGAGCTGGAACGAGAGAGAGCTCAAATATAAAGTCAACAACAGCAGCTAACGGTAGAAGTTCAGCGTTTACAAGAAAATAGAGATAGCCGTAACTAATCTCGCTGGCTTTTGAAATTATACATTCAGCATATCTTGTAGAGTGAGATTTGAAGAGATGTAGGTTTGTCTTGTTCTTATTTCCATTTCTATAAGAACCATCTTTAGTTTCATATAGTTCGCATCAAATATTCTTCTCATATCTATAATTCATCTATATTTACATTCTTATTTTATAAATTTTCAATGGCTCATCAATTTCCTTTAAATATTTCTCACGATCAATATATAAGGTATTATTCACCTCAGTTACAAGTTGAATCTGCATTTTCTACGGATGCCATGTTGCAGCAAGCAAATTATCTAGCTAATAAGTCAGATCGTGAAGCTGTTTATGAACTGGTGACTCTCGGCACCCGATACTCCTCCTCTATTGTCGGGTTTTCCAACCGATTACAATCTAAAAATCGTGAGATTGAGGAGCTTAACGAGAAGGTTTTCTTACTTCAAAGACTCTTTCAAGAGTCTGATAAAAAAATTACAGACTTAAAACAAGAGAATAATGATTTAAAATCCTTACTTGCCTCTTCATTTTGACTGCCTAATCCTTTAGATATAGATGACATGTTGCTTTATGAAAAGCAAATGAATTTGAGAGATGAGGCTAGAAGTCTCAAATAGTTGTAACTCATCTATCTATTGAATAATGAGATGTTTCCTTTTCAAATGCATTCCTTGAATTTATAGCAATCTTTGTGATCTTTTCATGAACGTAAACTACAATAATGGCAAATCCGAGTTTTGATAAAAATACATAGGCATATAGGATTCTTCTCAAATCTTTCTTTCAATAGATACTCATTGATTCAATTATACCACATGCGTCCGAATTGCTTTAACCCATATAAAATTTTTTGAAACTTTATAAAGTACATACTCCTAAATATACTTATATTAGATGCTTTAAGCATTGTATATCATGATCTAATGATTTTTATAAATATGCAATGACCACATTCATCAACCGTATATCTAACCCTATTGTAATAACCAAGCCAATTAAAAATCTGAGTGTGATTGCATTCATAACGAGGAAATATGTTTCCTTATAACTAATATCGAGTTTCTGCAGGAAACCTTATGCGACAAATCGTGCTTTGTATCACACAATTTTATTTTTCTCATTCCCCTTTCATATAAATACTTACTTATATCTGACAGATATTACACCCTTTGGTGTTTGGACAACAGGTCTAAATATATCTCGCTTCATTAGCAAGTCTAATTCAGTTTCAATAGCTGCTTTCCATTTTATCCAATAATTTTTACGTCAACATTATTCGACGGTTTTAACTCACTTTCTTCATTACTTCTGGTAATGTCAAGTGTCATCTTATATGAAAATATGTTGTCGACTACAATTTTATTTCTATCCATAATTTTTCCAGTATTCATGAAATGTATTAAGATCTTATTATTTCAGATACCAGTTCCTCTCCAGGGAAAAACATTTCATGTTATACTCTTCAAGAGGATTATATTTTATACATAAAGTACGATCTTTTCAGGAGAATCGTTTTTTTTCTCTTTTGCACCAATAGGTCTTCAACGCTTCAAGCGTATCTTAGACTCATCTATTGCTATTTTAACAACTCGTCCTTCAAGGATTTCAATTTTTGCTTAAGCATTAACAGCAGTAATATATGATTTTACAATATCTTTAGTGTCAGTAAATACTTCCTGTAACTGATTTGCAATACAAATAGATAATCCTTTGAACTTCTAGTTCACATTTATTTGTAAGAGGATCAAATTTAGACAGAGTTTTATTATCCAAAGTAATTTCTTGTTGTGTTTCAGGTACAGACTTTTTGTTATTTCAAAATATGATAAAACTTTTATAATAATGTATAAAAGCTTAGTATAAGTAAATCAAATGTTTGGCCGTACAACAGGTACGTGACCACTGTTCAGTCATATCACATCTATGACAAACATCTTTATCATTTTTAGTCACATCTATGAAGAATTATTCCTGAGGGTTTTTACCCTTCTCTGAGTTGGATCACTTATGGTGATACGGTATATTTTTATCATTTTTAGTGTTGTTGCTTTTGGGACCAACACTTCTATAGTTTTTCTACCGCGTCTATGCTCTTGATTCATTTGAAACTATGCACCTTTCACTTTTGAGAATAGTGTAAATTCAATGTCATTAATAGGACGTAATTGGTGATTTATTAACAAAAACTCATTATTTAGCTCAATCACTAGAAAATAAAAGTTTAGAATATTAGTTAAACTTTTGCTCTCGATATTTCTACCGCATGAGCACATTCGAGGTATGAAAAATAATATATGTATTCTTTTATATATTATCATCAGTGACTTTTTCACTGCATAATTTTAATATTGAGCTGATTTTAAAGAGTGCAGAATATTCAATACCACTCTTAAAATCTTGCAACTTCAGGTATAATAAGTCATAATGATCTTTTGAGAATATTACATCTTCTGGTGCTTATATCTCTCTCTTATTTCATTTCACACAATAAGATGATTTTTCACCATAAGATACACGCACGGTCCTGCAGGGACGTGATTTTCTTCTTTGATTGTATCTCCCAAGTTCATCATCATATTCAAATGGATCTCATCAAGAATTCTGAATAATTAACTTTTTCTAAAAATGTCAATAGTTATAAATCTCAATATTTGACATTATATATATATATATCACAAAAATAAATCTGTGGATTTAAGAAATATATTCACATAATTATGAAAATAAAAGTAGAATTTTATCAAGTAATATTCAGCAATATTACTTTTAAAATTTATTTCGAGGATTGCAAATAATATATTGAAAAACTTATTTGAAACAAAAAACTAATGGCTTTAGTATCGGTAGAACCTCATGCCGATAATGTGTTATAAAACTAAAAATGAAACTACTACTATTGTAAGAGAGATATATAAAAGGAACTTTTAAGAACTTTCGAGAACTGAAACTTTTTTCGTTTTATATATTTTCTAATGAATTTTATAATAACGAAACTAATATTTATAAGTCTTGAAATTATTATGTAAGTTACTATGCAAGATTTAAAAATAATAATAGTGGAGTTATTCACAAAATTATTGATAGGATATGAGGCTGCGGCCAATAGATCAATAATTCATAACATTATAAAATATATTATATATTTTTTATTTTTTATAAATGATTAGGATCTTTATTTGAAACGTGCATGCATGCGTGCCGAGTATACAAAAGTTTCAGATTTGTTCGCAATCCAGTTTGGTTTTCAAATTTAATTTAATTCATCTAATTTTATTATTAGAATTTTATTAAATTTTTATATATTCTTTAAAATTTCCTAAATGCAAAATATAATTTGATAACATCTCAATTTTTTCAATTTTCAAAATATTTATAATATTTTAATAATATTTTGTCCAACTCATTTTAACTCAATTTAATTTATGTCAACATTCATACTTTTGAAGGTGAACCCTCTTACCTACCGGGATATTAAATTAAACACGTGATGATTAACAACAGTAATATAAAACACTTTTACCGGAAGTTCATTGAACAATTGCATATATATATATATATATATATATATATTGAACACATGTATGACACATGTATGACTCATATATGATGGTATTAAACACGTTTTTCTTTTCCGAACGTCGATTCATGTACCTCGTATTTTCAGAGACGATTATATGACAAATAATAAATAATATTAAATATAGTCATGAATTATTATGCAAACGCTACACATTATTTAAAAAAAATAAAAATTATTATTTTTATGTAAATTTCATTTTTTTTTCTCTCTTTTTTAAACAGATTCATGTCAGTTATAGATTCTAAAACTATAAATATCATTTCTCATAATTTTAAATCCCACGTTAAATAATTCTTATATATGCAGTAGCTAGTTAGCTGGCTAGCTAGATTACTAGATGTTATTAAATCATAAAAAACATGTCCCAGGTGGAGAATCGATGAGTGCATTAATTTGAAGATGGTCATCCAATTATAAGGCTATAAATACGGGTTTGTCAATTGATTCAAAACAGAAACTCAAGCTTTCTTCCATCTTCCTTGTAACAACAATTAAATAACAAGGCACCCTTTTCGCTTAATCTTATAGTTACTACCAAACCACTTTGAGCAATTCCCCATTAATTTCATCCTTTCCATGGAAAGCACAAAGTCGGTTCATCCTCAGCAGCCAACATCCAAGAACTTGATCACAATTCTAAGCATTGATGGGGGTGGTATCAGGGGGATCATCCCTGCTACCATTCTTGCTTTCCTTGAATCCCAACTTCAGGTATATATATGATTACTTTTTGTCTACAAGAAAGCTTAAAGGTTTTAATTCACAAAAAAGTATATACAATATTTTGAAGTTTTATATGATAACAATATTGGCGCAGGAGTTGGATGGAAAGGAAGCTAGACTTGCAGACTACTTTGACGTGATTGCAGGAACAAGCACAGGGGGTCTTGTTACTGCCATGTTAACTGCTCCAAATGAACATAATCGTCCTCTTTTTGATGCTAAGGATATCAAACCCTTCTATCTTCAACACGGCCCTCGGATTTTCCCACAGGAGAGGTTCTACTCTTCATACTTTAAATCCAAAACACTGCTTTTTCACATTCTCGATACTTTAATATTAACTGGTTGAGCATAATTTTTATGGTTTTTTTTTTTTTAATTACAGCGGCATATATGGAGAAATCAAAAAAACATTCAGATCCCTAGTAGGACCCAAATATGACGGGAAATACCTTCACCGGATTCTAAGAGAGAAATTAGGGGGAACTAAGCTGGATAGCACATTGACCAACGTTGTTATACCAACTTTTGATATCAAGTATCTACAACCAACCATTTTCTCAACCTATGAGGTCTCATCTCTCTCTCTCTCTCTCTCTCTCTCTCTCTCTCTCTCTCTCTCTCTCTCTAGAAAATCGTTGTTTGTTAAACTCGAGAGCATTGTTTTTACATATTCTTACTAATTTGTGAAGGCGAAAAAGAACTCCTGTTTGAATGCTCGACTGTCAGACATATGCATAGGCACTTCGGCTGCTCCAACCTACCTCCCTGCCCATGACTTCAAGCACCAAAATGATGTAGGAACTGTTAGTGAATTCAATCTTATAGATGGTGGTGTTGTCGCAAACAATCCGGTACCTAAATTTGATCTATTTTAGAGTGTTTCCAAGAGTTTCAACATCAAAGATCCAAAATATTAATCAAGCTGATGTTTATCTCATGTTTCCCATGGTCCAGGCTCTAGTGGCCATAAACCAAGTGACTAAACAGATCTACCATGCAAATCCTGATTTCTTCCCAATCAAATCCACGGATTATGGCCGGCTTCTAGTCATCTCAATAGGCACAGGCTCAGGAAAGATAGAAAAAAGATACAATGCAACAATGGCAGCCAAATGGGGAATTCTAAACTGGTTAATTCATGCTGGTTCAGTACCATTGGTGGATGTGTTTACTCAATCAAGTGCAGATATGGTTGATTTGAACCTTGCTGTGGTGTTCCAAGCTCTTCATTCCGAAGAGAATTACCTTAGAATTCAAGTATGAAATTCTTCTTTAGGTTTTTAATTCATCCAATGATCGATTGAGTTTTAAAATTTGCAAGTTGATAATAATTGTTATGAAATGCTGTGGTTAGGATGACACCTTGACTGGGACAGCCGCTTCAGTTGATGACTCTACAAAAGAGAACTTGAACAAACTTGTAGAGATAGGGGAGAAGTTATTGAAGAAACCAGTATCAAGGGTGAATTTAAAGACGGGATTATCAGAACCAGTTAAAAACTTTGGCACAAATGAGGAGGCTTTGAGAAAGTATGGAATAGTACATTCTTGCATGTGCATTGTAGCATATTTTTAATCATATTTTGCCATCAAACTAAGTGTGCATCGCAAAACTGTTTTGCAGATTAGCAAAAAAACTTTCAGAAGAAAGAAAGTGGAGAGAGGGAAAATCTAAACACGCGGAAAAGTTGAAGAATTGATGCAGATTACTCATAATTAACTCGTCTCTAGCTAAAGTACTAGAGCTTATATTAATCGCATCCATTTCTACATGATGTAGTAGTCAAATATTGATTTGTTAGTTTGCAGTTCAAATTATTTTTTTCGTCCCTCAAATAATTTAGTGTAATGTGTCCCATGAAAGGAAAGGAATTTAATTGTTCAATGATTGTTAATTTTGGAGTTACAATGAACAGAAGTTGTCACGATCAATTTGAAAGTTAATTTGATGTAAAAGTAACAATATATGATCGTATAAGTGATTGAAAATGATGAATTGAATTGACCTTTTACAATCTAATTCGCTACATAATATTAAAAAAATTGTGAGAATCGCTTGACAAATTTATACGCGTGGTAGAATTCCAAGAATTTAACTTAGTGACGATATTTTGGATTTAAGCCTAGAATTCTTAAATGACTTTGATCCTTTTCAAAAGGCCTCGATAATTTATTTTCACGCCAAAAATCTAACAAACTGGAAAATATGATCCAAAGTCATAGCTTAATTAATAGTTATTGATCGTGTGAGTCATACCTGATGTATGTGCGCTTTGCCAAGGGTAAATGAGGTCATGTGAGTCATACCTGATTGTATACATTAGTATATATGATCAAGTCTTGAACACCAATATAAAGAAGAAATTAATAAGCATGCCAAGCTTGAAAAGGCAAACTTTAGTGTGGAATTCACTATCCTAATGTAATTCGTATCCGAAATGTAAAGGACAGAGAGACACATAAATATAAAGTAGATTGTACAATTTTTATATATGCCCAAATACGTGTTAATAAGTATATAACTAAATAAAAAACAAGTGTGGCACTCTCGACTCCCACGTGTGATTTGGTGGACATCATAATTAATATCAGAATGATGACTACATGGATCATACACCCCATCGCCAATTGCTAGTGTGTGCAATATGTAATATGTGTGCAACAAAAGTAATGCACTAAAAAGATATAAGGCAGTCAAACATTATGACCCAAAAAGATAATAATTCTTCCAGACATTATATAGTCATGCGAAAAAATAAATAAAAAGATAGCAATAAATCTCATGAAAAATATGAAAAAAAATAAAGCTTTAGTCATCACTCCTCTAGGAGCAGGCTCCTCTAGCTCATATTTGTGAGATTTTGCAATCTCAGCAAGTAATAAACAAACAACAATCAAAAGTTTAAAACACGCATTTATACAATCAACACAATATAACAATCATTCCAACAAATAATACATCGAACATTTTCAACCATTTTTTTCAAAAGAACACATGATTACATTCAAAGAATAATGTGGTAGTTGTAGTACAACTTTAGAGTGTCGATTTCATAGGAAGACATAAATGAAGTAAAGAAAGAACAAAAATAAAAAAAAAACTAGAAAAAAATATTTGATGACCAATTAAAGAACAAAAACTAATTTTTAATGCAGTTTAAAATGAAACTAAATAATTAACAGAAAGATTACTTAAATTTACTCACAATAAAGTATTGGAAATTTCTTTCACAATTCAAGTATTTTTATTTATTCTTAATTCATTAAATTACACAATTGGGAACTCAATTCCAACATTCCTAATCAAAAAAAAAAAAAAAAAAAAATCTATAAACCAAATTAAATCAAATAATTATTTGATAAATCATTCACCACTTTAAAATTATATAAATTATTATCCTTATTGATAGAATCCAATGACAACAATATATTTGGTGAATGTTAATGTAGCAAAGAATTAAATCAATATAAATAATAAATTGGTCCAAATACAATCAAAGGTCTAAACCATTTTATAGAAAAAAATGATTGGATTTATAAAAGAAATAAATTATGTGATTATTCAGAAGTGAAAATACCAACAATAATTAGGGAATGATAAAACAAAAAAGTTTGAATAAATAACGACCAAAACACTAAACCCAAAAACAAATTAACAATACCATCAAGAAAAATTTAGTGTGTTTATTCCTAGCCTTACTTAAAAATTTAGTTGTCCATACACATGATAGACAATATAAAATTCTCAAGAAAAATAAACACGCAGCTGGCCAACAAGAATTTTCTTTGGAGAGCTTGTAGAAACATACTCTCTACGAAGCTTAATCTACGAAAAAGGAAAAATTTGGACGAACCTTACTGCCTCATATGTCTTAAGGAGCGAAAAATTTGCATTCATATCCTCTGGGAATTTGTTGCTGCCAATGATGTATTAAGCCAATGCTCAAGAAATATTCAAAAAAGCAGATGCAGATACAAGAATGTAAAGGATTTAATGCAAGATACGTTCAATATAAAATGAAAGGGCTGTCTTTAGTTCTATGGAATATTTGGATAAAAAGAAATGAATAAGTGTTCAAGAACAAAGTCATTGACTCTAAAACAATTATACACAAAGCCGGACAAACAGTTTTGGATTTAAAAGCTAGTCACCCAACAAATGAAGAAATTTGTATAGAAGAGATTTGAAGAACAATAAACTGGGTACCTCCACCTCAAGGATTTTGTAAAATTAACTGGGATATAGCAGAAGAAAAAACACATTGTACGACTGGAATAAGTGTTGCAATAAGAGATGTATCAAGTAATTTTTTGGCAACCTTGAGGAAAAAACAAGTTTTAATGCCAAATTCTCCACCATTAGAAGCATTAGGAGCTTAAACGGCAACTGCATTTGGTGTTGAGTTGGATTTGAAGAGGATAACACTCCAGGAAACAAGCTTAAGCACTGATGCAAGCTATCCATCATTAGATTGTTCTTTTGGTTTTATAAGGGCTGGAGATAAGCAAGAAGCCAATGTAGTAATTCTTGAGAATGATTTTTGAAGCAATACCATAAGCAAATACATGAGACTCTTTGACTTTCAAATTTCGAAGAAGATTGAAACTGACTCCACTTTCATTGACTAGTAAGTGATAGCTGTCAGGTTCGCAGAATGACCAATGAAACCAACTGACTAAGACCCAACTGAACTTCCTCTACCACCTTGCTCTTGGATTTGAAAGCGCGCGTGCTCTCTCCTAATGATAGAGTCTAGCTTAGTTGGGAGTGATTTCGCATTAGTTTGGTCCAATTTTCGTTGGATGGCTCGAGTATAGCCTAGATTTCAAAATAGTTGTTGATGATCTCAATCAAAACAATCACAAAGATAGTTATTAGAGGATGGTCATATCTGATACACAACAAAGGATAAGAGGTTTGTAAAGTTGTCCATGTGCTCTGAGAAGGCAACTGATCCATAGCTCATGGACTAGGTAAAGATGCAATAGGTGTCTCTAGCTGTATTATTGAATCCAAGGAAATTCTAATGTTGCCTCAATACATGTAATTTGATCTTTAAAAAAAAAAAGGTACATGTAATTTGAGTTCTTTTCAATGAAGGAAGTAATTTTCAAAAAAAAAAAAGGTCTAAGGAATATATTTATAAGGTCCTGCTTGGTGATCTGCGAAGTCTCACGTGATGGATTTTACCTGCATGGGTTCGAGACTCGACAACAATCACAACTCAAAACTCATTTGCACTCTCCTAGGTCTCGAGACTTGGCAACAGCCACCTATCAGGATTCAAATAGCCTACATGCCCACTTGGCAACCTACACAACCCATCTCAACATGCATGGACTCACTCATCATGAAGGGCCGTTTGGAACTCAACGGGAAGCGCCCAACCACTTGGGACTCCTTCCTAGTTTCCATGCACCGACTCGGGACTCCTTCCTAGTCACCATATGCTCAAGAGTTTTGAGTTGGTGTAGCTACTCCTTCCTAGTCGCCATACACCGACTCAGGACTCCCTTCTAGTTGCCATACACTCGGGACTCTTTCCCAATCACCTTGCACAGACTCGGGACTCCCTCCTAGTTGCAATACACTGCTCGAGACTCACTCTCAAGCCAAGAACCACATCTTGGAGTACGCCTATGCCAACATGGGCTCAGAACTCGGCAATGGAACCTACACCGACCATATCAGGACTTGGACTAGCAGCATCCTAGGAGCTCAGAATTAGGAGCTCAAAACCAAAGTTTGGCACATAGGCTCAAACTAGGAACCATGCATAACCAGGACTTGGACCAGTGTGTGATTTCAATTTTTACTAAAGAGATTATTTCCTGTAGCATGGAACGTCGGCCGCATTGCCCTTCGCTCCAACGAAGCAACAAGGCATGGTCAAGCGTCTCCATTAGCAAAGTCAGGTCATTTGAGTTGATGCAAGGTAAAGCTAAGTCCCTCGACTTACTAACCCCCTGTCCAACAAAGCCGAGTCCCTCAACTCGCTGCAGGATCAAGGCCAGACACTAGTCCTAAGCCCTTAGTAAACCCTTGTTGTGTCAACTTCCATGGGGTCAAAGCTGGGCACTAGCCCCGAGCACTCTATAAACCCTCATGATGCTACTTATGTAGGGTCAAGATTGGGTACCAATCTCAAGCCCTCAATAAACCTTCGTGCCACTGCTTTCTTGGGGTCAAGGTCGGGAACGAGTCTTGAGTACTTAGTAAACCCTCACGATACTACTTTCGTGGGGTTAAGGTCGGGCACAGTCCCGAGCACTCAAAAAATCCTCACGATTCCATGTTCCACAGAGTCTAAGACGAGCAGCAGTTCCAGGCACTCTATAAACCCACGCAATGCCAAGTTAGGTCCCTTAACAAGACCTCTGATTGGTTTGCATGGGTTATTTCGTACAAACTTCGACACCAAAAATCGAAAACAAAAACACCAAATAAGCATACACTTTTCAAGTAACAGCGGGCATGTGAATAGATAAATAACACTCTCGCCATGCTAGAGCTTTGTGCTCTCACCGTACACGGTTGAGCCCCTCTCCTGCCACGCTGGAACTCCATACGATCAAGCCCACCTCCTGCCACACTGGAGTTCACACTCTCACAATAAGTGGTTGAGCCCATCTCCCATTACGCTCGAGGTCCACTCTCTCATTATATGCAGCCAAGCCCATCTCCAGTTACGTTTGAGCTCTGCGCTCTCACCATAGGCAGACGAGCTTGACTCTGGCTATGCTCGAGCTCCGCCGTCTCATCATACGCAGTCAAGTCATTTTCCCGCTACACTCGAGCTTTACACTCTCACCATATGCGGTTGAGCCATCTCTCGTTACGCTTGATCTCTGCGCTCTTACCATATGCAATCGAGCCCATCTCCTGCATTAGCTGAGCTCCACGCTAGTGCTCTACGCGATCGGAAGTAATTGAACATCAGTACATTACTACATTTTCTTGGTAAATACTTTTGCATGCTTATTTTAAAGAATCACGAGATCTTGTGAGGGGGGAAAACCTAAGGCCCAAGCCCAAAACCTTCAAAACACTAAAAGATAAGAAAATAGAGGACAAAGAAATGTGGGGTTGTCAGAAGGTGCATGGGTGCAAGCGAGAAAGTTAGAAAATAGGGGGTTAGGGGGAGAATTAGATGGCACACAAAATAGTCTTGTCTCATCGCTGCAGACCAGCATGCACACCAGAATGTATAAAAGGCTAGATGACCAAATGTTCGCTGCAGCGCACCAGAATGGGTTAGGAGTGATTCTTTCTCTCTTTTGGTCTGTTAAGCAATTTATAGCATGTGAGCAATACTCTTTGAATATTACGATAAGATAAGATAAAATGAGATAAAATGAGACGAGATAAATTAATTAATATCTCGCATCTCGACTTTCAAACGGGCTGGTCTTAGGCCTTAGTCGGTGGTTCTAATGATGATTTATGACGGACCAGATCATGAGATGCTGAACTGTTCGTAACAAATTTCGGAAAGGTTTGGTATATATGTCCTCGCGAAATTAAGAAGAATCATGTTGTTCGTATGCATCAATGAATCTGGTCTGTTTTTTTAGCATGCAGTACACGAAGGATGACCAATGGCACTGATCATGATGTGTTGACTATTCTGGATCATACGAATTTCGGTGATTTTTATAGAAAACGGTAAAAATGCAGGTTTCCAGTACATAGGGTCAATTACTTAGAAATTAAGTGGTACTTTAGTACGTAAAATTTTTCATGTCTTAATTAATCATTCTTATTTTGGTTAATTAAAAACGCATCAACTTTCATAATTAAAACATGTTAATTAAATAGGATAAATTACATCAAATGCAGGATTTTTTTATAGACATACAGGTCAGATTAGATCAACATCAGAGAACTTAAAATTAATTCATCTGATCAATCGATTTTCACTAAATTTGGAATTAACAATGGAGAGCTTATCAAAAGGATCCCTTCATGTATATTGTACCCTTTATCGATTGATCAGTCTATGTCACTACTTGTACTAGAGTAGCTATATTTAGCTATTGGGATTACAAAGAAGTCTGATAATGAGTTGACATTAAAATTAAAATTTAAGTAAAATATTATTATAATATTATTTTTTAATATTATTATTTTTTGGGAGAATTGAAAATTTTTGAATTATTTATTATTTTTTATGTAAGAATCTAGAAAATTTGAGATGATTGTATGAAATAAGATCAAATACTAGTTGTATTCAAACTTAGGATAGAAAGTTTTCTGACCTATGCTTAATCATACTATTTGAAAGCCTTTGCACCATACAATATTTATATGACCTAACTTGATTTTGTAATATTCAAATTTTAAAACTTATAATCTAAATTATAAAATCATATCACATGAATAATATATGATACAAAAGATTTCCTTAGTACAGGACTTACAATTTTATGTACAAAATTAAATTTTTTTTTTTTTCAAGTTTAAATTTTGAATTCTATAATTCTCAATATATTCATAACCGACATCACATAGAGCAATAAATTTATTGTAATTTTTTCTTAAATACAGATAACCCTTTGTTTGTAGAAAAAAAAAATAGAAAAAAAAAATTAAAATACTACTATTTGAATTCCGCTCCCAGTCTCACTCTCTCTTTTTTTTTTTTTCTTTTAGAAATATGCCAACAAATTGCAATCTTAATAGTATTCTCATTGGATTGACTAAAGTTCTGTTTATATTCGTAATTCATCTTAACTTATCTTTATTTTATCATTATATTTTTATAATTTTTTTAATACAAAATATAAATTCCTATATATCTTTTTCAAATCTCAATACATTTTTTTCAAATTTCAATACACATTTTTTAAATTTTAAAATAATAATAATATTAAAAAATAAACTAAACTCATCTCAACTCATCTCATCTCTGAATTCAAACGAGGCCTAAAATTTTTCTTTAAAAAAATACAAGTTTGTAGACATAACAAATTTTTTTTGTCATATTTAAATAAAAATAAAAAGAAGAAAGTAGAAGAAGAAAATAAAAATAATTTTTATCTTCAAAAATAAATAGTAACATTTTAAATTTGAATTAAATTTGTTCAAATTTAAAAGATTATTATTATTTTTAAAGATAAGAAATATTTTTATTTTCTTCTTTTATTTTTATTTTTTGCTCATTTTTAATTAAATATAATAAACAAATTTAATGTGTAAAAATTTTTATTTTAAAATTTTTATTTTAATTAATTCAATGAAAATACTTTAAAAGATTAATCCAATATTTTAAAACACTAGTCCATGACGTTTGCAAAAAGGATTTTTGAAAACAGTGCATGACGTTGTAGAGATCAAACAGTTGAATCATTGTACTCTAATATTACAACATGACATTTTGTCTTTTGCGACAACGAAAACCGTGGATGCATTCTCAATTTCTCCGTTACTACTTCTGCCGCAATGTTTGATAATTCATAGAGGATTAGGATCCTTTTTTGAAACGTGCATGCACGCATGTCACGTGTACAACGTCTCAGATTTCTTTGAAGCTGAAACTCCACTTACAGGGATATTGAATTAAACCGGAAGTTTATTTTGTTGCGCCATTTATGTATAGATAAACATGCATGACTATATATATATATATATATATGATGGTGTTAAACACGTGTTTCTGTTTTTCCTTTTTCCCATTGTTGCTCGTATTTCCAAAGATGATTGATTATAAGACAAATAACAAATATTTAATAATATTAAATACAAACATAAATTGTGAAAATGTCATGCACTGGTTTTTTTTAAACGAAGTTTATCATTAAAAAATTATTATTTTCATGTAGATCTTATATTTATTCATTATTTAAAAAAAAAAACACCTTATACTTTTCAATTCAACTTCTAAATAGCTACATATATCATTTCTTATAATTATAAATCCCACGTCAAATAATTCTTGTATATGCAGTAGTTAGTTAGATAGTTGCTCCAAACTAAAAAATAGTTAGCTAGTTGCTAGATGTTATTAATGAGTACATTAATTTGCAGATGGTCATCTAAACATAAAGCTATAAATACGGGTTTATCAATTGAGTCAAATGCCAAAACAGAAACTTCCTTTCTTCATCTTTCTTGTAACAACAATATTTAATTAACAAGGCAATCTTTTCTCTTCATCTTAATTTACTACCAAAGTACCTTTGAGTAATTCCCCATTAATTTCATCTTTTCAATGGAAAGCACAAAGTCGGTTCATGATCCTGATGAGCAGCCAACATCCAAGAACTTGATCACAATTCTAAGCATTGATGGGGGTGGTGGTATCAGGGGGATCATCCCTGCTACTATTCTTGCTTTCCTTGAATCCCAACTTCTGGTATATATATGATTACTTTTTGTCTACAAAAAAGTTTAAAGGTTTTAATTCACAAAAAAGTATATACAATATTATGAAGTTTGATATAATAACAATGTTAACTGCTCAGGGGGTTGGATGGAAAGGAAGCTAGACTTGCAGACTACTTTGACGTGATTGCAGGAACAAGCACAGGGGGTCTTGTTACTGCCATGTTAACTGCTCCAAATGAAAATAATCGTCCTCTTTTTGATGCTAAGGATATCAAACCCTTCTATCTTCAACACGGCCCTCGGATTTTCCCACAGGAGAGGTTCTACTCTCATTACTTTAAACCCAAAACTGTGCTTTTTCACATTCTCGATACTTTAATATTAACTGGTTTAATTACAGCAGCGTACATGGAGAAATCATGTAACGCTCTGATCTCGCAGGAGTCCGAGAGTTACTTCTTATCACATACACTCACATTCAACACCATAATTAAAAACTCCAATTTTCCAAATATCATATAGAGCTTGATCTTAAAATTCATTTCCTCAATATCATCAATACCAAAATGCAAAGACACTAGAATATAATAATATTTCTTCACTAAACCTTATCAATATTTATATAAATTTTCTATACTTAATCAACCATTTTAAGTCATTTCACCCAATGCTTCATAATCTGAACATTGGCTGAAATATCTAAACTCATCTGAAAAAAATATTCAGAGATAAGGAGTGAGTTTAATTACAATTCAGCAAGTGGAGGATATATATAAGAGTGCAAACATGAGATTTTTCAAAAAAAACTTCATATGCATTTGCCATAAACCTTTGAATTCCATATACAGATTTTTAAAATATATATCAATAAATTAGAGCGACTTTTCAATCCTTTTACATTTAGAAAATCACTGTTCATTATCAAAAACCCTTTGACACAAGTAACTGTACAATTTTATCTTATCATCATATTAGAACATGTACCATGTTTAATCCCCGTGGTAGAGTTGTCCTATCCCCGATGGCCAAACCAGACAGTATCATATTGTGAGACTTTTCCTTATTCATTCTCGGAGTTTCGAGTGTGCACACAGGAAAGAAACACATAAAGGACCATTTTGTTTCCAAAGTGATTGCACCCCTATCATATCATATTATGGTGGTATCAACCATATCACGTGAACCAGTATCATCATATCAGAAGCATTTTTCAAAGCAGACCAAATAGATAAGAATGCCAAAGGTTTTCATATCCATATCATTTCATGTCATGTCATGTCAAATCATGTACCAAATTTGTTCATATCATTTTTAAATAACCAACAATAACTCTAAATATTTCACATCACATAAATAAAATATAAATTTTCATACTCGCTCTTTTATACATTTCGGAAACATGTCAACATTGCTCATGTCTACATTATGCATGGCAGAAATATTTTTCTCTTTATCGCATAGATTTCATGAGTAATGCAAATAACTGACCGATGTTGTTTTTCCCAAGTTCTCATTTATAACAAAAACATGCCAAGTTTTCAAAAAGTCAACCTCAGTCTCAGAGTTGGTGTAAAGCCAAATATAGGAACCTCGCTTACCTGAACTTCTTAACTTTTCAGAATTTCTCCAAACTACGCTGAACAAATGATAATCGACACCCATAAAATAATCAAGTAATTCTGAAATTTCCAAATGATCACAAATCTCGTAAATAGAACCTGAGGCATAAAATCCAATACTTCTCTTAACATCTAAAACTCTTCAAAACCCTGAATATCAACTCTCTTCAAAATGTTTTGAATGTAAATTCTTCCAAAATTCTAAAATATTATAAATTCTCTAAAATTTCGATTTTCACTTAATAAACACTTAACTCAATTTTCAACTCAGATCTAAGTCTCTTTCTAAACCAAAATCAAAATTCAACCTATTAAAGATAATATAACCCCCGAGATCCAATCCAAAATAATTTAAAGACAAACCGGAAATAATTTGAAACCTAGAGTCTAAAATAAAATGTAACGTCAAACCAACCCAAAACATTTAATCTCAAAATAGCTTATCAAAACATATTTAAAATAAACAATAAGAAATACTCGCTAAACGAAAGTAACGATATTCTTCTGAATAGTGGAACAGGAAGAACAAAGCTGACGTAAAACACTAGTCAAGACTCAAAACAGCGTGCGGCCAAAGGTATCATGTTAAGGGCAACAAAATAATTTAACTTAAACTTAGATTAATAAATCTGTAAAGATTACTTAAACCTCCAGAGTTACACACGGAAGTCTAAAGAGACAGTGATAGTGGCAATGCTTACCGAGAGGGAAAGGCTGAGCGCAACGGCTGCCCTGGTGGCAGAAAATCTCGATGGCGCTAAAGGGCTTCCCTGAACAAGTTGGTGAGACGGAAAAGAGGAGAATTTAGTGAGGCCGGAAAGAAAAGTAACAGAGATAGAGGGGAAAAGATTCCGGCGATAAAGACTCACCGGTACGGCTTAGGTTTGTCGATGTTGGCTAGTCAGAAATTTCTGAGTAGGTTGGTGGTACTCCGACGTCTTATGGTAGTCGTGTGGTGCCTATATATGATGGGCACGAACGTGCTCTGTTTCGGTGGTCTTATGGCATGTAAGTTGGCGGTTGATACTGCATGGAGAAGACTGGTGGTGCTGTTGGACATCATTAGGTGGTGGAAGGTTGATCTTCGGCTTCTTCTGTTGTTGATGGTAGCGACATTGTAACCCCAACCGTGGCAAGGCAAGACTACGGTTTGGAGAGCAAGTGCTCTGTTTTTGGGTGGCAAAACAGGGGAGTTGCTAAAAGGCTTTGGGTGGTTTCCAACGTGTAAGGTGGATGTCCAAGGGGGAAGAGATTGCGTCGGTGCTCGTCCATAGGGGAGACGCGGCGGCTAATGAGCGTGCTTATGCTGCGACATGATGGCCGGAAATTGATGGCCGTGGCTTGAACGCACAGAGTGGGTTTTCTGGGTGAAGGAGCGATGCGAGTGGCTTTGCGGCAACTTGTGTTTCTTCGTAAAATACCTGAAGGAAAAGTCTTACGTGTGTATATATATAGGAGGTTGAAACCCTAGAGAACAAGAGAGTAAGAGAAGGGACGAACAAGCGGAAGACAAGGAAGCGATGAAGGCAATTCTTTGTTTAAAAAAAAAAAAGAAACTGATGTAAAATTAACCTATCAAATATAACTCAAAAAAGAAAAAAAAAAAAGGTTTGGTTTCTAGCAGATACATGCAAGGCAACTAGCAGTGAAACTAACGTGATTCCTCAAGATATGGGGAGATACAAATCATGCATGCAGGGGATACGGCAAACGTGAGGTGAAAAGGAAATAACCAAAAAAGCAAGGCCTCTTCAATGCTGAAAGGGCGAGGATAAAATCCACGGGAAGAAAATGTGTAAAACTTCAAGAGCGCACAATGGAGAGGAACAAAATAAATAAATAAATATATAAAATATATATAAAAAAAAAATCAGATTGGCACTGGAACAGGTGTTACAAATCAAAAAAACATTCAGATCCCTAATAGGACCCAAATATGACGGGAAATACCTTCACCGGATTCTAAGAGAGAAATTAGGGGGAACTAAGCTGGATAGCACATTGACTAACGTTGTGATGCCCCCAACTCCCACGTATAGAAACACGGGAATCGAAGTATCGGAATGCTGACAATATGAGTCACGCACTCTCAACGTCAAGTGCTTAGTGTGTGAATACGTGACATGTATAAATAAAAGTAGCGGATAATTGAAATCAATATCTAAGTACCAGAATTTTTAGAATTATTTTACAAACTATTTTAACACAAATTCTCCAACAGGAGATTTAATACAGTCCTCTAAAATACAAATTATATAAATACATATTTATAAAAAAGGAAAAAATAATTTTTTAAGATAACAAATTATAATATGAATACTTCAACAGTGGAGTTGCCTCCTCAAGCTCAACCTCCACAAAACTCTGCATCCAAAAATTTCGACGCCAAAAATGGCATCGCAGGTACGTACAACTAAAACAAATCACAAGATTTAAAATATATTCATGTAACAACAATACGCATGTACGTGACACCATATGCATGAAGCTTAAAATCATCTTCATCAAAATAAATAAAATAAATACACGCCAAAATCTCATTTGGCCTAGGATAAATTTCAATAAAAACATCCATCATTTTCTTAGAAAATGATACACTTACATCCTTTAAAAACCACAACCATTTTTCCAGAAAATGATCCACATAAAACCAATTAACACAATAAACGGGTATCGCAGGCGGGACTCTATCACCATCTCTGTTTACCCCCATATTCATGCTCGTCATACGGACGTTACATATCGCCGTCCCCGTCATGACATCTACACACTAATCATATTGGACGTTACGTATTACCGTTCCCAATATGACATCCATACATCACTAATCATAATGGGCGTTACGTATCGCCATCCCCATTATGACTCATACACACTCATTTCATAGCGAGTGTTACGTATTGCCATCTCCAGTATGAAATACACACACAATAACCATAACGGGCGTTACGTATCGCCGTCCCCATTATGTCATTCACATCCACTGATCATAACAGGCGTTACGTATCGCCGTCCCCGTTATGACTCAGTCAAAAATCATTAAAATCTATAAATCCAAAAATCACGACTCACATTAAAATCCAATTACCAAGTATACACAACAACCGTGCATTATGCAATGTATTCCACAAAACGCAAAATAACCAACAATTAATAAATTCCAATATCAACAAATAAATCCCAACTTCAAACAAATACAATATTTGTCGATGCAAAAATATATTTAAATCTTAAAGTTCATTTTGAAAATACTTACAGTGGGTAAAAACATGGATCCTTGAGCAAGCGCTAGTCCACAGCGCTCGTAGCGGTCACTTTGTACGTTGGGTTAGAGTGCTCGGTTTGACACCAAAATTTAAGAAAATACTCAATGAAGGGTGGGGAATCTCATGAAGGTGGTGGTGTGGCGGTGTAATCACTAGAAGGTGGCAGATCGAGCTCAAAATGGGTGGAAACCCATTTTCGAATTTGGGGTTGTATAGGGAAGGTGGGGCCGTGTGTGGGGAAACTGAGTTGGGGGGATCGTTGGCTGAGGTAGGGGAGTGTTTTGGTGGCGATGGTGAGGCCTACGGTGGTCGGACGGCGGCGCGGCGAAGAGCAACCTATTTAAGGACCCATTTCAGGTGAAGGAGCAAGTGGCGGAACTGGGTGGTTTTAGGTGGTGGGTTATGCTCGCCTGAGTGAAGGGAGGTTGCTGGTAGGTCACCGGCGTCATGGGTGGTCGGCGGTGGCCGGAACATGCATGAGAAGCTAAAATATCCATTTCGGATTTGTGGTCGTGGAGGGGCGGTGAGGTGGCCGGAGATGACATCTTCGATACCACTGGACTCGCGGGCTTGTGGGGAAGGTCATAGGTTGGGCCGTGTCGCCGGAGGGTGGCCGACGGCGGCGCTGGGTGGTGATGGGAGAAAAGGGTGGGAGAGAAACGGGAAGGGGCTCGCGCGGGTCTGGGGGGAAGCAGGGGAAGAAAAGGAAAGAAAAGAAAGAAAAAGAAAGAAAAGAAAAGAAAGAAAAAGAAAGAAAAGAAAAGAAGAAAAAGAAATGAAATTCCATTATAAAAGGAGCACAATAAATTAAATAAAAGCCAACTAATAGCTATAAATCAATATCAATAAAATAAAATATTTAAAACCCAGCAATAAAATAAATTAAACCCAAGCACAATTTAATTATAAAACGATAATTAATATAACGAAAACACATCAAATAAACTTACATAATAAAATAAAGGAAATTAAATTCTAATCATTAAAATAATTATCTCAAATTTAAATTAATAAGAAAAGCAGCATAACTCCATATTAACATAAAACAACGTAAAACTAATAATATTAACTAATTAATAGTTCAAATAATAATTTTAAACAATAAACACAACCAATAATATTATTAAAATAAATTAAAACAATCAACAACAAGAATAAAACATTACATAAAAATTCACGTTATTTGGAATCTCACAAACATTGTTATACCAACTTTTGATATGAAGTATCTACAACCAACCATTTTCTCAACCTATGAGGCCTCATCTCTCTCTCTCTCTCTCTCTCTTGAAAATAGTTGTTCGTTAAACTTGAGAGCATTGTTTTTACATATTCTTACTAATTTGTGAAGGCGAAAAAGAACTCCTGTTTGAATGCTCGACTGTCAGACATATGCATAGGCACTTCGGCTGCTCCAACCTACCTCCCTGACCATGACTTCAAGCACCAAAATGATGTAGGAACTGTTAGTGAATTCAATCTTATAGATGGTGGTGTTGTTGCAAACAATCCGGTACCTGAATTTTATCTTTTTTAGAGTGTTTTCCAAGAGTTTCAACATCAAAGACCCAAAATATTAATCAAGCTGATGTTTATCTCATGTTTCCCATCGTCCAGGCTCTAGTGGCCATAAACCAAGTGACTAAACAGATCTACCATGCAAATCCTGATTTCTTCCCAATCAAATCCACGGATTATGGCCGGTTTCTAGTCATCTCAATAGGCACAGGCTCAGGAAAGATAGAAAAAAGATACAATGCAACAATGGCAGCCAAATGGGGAATTCTAAACTGGTTAATTCATGGTGGGTCAGTACCATTGGTGGATGTGTTTACTCAATCAAGTGCAGATATGGTTGATTTGAACGCTGTGGTGTTCCAAGCTCTTCATTCCGAAGAGAATTACCTTAGAATTCAAGTATGAAATTCTTCTTTAGGTTTTTAATTCATCCAATGATCGATTGAGTTTTAAAATTTGCAAGTTGATAATAATTGTTATGAAATGCTGTGGTTAGGATGACACCTTGACTGGGACAGCCGCTTCAGTTGATGACTCTACAAAAGAGAACTTGAACAAACTTGTAGAGATAGGGGAGAAGTTATTGAAGAAACCAGTATCAAGGGTGAATTTAAAGACGGGATTATCAGAACCAGTTAAAAACTTTGGCACAAATGAGGAGGCTTCGAGAAAGTATGGAATAGTACCTTTCTTGCATGTGCATTTGTAGCATATTTTTAATCATATTTTGCCATCAAACTAAGTGTGCATCGCAAAACTGTTTTGCAGATTAGCAAAAAAACTTTCAGAAGAAAGAAAGTGGAGAGAGGGAAAATGATCTACACGTACGGAAAAGTTGCTTATATTGATGCAGCGTACTCATAATTAACGCGTCTCTAGCTAAAGTACTAGTGCTTATATTAATCGTATCCATTTCTACATGATGGAGTAGTCAAAGATTTGATTTGTTAGTTTGCAGTTCAAATTATTCTTCTCGTGCTTCAAATAATTTAGTGTAATGTGTCCCATGAAAGAAAAGGAATTTAATTGTTTAATGATTGTTAATTTTGGAGTTACAATGAACAGAAGTTGTCATGATTCAATTTGAAAGTTAATTTGATGTAAAAGAAACAATATATGATCGTATATGTGATTGAAAATGATGAATTGAAATGGTGCTTTACAATCTAATTCGCTACATATTATTAAAAAATTTGCAAGAACCGCTTGACAAATTTATACGCGTGCATTACAACAAAAAGTAGCTTTTGCGGCCAAATTTTTTTCCCGAGATACAAATCACGCAGGAAATACCCATTTTTACTTTTACTGACGATTTTCGGCTCTTCTATGTTTGGTGAGAAAAACATAGTCTTTTGGGATGATTTCAATTTAGCCGCATATTAAATTGTTGCAAAAAATACTTTATCTATGATACAAAGTCTTTTGTGCCTTATTTACAATAGAAACTCCAAAATCTTTTTAGCTGAAACCTGATACCCCCACTCTCCTCATCTCATGCCGACTGCAAAAATTCGAGACTCAGGTCCTAATCGTCAACTGCTGGCTGCCACGCCGTTGTCTCCTCACTTCCAAGGTGAGTCTCTCTCTCCACCATCCCTCTCTTCGTCATATATCTCTTTTCAGTTCAAAATTTTCATCTCTCTCTCTTACTCTCTCTCTAGATCTCTAATTGATCTCACTCAATTCGTTGAACTAGATCTTTGTCGTCCCTCTCTCCGTCGCATGAACACCATTGCGCTATAGCTTGATAGGGATCTTTGAGCTTGCTAATTTATGGAGGTAAAGTCTGGGTTTTTAGGGTTTTAGTGGTAAGTAAGGGTGATACCCACCCAGGCGGGGGTGGGGCACCCCTACTTCCATCCCCTGCCCCCGCCAGAGCGGGGGGCAGGAATTCCTCCCCGCACCCCGCCCCTGCCAACACGGGGGTGGGATGTCCCGCAGCGGGATAGTGGGGGTGGGTCCATCCGCCTGCCCTCCGCCCCCGTCCCCGCCCCCGCCCACGCCCCACAGCCATGGTTATTTCACAATTTTGGATTCTTTCAGCCCAAATCAAGTTTTCGGGCTATTTTTAGTCTAAAACAACATTAAACCTGATTTAAATACACAATTACATATTAAAAAATATTCCATTACTAAAATCTAAAGTCACTTAAAAAAAAACATAACTAAAACAATAAAACTTAAAATAAAACTAAGTTATTAAAAATTTACAATAATACAAATTAATCCTATAAAATTATAAATTGTGTTATCAATGTAATTATATTAATATATTATTATATATAATATATTAATATATATAGTATATATTTAATATATTTTTAAATATGCGGGGGCGGGGTATATGCGGGATGGGGTTGGCCCCTTACTGCCCCCGCCCCCGCTTTGAACTGTTAATGTGGGCGGGGAGACCCCGATATGCGAGGCAGTGCGGAATGCGGGTGCGGGTACCTGCTGCCCACCCCTAGTGGTAAGGGTCTTGATGAAAATGAGTCCTTCAACATCTTGTAACCCTAGTTTCAATCCCTTTCTTCGGGTTCACTAATCTTATTTGGATAAGTTAATTAGGTGTTAGAATCACTGATCTTGTTTGGATAGGTTAATTAGTTGTTAAAATCGCATTCCATGCATGTCTTAGATTTGTCCTTTCTTTTAGGCATTGATGAAGAGGCATTGATTTTTCCTTTCTTTTAGTTGTAAAATCTTCCATTAATTTTTTTGATCTCACCCTTCCCCTTGGTTTATCATTTGGGTTTTTTATGCATGCTCTAATGAACACTCTCACACTTGCAAACGCCATTACAACCATAATCGACATCAGATAAATTGCTCACTATATTTATCATCTCATATATTATGTGGCTGTTTGTTTTACCTATATCTTTTTGGAAAGTTAGATCAATATGATGTGGTCTAAAAAAGGTGTAAATGCACATGGGGAAGTTTATTTTGGGAATTGAATTCTCTAGATAAAGTTGGCTTTTTTCCCTTGATATTTACACAACAACCGATTCCTCTTTCTTAACTGAAGGCCACCTCTTTTCACAATGCCATCTCTTTGAATTTAATTTTATATAATTATTTGCTTCTATGTGGTAGTAATGGACTTATTTCTTTGTTGATAACACATATTATGATTTGTCATCTGCAAAAACATCTTGTACAAGCTGGTCGTGGTCCTACCTCTGCTAATAGTCTATGGAGATGGTTTACTTGTCTCCTGTATTTGTAAATGCTTTAATTGTCTTCTTATTGGCTATTATTCTATGTGGAAAATATATTTCATTCAATTGCAATTGAATGTTATTTGTTACATATGTTTATGGACCTTTCATAAGAGTTCTTGCAGTTAGGAGCTGTTGCAATTTGTCCTAAAGATTCTATACTATTCATCAATGATTGGGCAGATTAGATCATTAAGGTTCTCAACTATTTCAGGTAATAATTATTCTAAAATATTTTTGGTGATTTATTGCCAGTTTTTGATATTCAGTAGCATGCTAGATGAAGTTGTTTTTGTGCTTGTTAAAAAGATTTATGCATTGATTATTTTCAATGGTTGTTTCTCCAGTGAGAAATTTCCTTTCAATTTGTTTTATGTAGTGAATGGTTTGCTTACTTTCTCCTCCAAATTTGGGTTAATGCCATGGATTAATGTCTATGTAAAATAAGTTCTAGGTAAAATGCCATGGATTAATTTGGGTTAGTCCTATGTGTTATTAGCTTAGTGTTTTAATATTAGTTGGTCGGGATCATGTCTATTTTTAAGGATTTTGTTGTATGACCTGTTTTGGGATGTTAGAAGTGTTAGGTTAATCCTTTGCTTAGTTCTCTTTTAATTTCATAGCATGTTTTAAAATAGGTATTAACTAGCTAAAGTATGATTTTGGATAGCTAAAGTTTTAAAGCTATTAAATGGGTAGTCTTTGATATGCTTATGCTATGTAAGGCTGGAAAGCTTGTATCTTTTCTAGTTTCTGGAGTATGACCTTTCACTTCATTATACCAGCCCAAAGTCGAGAAAATTAGTTTTTGGAGTGTTCACTCTAAATGAATTGGTATTCTGAAAATTAAATCATTCCATTACATGTAATTAATAACAATAACCTAATGGTATATATATATATATGTGTGTGTGTATATTTTATATGTTTATATTAATATAAGAGAATAACTATATATCTACATATGTATATATATATGTGTGTGTGTGTGTGTGTGTGTATAGAAGAGAATAACTAAATATATATACATATGTATATATTTCATTACCATATATCTACATATGTATAAATATGTGAGTGCATGTATATACATATATATATATATGTATATATATATGTGTGTGTGTATATATATATATATACAGAAGAGAATACTTATTCTACTCCTCGTTTTCCTTTTGTAGTTTCTGGTTTTAAAGTCTTCCTACATGATGCTTTGGCACTTCAAGAACAACAATATTATCTAGGTCAATCTTCATGTATCATTGCAGAAGATGTCATGGCAAAAACAAAGAGTCGTAAGAAACTCAACGTTAATCACACTTCCGGGCGTAAGCCATTTGTGAGGTTCTTGAAGGAAAAGGTATCTGGTTTATTTAATTCAAACGGATCACATTCTCTGATAACCAATATTTCTTCAGCTAATTTTAATAGAAATGGGCATTTTATAGCATTTTGTTGGTCTGATTACCATGTTCTATAATTTTTATTCATGTTCTGAATTGTAATTAACTTGGCAGCAGATTTGTTTCAATAAACTGATTACCTTTCAATGTATTTCAATGTAAACTTAAGTTTTGGTTTCACATGCTCTGTATTTTATTTGTATGTTCAGTTTTGTCAATTAACTTCTTAGCATGTTTTTTCCAATAAACTGATGCTTTCATTGTATTTCAATGTAAACTTGAGCTGATTACCATGATCTGTATTTTGTTTGTATGTTCAGTTTTTCATGAATTAACTTGGTTGCATATTTTTTCAATAAACTAATTACCTTTCACTCTATTTTAAAGTAAACTTCAGCTGATTACCATGTATAAGAGGTTACTAACCTTGATAGTGTAATAGCCTTTTTTTTTATAGGCTAAAATATTTATTTTTAGAATTTATAATTATATTTTAAGGAGCTTTTAGAGTATAATCTCCCATAGGAATAAAACTCGAGAATTGGATAATAGTTTTGAGCCAAGAAAAGGGATTTAATTATGCATTCTAGGACAAATTATGGTTAAATCTTTGAGAATTTTAATAAGGTATCAACTAGAGAAATTATATTTGGGATTAGGAAGAGGCAAATTTCTAAAATTTAAGCGGGAAATTCAAAGGCAAGTGATAGAACAAAAAATCAAACACTTGGTGTGTCAAAACAAGATTTCGGATTGGTCCGTCGAGTTTGGTATAAGGAACATAACTTTCTCATATGAAGTCTAAATGAGATAATTCCAATTCTTATATAATATAAGAGGCAAATATAAAACATTTATGTTTTGTAGTTTGAAATATTCTGACTGGATAAATGATTTATTTGGACTGCAAGTGGACTGATTTGGATTGGACGAAAAACTGGAACCTGAAAATAAAGTGTGCCACCACCTTACTCTAGGTGCTTAGATTTGATTGGTTACTTCCATTTCTCTGATTTGGAAACATGTGGGGAGGTACGTGGTAAATGGAGATAAGTCATCTAGAAGTCTTGGTTGGCAAGAAAACAAAAGGAAACAAATGGTGAACTCGGATTGGGTGTTCTCGAGTAAGTTTTGACATGTTTCGATAAATTAAGTATATCTCTCTCATATGATCTCGGAATAAGATGATTCAAAATCAAATAGAATTTTAAGAGAATGATCTAAAACGTTCATGTTTTAAGTTTTCAAAAAATCTAATTGGATCAAGGACTTATTTGGGATGGAAGAACTCAAAAGATTAGATTATGCGTGGCTGGGAAGACAGCCAGCCCATGCTAACTCATACCCCTTATGTAGTTATTTCTCAACCCTTGATTACTTGAGGCATCCAAGTGACTTAATCTTAACCCTTAGATGAATATTAGACCAGCTAAGTTTAGATTAAGGGTGATGATAACACCTAGGTAATAAGGGACACCTCACACATTCTGATATTGGAGGAAAAACCGATGGCCTCGAGTTTCACCCTTAAAGCCATGCATTGAGACGTATCCTATGCCTATATTTATATGTGTGTGAGATTATCCTCTTTCCTTTTTAGTGATATCACTTGGCCATAGGGAGGAAAAGTTAAGAAAAATACACAAAAACCCACTCACATCACCTAAGTGCCAAAAGTGAGCTAATTGAGGGCATTGGAGGAGAAGTGATGCAAAACCTATCCTAAATATCAATTCAAGCTAGGAGAAAATTTTTAAGTACATATATTAACTTAATCTTGGCATAGAATAAGTGGTTTGATGATTGAATTATGTTTTATATTTATTTGAGCTTAATCTTTATTTATGTGTTAAGTTGAAACATATTGGATTTTGGAGTGATTTTTCTATGGACAAATACTAGGAAAATTATGAGACTTTAGAAATATATTCTATGATGTTATTTGAAGAGAATTATGTGAAAAAATGAGGTCTTAATTTGGAAAAAATTAAAAAAACAATTCTAGTGAATTTCGGTCTTAATAGGATTATTATTGGCAAATTTAACACCTTTTGGTAAATCAGGCATAACTTGTTCATTTGATGTTGGATTTGAATGATTTAAGAGACTATGAAAATATAAGAGAAATATATACAACTTTTATGTTATGAGTTTTAAGAGATAACAATCAATGAAGAAACGGGGATTGAAGTGGCAAATCTGAGTTTATCATAGTAGGCATTGATTTTATTGGTGAATTTCTTCTAAAATTCTTAGTGACTTGATTTCTAATTATTTTAATGATATTTTAATAATTATGGTAAGTTTAGGAACTCTAGTTATTTGAAAATTTTCAAAAATCATCATACAAGAAATTATTGGAGAATTAACCAAGAAAACAATATAGTTTAAGCTTGAGTTTATTTATGAAAGTTATGGAAAATTTGACAAGTTGTATATGTGGATTTTAGCTTGATTTGAATAAGAAGAAAATGAGGTTTGATTATCCCTAGGGTTCGGTTAGCCTTGATGTGTGAATATTTTAATAATTTATTTAATTGTTAAGTATTATTTGTTATGTTTTGACGTTTAAATTGATGTGACGTAAATGCATGTACATGTGATGTATGCTATTATAGAATATTCTCATATGTTATAAGATTTATAGGGATATGAAATATGCATGTCATAAGTTTAAAGTTATGTTACGTTGCATTTTGTCACATATAAGTGTCATCATAAGTCATAACGTCTGTTATAAGATAATACGTTAAGAAAATTTTACAAGTGAAAAGATTAAGAAGTTAGTCACGTCATGACGGGGATGTCAATACGTAACGCCCGTATGACTAATGTGTCGACAGGGACGGCGATACGTAATGCCTGTTGTAAATAAGAATCATATCACGATGGAGACGGCAATACGTAACGTCTGGACGACTGACATGGTTTCATAAAATAAGTGACGTTTCATAATGGGGATGACGATATGTAACGCCTGGAAGATTAACACGAGACTCGTCACGACTGGAACAGTGATACGTAATGCCCGAAACCCAGTGGGAATGTCGATACGTAACACCTGTCGAGGTTAAGATAAGAAGGGCTCCTATAAGTAAGAATTAGAAGAATAAGAATTATAAGGAAAGAATAAGAAGTCCATGCATGGTATAAGATTGTCCAGAAAGAGGGATATCAGTATACATTTACATAAGAAATAAGTCTAAGTCGTGCATAAATCACATGAAGCATGTCATAAATCCATACTCTGGCTGTTTGGATTGTATGTGGTTATTTTACGATGCCTATGTTTTTATTAAGTTAAGTGTGTACTTACTGAGATTTCTAAAAAAATCTCATTCTTGTATGTTTCTTTTCTTTTTGGAATTTAAATTTCGCTGTAGGGTGTGATGATAGTCATGGGCTAGGTCCCAGTTGCTTGAGAGACTTGGAGAAACCCTGAGGGGATCCCCGGAGCACTCTCTCTCAATAGAAATTTTGACTCAGTTAATATAGTAGGGACAGACATCGGCATGGCAGCGAGTTTTCCGAAGTGAGGAAAGAGCCTAGGCGGCTCTAAGGTGATCTTTGATAAGTTTGTATATAATTTGAAAACTGAGAAAACTAATTGAGTTAAGCATGTAAGGATATAATGTTATTTTATGAATGAACAATATGAATATTAAGGTTTTGTATCACTATGTGATTTTTAGAATTTAATTTTATTCAGAACTTTTTTTCTGCGATTTACATTACATGTGCTAGTAAGTCTAGGTGTATGCATTGATTTACGATAAGTACGAGCATGAGTAACCTAGCATTACTTATCCTGATACTTCAATTTGCATTGAATTATGAATGAAAATCGAGGATGTCACAGACAGTCCATATATTACCATCTATTAACCTATGTAATTTTAAAATTGACAATTGCAAAATTCCAATATTCTCATCATTGATTGCACACTAACATTTTATACTAATATCTAAAGAAATGACATGGTTGTACATTTGCAGGTTTTAGATGTTATTTTAAGATTCCGAAGTTTTGGATTAATTAGCTCATGGCGCAGCCAGCTCAAACAAGAATGCTCCAATAAACTATGTAGAATGAACTATATGAAATTGTATGCTTTGAACTTTTAAGTGTTGTTAGAATGAACTATAGGTCCTCGTTGGTGACAAGTAAAAGTACAATTAATATACTTTTGACTAGGCGTATATATATATGGAACTGCTTATTAAATTGGTGGATATGTGTTGAGCATATCCGAATATGCCCAGTAATTTGTGCATGAATCATAGAAGCTGAGTTAATAAGTGAATTTAATTGTTTGGGTAGATGATCTGTGAAATATAGTAATTATTTGGCTTAGGATACTTGTATTTGGTGGTGGATATCTGCTTGCATGTTTGAGCAAGTTGTCTCTTACTAGCATCAATTCATAGAAGCTGACTTAACACAATTAATTAAACATATTTCCGACAATTTGAATTGTTGCAGGAAATATGAGTTTTTCAGACATATGCATGTAGCAGGAAATAGCCAATTTTGGCACTAAAAAATGCCAGAAAAACATATTTCCCACCAAAACAGTTTTCAATGATGTATATTTATTGAATACCATGCCGTTCTTAACACTTTTTGTGGCCAATTGTTTGTTTTTCTCGAGAATCGGTAAATGGTCGGAATTACTACTTTCTTGGGCCAGTTATTTTTGGCCTTCTTGTTGCAAATTGAAAATGCCAGAAATAGTTATTTTCGGCACAAAAACAACCTTTTTGGGACCAAATCTCTCCCGAAAAAAGTACTTTCCCTTGCAGTGGTGGTAGAATTCCAAGAATTTAACTTAGTGACGATATTTTGGAGTTAAGCCTAGATTCTTAAATGACTTTGATCCTTTTCAAAAGGCCTCGATAATTTATTTTCGCGCCAAAAATCTAACAAGCTAGAAAATATGATCCAAAGTCATAGCTTAATTAATAGTTATTGATCATGTGAGTCATACCTGATGTATGTGCGCTTGGCCAAGGATAAATGAGGTCATGTGAGTCATACTTGATTGTATATATTAAAATGATCAAGTCTTGAACACTAATATAAAGAAGAAATTAATAAGCAAACCAAGCTAGAAAAGGCAAACTTTGGTGTGGAATTCACTATCTCAGTGTAATTCGTATCCAAAATGTATAGGAGAGAGAGAGACAAGAATGTAAAGTAGATTGCACAATATTTATATATGCCCAAATACGTGTTAATAAGGATATAACTAAAAAACAAAAAAAACAAGTGTGGTGCCCTCGACTCCCACATATGATTTGGTGGACGTCATAATTAAGATAAAAATGATGAGTACATGGATCACACACCCCATCGCCAAGTGCTAGTGTGTGCAACATGCAATATGTGTACAACAAAAGTAACGCAGTGAAAATATATAAGGTAGTCAAACATTATAACCCAAAAAGACAATAATTCTTCAAAGGTTATAGAGTCATCCAAAAAAATAAATAAAAAGACAGTAATAAATCTCATGAAAAATATGAAAAAAAAATAAAATAAAGCTTTAGTCATCACTCCTCCGACGGAGTAGAATCCTCTAGCTCATTCTAGTGAAATTTTGCAATCTCAGCAAGTAATAAACAAACAGCAATCAAAAGTTTAAAATATGCATTTATACAACCAACATAATATAACAGTCATTCCAGCAAAGAATACATTGAACATTTTCAACACTTTTTCCCAAAAGAACACATGATAACATTCAAAGAATAATGCGTTAGTTGTAGAACAACTTTAGGGAGTCAATTTCATAAGGAGAGATATTAAAGAAGTAATGAAAGAACAAAAAAACTAGAAGAAAATATTTGATGACCAATTAAAAAAAAATTTAAATGCAATTTAAAATGAAACTAAATGATTAACAGAAAAATTACTTAAATTTACTCACAATAAAATATCGGGAATTTCTTTCACAAATAAGATATTTTTATTTATTCTTGATTCATTAAATTACATAATTCAATTCCAACATTCCTAATCAAAAGATATAAAACCATAAACCAAATTAAATCAAATAACTCTTTGATAAATCATTCACCATTTTTAAATTACGTAAATTCTTATCGTTATTGACTAAATCCAACGACGACGATATAATCAGTGAGCGATATTGCAGTAAAGAATTAAATCAATATAGATAATAAGTTGGTCCAAACACAATCGAAGATTTAAACCATTTTATAGAAAATACATGATTGAATCTATAAAAGAAATAAATTATGTGATTATTTGGAAGTGAAAATACCAACAATAATTAAGGAATGATAAAACAAAAAATTTTGAATAAATAAAGACCAAAACACTAAACCCAAAAACAAATTAACAATATCATCAAATGTGAAAGTTTATTTCCAGTTTTACTTAAGAATTTAGTTGTCCATACACATGAATGGCAATATAAAATTCTCAAGAAAAATAAAAATGCAGCCAGCCAACATGAATTTTCTTTAGAGAGCTTGTAGAAACATGCTCTCCACGAAGCTTAATCTACAAAAAAGGAAAATTCTGGAAGAACCTTACTGCCTCTTATGTCTCAAAGAGCCAGAAATCTGCATTCATATCCTCTGGGAATGTGTTGCTACCAATGATGTATTAAGCCAATGCTCAAGAAATATTCAAAAAAGCAGATGCAGATATGAGAATGTAAAGGATTTAAGGCAGAATTTGTTCAATATAAAATGAGAGGGCTGTCTTTAGTTCTATGGAATATTTGGTGGTAAAGAAATGAACAAGTGTTCAAGAACAAACTCACTGACTCTAAAACAGTTCTACACAAAGCCAGACGGACAGTTTTGAATTTAAATGCTAGTCACCCAACATATGAAGAAATCTATATACAAAAAACTCAAATAACAATAAATTGGGTACCTCCAACTCAAGGATTTTGTAGAATTAACTGGGATATAGCAGAATACAAAACACATTGTACAGTTGGAATAAGTATTGCAGTAAGAGATGCATCAAGTAATTTTTTGGCAACCTTGAGGAAAAAACAAGCTTCAATGCCAAATTATCTACCAACATAAGCATTAGGAGCTTATACGGCAACTACATTTGCTGTTGAGTTGGATTTGACAAAAATAATTCTAGAAGGAGATTCCAAAATAGTTGTTGATGATCTCAATCAAAACAATCACAAAGATAGCTATCATAGGATGGTCATATCTAATACACAATAGAATGAGTGCTTATCAGGTTTTTAAAGTTGTCCATGTACTCTGAGAAGGCAACTAACCCATAGCTCATGGGCTAGGTAAAGTTGCACTAGGTGTGTCTAGCTGTATTATCGAATCCGAGGAAATTCCAATGTTGCCTCAATACATGTAATTTGATCTTTCAAAAAAATACATGTAATTTGAGTTCTTTTCAATGAATGAAGTAATCTTTAAAAAAAAAAGGTCTAAGGAATATATTTATAAGCTCTTGCTTGGTGCTCTGCGAAGTCCCACGTGATGGAACTCACCTGCATGGGCTTGGGACTCAACAACAATCACAACTCGAAACTCATTTGCACCCTTCTAGGAATCGAGACCCGGCAACAACCACCTACAAGGATTCAAATAGCCTACACGCCCACTTGGCAACCTACACAACCCATCTCAACATGCATGGACTCACTCTTCATGAAGGGCCATTTGGGACTCAACGGGAAGTGCCCAACCACTCGGGAAGTGCCCAACCACTCAGGACTCCTTCCTAGTCACCATATACTTGGGACTCCTTCCCAATCACCTTGCACCGACTTGGGACTCCCTCCCAGTCATAATACACTGCTTGAGACTCACTCTCGAGCACAGAACCACAGCTCGGACTACACCTATGCCAACATGGGCTTAGAACTCGGCAATGGCACCTACACCAACCAGATCAGGACTCGAACTAGCAGCATCCTAGGAGCTCTGAATTAGGAGTTCAAAACCAGAGCTCGGCACATGGGCACAGACCGTGCACCATGCATGCCTGAGACTTGGACCAGCAGCATCCACGAACTCGACATAAAGCTCGAACTAGTAGCCCTTTTGGCTCGGACTAGTTGCACAGATCACCACTTGGACTCGACAAACAATATGCTACAAATGGACTTGAAAAAAAAAAAGAATGCCACCGACAGTAGCACGCAATTTTCTGGTCAAGCAAAAAATCAACCATGACAGCGAAAGCTCTCTAGTTTGTCTTTCTCACAGTGTGTGATTTCATTTTCTACCAACGAGATTACTTCCTATAGTGTAGAACGTCGACCGCATTGCCCTTCGCTCTAGCGAAGCAACATGGCATGGACAAGCGTCTCCATTAGCGAAGTCGAATCCCTTGAGTCAATGCAAGGTAAAGCTAAGTCCCTGGACTCACCGCAGGATCAAGGCTAGAAACTAGTCCCAAGCCCTCAATAAACTCTCGCGGTGTCAACTTCCATGGGATCAAAGTTGGGCACCATCCCTGAGCACTCTGTAAACCCTCGTGATGCTACTTATGTAGGGTCAAGGCTGGGTACCAATCTCGATCCCTCAATAAACCTTCATGCTGCTACTTTTGCGGAGTCAAGGTCGGGAACCAATCTCGAGTACTCAGTAAACCCTTAAGATACTAATTTTGTGAGGTTAAGGTCGGGCACAGTCCTAAGCACTCAATAAACCCTCACGATGCCAAGTTCTAGGGGGTCTAGGCCGGGCACCAGTCCCAAGTTGGGTCCCTTGACAAGCCCTCTGATTGCTTTGCGTGGATTATTTCGTACAAACTTTGAAACCAAAAATTGAAAACAAAAAACACCAAATAAGCATACACTTTTCAAATAACAGCAGACATGTGAATAGATAAATAACACTCTCACCATGCTTGAGTTCTTTGCTCTCACTGTACGCAATCGAGCCCACTTCCTACAACGCTAGAACTCCACGCTCTCACAATACGCAATTGAGCCCATCTCCCACTATGCTCGAGCTCCACGCTCTCATTATATGCAGTTGAGTCTGTCTCCAGCTACGCTTGAGCTCTGCGATCTCACCATACTCAGACGAGCTCGACTCTCACTATGCTCGAGCTCTGCCCTCTTATAATACACGGTCAAGCCCTTCTCCCACTACACTCAAACTCCACATTCTCACCATAAGAGGTCGAGTCCATCTCCCATTACGCTTAAGCTCTGCATTCTTGCCATATGCAATTGAGCCCATCTCCCGCATTAGCTAAGCTCTAAGCTAGTGCTTTACGCGATTGAAAGTAAATGAACACCAGCACATTACTGCATTTTTCTTGGTAGTTACTTTTGCATGCTTACTTTAAAGAATCCCAGGATATTGTGAAGGGGGAAAACCCAGGACCTAAGCCCAAAACCTTGAAAACGCTAAAAGATAAGATAATAGGGGACAAAGAGATGTGGAGTTGTCAGAAAGGGCATAGGGCATAGGTGCAAGCGGGAAAGTCAGAAAATAAAGGGTTAAGGGGAGAATTGGACGGCATGCAAAGTAGTCTTGTCCCATCGCTGCAGACCAGCATGTGCACAAGATAATTGTATAAAAGGCTAGATGACCAAGGGTCAAGGGGGATATCTTTTTGGCTTCTCCTTCTTCTTCCTCGAACACTCGATTTCTGCATCTAGAGAGATTTTCTTCACAGCAAATAGTGCACGAATTTTATCGTATAGTAAGATACGAGAGACTGCAAAATATCTATTATAGTAAAATTTTCCCACAAACGCATGTAGATGTAGGCATTATACTGAACCAAATAATCGTATGTACATATCTATTTATTTCATCTGCTATGAATGTACATGTTGTTATCGTACAACCACACCGAAACATTGTTAGAGGCTCAAACAATAATGGATGAGTCTTGAATTGCCTCAATGGGTTGGGAATGACTCTTTCTCTCCCTTTGGCCTATTAAGCGATTTTTAGCATATGAACAATACCCTTTAAATATTACGATAAGATAAGATGAAATGAAATAAGATAAATTGATAGCTCGCATCTTGACTTCCAAACGGGCTGGCCTTAGGCCTTAGTCGATGGTTCTAATGATGATTTATGGTGGACCAGATCAGATGCTAAAATGTTTGTAAGGGTGTTCAAGCAGGTTTCGGACTGGGAATTCGGGTTAACCTGGACCGGATCCAAAAGCCAAAAGCGATTTGGATTCCAACCTGGATTTGCCCAGATTGAAATCCGGGTTGGATCCAGATCAATCCGATTTTTTAAAAAACCAAAAATCTGAATTTCAGATTTTAAACCTTTTTTTTATATAGCTTTAAAGCCTATATTATATAATAGAAATTGGATTCTCAATTGAGATTTTTCTCCATATAATAGAAACCAAAATTTTCTAACACACTAATCTAAAGTTTAGATATATTATAAAAAGCAAAACCGGAATTGGGTCAAGTCTCTATTTCTCATTTGACATTTTTTTTTACACAATAGGAATCAGATTTTTCTAGCATATGATCTAGAATTATATCAAAACAAGAAATGAAACAAAGACAATTAACGATCTTCCCAAGTTATTGGTTGACTAAGGAAACAAGAAAAAGAAGATAAATTTAGATTTCTATTACAAAAGTAAACTTGGATTCAGATTAGATAAAAATCAAAGGCAAGAGTCACATGTTAAGCATCCTCAAGGATATAATCCAAGGGCAGGGCATGGAATTCTTTGAGGAGCCTTCTTGTAATACATGCAATTCTCCTCCCGAATTTTGTAGTTTGTAGAGCTGGTAAGAATATAGCAAAAAACATGAAAGTTTCCACTCCTACTTTTGCTGCTACTTTAGGAGAGGCCTACCCCTCCATCAAGATTCAAAAGGCTCCTTCAAACACTTCTCGTTAACATTTACCCATATTTCAATATATGGACAGAATGACCCTCTACTCACTTTAACAAAGTAGGAGCATTAAGATATATAACCTGCATGGCAAATTCAAACCTAGCATTAAGATACAACATCGAGAATAGGGCCATCCATGTGCAACAGCAAAGTCACATAAGCCAAAACCTTCATCCAACAGGCTAAGCAGATAGATTAAACAATACACATCATCAAGTAACTAATTTTCAAATTTGTTTATATAATTTGGTGGAGTTTTCATCTACATGTGAATGCTTTTTTTTTTTTGAAAGCAGGATCTATGATATATATATTATTAAGTTCTTGAATAAAATACACTTAAGTCATGGTATCTTCAACAATATATGGATGTAGATCAGTTTGGGTTGTAAGCTTGGGTTGTGAGACTTGCCTTTGAGATTGAAAGATATGGACATCATACTGAATTTTATTCTTTTTTGTCTGGTTCATGTTATCCCATGTTTGCTTTGTAAAATTAAAAATTATAATTAAAAATGCATAGGCTTTAGGTATCTGTTAAATCATTTATGGTTTCTCTTGTGCGTTTGTTTGCTCATTTCTCCTGTCTACATTCAAAAAGGGATTTTGATGGGTGCTGCTCTTGGGTAAGGTTGAAGGCATGGAAGTGGGGCTTACTCTGGTTTGGAGAACAAGAAATGAACAGTTGGAGTATGGTTGCTATGTGAAATAGATATTAGTAATTTTGGAAAGAGGAATAGATATATAACATTTGTACCATTCGTTTGAAATTTTTGTTTAGAGTTGGCAATTTTGGTCATTATATAGTAGAAACTGACAGTTAATAATTCCCTTTTGTTTTTCTTTTGAATGATTCAGTTTTTATGTTTGTATTCATTTTGTCTTTATCTTTTTTTTTGGTTAAAAGTACAAACTACCATGCCAATTATCGTGGCCTTGACCATTTGGCAGCTGAAGCTGACTCTTTACTTTCAGCTTCAGTCATACATGAGGTCAGTTAGTTGTTATGTATATATATATGTGTGTGTGTGTACAAACACATACACAAATATATCCATACCTATGTATACATTTATATTTTTTAGGAACTAAAGAATTGTATTTTTTTTTTTTTTTTGTGATCAATAAGTGTTTTTTTTTTTTTTTTGCAGGTTTATGCATTTCCTTTGTTTTAATCATCGTTCCTTTGCGCTCATTTTTTAAATGAGAAGAAAAGACAGTGTTCTCAGGTAAGCATTTTAGCGTATCAGGTTTCTAACTTTCTTTTCTTGTTGGTTTGTCCTAGAGCCTTGTTGGTTTTCATGGATTGAAATGTTTGGCGTTGGGTGAGTTTTACGCTTTATACCTTTTCGTCAATATGCATTGGATCTCCTGGCTGTTGTTGCTTTGTGTTGATGTTTGCTCGACATTTGCCTTTGGTAATATGCACATTTTGAGTTTATGCAAGTAAATATTTCACATTCTCTTATGTGCTAAAATCCATGAAAAATAATGAGTTTAACAAAAGAAAAATAAGAAAATGTTTGTATTGTTTTCTCAGAAAACCTATGATTCTTACTTACTCTTGGAATTTAAGAGTGGAAGTTTCCTTTCTTTAAAGACATTTTATTGGATTTGAGTTTTTTTTTTTTTTGTTGATGGGCCAAATTAGTGTATCGGTAGATTGGTTAATTGCTTTGCTTCATTCAATATCGACTTATGTCCTTCAGTGTTTTCTAAATCACCAATGCAAGTCAAGTCGGAAATCTTGAGGTTGATTTGGAAAAGTTGGAATTTTTGTTCTTAAATTGGGAACTTTATTTACAAGGGATACTGGATTTTTTTATATCTTGAAGGAGGTTATAAATCCAAGTAATTTGCACTTTGGTTGAGTCAGAATAGCTTTAATCATAGTGATTAACATGCTTTTGAGACAAAGAATATACTAGCTTGAAGTTTGTCAGCCTAAGACTTTGTTGTGTGAAAGTTATGGCATTAGGCAAATGGAGGTGCCATTGTCAAAGTTTGGTGCCCCTAACGGGCATTGATCAGCAGAGTTATGAAAAGCGAGTATATAGAAGCCCACAGTGAGATATGGGCATGCGGCTTAGTCTAGGAAATGGGAGGATTATTTCCTATTCAAAGCTAATTGCGAGAGAGTCCCTAAAAATCTTTCATTGACATTCTATGTATTTACGTTAATGGCCCTTTCTTTCTTTTTTAAGTTTGAGAGCATTTTTTTCTTAATTTGTAAATTCGATGTCTTTGGGGAAATGCATTTCAACGTTTTGTAATTACTAGAGTTAATTGCGGTTCAACTTTATACATGCACATATTTGTCTTTAATTGTATTGTTAAAGTGTGTACATGCACATATCAAATTTATGTAGCTATAAATGCATTTTCCAACTGGATGAATATTGTTTCTTCTAATATTCAGAATTTTGATGGGCACAATGGAAATGCCGCTACCATTTTTCCATGGGATTAGTTGTTGAAACATTGGTATACTATCACCAATGCAAGTTTTGGTAGGTAGGTCATAGACCTGAGGTTGCAATTTTTTTTCCCAATTTTTTGAAAAGTTTTTTATTTTCATGTCATTTTCTCATTTTCATATCAGGATAGAGTTTTTTTTTGCTCTTTATGAGTTTTTTGTGATTCTCTTCTTATGTATAAGTCACAAAGATTGCGTAGGACAACACTAAAAAATTGTTGCAGTTTGTACCTGAAGAGGAATTGCTCACTTAGAAGTCAAACCTCATAATTAAGGTTGTACACAACCCGACCCGACAACGATAAGTTCTGACCCGACCCGAAATCTAGTGGGATTCTGATTAGCCGTCACCTGAATACCTGATTAGCCAAATTTTATTCTTTGATTTCTTTTTTTGTAGATCTATAAGGGTTTCCAGCGCCGGTCTTATTGGTATCAAAATCTTCGAGGGTTTCTGACGTCGGTCTGGTTGGTAGCAAATCTTCGAGGGCTTCTGACGCCGGTCCTTCCCACGCATGACTCATGACCACTGTTTTTGATTGATCAACAATATCTTAGATCTTAAAATTCATAAGGCAAAGGCAAAGTTGTGTGCAATCTATCCGATTTGAGTCCAAAATCGAAAAAATGTCGATTTTTTCACTTCCAAACAACATCAAAGCAGAGAGAGGGAGAGAGAGAGAGCACAAACTGCTAGAAAATTGATGACAACAATTTCAGTTTCCTTAAAGATCGAACTTCTCTTCTCCGTTCGCTTTCTTCACTAACTGATCCACTTTTTTTAGTTGTTTGGATATCTGGGAAGTTGTGGGAACTATCTCGACTTTGAAAGAAAGAAAATATGCCAATTGAGCATTAAGATTGCTGTTACCTGATATCTATCGAAAGAGTTGAAATATCGAGTTGGTACAATACGGGCAAATGGGTCGGATCGAATAGGCAGATTTTTTGTTTAGCCCTACTAATAATATTTATGTAAAGAATGATTTTTGTAAATTTGGTACTTTTGATGTGCAATTCTCACGAAAGAGCTTGCGTCTTGATTTTTGTGATCAATTAATCAATGTTTCTAACTTAATTTTCAAGAAATTACTTTAAGTTTTAGTGCATGTTGTTATAAAAAAGATAATGTATTATTGATTTTAATTAATTTTGGCACCTTTTTGAATGAATTCTTATTGTTGTCTATTTTTATAAAATTATTTTTTACGGCACTATTTTATTCTTCTAACTGAGTTTTGCGTGCACGGGGCATACGTGTGCACGTGGCACCATTTTCTTTAGACCTGAATCCCGATATCGTGTTAATATGCCTCAGTGGCACATGTAGTGTACAGTGTACCTACTCCCGAGGTCCAATAGTATTTCCCCGTACACCAACTAGTGGATTTTGCCCAAACATTAATATATTTTACTTCAGCGATTGCATTTTGAGGTACGGCTTATTTTCTTTCATTTTGAAATTTAAGTATTTATTGTTTCAAGTGCTTGATTAATTTGGACTTGAGAATGATAAATGATTATTCTAAAAAATAAAATTAAAACTAGTGATTAAGATTTAATTACCGAAATGTAATGAACTCACGTACGTCATAATATTCTAATTATAAACATTCTAATTAAGAGTAAGGAACATGATCAGTTAGTTAGGCGGGTTCGACATTTTAAGCTGCATTGGGAGATGTCCAAAGTAACTCCAATAGATGACTTCCTTCTGTAACAAAAATAATTATTTGGGATATTTTAATTATAATCAAAATAATTATTTTATCATAAATATTTTTTTATAATATATTTTTAATTTTTTACGATAAACTTTAACGTCGTAAAAAGTCAATTTTACGACTTTCTCTCCAGACTCCCTGATTGTCACCTTTCATGATTTGCTCTCTCCGACCAACCATTCAAAAGTTAATATATACGTAGTTAGCTATTCCTAACGGTCACACATATTTCTTTCTAACAAATCAAAATCTGAGCATTTGTTTATCTACGCGGTATAAATGAGTAGTCTTCCTCCTCCTCGTGTCCACCGGCCATTAATCCCACACCATTAGGCAAGTCCGTGCACCAACCGATCACGCTCAATTTTAGCCACTCTTGCACTCTTATATCTCTTCCTTTCAACCTAGTCAGCCAGCTTAATTAACCTGTATAGAAACAATGGGATCTGATCAAGCTCTGGTCCATGTTCTTCTGATATCTTTCCCAGGACAAGGCCATGTTAACCCTCTACTCAAGCTTGGCAAGTGCCTTGCTTCGAAGGGTTTGCTTGTTACCTTCTCCACCCCAGAAAGTATTGGCAAACAGATGCGAAAAGCCAGCAGTATCACTGACGAGCCTGCCCCAGTTGGTGAGGGATTCATCCGCTTCGAGTTCTTCGAAGATGGATGGGGCGAGGACGAGCCAAGGCGCCAAGACTTGGACCAGTACTTAACCCAACTGGAGCTCGTTGGCAAGGAGATCTTCCCCGACATGCTAAGGAGAAACGCAGAACAGGGACGCCCTATCTCTTGCCTAATCAACAACGCTTTTATTCCTTGGGTTTCGGATGTGGCTGAGAGTGTTGGCCTCCCTTCTGCCATGCTTTGGGTACAATCTTGTGCGTGCTTCGCCGCGTACTACCACTACTACCACCGCTTAGTCCCTTTCCCTTCCGAAACCGAACCCTTTATTGATGTTCAATTGCCTTGCATGCCACTTCTGAAGTATGACGAAGTTCCAAGCTTCTTGTACCCGACCACTCCGTACCCGTTCTTGAGAAGGATCTTGGGCCAGTACAGGAACTTGGACAAACCCTTCTACATATTGATGGATACGTTTCGGGAACTGGAACACGATATCATCGAGTACATGTCCAAATTCTGCCCCATCAAAACGGTGGGGCCTCTCTTCAAGAACCCCACGGCTCAGAACGCAAACGTCCGCGGAGACTTCATGACGGCCGATGACTGCATAGAGTGGTTGGACTCAAAGCCACCCCAATCCGTTGTGTACATCTCCTTCGGCAGCGTCGTCTACTTGACTCAACCCCAAGTGGACGAGATAGCTCACGGGATTTTGAACTCTGGGGTCTCCTTCTTATGGGTCATGAAGCCGCCACATAAGGATTCTGGCTACGAACTGCTCGTTCTTCCCGATGGATTCTTGGAGAAAGCTGGGGACAGAGGCAGGGTGGTTCAATGGAGCCCACAAGAGCAAGTGTTGGCCCACCCCTCCATTGCATGCTTCGTCACACACTGCGGATGGAACTCGACCATGGAGTCGCTCACCTCAGGCATGCCGGTGGTGGCTTTCCCGCAATGGGGTGACCAAGTCACGGACGCAGTTTATTTGGTGGATGTATTCAAGACCGGGGTGAGAATGTGCCGAGGTGAGGCCGAGAACAAGGTGATTACGAGGGACGAGGTGCAGAGGTGCTTGCTGGAGGCCACGACGGGGACCAAGGCAGAGGAGATGAAGCAGAACGCGTTGAAGTGGAAGGCCGCGGCGGTGGCTTCGGTGGCGGAGGGTGGTTCCTCCGACCGGAATATTCAGGCCTTCGTGGACGAGGTGAGAAAGAGAAGCATGGCTCTCACCAGTACGTCAACTACTAACGGGGTTGAAGATAATTTCGGCAATAAGTCAGCCACCGATGGGGTTGCAGATTAGTCGAGTTAAAGGATAATAATGGGAACGTCAACTTGCTTGTATCCTAAGTAATCCTCGAATGTTTCATAGTTAACAAAGTAAAACAAGGTATGAACTACTACGGGTGGGCACGTGTTAGGGAAGGATTGGAAGGTGGACATGATTCGATGTGGAATAACTGGATACCTTCTATATAGTGAGGTATTGGTTTTTTTTTTTTAAATCTTTTTCAATATATATATATATACTACAAGGATATTAACCTTTAGCGGCGGTTTTTGTGTTGTCGCAAAAATATTTGACGGAATAAGGATGTTGAATTACGGCAAATTACCCTTCGTCCTTCATTAAATAAAGCGAAATCGATTTTATGCGTGCTTAAACAGTAGATTTTATATAGCGGCGACTTGACTCTCTACTACGACGATTTTTGTGTCACAAAAAACATTTTAAATTGGCATCGCTTTAATTCTTCATTAAAGGACGTTAAATTACGGCGACATTGCAAATTCGTTGTAACAAGTCTTTACTTTTTAAATTGTTTCGTGAGTTTTCCATGTAATTTCACCCATTGCCCCGACTGATTTTCCTGTAATATCCCCTTTTCAAACCCTGAGATTGATTTTTCCAGACATCAAACCACTCTAGAAAACTGACTAGTTAGTGGGATTTCCATGTAATTTATCCCTTTGCCTCGATCCATTTCCCTTTAACCTTATCCCCTTTCCTCGCTTGGGATTATTTTTTAAGGACATAGAACCACGCTAGAAACGATTAGCGAGTGGGATTTCTACCCACATCCCAATGCACTACCGAATGGTTTCTGTAAGGAGCCTGTGAGGGGGGGGGGGGGGGAAATATGGGTAAGGCCTAGCCATTTATGGCATTGTAAAGTAATAAGTAGGGGCTAGGTTTATTTTATAGTGCACTAGAAGACGAGAGTAAAAAGGGATATGATGAGACAAGGAGGAAAGCAGAAGGTGACGTGAAGGAAGGAAGAAAACCAGGGAAACTAGCACACGCAAGCGAAAGACTCCTATAAAAAAGCAGCAATCAGATGAAACAATGGACTCTCTCTCTCTCAACCCAACCTACGATCTCCTCTCCGGTATCGTCTTCTTCGTCTTCTCAAAGGGACACGAAAGCTCAAATCAGTGGATCTTATTCATAGATTTATGTATATTTTTTCTTGTACAGTGAGTCATGAGAGACTGTAAAATGCTCATTATAATGGATTCTCCTCCGCAAATGCCCGTGGACCTAGGTCTTACGCCGAATCAGGTAAATATCGTGTCTATTTCTATTTATTTGATCTGCTATCAACGTAAGTACCAGTCCCACCAGAATCTCGCTAAGGGCCACAAACGACACCGAACGAAACCCGAATCGCACTACCTCTACTCTCTCACAACCGGGACGTTTAGACATTATCGAGCAACCCAGGCTGCGGAACACGACATCAATAGTGGCGCCGTCTGTGGGATTGCATAACATGTACTTCGTATACTGGCTGCGACGCGATCCCAAACTACCCATTGAGAAGAACCCCATGACCACACGGTAGGATCTGAACACTTTCTAAGCTAGAGATGGGAGAATGATGATTTTCTAGCACACTAGACAACTTACCAGAAGACCAAAAGACGCCCCAAGATAAGTATTTTCAATTCTTGTTAATTTTTATAATTAAAAAACGGGGCAAATGCAGGAAGGATCTCGCCTAGAAGTGAGACTGGCCATGCTTACCTCTTTCTTGTGCAAAGGTAATTTTATCACAGTTAAACACTTGGGCACCCACGCTCTCGAGCGAATACACAAATGCTCTCAGTGTAATTATTGTTAACACCACAAGAGTAGGATTCACCCAATAGAACGTGCCATGAACACACACGACACGTACACGAGTTGCATTGTATGGGTAAACGTGCTAGGGACGGCATTGTGCATTTAAGTGCCTAGTGCACGTCCACTATTCACCGACGAAGTGTGTGGGATTGCATTACACTTAAGTGAATAGTCCCACTCACACATCCACTATGCATGGCACGTACAGTGCCATGCATAACACTCTGTAGAGGGGGCGAAGATACCCAAGGGCTCGCGGCGCCTCTTTCGCAACCCCCATCAACCTGCCGGCATCCACCACTTGGATCGCCAACAGTTTCTTGCACCACAGCAATGGTCCCACCCTCGTAGGGGACCGTGCGCAATGTGCTCTGCATGCACAGCGTCATACGCGTGGGTCCACATGGTAGAAGGCCACGCCGGCACCTACCATGCGGTTCGCCGGCGTTGTCTGTCTCCAATAGGACGGTTGCCGACAGGTGACCTTGCCGGAGGCACTCCCACCTCACTAGCGACCTCTCTCGCCACTCAGGACCGAGCCCATCCTCTCTAACGTGTTGATGAGCTGTCCAGACTGAACTGGAGGTCACTGGCAACCCCTGGTTCCGTGATGGCTCATCATGTGGGGCATGGTGCATAAACGATAGTCCATTCCCGTTCGGGAATAACCTCCCACACGAGCCCACGCTGTCGGCTCACCAACGTGTATGGATCCGATCCCTCGGGACACCACCTTTCCTGGACCACCTCTCGAGACTTACCTCCCAGACCCTCCACCACACAAGACACTTGCACAGAACATCCACTCAGGATCCATTCCCAAGCATGGCACCATGCACTAGCTCGCCTTCACAGGACTCATTCCTGAGCATGAAACATTGCTCGAGAGCCTTTGTAGCCACCGTCACATGGATGGTTGATGTACATTGAGCCCAGCTCTTGGCCACCCCAGCTCGGGAAGCCTATGCTCGGGACATCCACCACATAGGACCAAGGACTTGTGGTCGCCCTGCCGCATTCAGTATTCGCCTCACGAACTCTCCACCACAAGGCCTGGCGAGCTCCCCTTGTACATGTTGCTTCAGCAGCTCCCTCTCACTGTTCAAGGCTCGGAAGCTGCACTCAACAGGAAGCACTCTCTCACTCGGGGCCTGGTCACCACACACGGGACTGCATTGCTGTATGCATGGGCTTAGGAAACAATCATGCATGCAAATCACCTCTCGATACCTTGCATGAGAACACACCCTCACTATACTTATCGTTCATACACCAAGACACCACCAACGAACCCTACTTAAGACCATAAACCTTCAGATACCTCATTATGCTTACACATGGTAGGAACACTCACGCATTCCCATTCAAACAATACTCCCAAGCCCGGGATGACTTTCAGGACTCTCCCTCCCTTCATGCTTCCTGGATTCACTCCTTTGCTAACTAAGTCTCTTTTGTTCCAGACTTGTCTACTTTTCCCTTTTTCTTTGCTTGGAAAAGTCACTCACCACTTCAGATCGCGAGAACTCAAACTCAACAGCTCAACGGGCCTGATTTTGACGAACCTTACGCTTCAACTATGCATGCACGGACTCCAGATAGCAACATACTCAACTTGGACTCAGCATTTGCAGGCTCGAAAGCAGCACCCACAAGTTCACTAAAATCAACTACGGCAACTCAAGATCTTCGATCGGTATCACTCACAACATGTGAATTCATTTTTTACTAATAAAGGTATTTTCTGCAGCGTGAGGTGACAACACATCTCCCGTGATGGTATGAGCTTTGTGCTCTTGTCACACGCAATCGAGCCCTCTTCCATGGTGGTATGAGCTCTACGCTCTCGTCACATGCTGTTGAGCCATCTTCCACGACGATACGAGCTCCACACTCTCGTCACACACGGTTGAGCCATCTCAAGCGGTGGTACGAGCTCTGCGCTCTAGTCATATGCAGTCGAGGCTTCTCCCGCGGTGGTACGAGCTCCATGCGGTCGAGCCATCTCCCGCGATGGTACGAGCTCCACGCCCTCGTCACACGCAAGCGAATGACTCCTATAAATAGGCAGTAATCAGATAAAACAATGGACTCTCTCTCTCTCTGTGACCAACCCACGGTCTCCTCTCCAGTATCTTCTTTTTCTTCTTCTCAGAGGGACTCGAGAGCCATGAGAGACTGTAAAATGCTCATTAGAGTGAATTCCCCTACCCAAACACTCGTGGACGTAGGCTTTACACCGAACCACGTAAATATCGAGTCTATTTCTATTTATTTTATCTGCTATTAACGTACGCACCAGCCACACCAGAATCTCACCAGGGGCCCCAAACAATATCGAACGAAGCCTGAATCGCACTACCTCTATTGTTTCACAACCAGGACGTTTGGACATCGCTGAGCAACCTAGGCCATCAAACACGACATCAACAGAGCCTACAGTGGACAAAAGACTCATGGGGGCACAAAGGGGAGACGACAACTGCTAGAACCTTAGATCGAGTGGAACTGATGACAGAGCAAGTGAAGTACGAAGAGAAGGGAACTGAGGTACGAATGTTAATGTTAATGGTGTGATTCAGTTTCTCTCATTATCGTACATTTTATGGTTGTTATTTACAACCATTTCAGCTACTATTATAGTACATTTCTTCTCCTAAGCGTTTTATACAGAACCCTCACAAACACCCGAACCATCGCAGTTCCTAATAGTTCTTCCCAAAGGGTATGAAATTTCTGTATTTATCATGCAATTAATTTCATTTCTATGCATAATAATTGTAGTTTATCGCAATGACTTTTAGGATATACAAAGTTGAACTGTTAATTCGAATCTTGTTGATCTTCTTTCTAATCAAATGAATATCATGATTCGATACAATGGATCTTTATATTAGTGTATCTTCTATTTTTTTTCCCTTGTATTATTTTCAATTGCTTTAGATAAAGACTCATCCATATATATACACTTTATCACTTTCTTCAAGATAGGAGCCCATAGGAACTGATCATATAAGGATTCCTAAAATGGTCTTTCATGTGAAATTCTATATCAACAAGCAGAAAATGTCTTTTATGTAGTCCCTCTTTTTCTTTCTCTAGATTCAATCTCCTTATAAAAGCTACAACTAGCTGTTCATTTTTTTTTTTTTTGTGAACAACATGTTTTGGGAGAAGTGTATGTTTTGTGTTGAAGATGGTCTTAATCCAATAGGTTTGTATAAAATCAGCTATATTCAACCAAATGGTCAGTCTTGACTCTTCATAGAAAGCACCCAATCTATGTATGGGTTGAGCACATTGAGATTTCCTTGCTTTGCCTTGGTATGTGAATCAAGTTTGTAAACAAATGGTTAGTCTTTTTGCAACCCATTTATTTGTATTCAATTTAAATGAAATATCTCGGGAATGTTCTAAGTACCTGGATTTCCTTTTCTTTTGTAGGTATACTATAAATTTGATAGTGTTCTTTCTTGACAAAAAATTGCCAAGTTAACTTTAGCATGGCATCTTTTTTTGAACTTATTTGCCAAGTTAACTTTAGCATAGCATCCTTTAACATACATATCACATAGAGAGCAAAAGTAGGCCTACTTCTTTTCTTCCCATTTTTTTTATTAGTAACTTTTCTTCCCGTGTCCCCTTGAAAATAGAAAATCATTTCAGTTTGTATATAGTTAGTGCTTCATTTTTTTTTTATTATAATCTCTCTACAGGAAAACTTGTTTAGTAACTTTTCCACTTTGTTGCTTGTTTGGTTGGGTGTGTAACCAAGTAGAGGATAAATGGATAGGTTTATCTAATAATGGTATTACATTTTAGGCTACATTCAGTTCTGGAATTTACACAACTCTTTAATTAATATAAGAAAATTACATCTCTTGTGTGGTTCTTTATTAAATTAACATAATATTTTGATCATAAAATGTAAGAAGGGTTATTTTCCTCAAACTACAATGCAACTACAGACTTTAAAAATAAGCATAAAATGTATATATGGTATACTAATAAAAGAAAAGAACATAAAAATGCATCCCCATTTTGTTTTGTGATTTACTTTTGTTTTTTCAAGAGCTTGCTTGGTTTTGCTTTCCATATTGGACTGACAAAGGAATTGTGATTTGAGACTCTGAAGTTAAGATATGCAGGATGAATGGATTGACTGGGCAAAAAATGCAGAACATATTTAAAGCGCTTCAGGTTCATGTCAAGAGATAATTCTGATCTTCATTCTTTTCTCAAGGTTTATGATAGATTACTTGATACAAAATACTGGCAGATGGGTTATAGCTCTGAGGTTTACTCCCTAAGGGTGGGTGGGGCAAAACCTGCCTCAAGCATGTGTGGACTTGGGCTCGTCTGATAAGTAGTAGCTAGCACTAGTGGGTGGGTGAGATTAGAACTTGACTCAAGCAGTCGTGGACTAACTGTAGCTTAATTGGTTTTGTAGCTTGTCTATGATAATACTAACTGCATCTTATTAGTATATTTCCTTCATAGAATAAATTGAATTTCCAATACTTGTTTTTTTCATTGGAATTCTTTCAAGTTTTTAGACTGCATTTGATTTTCAACAATGTAATATGAAATCTTTAAACTATAAACATCATGTATTTAGGTTATATTGCACCATACGAAAGTGCCTTGTGACTAGGGAGCCAAGCATCACATTACTAATAAAAGTGGTCTTTTGGAGTTATTTAACCATAATCTTTATGGTTTTGATATGGTTGCGCAATCTGTGTTAAATTTCACTTTAGTTTGTTACAGTTTTTGATATGGGGGCACAAATATTTGATTAAGTATTGTCATGGGGTGAAAAAACAGCCCACTCATGTTGGATTATTTTTTGTTACATTTTCTAAGGTTGGCCGGAAATGAGAAGGGTAGTCAATGTTCTTATGAAGTAGTATTTCGGATAAAGTGTTGAGATTTGACAACCATTATTGTATAAAGTAATGCTCAATATAGAATTTAGACTACTTTATCTAAAAAAAGGTTTCACAAATGAACTACTATGCAGGTTGTTTTAATTTTAACAATGGGTATTACCAAATCTAAGCACTTGCCTTCAAAGTAAGCACAATAGGATGTCATGGATTTTCAACACTAGTGTTGAGGGCCCTCAAGAAAGTGAGTTCAGATAATGTAGCTCTAATTTAGGTTTATTTTAGTACCCCAGACCATTCCCATTCCCACTCCCATCCCTCTTGGCCAGCTCCTCTCAATAACAGTTCGCTCCTGCATATGTATACTAATGCCTTAAAAAAATAATGAGCATTTTAGTACTGAAAACGTAGCATATTTTTTATAGAGCCTATTTTCTGTATAGGTGGTAGAAATAAGAAAGGGGATATTGTCATGCTGATTTTTTAATGGAGCCTGTTTCAACCATGTGTTCAGCACCATGTTCGAAAATGACAGGGATAGACTGCTGCAAGCTGGTTCAACTCTTACTTGAAGTGATGTTGGAGATCTCACCCACCCCTACAATGGAAGCATGTATGAAATATTGTAGCATGAATATTAATGACCCCCTTGTTAAATTAGTAGTGCATGAACTAATCATAGGGTTTAGCACATATGTTGTTTGTGTAAGAGTACTTAAGGTGTTATGAAGGTTTGTGTTAAATGGATTTCTTCCCATACTTGGTACTATAATGTAGTAAATTAGTTATCACTCAATGTTTATGTAATGGGATGTTGTGGAAGTGCATGGATGCTTATCAAATTGATGTGTAGTTGAACAAGTGCATGTGTGACCGATGTTTAGTGCTGTTGGTGGGTATATGGCCTTATTTTGAGAATCTCAATTTGTTAATGGTGCAATAGAATATAGGTTTAACTTAGTACACAGTTAGTTAGCTGATATTATTGGGATTTATGATAAATATATGTTGTTGTTGCTAATTTTAAATGAGGAAAATGGAATGTCACAACAGTTTTAGTTAATAGCCCTATTTTTATTCTACTAACATTTTCAATAAAATTGTTAATGAATTGTAGTAACTTATGAAATTTCCCTGGGTTTTTAATTAATACTAGAAGAAAATACCGAGTAGGGGAATACACCCAAATACAATGACACCTCAGGATAAAAAACTAGATCTTGAGTGCTTGAGAAGCAACATTTTTTTTATTAGTGCGGTAATTAACATCATGCTAAAATATTGTGAAGAATACGGGCGGCAAATTAAAAAACGCAAAGGAAAGTTTTATGCGGCAGGCTAAACATCTAGCGCAACAAAATATATTAGTAGGGATCAAGTTATAGCAGCGTGAGGATTATGTTGTTACGTCGAAAACTTCTCGCCACGATTTGAAAACCCCAGTGTTAAGCAAACGCAAATAGAGTTGGCATTTTTGGCGCCCTTTAGTCTATTTGTAGCGCCTTGTTTTCACAACAAAAAATAAACATCCATGACGTTCCAACCCAGGCGAATTATAGCAGCGTTCGACCGACGTTCCAAGTTCAGCAGCTATTGCTCATCTGTGACAGCTTTTCCCATTAGTAGCCACTAAAATCAGTGCCGGTAAAAGGCATAAATCTTGTAGTGATATACTTGTGAGCTGCTTGGTATCAAGTAGGGGTGCAAAAGGTCTGGTCCGGTCCGGGAAAAATGTGGACCAGTTCCAATTGGTCCAAAAACATTTTCACCCACGACTGGACCGAACTCCTATTCGGTCCATACCGGTCCGGTCCAATTTGGTCCAGGGGAAACAGATATGATTTAATGGATTAAATTTAATTCAAAATATTGCAATGATGAAAAATGATTTTTAGCCCAAATTTAATTATTTCCAACCCAATTTACCTATTTATCACAGATTTAATTCAAATAATATTAAAAAAAACTTACTCTTAAAACAATTGGCAAAAGAAAAAATAATCTAAATAAAAAAGTAAAAAAAAAATTATAAATTATAATTTTTATACTACAACTAGTCAACTACTATAAATTATAATATGTTAATATTATAAGAGTATATATTATATATTAATATATTATACTACCACTTTTAATCTATATTAATATTAATATTATAATTTATATACTATTATTTATATATACATATATCTAACAAAAAGAGTCATTTGGTCCAGTCCGGTCCAAGGGTGAAATGCCAGGGACCAGGACCGGACCGGACAGGACAGGACCAAACCGAGTTCCATCCAATCCGGTCCGGTCCCGGTCCGGTTCGATCTTCTTACACCCCTAGTATCAAGCCGATTGGGTAGCTCAAGTTGTAATAGATGAGTTATTGTTTGGTTTGCCTTCACATTGAGATAGGGTCTTGAATCTTGATGGGGTTTGAATCTTCACCTTTGTTTGGTTTCTGAGAAATGGTTTGGAAAACACAAATAAAAAAAAGAAGAAGAAGAAGAAAAAGCACAACTTGTGGAGTTTTCATAAATTTGATATACACCCGGAAGCAAGTTTAGTTCCATTGAGTCTAGTTGCCTTTCAAACTATGCGTGGCATTATTTGAACTTGAACATGATTTTTGTGAAACGCTTTCAGAACATGCAAGGAAGGTCTATAAGGATTGGCATTATCTATGTTATAAGAAGTGGTCATTTTGCCTGTGTTTTCTTGGTTAAATTGTTGGTTGAATATGCTTTGAATTGTTGGAATAGATCTTTTTCAAATTTGTTGAAAATATAATTAAGGTGTCTTTTAATTTATTTGTTTTTAAAGTGTCGGTCGAACATAAGAAAACACATGAAAACAAAAGAACAAAGGAAGGTCAGTAAATCAGAACTCAAACTGCATGTCTGATTTCGGGGTGTTTTGGTCAAGTCATTGATAAAATAAGGATTTTTTTTCTATTCCTAAGTTGGACTGTGAAGGAGTCCAAAAAATTGAGCTGTACCTAACACCACCCGTGTGGTATATAGTATTTACTCAAGAATTCAATGTTCAACATAAATAACTTATAATTTAATATTATAGCTTGAAAATAAACAATATTAATGTCACTACAAAAAAAACGAGTATTTGTGATCAATTATTTATGACGGTAATGACTATTTGCGACGATAATGATTATTTGCAATAAAAACAGTCTTATTTTGATATGAAATAGATAGTTTGACAAGAAATAACTAACTACAAAGAAGCAGTTTTCTTATAGTGTATTTCTACGTCACTTTCTTTGTGTCCAAGTACCTCAAATATAATTCAGATTCAAAGTTCCAGTTTACATAAAAAAAAAATGGCATATGGATCTAGAGAGAGAGAGAGAGATCACATCTCATACAACAAAAAAATGGTTGGTTGCAGGTGCTTGATATCAAACGTTGGTATAACAACATTGGTTAATGTGTTGTCCAGCCGAGTTTCCCCTAGTTTCTCCCTTAGAACCTCATGAAGGTATTTCCCATCATACTTTGGTTCTATAAGAGATCTAAACATTTTCCTGATCGCTCCAAATAAGCCACTGTAATCAAAACCAGCACATGCATGCATGCTCATTAATTAATATTTAAATATCGAGAGTTTCCATAAACACAATCATATATATAGAGAAAGAGAGAGTTGCTTTTTTATATGTGAAGGAGGAGGGAGTTGTGTAATAGCCCAAAATTTTTAAGATGGATTTTTATTTGAAATTATTTTTAGAAGGATTATATATTGGGTATATTTTCTAGGAAAATAGAATTGGAGACTTAAATGAGAGTATTGAGTTTAGAATAAGTGAAATCATGTATTAGAAAAATTATTATGGAAGAATCTTTGAGATTTGGAACAAGGTGTCAATTAGAGAAATTCAATTTAAACTTAGAAGGAGTTGAATTCTCAAAAATTAGGATGTAGATGCAAGAAGAAGTGATAGAACCAAAGATCAAACACTTGGTGCTCAAAATAGGCATTCTCGGATTAAACTGTCGAGTTTTAGTGTAATGAGCATAAGCTACTCATATGAGATCCAAATGAGGTAATTCAAATTCTTATAGAATCCTAAGAGATAGATCTAAAACTTTCATGTTATGAGTTTTTAAATATTTAGACAGTATCAATGACTTATTTCTGAAGCAAGTGGACTGATCTGGATTGAGCGTAAACTGAAGCCCGAAAATGAATTACACCACTAACCTACTTTAGGAGCTTCAATTTGATTGGCTATCTACATTTCTATCTTCTAGACATGTGTGAAAATGTTTGTGATTTGTGGTGGAAGAGTTTCTAGAAGGAAAATTTATCTATAACCATGGGAGAAGTAGATACTAATCTGATTGGCCAAAATAGCCAACTATTCCATTTGTTTTCAACCAATTGGTAACCAAATCTTGGAAAGTAAGTGATAAGATCTTTTCCCAGCCACTCTAAGGGTACTAAGGAAGTTTGGAACGTGTGGCCAAAGGTGAAGAAGAGGTTCTAGAAGCTTTGGGATGCAAGAGAAGTTAAATAGCCGGTTGAGCTTATCTTAGACATTTTAGGCCTTTTGTTTTACTTTTATATCCATATGTAGTAATTATTTGAACCATTGATCTATATTATTTTGGATGAGGGTTAAGCTCAACCATGGATGATGAATTAGGAACAACTAAGCCTAAAGTAGGGGTATGATGATAGCTAAGTGGTAAGGGGAACTCAACATACACATGGCAAGGACTATATATATGTGTAAGATATAACTCAAGCCTCCTTGGGAGAGAAACCATTCAGCCATAGTGAGAAAAAGCCAAGAAAAATATCCAAAATTCCACTCACAACACCTAAACTTCAAAAAGGAGTTAAGTGAGAGCATAGGAGCAAAAGTGGTGCAAGATCAAATCTAGACTTCTAATCTAGCTTTGAAAAAATTTGTAAGTGCATATATTAACTTAATCTTGACATAGAATAAGTGGTTTGGTGATTAGATCATGTTTGATATTTATTTGAGCTTAATCTTAATTTATATATTAAATTGAAGACTATTGAGTTTTGGAGTGATTTTTACAATGATAAAATGCTAAGAAAATTATGAGATCTTAGGACTATATTCTATGATATTATATGAAGAAGATTATGTGAGAATAGGAGGTCTTGATTGGGAAAAAAAATGATAGATCAACCTTAGTAACTTTCGGATTTAAAAGGGGTTATGTTGACAGATTTAACATCCTATGGTAAATTGGTCATAACGTGTTAATGTGATGTCGGAATTGAATAATTCAAGAGCTTGTGGAAAGATAAGACAGAGATCTCCAACTTTTGTGTTTTAAGTTTTGAGATATGAGAACTATATAAAGGTAGAAATTGGACTTGAAGAGGCAGAATCGAGATTTAGGCAGAGACTTCGCTCAACCCTCGCTTGACTTCTTGCTCGAGCGAGATGCAGGAAGAGATTTGACGTCTTTTGGTAAAATGATCATAACTTGCTCATTTGATATCTGATTTGAGTAATTTAAAAGGCTATATAAAGCTAAGAGCAATAGCTACAACTTTTATGTTTTAAATGTTAAGAGATAAGGACTTAATAAAGGAATAAATTGGGATTGAAATCGAAACCAAGTTTATCATAGTGTGCATTGATTTTATGAATTGATATGACATAAATGCATGTGTATGTGATGTGTAATGTTCTCACGGTTTATAAGGTTCATATGGATATACAATGAGTATATTATAAGTCTAAGTTTATACATATAATCTCGCCTGACCGAAGGATCGAGCGAAGAACAAATATGAACCTTCGCTCGACTCTCGCTAGATATTTGGCTCAAGCGAAGTGCAACCTGAGACTTCGCTCGATACTCGCTTGAAGTTATGCTCGAGCAAATTCTAACCTGAGACCTTGCTTGAAGCTCGCTCGATATCTGGCTCAAGCGAGATACTCTATTTTGCTTAAATTCAGAGCTTTTATTGGGATAGAAGATGAGGTTCAATGAAGGAGAATTATATGTGTAAAATAATCATATGATTTGTATGATAAGTGTTGTATTGGATGTACATACAACATAAAGTTTAAGGGTACATGCATGTTTCAGTATGTGCGGGATTTTTAAGAAAATGGGCATGACATATATTTAAGAAATACTCATATGATTAAGATATGGCCCAACCATGGGTGAGAATAGTGGATAAGACATGGCCCAACCACGGGTAAGAATAGTGGATAAGACATGGCTCAACCACGGATAAAAATAGTGGATAAGACATGGCCCAACCATGGGTAAGAATAGTGGATAAGATATGGCCCAACCACGGGTAAAAATAGTGTATATGACATGGCCCGATCACGGGTAATAATAGTAGATATAAGTGAAGACTTACAAGAATAAGAACTTTAAGATTAGAATAAAAAGTTCATGCATGATATGAGTTTGTTTAGGCAAGAAAGACATTAGTGTCAGTTTACATAAGAGATAAGTTTAAGTCATGAATGAGTCATATGCAGCAGGTCATAAATGCATACTCTAACTGTCTGGCTTGCGTGTGATTATTTCACAATGTCTATATTATTATTAAGTTACGTATGTACTTACTAAAATTTTCCTGAAAATCTCATTCTTGAGAAGTCTTGTAATTTTGTATATAAGAAAACTAACTGGGTTATGTATGTAAGGAGATGATGATTATTAATTGTGGTTTTTATGCTACCATGTGATCCATTGAAATTAATGTTATTCAGAACTTTTTCGCTGCGATTTACTTTAAATTTCGATAAGTACGAGGGTGAGTAGCCATGTGTTACTTCCCCTAACACTCTGGTTTACGTTAAATCTCAAACGTAAATTGGGGCGTCATAAGTTGTTAGAATAGGAGGAATATTAGAACATATTATTAAAAATATGATATAAATAATAAAATTCTACCTCTTCCAATCAACTTAAACTTTTGAAACAAGTGCATGATTTTGTATATATCAAAGCAGATGCCTAAGTCCAAACCCTGATTTTATAACCTATCAATTAATTAATTACTTATTTCATGTGTTGGGTCACTCATTGAGAAAGAGTGTGGCCCACATATAAGAAAGGGTGTCAGAAGTTGATATGAATAATAAAAAATTAATTCTTTCTATTTGTTTAATTTTTAAAAAAAAAATGGTGATTCCACATGTGCATACTTGTGTAAGTGAGCATAGACAATACTTTTTTTTTTTTTTATGTATATCTCAACTTAAAGTAGCTAATTGGTAACTTTAGGGCCCGTTTAGATACAAATGTGAGATAAAACATTTCATTTCATCTTATTTTTTCTGACTATCTTAATTATTAATATTTATAAACTATCTCAACTTATCTCATATTATCTTACTATCCAAAAAGGCTTTTAATCTAGATGACGAGTGATCACCTAGCTTTAAGACACTATTCTTCTTATATCTTGGTTGTTAATAGTTCATCCTTAGTTTATAGATTTTATAGAACCTTGGTTTTGATATTTCTTCAAGGTAATCCTTATCAAGATTTTAATTGTAAAAAGTTATTCTCCTCTATTAAAAGAGATGGTAGTTAATTATATGAAATCGCGCCTTGTTCTTAAGAAAATTAAGAAAATATGACTAGCACTACCCCTTCTGTGTGAAAATTCGAGGACCATGCTCTTGATAGAAGGGCTTGATATCCTTAGCATCAAAGAGAGGTCGATTGTTTTCATTTGGAGTAGCTACCATGGCAGTAACAACACCTCCTGTGCTTGTTCCTGCAATCATGATCACGTCAAAGTAGTCTGCAAGTCTAGCTTTGTTTCCCTCCAACTCCTACGCCATGTTTCCACCAAAACCTCTTGATTAGTACGTAGTCGTGACATTAATATAACGATATATTGTGAAAAACATAGGCATGTATGACATTGACTTTACATTATTATCATAAATATATCATGTGTTCCATAAGTTCATATGATAGAGTTTCATTATGCTAGAAACATAGGTGCGCATATTCATTGATATCGTATATGCATGCCTTTTTCTACCTGAAGTTGTGATTTTTAGGAAAGCAAGTACGGTAGCAGGGATGATCCCCTTGATACCACCCCATTAGTGCTTAGAATTGTGATCAAGTTCCTGTATGTTGGGTCTTGAGCCTCGATCGGCATTGTTTTTTCCATAGAAAATCTGGGAAAGGAAATGCGCACAAATTGTAACGACTGGGCCCAGAGCCCATTAACCAGCCCAACCCAGCCCAGCCCAGCCCAGCTATTCAAAACGGCGCCGTTCCACGTTTAGGTCAGTTTTCTTCTTTCCGTTTCCGCTCATTTTCTTCTCCTGCTTTCTTCATCCCCTGCCCAACGCAGCACTCTGTTTTTCCGTCGCCACTTCCAGCGCCCACTCCCCCACGTTCTCGGCAGTTCCGAACTCACTAGAAGGCTCAACGGAAGATGTATTTCTCTCCCTCTCTTCTTTCGGCATTTGCAGCTTAGTTTTGGGTCTCCTCATCGCCGGCTCCTCTATTTTCGTTCACCCCTTGTTCTCGCCGGTAAGTTCATCCCAATCTTTCCCTTTTTCTCTTGCAACTATTACTATCCATGTAAGGTAGAAATATTGATAGATAACTGTTGGTTTCAGACGAGCATAGGGGAGGCAGGATTTCAATTACATCCGGCCACTGTCCGCGGGTTTTGCCGCCCCGTTTCGTGTGATTCTTCATCTTGAGGTAAGATTTATGGATTTCCTCTTGGATGCTCATCTCAGGTGAATTGGTTTAGATTTTTTTTCTTCAATTTTCTGGGTCTTCCGAAGGGTATTATTGATGGTTTTCAAGCTTACGTTGGGGTTTATTTTTCCGTTGTTGTCATGCGGAGGTTAGAAGTGATTTTTGATTTGGGGCTGGAATAATGGTTTCGTTGGGGGCATTGTTAATGTTACTAGATATTTTTACGTATAAAAGTTTTGTTGTGACCTCTGTTTGAAGGTTTTGGGATTTGATGAACAGTTGCTGAATTTTGTGTGGGATGAGGAAAATTGATTTATTTGAAACGTATATACCTCGGTTGAGTACTATTTTTATGCTGAAATATTTATGGAATATCTTTCTCTATTTTCCGAATCCATTTTCGAAGTGATTTTTGGTGGATGTTCGAGGGATTCGTTGTTAATTTTCTTTTGTAGTTCGGTGCTGCCGATGGGTTGTTTGGGAGGTTTTGTGTGATATAAATGGTTGGGTTTGGTAGTATTGAACGTGTGGGAGACTATAAATTTTTGGGTTGGCTTTATCAGAGGGATGCCTGAGATGAGTTGGTAGTGGGCTGAAATGATATTTTTAGTATGGAGTGCGCTGGTTTTGCGGGTCGTAGTGGCTGTTTGCTTGGGCTTGATATGCTAGAAATTTATGAATTTAGGCAGGCATTGTAGTTAACTTATAATTTTTCAGATTTAGGCCTTTGGGGTGGTCATTAACATAAAGGAAATTATTTTCATGTATAGGTGATGAAACTCTTAGCGGTCAGACTCAAAGTTTTGATTTTTCGCTACAGGAGTCAGGTAAGCGGGGTTCGTATGCTCGGTTTTATACCAAAAGAGGACTGAGGTTGACTTTTGAAAATTTGTGCTTTTTGTTAGTTATGAAATGAAAACTTGAGAAAAAACCAACCTCAGTCGATTGTTTGCATTATTCATGAAGCTTATATAAAAGAAGGAAAAATATTTCAATCATGCATTGTGTAGACATGAGCTTGCTTTTGTCATGTTATTTTCTGAAATGTGAAAAAGAGAGTGTCTTTGTCTATCTGCAAAAAATTATATCTTGATTGTGTTGACTTTGTTTTATTTATATAAGCTGTATTCTGAAAATAGTTTGCAACTATGTGTCTTTAATAACTCTGAAAACCTTTGGCATAGTATTCTAGTTGGTATTTGACTCTATCTCTGCTTGGTTCTGCTCTGCTCTGTCTTTACTTTGTTTGGATTGGTACCAATTTCCTATCTCTGAGTGCATCCACTTTGGAAACAAAGTGGTTTATTGTGGGCTTTCCTATGTGCACACTCGGGGCTCCGAGAATGAATAAGGGAAAGTTCCACCTCTGTCTCTGCCTGGTTTGGCTACCGGGATTTGCACAACCCTACCACGGGGGTTAAACATGGTCTTTGCTTTGTGGGATGCTCCGTTTGATATAATGATAATACTCAGTTTTGTTATGCCAAAGTACTTTATGATTTAATTGTTTTGAAAATCATTTATTTCTTTTATGCATAATCATGTTTTGTTCCGTACTTTATTACTTGGTAAATGCTCATGTTTACACGCTTGTATAAGTTCTTCGCTTACTGAGTTGTGGAAAAACTCACCCCCTTATCTCATATATTTTTCAGATGATTTGGATGTTCCATCAGAGGACCAAGAGTAGAGTCTTGACCAAGTTTTAAGCAGTTAGAGCCACAGGCTAGATGGGGGAAAACAATTAATTTTTTTATGTTGGGTTCTAGTTTTATTGGATTTTTTTAGAATGTTAGTTATTCTTTATTGCTAAGCTTTTTGGGAGAATGTGAACCCTCTCATTCATGATTTATTCATATTCTTTTATTTATGACTTGGTGGACATTGTTATATGGATTGGGATGTGAAAAATATTTTTATTTGAACATGGTCGGAGACCTATTATTTGTAGTTGAGGATGGATTATACCAAACAGGTTGAGCTTTGTGACCCCCTACGAGCTCGGGGTGTTACAGTTGGTATCAGAGCGAAGGTTTAAGATTCTGCAGACTTATGCAATAAGGTTTTAGGAATTTGAGGTTCTAGAATTCGCCAACTTTAGGAATTAATTGAGGTGTAGAATTATATGGGCATGTGAGCTGATTTCATATTGTTGGAGAGTTAAGGGTTATATATATATGTCTTTTATTTTTTTGTATCATGTGATCTTATTTGTGGTGGGTATCTCTTTTGTTTGGGGAGTATTATATACTTTTGTTTTGACCACTAAGATTACCTGTAGATGTTTATTTTTAGCTAGCTGATTATATGTTTTAGTGAACGATTTGTTAATAGTCCAAGTGTTCTCAGGATGCCACCTCGACGTGAGCGAAGTGTGTCGGACTTGAATGCGGCCAGAAATGAAAAAGGAGCAAATCTAAGAGCTTCTGAAGTACTTCGAGCAGCAGCGCATCAGCTGATTGATGATCTTGCACAAAATTCATCTGGCCGTCACCGCACCACAAGTGAAAGGGGTTGCACTGTGGAAGATTTCAACAAGTTGCATCCCACATCTTTTGATGAAAGAGGCGATCCGATATTGGTAGAGGATTGGGTACAGGATATTGAGGAGATATTTCGAGTCTTGCCTTGCACGGATGAACAAAAGGTGGTGTTTGCTACATTCAAGCTGACCGGGGAGGCGAAAAGGTGGTGGATCTCTGAAAGGACCATCAGGGAAGCTGAAAAGACAGAAATAAAAAGTTGGTCGCTATTCAAGGAAGTCTTCCTAGAGCGTTTCTTCCCAGTCTCAGTTAAGGAAGATAAAGCTATGGAATTTGCCACCTTAGTTCAGAGAGCGATGTCAGTACACCAATATGCAGCCAAATTTACCGAGCTGGCACATTTTGCGGCATATTTGATTCCAGATGAAGAGAAGAAGTGTCGCAAATTTGAACAAGGGCTGAACGAGAAGCTTTTTGAGCGAGTAGTGGGCTTCCAAGTAAAAAAATTCACAGAATTGGTGAATAAGGCTACAGTGTTTGAAAGAAGCCTTCAAAGAAGTGCAATTATATCTGATCAAAGGAAGAGGTCTACCTCATCTGGATACCATACAAGCGTCAATCAAGGTTACCTCGTCCTGTAACTTCATTTTTCTGGGGTGGCAACATGCAAGCGTTATTGTTGTCCCGTTGCAGAGGGCAATTCCTGATGTAGTGTCCTAACTTGCCACAACGGAAACATAGTCTCGCCCCTCTTCTGCATTCTCCAGAATGCACTTGGTTACATGTCTTACACTGGTAGGGCTACCGATTACTCTGGTCTTGGGAAGGTGAAAGGTTGGAGTATAGCCTAGTAGTCTCGACACCAACAGGAAATTTAGTATCTTGTCATAAAATTCTCCGTGGCTGCCCCATATTTGTTGAAGGAAGATTGATGCCAGCTGATCTTATAATTTTTGATATGTTTGGATTCATACCATGCCAATATTGATGCTTTAAAAAGGAAGTAATCTTCAAGCCTCCTGAGGGAGGTGGAATTCGATTTGTGGGGTCGATAGTACGATCACTTCTATCAGTCATATCAGCAGTTCAGGTTGGAAAATTATTGCGAGATGGTTGTCAAGGATTTTTGGCTTGTGTGATAGATGCACCAAAGGAAGAGTTGAGTTTAGAAGAGATTTCTGTTGTGAGAGAATACCCAGAAGTGTTTCCTGAAGACTTGTCTGGGTTACCACCTGACCGAGAAGTAGAATTTGCAATTGATCTTGTTCCGGGCACGACACCGTTGTCCAAGGCTCCCTATAGAATGGCGCCATCAGAGCTCATCGAACTCAAAGAGCAGTTGCAAGACTTATTGGACAAGGGTTTTATCCGACCCAGCGTGTCCCCATGGGGTGCTCCAGTTTTATTTGTGAAAAAGAAAGACGGGACAATGAGAATGTGCATCGACTATAGGGAACTCAACCGAGTAACTATCAAGAACAGATATCCCTTACCCCGTATAGAGGACCTTTTTGATCAACTGCAAGGTGCACAAGTTTTCTCTAAGATTGATCTTCGGTCAGGGTATCACCAACTAAAGATCAAGGCAGAAGACGTATCTAAGACCGCTTTCAGAACCAGATACGGTCACTATGAGTTTTTGGTCATGTCTTTCGGCTTGACTAATACTCCTGCAGTATTCATGGATTTAATGAATAGAGTATTTCATAAATTCCTGGATAAATTTGTGGTCGTCTTCATTGATGACATCTTGATCTATTCTAAAAGTAAGGAGGAGCATGAGGAACACTTGAGGCTAGTACTCGGAACACTTAGGGAGGAAAGGTTGTTTGCTAAACTAAAGAAGTGTGAGTTCTGGCTGGATTCAGTTATATTTTTGGGGCATGTGGTTTCAAAAGAAGGTATTTCAGTGGACCCAGGGAAAGTGGAAGCAGTAGTTAACTGGCTGGCACCGAAGAATGTTCTTGAGGTTAGGAGTTTCTTGGGGTTGGATGGATACTATCGTCGATTCATTGAGGGTTTCTCTAAAATAGCAGTTCCTCTCACCGCCCTTACCAGGAAGAATAACAAGTTTGAGTGGACAGAAAAATATGAAGAAAGCTTTCAGACCTTGAAACAAAGACTTGTGACCGCCCCAGGTTTGACAGTTCCCACTGCGAGAGGTGGTTTTGTGGACTAAATTTAATCTAAAATTCTACAATGATCAAATATTTTTTTGGCCCAAATTTAACTACTATAAATTATAATATGTTAATATTATAAGAGTATATATTATATATTAATATGTTAGTATATATTATATATATATGTTAGTAAATTATAACTAATAACACTATTACATTAGTATATTATATATTTATATATTAGTAAATAGTGATAAATTAGTAATAATATATTAAATAAAAATAATATATTTATTACTTATAAGTTATTACTAATATTCTATATAGATATATTATAATTTATATTTTTATACTACAACTAGTCAACCAATAAATAATAATATGTTAATATTATAAGAATATATAATATATATTAATATGTTAATATATATTATATAGTAATATATTAATTTATATTAATATTAATATTATAATTTATATACTATTTTTATATATACATATATAAATATATATATATGTATATATGTAGAGTTCGGTCCGGTCCGGTCCGGTCCAGAGAGAGAAATCCTTTGGACCAGGACCGGACCGGAATTAATCGTTCCATGTAAAATTTAGACCAGACCGGACCGAATTCCATTTGGTCCGGTCCGGTCTGGTCTCGGTCCGGAACAACCGGTCCGGTTCGGTCTACCGGTCCGATCCGATTTTTTTACAACCCTATTAATGCCTTCCAATACCTCTCGCGACAATTGGTCCTATTCAACAATGACGAAAGTAACTGTGTTTTTGCTACAAGTTTAGTAAGCTAGCTATTCAGTTACTTTCTAGTTTTGAAGTGGTGGTTCACGATATTTACCAGGAATGCAATATTGGTGCGGATCTTCTTGCTCGGTTGGCATCTAGCATGGTGTCAGGGACTTGGGTTAATTTTACTGATATCATCCATTGGCTCAAGAGAATTTTGAAAGTGGACACGTTAGGCCTTCCGGCTATGCATGGTCTGCGCAGTTAGTGGATTTTTTTGTTCCATTTTTTGCTATTTTGGTTTTTTTTGGATTAGTTTGGTGTTTTATTTCGTTTGAATAATTAGAATAATGTCTTAGGCTTGATTGTTGTTTTCTTTTTTTATGCCTGCTCCTTTTAGATGTCAGGGGTAGTTTTTATTGCTTTATTTGTAAAATCCAGCGTCAAGGTTGTCATCATGATATTCTACCGTCACAAGGGAGAATTTATTAATAAAAATTAGTACAGGGATCACAATCGGAATATGTGATCTTGACTTTTAGAAAAAAATAGTGCTAGACTACAGAAATAGAGAGAGAGAGAGAGTTTTGTAGGCTATTGCCTTGAGATTTAGCCTTTGTTTGATTCAAATTCCATCTTATTTCATTTTATCTTATTTTATTTTATATTTATTTATTTTTATTATTATAATTTTTTTAAATTTTTATATAAAATATAATAAATAATATTACTTATTTAAATTCTAAAATAATAATAATATCAAAAAATAATTTTTTAATAATTTTTTATTTAATTTTTATTTTTTATTTAAATTTTTGTCAACTCATCTCATCTCTCACCGCATTTTTAAATCCAAACAGTTCTTTATTATGGGATGTTTAAGTATTTCTCACGGCTTCGACATTTTGTGCGATAAAAGTATTTTTTGGCGCGACTTGTATCCTGACCAATAAAATTTGTGGGAGTAGAGTTTTCCTACAAAATATGCTTTTTGCCACCAAAAGCATTAATAAAAAAAATACAGTATTAATTTCTTGTAGTGAGATCTACGTATTATTAAAAAAATCTTTTTTTATTTTATTAAAATGATATGTAGGAGATCAAAAAGAAGTTAAAACTGATCATTTCTCTCAATCCTTGTTAAATTTTAAATTAAGAATAATATTAAAATAAATTATAATTTTATAATAATTTTGTTCAATTATTAAATTACAATTTTCAAAAATTAACAAACATCATATACAAACGATTTAATTACTATTCATAAATGATTTCACTACGCTATTCAAGTAACCTTCCAAATACAAATTCAATACAATTTATCTCAAATTAGTTATTGATAAAATATCTTATTTTCTAAATTTTTTATAAGAAAAATTAAATTTATATCATCCTATTTCATATATTAATTAAAGATTGACTGAATTTACGTGAAAATATTGGTATATACCTATCAACAATATAATAAATTAATTGTAGTCTCAGAACATTTTTATTGGATCGTCTAAAATTAAAATTTAAAAAGTATAATTTTGTACGTGTATAAAAAAGATCGATTGGTTATATTTAATCAAATATAAAGAAAAATTTGTGAAGAAATAGAATAAAAATATTTTGTCTTCAAAAATAAACAGTAAAGCTAAAAGTTTTATTAAATTTGGTAAATATTGGATAAAATTTTAGTTTTACTATTTACAAAAAAATATTTTTATTTTCTTATTTCATTTTTATCTTTCTACTTTTGATTAAATGTGGCTAAATTTTGTTAATAAATATATATATATATATATATTTTTTAAAAATAATTTTAAAAAATTCAATAAAAATGCTCTCAGATTGCGTGTCCTAAATGTTGGGTCAAGGTCTTGTTCAGGCTGCCAATCGTGCACCACCCAAATGCCATGTTGTTCGACGCCAGCAAACAACAGTGTACCATATAAAACATAAACATCTAAATATACTATTAATCATTAGCGTCGTCAAATACAAGGATTTGTTCTATATAATAATTAAGTTCTTTATTAGGATAAAAAAAAATACTTATTTCTTATTTTAATTTGGAACTTGTTAGCAATTCTAAATAATTAGTTTTACTATTTATTATTTTCACACAGTACTAAATAGTATACTTGTTTTTTTTTTTTACTTTTATTCTTCTTAAATTAATTAAATTATCCTATTCATCATTCATAAATCACATATTTTGTAAGTGAAAAAAAATTAAAAATTTTATATATATACATCAGGTGTGGTGTGTAATGATTAAATAAGTGATTAAAAATTAAAAGTTATGATGGCCACCGATTTTATTTTTACTAAGTGATTAAATAAGTCATGTTTTCAAATAATGTTTTGATTTAAAAAAAAAAATCTAAAGATATAAAAAATATATTAAAAAAGTATGAATAGTCTATTCGGTAACAGTACTACCTATAACTAATTTCTCTACGGCTGCATTGCTACTTCCGCCGCGATGCTTAATTAATTAAATTATTATTTTTTCTTTTTTGATATAAGAGGTGGGAAATTTGAATTTAATTTTTTTATTTAGAGATTAGTCCTTATACTATCCAGTTTAAAAAATCTTGGTATAATTAATTAAATTAATTATAGATTATAAGCTTGGATCGTAATTAAGTGGAACGTGCATACATGCATGTCCTGCACAAACGTCCGAGATTTCTTCGCCGAAATTTACGTACGTATGAAGTGAATCAACAGAAGTAGCAGGAGCAAATATCGCTTGTAGTACTTCGAAAAATATATAGTAATGTAAATCAGTAATTTGACATAATTAATTAGCCATCGTTTCATATATATATATATATATATATATATATATATATATATATGTGTAAGGCTGCAAACGAACAGAGCTCTACAATTTGAACTCGACTCGTATAAACTCGATTCGAACTCGATTCGTTTAATAAATGAGTTGTTCGTGAGCACTAATATTGATTCGAATATTAAACGAGCTAAACTCGTATAATCTCGACTTGACTCGGTTTATGTTCGTGAACAAGATTCGTATAAACTCGAATTGACTCGTTTTGGGCTCGTAATAATATTCGTAATATTTCTATATACGTGTATATAATCTTGCATATATTCTTAAATATATTCTTTTATTATATATATTTTTTGTGTTATATATATTATTTTTAATACTTTGTATAAGTAATATATTTTTTTACTTTATGTAGAAGTAACATTTTGTTTCTTTATAATAATAATGTATTAAGTTCACAAAAAAATTATTGAGTCAAATATTTATAAAGTAAGAAACTCGAGTAATTACTAGACTAAATTCGGCTCGGTTCGTTAGAGGGTAAAAACAAAAATCGATAAATAACTCGATTCGACTCTAGGTCGTCTTTGATCAGCTCGAATTCGACTCGATTCGACAAACTCTCAGCTCGACTCAAACTCGAACTCGAGTTATTTGAGTCCAACTCGACTCGATTCGACTCGAACTCGTCTTTGATCGAATCGTTTGCAACTCTATATATATGTAAGTATAACGTCTTTGTCTAATTTAATTATATGATTAGTTTTGAAAATTGATTATGAGAAAAAATTATGAAAAAAAATGTAATTTTTTACAAAAATTTGTTAATTAATTATAATTAAGTTGATGATAAATAAATTGAGAGTGATATTGGAATTCAGATGCCTTTAAAAATAATTTTTGCACTAAATCAATCATAACTTGACACGTAGGTATTTCCAAATTAATTTCCGTGAATCCAACCACATCAGACCAACCCCGTTCTGCCTTCCCTGTCTCTCACGCGATTTCCCCTCCCCCTCCATCGCCGGTCACCCAAGTTACCGCCAGCCACCACCTCACGCTAGCACCACCCCTTCATATCGGCGACCCGTCTCCCCCAAGCCCAGCTCCGGAAGCCCTTCCTAGTCACCCGTAGCCCCCTAAACCCGAAATGGGTTTTCTCCACTGCAGCCATCGTTAGCCGCCGCTTGCAGGTCCCAGCCACCATCTCAAGCTACCGTCGGTCTCCTCTCATGCCGGCGACCCATCTCCACTAGAACCTAACCTCCCTCCTCCCACTCTTGGCTGAAACACCCAACCCAAAAATGGGTTTCGAAACCCAAGGGTTCCTCCCTCTGTTATTTTCCCATTCACTCATCCATTCATCCTTCATACAATACCCAGAAAAATCATACAAAAACCAAAGATCCATTACATAACGTTTGCTACAATTTTCTTAAAATCCGAACAGAGATTGTAAAAGGGAAAGAAAAAAAAAAACAAACAGAAAAACCAATTTTCCGTCGACGTCGGGATGGATTCTTCTTGGGTATTCCGTCGGCGTCAGGGATGTGGGAGGGAGGGGGAGAGAACGGAGAGGATTTTCTGTCGAGACTATCTGTCGTTAATGATGGCCGGGCTAGGGTTCGGGTTGTTCCCATTTTTGGGGCAGATGAGAGCAGATGGGGGAAGAGAGGGAGCTGGGAGAGAGGGAAAGAGGGAGAACGGGAAGGGAGAGAGTAGGTTTGGTGCGGGTAGGTTTAATGGGTAAAGCTTGAAACTGCTTACGTGTTGAGATGGGATTGGCTTGGTGCAAAAATCATTTTTAAACCAATCTAGATCCAAGGTCTTCCCATAAATTATATAAATGGTGTAACGTAATGTCATATCATTATAAATCAGTGTTTCCACTCGAAGTAAAGCAGAGTTAGTTAATACTACCATTTGAATAAGTTTACGAGAATTCAACAAAATAGAGAATAAATAAATATAAATACAAACAAAGAATAAGTAATACACAAAAGTCATGTGTGTAGACAAGTTTTTCATTGCTAATCTGTTTATAGAACCACTTCTGCAATCACTTTTCCACAGCCAAGTCTTTGAAAGGTAAATCAAGCTCAAACCTTAGATCTCTACTTAAAACAACCCTATAGCCACAATGGGAATAATCTCATTCCCATGAGAATCGCAAGGAACAAAGTAAAAGAAAATATGAAATTGATTGTCTGTGAAAATATGCTTAAAATCCCATGCATAACCATAAAGATTTTTAGCAAACCAATTCCTGAGTTGGGATCGATCGGGTCGTATCCTAAAGTAAATCCATACATAGAAATCAATATATCTAAAATGAAGAAAAATAAACACATAAGAAGATAAAAGTAAATTATTGGAGAAAAGAAAAACGTTACTGATAAGTACAATTTTTATATAATTTTTATTATGTTTTTATTTATAAAAATTGTTATTTTTTATTTTATTTATTTTATTTATTTGATTGTGTTGCAGGAATGAGAGGAAGAGAAAGAAAAATTTGCAAAAAGCCCGCTTGATATTCACTTGAGAGGCACTGCCATGTAATTAGATAGACATAGGCCGCACTTCGAAGGGGACTCCATGTCAACGCACGGCAACTGGGCATGATTGAGTTTTATTTGGACATAAATTTGCCCTTTAATTCATGAACTTATGGGCAACAATTGGACTCACACAACGACACGACTCTTCATTCACAATTGGGCCCGTACGTTTTGCTGCTGGGCTGAGTTTGGGCATGGATTAAACTGGAGGCTGCATATATTCAGCAATTCAAGCCGCCCATGCAAATAGAGAAGCGGCACGCTTCAATTCTTTGGACATCGACTCATACGTGAACACGGCAATTTGATTTGGAAACTGGTGGCGCCGAAACACTTAGGACACACACACACACACACACACACATATATATATATATATATATACATATTAGTTCATTTAACGAGAAAGACCAGACCAGGAGGGAGAAGTCGAGTGATGAAACAGTCAATGAGAGATTTTCTTTGAAGTTTTTTTTTTTGAGGAGAAGGATCTCAAAGATAGAAGTGAGAGCTATATATTTCATTAACCAATTTCGATGAAAAATATATGTTTTATATGTTTTCTTTTCAATTTTATCATGAACTAAATTTTATTTTTTAGAACGTTAATGTAGTCTAGCAATGAGCACATAGTTTATATTCCTAGTTATTTTATTTTTAATATTTCTATGATTGAATGTTTAATTCTTATTCTTAATGCTACGAATTATTGTTTGATCAATTGAATTACAATAAGACCGAAAAGTGATTTGCGATTTTAGTTTCTAGAATTAATTATTATTAGTTGAGCGAAAATAGAAATATTTTATCACGACTAGGGTGATTTTTAAGAAAATTCAAAATACGTAATAAGTCTTCAATTATTAAATTCGTATAAAGATATAGAGTTGTTAGTTGGAGATACTTTTGATATTATTCGAGAGAAGATATTGAATAGTTAAGGAATTTTTAATCATCAACGTGAGATTAATAGAATTTAATAATTATGAAGAATAAATTATGTATGATTTGTTAGGTAAAATCAACCGCTCTAAATCCATTATTTTTATATTTTTACACTCTTAGATTTTCAACTTTTGTTATTTTTGATTCGTAGATTTATTTTTGTTAAGTAATTTAATTTAATTTAGATAGTAGAAACGTTCTATTTATTTTCGGTTTTCTAAATAGTAATTAACTTAGTGAATTTCCGGTATTCAGTAACATAGTTTATCTCTGTGGGTTCAACATCTCTATAAAATACTTTACTACTTGTTACGATTCTGTGCGCTTGCAGATTATTTTACGCGAACAAGTTTTTGGCACCGTTGTCAAAGAAACATTCTACATTGATCTGAGAGCTACAAACAGATCTATAGTTGATACATCAGCTGGTGGAGATTTAATGAGTAAAACTCGTGAGGCAGAGGAAGGCATTCAGTAGCACGTTTGCGAAGAACAAAAATCTAGCACATAAATCTTAAGAATCACAGTCAGTAGAACTTATGTATTATTCAAACTATTGTAACCTACGGTATGGATGATGAGTCGCACAATATACACATATATAAGATACATATAGAAGAAAAGTATCAAATGGAACTGATATAAATAAGAATTGTTTGAATAATATTATTTAAACTATTGTAACCTCGACATCAGATTTTTTCCACTGGAACTTATAGAAATAAGAATTGTTCTGTTTAATTTGTAATGGATTTGTGTATCAAGGATCATACTTTCATCTACTCCTGTATGGTGAATCGATATTTACCAAAGATAAGCCTATTAAATCTCCATAGACTTACTACATCTAATTTATCTTTTCCAAGCACTGATGCTCAGCTTCTACTAAAAGCAATCTAGAATTTGAATTCGAGGTAAGGTCTCCACTTAAGATATATAATGGGAACGGGATTTTTTCATGGTGAAGAATAGAGCCATTCACTTTTTTAATGTATTGCAGTAAAGGAACCATCTTTTCAAGAGGAGCCATCTTGAAGATGATAATGATCTTGGTAGTTAAACAATAGTAGAAAATCAATCATTTTCATTCATTCAACCAAAAGGGGGCTAGTTCATTGTATTCAGGCTTGAAAAATTGCAATATGAAAAAACAAATTTGTTCCAACCAATGCAATATGATCAAAGGAGTTTAAAAAAAAGAATCAATTACTTCTAAATTCTTTTTCTTCTCTCCTCTCGGCAATGGTTGAAAATGGTTTCCAACAATCTTGCACTTTGATACTTGTTTATAATCAAACTTTCATGCTAAAAAAACTCATCAATGTTTTACTTTGCAAGTATCACCTGCAAGATATAGGCATTATTAACAATGAAGCTTACCAAGTATCTCCTTTGAGCATGTTGAGGGAATAATGTAGTGGGACCACATCTCCTTCAATTTTTCTTTTCTTTTCCCCCATCTCCCCCTGATAACTGCAGGAATTTTGCACTTTCCCATCAAAATCTCAGGAGCTCTGCAAACCTAAAACTCTTAAATCTTTCAAAGCCCAGAAGGCTCTATTATAAACAAACCAACAGCTTTTTATAAAGGACGTCAAATTTGTGGTAGAATGTCCAACTTATATTCAACGAATTTAAATTTGGAATAGCAAAAGAAAATGCTAAATATATGCAGTTCAAATTAATAATACATAAAAGGTGGGAAAGCCAACTAAAGTAGGTAAGAAAATGCATCTTAGAGGAATAAAATATAAACCATACCGCCAATTAGATGGAATCCGAGAATGTCAACATCTTTGACAAACAAAATCTAAAAAACAACACAAACGGAAGAAGCCATAAATATATAGTTCGGTTTCGGATAGAAAAACAACACTAAACCAAAGAATCCATGTAAATATATCATTAACTAAAAAAATAAAAGTAAATAGCAACAAATAAAAAAAATCCTAAAAGCAATGTTCAGATGCACAATTGACAGATGAACAAAATATAAACCATACCACCAAGAAGATGAAATCCAAGAATGTCAAGGTCTTCAACAAGGAAAAATCTAGAAAAATAGTTAGTTTGATTTCCGATGGAAAAAGAACACCAAACAAAAAAATCTCAAAAGCAACACTCCGATCCACAATTCAAGAGACGAACAAAATATAAACCATACTGCCAAGATGAAAATCCAAAAACATGAAACGGAGAAAGTCTTCAACCAACCAAACTTGAAAACAACTCGAAATAATCCAAGAAAAAATAAGCAAGTTGTCGGATGTAAAATAATAGTAAATAAGAAATCCATGTAAAAATAACAACAAATAAAAATTCCTCAAAGCGACGTTTAGATGCACAACCCACGACACAATAAAAAAGATATGAACAACCACTCTACCCAAAATGCACCAAGTTGCAGATTAGATACATACAACGCAAAAAAATAGAGAGAATAAAGCGAACATCAAAGAAAATGGATCTGAAAGTGACACTCAAATTCCTAACCAACAGATTAACTAAAGAAAACATTTCAGGAGAAAGAAAGAAATTTGACGAGAGAGACACTTGTGAGAGAGAGTGAGAAATAATTGCATGGAAGTGGAAAAGGGAGTGGTGAAGTGGAAAATGTGCTATGAGGAGCTCAAGAATCAAAGTGATGAAAATTATAAATCAAACATTAATTATGCGAGAGGAAACTGACAGATTTAACAGCTGCACCTTAGGGCTCGCTTGGATTCAGAAATGAGATGAAATGAATTATTAATAGTGATAAAATGAGTAGTTAAGATGAATTGAAATTTAAAATGAGTGGTTGAAATGAGTTGAAAGTATAAAATGAGATGAGATGAGCTAAACCTAGTTTATAAAACAAACTGGGCCAATTAAGAATAACAAAAATCGTTAAACCAATAATTTTTGTTAGATAGCTGTATTTATATATATATTAGATAGAAATAACGTGTAAAACACGTTTATTTAATTTAATTTTTAATAAAAATTTAATAAATATTTATAATTAAATAGATGATAACTAATTATACGTTTTCATATATTATAAAAAAAATTAATAAAAACAATAAGATAGTCTTATAAATAAACATAACATATAATTTTATCAAACTTATTTGAGATAATTTTGATTAAAATTTTAATAAAAGGTTAGTTCAAGATATGATATTTTTTTAATTCTAAGATAATAATTTAACATTTGTATTATTTTTTACGGCCTCAAAATAGAGGACATTAAAATATTTATATTTTTTTAGTTATGTGAGTATTTTTAAGAAATAATATGAGTTTTTTGAGAAAATAAATTATATAGTTGATAATTTATATAAGAATGTTATATTATAATTTATAATTTATAATTTATATAAATTTATTTAATCATATAGATTTCAATTAAATATCAAACATATAATATTAATTATATTTATTGCTTATTATTACAAATTTAATATAATTATAATAAATTGTATATACCGTATATTAACTATATATACCGTATATATAGTTAATTTAATAAATAATGCATTCATTTTAAAATTATAAATTATTTTTTAAAAAATTAAATTATTAATCATATAATAGGAATAAAATTTTCATGAATAAAATTAAACTCTCTAACGTATAAATTGTTATGAATGGTTTATTTCTATATATATAGTTATATTTATATATTCTATACTATTATTGTGTCATTCTATATTATTATTATTATTCTATATTTATTTTACATAAAATAAAATTAAAAAATATTTTCTAAATAGAAATTCTAAAATAGAAATTTCTATCATTATTTATGGGCTTAATGAATTGTGTTTAAAGTATTAAGTGGTATTAAATAGATGTTAAATGAGTTTTAAATGAAAAGTTTACTATTGTAAAAAGTTGAAGGGGTGGAATTAATTTTAATGTCAAGAATATTATTTCAGTGAATAAATTTAATAAATTGTGTTTAAAACGGTAATTCTCATTATATGTAGTATTAATTTTAATAGAAATTGATGAAAAATGTTAACTTTAACAGAGAAATAAAAATTTCTGTTAAAATAAAAATTTATGTTAGATAGTCACGTTATATATAAAGATATAAAATAAATATTGCGGGTCAAAGATGTTGGGTCAAGATCTTGGTTAGGCTGCCAGTGGCCCGATGCAATAATTACAGATTTGTTGAGTAAAGACAAGGTGAATCGTTGTACGTACGCTAAACACAAAACACGCATCCTTAATTTCTCTCTTGCTACTTCCGCTGCAAAGCGTAATTAATTAAATAATTGAGGATTATAAATTTATAAGGATCCTTAAATATTGAAACGTACGTGCATGCATATATATATTATCATTCTATATAAAAAGCGCCAATCATAAAATGAACAATGACAATTTTATTTTTTAAATTTATCATTTATGGTCTGTCCAGTTTCTCCCTGACAATCTTCTAAATGATATTCACATCTAAGTATCGTCTTCTTGCCTTCAAAAGTTGTGAGATTTCTTCTATTGTTTATTGCTTTCCTATCGCTTCTTACTGCTTTTTCACTATCTTTTATCAATGTCGTGTATTAAAATCACGTTATACCTTTCTATTTCTCTCTCTCCCTCTCGCAAACCACAGCGTCTTCTCATTTTGCTAGCTTCCAATAAGGGCCTTTTCTTCTCCTCTACAAATTGTTATGGAGCACTTGACATGCATACATTCATCCCCACACACATGCGAGAAAACAAAATTACTACAAAATATAACCTTATTTCCGGCAACTAAAGTCGCCAGAAATACTATCAGAAATCGCTGGAATTACTTAATTCTGGCTAAAGCATGTCGCCCTACAATAGCCACTGATAGAGAGCCAAGAAAACATTTTTTCAGCTACAGTTAAAATTGACAGAGATAATTACTTTTTCTTGCGACAAGATATTACTGCAAATAAGTGTAAAGTCGTCGCAAAAAAACTAGTCAAAATAACAACCAGTTGTCGCCATATTTGTTTTTGCGGCGAATTGTTTGAAACTTTTTTTTTTCTATTTTGTGGTTTTTTCCCCTGATATTATCTCTTTTATGATAGTTGCTTGCTTGCTTATAAATTAAAAAATGTTAGATTTGGAGAAACTTATATTTGCTTGCCGACATACATGTCAACATCATTCAAATATTTTCAATGTACATATTTGAAATTCACACATTTTAATCTTCAGTTTTACAGAATACAGTTAAACATATCGCAATGGAATACTCTAACGATTTACAAGTTAAATTCTTTCTAACAATTGTTGTCTAGCTAACATTAAGTTGTCTTCATGAAAGCTCTCTGTTGCATTTGCACTTGCGAAATGGCCACTAATTTTGTATGCGGCCTGCACTATACAAAGAAATCTATCAACTAATATTTCAGCTATCAGAGAAGAGAGAACATATAAATAATACAAATATTAGGAAAGGAAGAAGATATATAAACCTCAAGTGACACCAGATCTAGCCTTCTTTTGGGAAGCCCCTCACCTGCTCCAGCCCAAGAAATAAATACCAACTCATATGGAAACAACTATAATGATGGGAAAAGAGAAGAGAGAAACGATACGTAGTACCAAAGGCTTCATTTTCAAAAGTGCTCCTAATGGAAACTACCGTCTACAATGTAATAAAAAAAAATTACAATTTAAGATTACAAAATTTAAAGTCATCTCCTTTTACCTATCAAAAAAAAAATTAAGATTACAAAAGACACAAAAGTTCACCTATTCTGAGAAGACAAATGATATTAGCAGACGAAGATCATTTTTTTAAAATCAATTTTAGTAGCAGCCTTGACTAGGGTAAAAAAGAGAGGGGAATGACCTGTTCATACATGTGCAGTTAATAACCCCATTCTACCTACTCCAAATTGTTATCAATTTAATAATCCCAAATTTCTTCTGAGACCAAAGGTATTAACCATGAATGCCTTTTATTTTTTAATCCATCAATTTGATTGATCTCATGCCTATATATTACTTAGATATATATATATATATATATATACGTTTTGTATGTGAATATTAAGCCCTAATATATTACATTAATTAGGTCGATTAATATAAAATCAAAGTCATCCATGATTTCAGTCTCATCCTTGGAATTCTTATTTGAAGCAGTCAACTAGTACTACTGCTGAGTCACTCAAGTGACTGTCCAGCTAGGATGTTAACCGACATCCAAATAGGCTATAATGAAGAAAGAGGAAAACTTCTGGAATAAAATATTGAGAATCCTAACCTCAAAGCTAGTGCCTGCTATTGCAAAACTGGTATCTACACAAGCACTTGTTGCTGATTAGGTGGCAGAAACTCCAAGTTGCATTCAATTAGCAGCAAAGATATGGTCACGGTCTTTTCTCTTATCTAGAGCAGATGATCAAGATCAGTCACAACTCACAAGAGAAGTTAGAAGAAGAACATGCATATTCAGGTTCAAAGAACTAAGGGAATGCAGACCAAGTTAGTGGAGGAGGAAGAAGAAGAAGAAGAAGAAGCACAAAAAGTTTATGAAATCTCTTGTAGCCGAATAAGTGGATAAAAAAATAATAATAAGTGGAGGTATTGAAATAATTGACAGAGTTCCATAAAGACCTTAGAAATTATGTACAGGTAGAGATTTCTGTATGTTTAACACATTGAACTTGATTTGGTGGTTTAATCACACTTTCCACATTTCTTTTAGCTGTACAACAATTGGGAACCAATAGCTTCATGTGCATCAAATAATAATTTATGAAATTGGGAGGATGATAGGAATCTAGCTAGCTATACATGGTCTGAGCCTCCCTAGTTACATTGGGAGGAAATAGTGAACCCAAAAGTAGAGGATTACCTTCCAAACTTCTCAAATAGATTGGAAAGTGCTTGATAAAGAACAGCAGCAGCAGCAGGAGTAGGCAATGGCCCAAGAAGTATATCTTTTCACTCCATTATACTACCTTCAAGAGAACAACAAATAAATGCATTAGTAAAGTCAGATCCATGAACTCATCTAGTAGAATTTCAGAACCAATATAGTGAAGAGAGTATCTATCTAACTAAGATCAATTAATTACTAACTCGCTATAGAATTTTAAAAAAATTGACAGAGGAAGCAAAGTGAAGGAAGAACAGAAAACAAAAAGACCTTCTAACCCCATTAAACTAAATTTGAAGTTTTTTTCAAAATACTTAGGTTTCCTGTTTGCGCCCTCAGTTTCCTATAAATTCATTTTCTGTTGGTTGGAGACCTTTGACTTGCAAATCTGGTGCAGTGTCATAATGAATGCGTATTTAAGCTAATTAAAAACTGAGCACAATTGTCATATTTCTGTCTACTTTTTCAAAAGAGAGCAGAGCAATTTACACATAATTTAATGTAAAATGGTAATTAGGGCCACCTCAAATTGACAAATCCATTCAACTATTTTTCCAATGTTTTAACATGATAACTAGTATCCCAAAACAGCATTGATAAAGAACCAAGCAAAAACTACTAAAGCTTTAAACTAGTTCCTACAGAACAAAGCTGCTATGATTCACAAGAAAGCAGAAGAAAAGAGGGCAATGGTTGAAGATACTCTTAGGGAAGAAATTCTCAAGGCAGAGGAGATTGCTGCAAAATATCGAGCAACTGGTACCACTCCAAAGATGCTGCAAGTCAGACTAAAGTGAGGCACATGCACTATAAATTAGGGATCGATTAAAAGAAAAGAAAATATTATATAAAGAAAATTATAAAGTCACTACAGACACTATGTAACACTGTATAACACAAAAATATGAAGAAAACTTAATACAGTCACAAAACAAGTATACATAGAGGAAATAGATTCATCATCATTCATTTTGAACATTTCATATTCATACGTAAGAATATAAATTTTTGATTTTTTGACTTGCGAAATTCCTTCATAAGTTATATCCAAGTTGTCCCAAATTTCCTTTGTCGTCCTGCAAGTCATTATTCTGTTAAATTCATTACCATTGAGAGCATTATACAGAAAATTCATAACCATTACATTCACTGTATAACGTTTATCATCTTCACGATCAAACTCTTCTTCTTCCTTGTTGACCTTTACTCCATCAACAATTTTTGTTGGAATATAAATCCCATTTACAATGCATTTCCAGATTTCACGACCTTGAGATTGAAGGAATATTCTCATTTTAGCTTTCCAGAAAATATAATTGTCTCCACAAAATAGCGGAGGTTGACTACTGGATTGACCTTCAGTGAATGTAGCTGCAATGTTAGTCATATGATCTTAACTCAACAGATAATTAATCTTATGACAGAGCCCTTACTTTGATACCAATTGTTGCCTAGATGACTAACACAAGAGGGAGGATGAATTGGGTTATATTAAGAAATTAACAATTATAAATCAAATACACAATATAAAGTATAAACAAAATACGAAGCAGCAGGAAATATAAAGAGTAAGAGCAAGAAGAAGCAAACTCAATATTTTAATGAGGTTCAGCCCTACTGCCTACGTCCTTGCCTCAAGCTACCCCTTGAGGATCCCAAATTAACTATTCAATCTTCTTCAAGTGGAGATAAAAACCTATTACACCTTTGAGCAACACCGCTACAAAGAATCCGTATAGAACACCCTCTACACTTGCAATCACCTCACACTTTGTGATTCAACTATTCACTGTGTAGAACACCTTCTATACACACAAAGGTTATACGCACCCTCTTACAAATACAAGAGCTGATAGTGGGTAGATTATCAGAGTACACTCCTCAATAAGTGAAATAAGAACAATACAATACAAACTATATCTCTCAAAATGAATAAGGATTAAGGCACAAAACTTAGAAAAGAGAGAATAAGAGCTTTGAAAGAATGATGTAAAACTTAGCAATTAATGTGTAAACTCTTGTTATAATTTTTGCAAAACTCAAGTGAGCTATTTATAGGCAAATGAGTCTTCATATTCAAATTTGAAAAGGTTCAAATGTCCAATAAGAGTACTATTCAATTTTCAAAAGATTGAAATAAAAACATCTCCTTTTTATATTTGTCAAAGACAACTCCATTCATTTTTCAAAAAAATCAAACCTAATCTTTTACTTTTCATACATGACAAAATGAGCATGATTTATTTTTCAAACCAAATCATCTTCTTTTTGCATATGTCAAAAAAATACACAACCACCTTTCAAGATTTTCAAACAAATTATCTATCTTTTGTATTTATTAAAAAAATACACAGCCACTATTCAAGATTTTCAAACAAAATCATCTATCTTTTGAATTTATCAAAAAAATACACAACCACCATTCAAGATTTTCAAATAACACATGCACATATTAAAGATGACAATCAATCATCTTACAAATTCAAATCTTTATGCATATGTGGAAAAATAATAATAATTTTCGAAATTAAATATTTTAATAAAATTATGCAAATGTAAAAAATGCAATTTGATGCTTTATGAGAAAATATTAATTTTGAACCTTAATCTAATTTCAAATTTTAAGAGATGTACAAAATTACTCTATGAGCTTCATTTGTAGACTTGTTCTTCTTTTTGCTTATGCTTGATTTCTTGATATGCTTAGCTCTCTTCATGCGTAGACAACTTGAGTTTGAGTCTTGAATTTATTTGTTATCATCAAAATCTATACGTAGATACGAGAATTGAAACCTTGGGTTCTACAATCTCCATCTTCTATTTTGGAAAAAAGTCGAAGAGCATGGACAATGCTAAGTGTAATTTGTCTGATTTATAGGTTCTAGGGGTTATTCGGTTAACATTGTCCAAAGTAGTGGCGTACAACGTTATTAAGGAGAGAACAACGACAAACATCATGGCAACTTTGTCAAGTATGTGTAAAAAGCCATCGGCAATAATAAGGTACATCTGATGGAGAAGTTGTTCAATCTAAACATGTCAGAAGGTATATTTGAGGCCCAATACCTTAATGACCTTAATACGGTCACAAATCAAGTATATTTTGTAGAGATTATGATTGATGATAAAATCAGAGTGTTGATTTTGTTAGCATCATTGCTAAATAGTTGGGAGGCCATGAGGATGTAGTGTGTAGATGAAACTGAACTCAAATGGCACACGTGACGTAATCTTTGCAGAAGAGGTACGCAAAGGAGACTCTATGAGTTCTCGAATTTGGGGCTAGCCTAGAACATTGACAATCTAAGCAAAAGGCATGATTGGTCAAGCTCTAAGAATAGGAGCAAGTGTAAGACGAGGTTTGGGCCATAGATCATGTGATGCAGTTGTAGCAAGCCAGGCCATAAAAAGACTATCGAAATCAAGAAAGTGCTGGGAATGACGTTGTGAATGTAATGGTTGAAGAAATATATGATGCCCTAAACCTTGTTGTGCACATTCTGGTTGATGATTAGAAGTTGTATTCAGGGGCTTGTTCCATAGTAACTCACATCAAGCATAACAGCCCGCTACAAATTTAGTGGTGAAATTTCTATAGGCTTAAAATACTTTTTGAAAATCCCATAAGTTTTCACAAATTGACCAATTGTATAGATTTTAGTCTGTCAATATAGTTAGTGTTACCACTCATTATGGTTCTAAAGTGCAATTTTATTTATTTGAGATAAGTAGAAGTTTCAAAGTGCGATATGGTTAGTGCCATTAGATTTAGTATTTTATGCTGTCATAATCTCATTTTAATTTTTGGACAACATGCTTGTTCAAAAGCACATTTTAGTTATTTTGAGGCACTTCTAGATTGAATTTTGATAGAAAAATCAAACATTTAGTTTAGCCTAATTATTTAGGACTTTTCAATGCTAAATTTATTTTCACTTTTTTCAGAGTAATAGTAGCCTCAATTATAGCAACTAATGTAGTGTTTTCAAAATTACTTTATGGGATGTCCATATTAGATTTGAGAAGTTTTATTTAGAGACTTGATAAGATCTTAACCACAATTGGTAAATAGTATTGGACACTTGATACCAAAAGGAGCTAAGAGATGATTTGTAAAGGAATCTAGGTGTGAGATCATGCCACTAAAGCAAAAGCTTATCAGATCTAACATCTAAATTATGGCGAACTAAAGAGAGTTTCAACCTTAGAAAAATCTAAATGGTTAGAATCCAATTGAGACCCTAAAAGCTTGGTTGAAAATGAAACCCTAAAATGTTTCTCCAAACCTTAAAGTTGGCCTTCGAACCCTATTTGATCTATTTTTAGCATTTTGTTTAATCACTTGATTAAATCACTTCTACATGCTATTAAACCCTTAAATTCATGTTATAACATCATTATTAAACCTTTTAAACCTTGCAAATTTGTTTGGGCTATGAAAAGTTATATTTGGGCTTAATAGCACCTCAAAGCGTAACCAAGCCCTTTTTGGGCTTAAGGCCCCGTGAATCTTGGCCACTTTAGAAAAGATTCTGGAGGAAGTTTCGACCCACCCATGGCAGATAGAAGGTAGCTGCAGCAAGCCCACTTCCCTCACCGTTTTCCACCTTTTTGTGACCTTCCATTCATCAATGTGTCATTCAAGGCTATACTTTCCATTTTTCAAAGCTCTTTAGGTGTGCAGGTCACCACCCCCTCAATCCTGCATTTTTCACCCATTCATAGAGACAATCCTTTGGGAGTTCTCTCAGGCAAATTTCATAAGCATTTTGTGTGATCTTTTTTAGAATTTTGTAAGTATTATCTCGCCATGAGTCATTCATAAAAGTTGTTCCTATTTGAGTCTAGTTTCCATGTATATCTTTTTTGTTTGAGACTTTTATAAGTATCATCTCACCATGAGTCCTTCATGAAAGTTATTTTTATTTGAGTCTTGTTTCCCTAGATATCTTGTGTTTGATTTTGTGGTTGTTGGAATAGTCAAAACTTGTTATAATAGTGGAAAGGAAAATATGGCGATAATCTAGATAGTGTATTGTGTTTTAAAATTTTCGGCCAAACTAATGGATAGAAATTAGTCCGGAAGTTTTATGGAGTCTTGTTAACATTTTTTTTTTGATAGAAAATGAAATATTATTAATCAAACGGATAAACCGATTACAAACAATTATCAAGCCAAATGGCTTGAGAAATACAGTCTGAAATATTATCCTACCATATTCTCAACATTGCTAGCATTTCTAACTAAGTTATGAGCTACCATATTGGCCTCCCTGAAAACATGAGAAAACACACATGAGCCAAATAAAGCAGACAAATTTTTTATCTCCTTCTACAAAACTCTCAGAGTCGAACTAATCATACTATCTGATTGCAGCGATTCGACAATAATCTTGCTATCAGATTCAACCATGAAGTTTTGGATCCCCATGTTGGCAGTTAACTACATACCCCTGAAAACAGCTAACAGCTCTACAAACTCTACATCGTCAGCATTATGCTCGGATTTACTGGCAGCCATGATAACCTTCCCTGTGGAATCTCTCAAAACAGCTTCTACTCTAGTTTTTCCCAACACAGAAAATACTGCTCCATCTACATTTAGTTTTAGATAATCTGAATCAAGTGGCTTCCATTTATAGTGCTTCTGGAGTTGTGAACTAGGTAGCTTCTTTACTTTCATAAAACTGCCAAGCATACTAAAAGCATTCTCATCTTCCACTCTTGGACTTAGCAACAGCTTTTCATGCACCTTTTTGTTCCTCCTGAACCAAAAACTCCATAATAAAATAAAAAAAGACGTTTCCATTTTAGCAGTCTGGTGTTTTTCACATATTTATACAAATGTTTGGTGATCATTAGTTGCATGATAGCTTTTGAAGGAATATTTTCTCAGATTTAGAAACTTCGAAATTGGAAAATGAAAAACAGTTTCTTTTTTAGGAAAGTTTGAGTATTTTATGATTTAATCATACTCTAACGGCTTTGATTTTTTTATTTGATGATCATAAACCTTTGATCTACATTCTAGGATGTTAGTTTCAAGATTTTTGTTATTCTTTTTGAGTATATGCATTTTTATGCAAAAGATTATACAGTTGGGTCAAAAGTTTGATTTTTTAGTCAGATTCATGTTTTGATTTATTATTAGCAATGTGCTTTTAGGTTTGATGCCCGGATCTACTTAGGACATACTTTTAACCATATGATATTTTGGTTTGAAGATATAACTATATGACACCTTGGATCATATGTTTAATCAAAGCTAGCTAGGAATTAAAGTAATCCAATTTTTGGCTAAATGTTGAGGCCAAGTGCTTCATGGGTATTTTGTTATTTTTGGTGTCGTTTATGTGTTGATTTAAAGAATATTAGTTCTTAAGAATGTTACATGAGCATTTTAGAAGGACATTTTGAACTTTTGAAACTCTTGAAAATGCTTTGAAATAGGTCTAAATGTTGGGATTCAAGAGTCTGTTTTTAGATAAAAAGATTTAAAAAGTTTTATGTTTATGAGATGTATATTTTATTTGGATGTTTTAAGTATGTTTCTAAACTTAAAATATGTGAATCTTTGTTTCAATATGTCGATTTGATCATGAGTTTTGCAGTTGGAAGAAATTGCAACAAAAATTAGAGTTGTAGCATTGAGTAATTTTGGCTCTATGATGTTTCTCATAGTTGTGTTTGGTTTTAATTTAAATAAGTGATTTTGTGTTTAGGAAAAATTTATATAAAGAATGTAAATTTTGGTAACTTAATTAGGATGTGAACTTCTTAAGTTAGGGGTAGAACGGTCATTTTTTCACATACAAAGGGTATACACTACAAGAAAAATGCCCATTTTTTGCGACTTAAATTTGATCGCAATAACACCCAATTAGTGTTTGCATATAAATTTTGTGTCAAATAGATAAATTGACAGAAAAAAATAATTATTGGTAGCAATTTTTACTCGCCGATAAATAATGTGGCTGCAAATACTACCGAAGTTGTAAGTCCGATGTTGTCTTTAAAAGAGAGTCGTCACTACATACAGATACTTTTTACGACAGATCTTTGTTGTTGCAATTATTGTTGCCACAAGAAAGTAACTATTTTGGTGATTTTTCTTTTACGGCAAACTATAGTTCCTCGTAAAAGATAGCTACAATAAAAAATCTCAATATTCCCTTTCACGCCATATTTTTCCCACCCAATTCCCAATACTCTCTCTCTCTTACGTTCTCCACTGCAAGTTGCGATTGTCGACACTAGTGAGTTTTATTATTGGTGTATTAATCTAAGGAATCTCATATTATCGTTGGTCATTCTTGTGTCATACTATCTGTGATTAGGTTCTGAATATTTGGTTTGTGTTTATAGAATCGTCTAGAAGTAGAGTAGAAGAGAAAAAGTTTTACAATTGCTTTCATTTTCCGTAAATAGATTAATTTAGTGGATTCACTACAAGAAAATATAGTATTTAGGACTACATTCATTTTTGGCTACAGAAATTTTGTTGCAAAAAGCGGCTTTTGCCAATCCAACTTATTCCTTTTTGTGAACTAAAACATTTAGCGGGAATAAGTTAAATCGCAATACACAATATAAACTTATCTGACGCCAAATTTTCTGCGATATTTAGTCTCCCCATCCCAATCTCTCCCTTTTAGGCTCTACCGATAACTCGCTCTCTCTGTTTCTCGCTCTCTCTCGGCTTGGCACAGTGGTTTCCATTGCCCGCACAACTATCTTCTCGCCGCCTTTTGGCCACCTCGACGACACTGGTGAGTTCCTCTGCACCATGTTAGGCTCACTCTCTCTCTCTCTCTGTGTGTGTTATGGACTCGATTTTAACAAACGTCGTTTGTGGATGAACAATATGAACCATTTTCTACCCATTCTCTGTGTTGCCCCTTTTTTAAAATGACTGCATACACTTTCCGCCCTGTTAATTGAATACAATCATTTAAGATATTCTCAGATTATTTCATTACTATTCACAAACTATTCACTAATATTTTATTACTATTAGCAAGTAGTTTATTTATTCCAAGGTGGTGTTATTTATTAATACAAATGTGGTGTTGTTTTCAGTCGACCACATACTTGGTCCGATATGATTTCTTTCTCATAGCAACTCCTAATTTTTTTGTTCCTCCTATTACGTCCTTGATTGAATTTTCAAAGGTGAGAAGCAGTTGCCTTACTTGTATGCAATTATTTGAGTAAAAAAAGAATCTGTGCTTTCGAAGGGCATAAAGAGACAATTGGAGTGAGTGATTTGTTAAAAGATAAACTTGAGAGACAATGAGATTGATGGAGTGCTCGTGATTGCAAGGAAAATGTTCTCTTCATATATTTCTGTGTATCAATTGTTTGATATTCATATACATGTATCAAACTAACTAAAGTAACAACTGAGAAGTTGTCAAGTAATGCTATCACTAGGAAACAAAATAAAAACAAATACTATAGTATGCACCACCAACGACTACTACTCTGAATTTATTTGCAGATATCTTCAGACATGTCGCATTCCATAGTGAGCACTTGCTTGCTTTTGGTTTCTTGTACAGCATTGCATGGAGGAACTTTTTTGGGGAAATTACCTAGCGAATCCTTAGGATCTTGAGACTCCCCCTCAAGATGAGCATATATATTCAAGATGCCTATCTTGGATAGCAAAAATTTGAATGTGGTTGTAGGCAGTGCCTTAGTCAAGATGTCAACAAGCTGAAATTTGGAGGATACATGGACTGGTGTGAAAAAACCAGATAAGACCTTTTCTCTGAAAAACTGACAATCTATTTCTGTATATTTTGTTCTCTCATGGAAGATGAGATTCTTTATGAGGTGAAGGGCCGACTGACTGTCACAATAAAGTAAGGCTGAATGTTTATGTGCTGTTTTGAAGTCCCTCAACAAGGATAGTATCCAAATTATTTCACAACTTGTATATGCTAATGCCCGATATTCTGATTCAGCTGAGGACCTAGATATTGTTGTTTGTTTCTTTGATTTCCAGCTTATGAGAAAATCACCCAAGAATACACAAAATCTAGTAACAGACCTTCTTGTTTCTTGGCCTGCAACCCAATCAGAGTCATTAAAGGTCTTGAGATGCAAAGGGGTCTGTGAGGAGTAGAAGAAATTGTGCCTTTAATGTATCTTAGGATTCTGTGAGCAGCTTGCAAGTGAGCTCGAGCAGGCTTGTCCATAAATTGGCTCAAAATGTTGACAGCATAAGTGATATAAGGCTGCGTGTTTGTTAAGTAAATCAACCTGCCAATTCGTCTTCTGTAGCCTGTGATATGAACCAATAAATCTGTGTGAGAGTGAGCTAATTTGTGATTGACTTCTATAGGTGTGTTGGCTGGTTTATAGCCAATGAGTCCCTCATCTTCAAGTATCTCAAGATTGTATTTTCTTTGGCAAAGGTGGATTCCAACTGTGGTTCGAGCAATCTCCAATCTCAAGAGTATTTTAAGGGTCCAAGATCTTTAATCTTCAACTGAGAGTGCAAATAGGATTTCACTTATTTAACAACAACCAGATTCGAGCTTCCTAAGAGGATGTCATCTATATAGACTAGGAGAGCTATGTATCCATCCTTATCTGATCTTGTGAAGAGTGAATAATCAGATTTTTATTGTTGGAAGCCAATTGCAGCAAGAGTAGAGGCAAATTTGGAATGCCATTGCCGAGAAGATTATTTCAACCCATATAAGCTCTTTTGCAATTTACACACAAGCTGTTGGTTTCCATGGGAAGAGGACTTCCCCTGAATCTGGTACCCTAGAGGTGGAGCCAAGTAAATATATTCTTCGAGTTCTCCATTAAGGAAAGCATTATTGACATCCAATTAGCATAAATGCCAATTATTGATGGCTGCTAAGGCTAGGAACAATCTTACAGTTGTGATTTTGGCAACATGGCTGAATATCTTTTGATAATTGAAGCCCTCAACTTGTGTGTAGCCCTTAGTTACTAATTTGGCTTTATATTTATCCACTGTCCCATCAAATTTTAGTTTAAACTTATAACCATACTTGCATCCTATGGCTGTTTTGCTAGTAGGTAAGGGAGTGATGATCCAGGTTTTGTTGGCCTTGAGAGCATGTAATTTAGAATCATTTTGGTTCACGTGTAAGAGGTGGTCATAGGAGAGATAATGTTGAATGGGGTGATCTGTGATGGAGGGAATGGGCTGTGTGAATTGAGTTGGGTTGAGGGTCAAGTTGCAATGGTAATCAGTTAAGTAAGAAGGTGGTTGTCTTGCTTTATCAGATCTTCTCAATTGGATGTCAGTTTGGCTAGAAGGTATTGTCTGAGAAGGATCACGTGTTGGAGGTGGAGATGGCACTTGAGATGTATTGTTTAAGTGATCCATTTCAGTACTATCATGGTGGTGTGGAGGGTTAAGTGAGGGAATGTGTAAAGGGGAACTGTTTGGAGTAGCTTCATAGTTTGTTTCAATGATAGAAGGGGTAGGATACGGCTGTGGTGAGAAATCTAATTAAGCTGGGGGCAAGGTAAGGTCAGAGAGAGTAGAGGTAGTGTTTTGGGATTGAAAGGGGAAGGTGTCTTTATGGAAGACCACATCCCTCGAGATGAAGGATGTTTGTGTTGAGATCAAAGAGCTTGTAGCCTTTGACTCCTATAGGGTAGCCGATAAATAGATATCTCTTGGCCCTTAGATCAAATTTGATGCAGTTGTGTTGGATGGTGGAGGCAAAACATAGCTAACCAAATACTTTGAGATGATTGTAGGAAGGGGTTGTGGAGGAAAGGAGCTCATATGGAGTTTTGTTATTGAGAACTGGTGTAAGTATTTGGTTAATCAAGTAGGTGGCAGTGAGAATGGAATCTCCCTAAAATTTGGTTGGGAGAGATGCTTGAAATAAGATGGCCCTGGCAACAGAAAGGAGGTGTTGATGTTTTCTTTCAACAACTCCATTTTGTTGCAGTGTGTAAATACATGATTTTTGATGCAGAATACCATATAGGCTATAAAATTCTGTCATTTGAAAATCTAGGCCATTGTCTGACCTAAGCTGTTTGATGGTAGCATTAAACTGAGTTTTGACCACATGAATAAATGATTGCAGGAGAGCTCTTACTTCAATTTTAAACTTCATTAAAAATACCCAAGTTGCTCGACTATAGTCATCAACTATTGTTAAGAAATAACGGTGACCTTGAAGAGAAGCTTGTGAGTAAGGCTCCCATATGTCACAATGGATGAGCTCAAAAATAGAGGATGAGACAGAATTGCTTAATGAGAATGGTTTCCTTTCTTGCTTGGCCAAATGGCAGACAGTACATTCAATGTGTTAATCAAACTTTACATTAGAAGTAAAAGACTTGATTACATTGATCCTTTGATGTGAGATATGTCCTAGTCTAAAGTGCCAAAGGTTGAAAGGATCCTGTTTGTTGGTATTAGAAGATTTGTGTTGTTAGGTAGGAAGAGTGGCAGCAGGCATGGTGGGGCTAGAAGTCTTGGTATGCTGTGAAATGAGTCCTGGAGGAGAAAATATAGCCCTTGGTGCATCCTAGCAAGCCCAATCATCATCCATGGAACAAGGGCCTGTATGAAGCATAAATTTTGTAAGAAAATGAGGCATAAAGATGAGTCATGGGTGAGTTTGCTGGTAGAAATGAGATTGAAAGTAAAAGAAGGAATGCAAAGCACTCGTGTGAGAGTGAGGGATTCCGAGAGTTTTAACATTTCCAATGTGTGTGACCCTAGCTTGAGTTTTGCTTGGGAGTTAAACATAAGCATGTGTTTCTTGTGAGATAGAAGTGAAGAGGGAAGGAGAGCAAACCATATGGTCTGTTGCTCCGATGTCAACAATCCATTTAGCAGCATTAGAACTCATGTGGTGCAATGGTGAGTTGGTTTGTGCAGATAAACCAAAAACATTTGAGATATTGGAGATGGAAGACATTTCTGTACCTACCATGTTCGAGTAAGAAATGGTGGTTTCAATTGGACCAAAAGCATCATTATGAGGCTTTGATGTTTGAGCATTGGCAAGGGATATGAGCTGCTGAACCAGTGCTTGAGTGAGAGGAAACTGGGGTGAGGATGCAGGGCCCTTCTATTGGCCATCACTGTAAGAGGTGATCTGGTTTGCTGATGGTGGTGGCCTTCAAGCTTGTTGAACTTGAAATTAGGTGGGAACCCAATCAGTCTATAGCACTTGTCTTTGGTGTGCCCATTTTTTCCACAGTGGTGACAAACGATGTCACCTCGATCCTTCTTTCTGTTGGGACCCTAGTAAGCTACTAAGGCTGAATTTTTTAGTGTAGGTCTCATGACAGTCCTAGCTTGCCTCTACCTCTCTTCTTGTAAGACCAGAGAGAATGTTTTGTCTAGGCTCGACATAGGGCTCATCAAGAGTATCTGTCCTTTATTGCTATCAAAGGAATCATTTTAATTCATTAGAAATTTAAATACATACTCCACTTGTTGATCCTTACCAATATCTCCTAAAGTATGGCAGGTACATTGTCCACATGAGCAATGAGGAAGGGATCGATAGTTGTTTAACTCCTCCCAAACAACATTTAACTTGGTGAAATAATCACTTATAGATTGAGTGCCTTGAACAATAGAACTGAGTTGGTGTTGTAAGTGATAGATTCTCACATTGTCTGGCTGTGCAAAACGATCCTTGAGCTTTTTCCACACATTCTATACTGAGTTGATATATAAAACATTCAAGGCTATGTCTTTGGATATAGAGTTAAGAATCCAAGACAATAACAGATTATTGCATCTCATCCACGCACATATAATGGGCTAGATTGCTATGGGGTAGGTATGGTACCATCAAGAAATGCTAACTTGTTCTTGATAGATATGGCCAGAGTAAAAGATCTTGTCCAAGAGAGGTAGTTGGGACCTGTCAAAGGAGGTGTGACCACCACAATGTTGTAATTGTCATTGTAGTGGAGGAAAAAGGGGCTATTAGGATCTTCAGAAGGTGATCCTTGAAGTGGTGGATTTGCATTGGTGCGAGATGATACCTTTTCAGCCATTGATCAGAAATAGATGGATGATTTGAAGTGAAGAAATAGAGATGAATGATTTGAGATGAGAAAGCAGCAAATATTGAGATGAATGAATAGGTAAACAAATGCAGGTTATATAGCCTTCTCTGATACCATGTTAAAAGATAAAATTGAGAGACAATGAGATTGGAGTGCTCAAGATTGGAAGGAAAATGTTCTCTTCATATATTTATGTGTATCAATTGTTTGATATTTATATACTTGTATCAAACCAGCTAAAGTAATAGCTGAGAAGTTGTCGAGTAATGCTATCACTAGGAAACAAAATAAAAACAAATACTACAGCATGCACCACCAAGGACTATTGCTTGCAGAGATCTTTAGACATGTCGCTTTCCATAGTGAGCACTTGCTTGTTTTTGGCTTTTTGTACAGCTTTGCATGGAGGAAGTTGTTTGGGGAAGTTACCAAGCATACCCATAGGATATTGAGATGATTTACAGTGGATGACTGCAGGAAATGAGATTGTTCACTCAAAAATGCTTGCTGCCCAAGGCACCCAAAAGGGCCTACAATTGTGGATCAGCCTCTCCTCCAATCATAAAATGTAACTACCCTTTAATATTAGAAATAGATATTACACTGACTACATATGACATATAATTGCTATCACTATATGCTAAAATCATAGTCCACAATATTATTTCATCCCTGAATTAGCTTTTTTTTCATATTTTAATGTTATCATTCTTTATTATGGAACTTTTTCTAAAATGCTTTTGGCTAGCACCATATTGGGTGCATGCGTCCATACTAGCCACCTAGATATTACCAGCCACCTAAATCATTTTGATGATTTGCTATTTAAAAGTCAAATAAAAAATATTTGTATTTTATTCTTTTCATTTTTTTCTTCATTTTTAAGCAAATATGACAAAAATATTTTTGATAATTTCAATATAGAATTATTTTGGTGTTGGCTTCTCAACAAATTTGTACTTTTCATCAAATTTTGATGATTTATTTTGATAAGATCAATTATAATACTTTAATAAGTTTTTCATTTGGATAATAAAAAAAATACTATTTCTTTAAAATAGGTCAACAATTCTAAATGACTTTTACTATTTATCATTTTCACATATTATTTACTATTTGATTTTAGTTTTTTTTTTAATTAATTGAATTCTTCCATTCATTATTTATAAATCATATTTAGTAAGTTAAAATAACTAAAAAGAAAATTATAAATTATCATCGATTTTAATACTGGGTACGTAATATATATGTAATTTTGTAACTAGTGAGACTGCAAGCTGATCAATCGATCATTGTACACTAAATACGAAATAAACATCATTAAAGACAGGTAGAGTACTAGCCAGGTTGGTTTCTCTGTTGGTAGTTCCGCCGCAATGCTTAATTAATGAATTAATTGGGGATTATAGGCTTGGATCCTAATTATTCAAATTAACGTGCATGCATGCAGCCATGTACAAATGACTTAGATTTTGTCGAGGAAATTTACGTATGTATGCAGTGATCACTCAACAGAAGTACGAGGACCAAATATCGCTTCTAGTCAGGGCTGTTAAAAAAATCCAAATTTTCGATCCGCCTGAATTCCCGACTCGACTTGACCCAACCTGACAAGAAATGACCAACTTGATAGGTGCCCGCTCGGTATCGGGTAATCGACTTGTTTATTCTCCCAACCCTCAAAAACAAAAAAGGGGCACTTGCTTTCATGCAAAATTTGCCTTATCGAGACTTGGCGACGAAGAAGCACATGGAACTACTTGCTTTCTCTACTGTTTTCAAAGTGAGGGATTCGAGTTTGGACGATGCTTCAAGGGGGGATTCGAGTTTCCAATCTGATTGTGTTAAGCACCTGGAAACCTATAACTGAGAATTAGGAAATAACTCACAGAAGAGATAGCAATGGTGGCTCGTGCCTTGGGTGTTCGAGGCCCCAATTCCTCCAATTCAGCCAAGCCAAAGATTCAAATGTTCAGATCCCTTTCTCATCACTCACGCGTGAGCATATAGACAGTTACAATTGAAATGGCCAAAATGACCTTCGGTAAAACATAAAGCAACAATTGAAACTACATCGTTTACACTTAATAATAAACTACCGACTACACCGTTTACACTATAAAATGAAACTACTGAAACGTTGCTGTCTACGAAGTAGAAAAATGACGTCACCTCCTTCTCCTCAAAACGTTGCGTGCGTGAGTGGCTGCCCTAAATACTTTTGCTCCTTTCAATCCTCATTCTTCTCAGATACTTTCTCTCACTTTGCCATGTCTGAACGAGGTCAGTGTCCGAAACATAGCTTCTCTATTTGAACAAATAAATTTATTGGAATTGCTCTCGTTTGAACGGATTTGCATGTTTTTCGAACAGTGTCCAGATGAACTTTTTTTCGTTCGGATGAATTTTTAAATCGTAATGTATCGTTCGAACAACATTTTTACTGTTCAAACGGTACTACTACACAGATTTACATTTTATTAAAAAAAGCATTACTATTATAATAAAAATGTAATTTATACATCAAATTTGTTCAAATATTGTTGTTAAACAGAATAATAAAAGTAAAATTAGTAAAAAAAAATAAGTTTTAAGGTTGTGGTGGTGGCATGAAGTTTTAGGACATCCTCTTTCATTTTTCAAATATTGTTTGGGTCTTTAACTCCAGTCTCTCTTTTATTTTTGTCTCTAACTTTACTGCTTTATCTAATCTGATCAGCAGCTCTTGTTTCTTGGACTTCAATCGTTCTATCTCAATTTGTACTGCCTCTAACTCCTAAGTCTTATTTTCGTTAGATCTGACCTTAGAAGAGGATGATGAACTTCAAGATGATTTCATATAACGCCCTAAACTCCTCAAATATCGAGAACGTGATCTAAGAACTTTAGATAGAATATAAGTATCGTTGACAGATGATTCATCGGATGGATCCGTAGAAGCTTGCTTTAAAGGTTTCATTGAAGTTAGTATAAATAATAAGAATATTGTATTAGACTTAATATACTTAAACTTACGTAATTTGCCTCGGCTTCAGGGCTGGTCCAAACACCATCACAATTTTTATGTGCTTTAGCATATAATTGTGTTAGATTAAAGTCATCAAAAATTTCAGTTTGTTACAAAATATAAATTATATTTGAACTTGAATGAGAGAAGTGCATATTTTAATATGAGACTAAAACTAGTAGCATTGACCACTTTTTTGTGTAAACAATGAAAAGACCTAGAACCCACAGGATGATATATTTTTAAATTTGACTATTTGTTTTATTCACAACATTCCGTTGTTAATATATATAGATATATTATAAGTTTCAAATTCTAATACATGTATCATTTTCTATTAAAAAAAAAGATAAATGTGATATTACCTTACAAAAATGATTTTCAAACAAATCACAAATCTTCTCCCACTTGGCTAGTGGTATTGCTTGGAATGAATTTTGGTGCGCCTTTGCCATAGTCTTGAACTTGGCCTAGTGGTCATGATTCTGGCCTTTGTATGCTCAAAATGCACTTGACATTAGTTCCTCAACTGCTTTTTGATGCTCTTGCCGACTAAAATTGAGATCAAACTCATTCTTGAAAAAAATTATAAGTAATTAGTATAAATATAATTAGTTTTAAATTTAATTTGTACGTAATTTCTTGGAATATAACTCATTACCATGCAACGATATTTTATGTAATCTTTCACATCTTCAGGAACATTAAACTAGTATGCTACTGACATCAAAGCATACGTGCAAGTGAGGGCACCAATATAAGATTTATACTTACACAAATATTTTGATTCATTCACTATCAGTTTTGCTGGACCAATCCCCTTTATCCTCACTAGACACATCAGTAGATTCATGTTCTTCCGACTTTCCACCCTCAATTACTTCGGGTGCAACGTCTTCTTTTTACAGTAGGACCATGTCATATTAACTTAAGTCAACAAATAGATTAATTCCTGGTTCGTTTTCTTGATATGTTTCTTCATTTGTCGAGTTATTAAATTCATCATGTGATTTGTCTGCCTCTGGAATATAATCATTTACATTTCTTGGTGTAAACTTCTCCACCACTAACTATAAGTTCCCGTAATCTGGATCATTTAAATAAAAAATTTGACTTACTTGGCAGGCGAGAATGAAAAGATCTTCCTCGTATCAGGTTTAGGATGTAATTACACTAACAAAATTTTCATATTTATGCACTCTTACCCTAGGATTTGAAACATCCCACCAAGAATATCTAAACAACCAAGTAATATAACCCCCCTTATACCTTTTATCCTATAATATTTTCTACAACTACGTAGAAGTCAATGTTATCATCCCCATGACTCCATTCGATTGCGATCACACAATTATGAGTTTTTCTATATCGTTTTCTATCATGTGTGTGAAATTTATATCCACAATTCTGAGTTTTTTTGAGTATTAGATGGTCCTCTTGCCCAGACCACTCACCAATGTATAAAGTTATGTTTAGATCTCCTCAGAATTTTCAACATGTTTTGATAGAACCTATATCAATAAATATATTTAGTACAATATTAAATATCAATAAAATCCATATTAATATTTTAATAGTACCCTATGTTCAAACCACAATGCAAATTCCTCTTCATGCTTTTTTTTTTCACTTCAACTACACTACCAGAGATAAGAAGTTGAAAATGTTCGTTGTGTGTTTTCATGTCAAATATTAATTTTTATAAAAATACTGTATTCATATGATTTGTATATGCAAAACTTGATTGATATGTAGATTCGTTTCTAACCTTAAATTGTGCTCAATTTTTGCACAGTTATTCAGGACATAGCATTGAGCTCTTTCAAAATCTTGTCCACATAGGTCGTAGTCTCCTTGTGCGCCCAGTGGATGTATAGTTTGGAAAAATATAGAAAACGGTGATGATACACCCATTTGTTTACCTTCATATTTTCAATCCGATCTTGTAAATTTGGTATCAATTCCACGAAAATATATTGAACAAAAAATGTATCATTTGTTATCAATATAGGACTTTGCAATCAAACCTTTTAGAAGAGCCTTATTTGCCACAGTTCGCTTAAATTTTCCTAAAAATTGTTTAATAGGATACATCCATCTATATTGAACCCGGCCAGCAACTAAAATCTCACGATGTAAGTGAACAGTCAAAAGAACCATTACATCAAAGAAAGAATGCGGGTACAAACTCCTAATTTGCACAATAGCATTGCAATGTCGACTTCCATTTTTAACAATTCTTCAACTTGTAACGTCCTATTAAAAATACCCCTAACTCTGAGAGAGTTGTACGAACATCTCGAGTAGGCTTTCCAGCGTGAAAATGAACTGAAAAGTCAAGTATTTAAATCTTTGAAGTTGCGTTTGGACATGAAATCTACCTGTCTGAACGCGAAAATTTCAAATTGCCGCTTTATTTTTTCGCGAAAAATATCAATTTTTGACATCCGAACGAGATTTTTTCACTTTCGGATGCTTTATTCTAAGCATATTCTGAGTACTTACTGTTTGAACGGGTGAGTTGCCATTAATATATATAAATATCCTTAGTATTTGGCCCAAAAATTTCCTTCCAAATTCAAAATACAAATTACGAGATAAAGTACGTTCAAACAATAGTAGATTACGGTTCGAACATGTACCTAATATTAATATAATAAATAATATATTAGCAATATTATAGCATTATTAGAATAGTAATATACTAGGTAATTATATAGCATACTAATATTATATCATTAGGTAGTTTTATACTAGTATTATAATACTAATATATTAAGTAATGTTAATTTAATATTATATTAATATAATATTATTTGATTAGTATTATAATAGTAGGATAATGTTATACTGAGTAATATATATTAAAAGTTATATATATAATTGAAGAACAAGTTATAAGACTAAGTAATCTATATAAGTACTTAATATATACTAAGTACTACGTGTAAATAGTATAATATTTATATACTAAGTATTCTATAATAGTATAGAATAGTACTCGTACTTGATATATGCAAAGTACTAATTACTATAAATATTACCTATAACACTATCATATTAGTAATATGTATAGTATGTAAGTATATCACATGAAAGTTATTAGTATTTTTTGTACTAAGTACTTTCTAATACTATTAGGGTTATATAATAATTTTTAGTGTCATCATAACTACTCTAACTGATATTCTAAAACTCAAATCCCACACTCTCCAATAGGTGTTCGGACAGTTATCCCATCTGTCCGAACATTCAACTTTGGCGTTCGAACACTTTAGAATGGATCATATATTAATTAAAAATATAGAATTATAATTATATTATAGTTAATTTATGCACAAGAAATTAACAATAATATTATAAAATAATATGCTGTATAATTATATTTATAATTATAGTATATAATAGCATAAGAGGTGGCAATATGTTATACGACAAATCTTATCGAGAAATTATTGAACACACTATAATTTAATTGTTAAATTACGACAAATTAACTGCACGGTATTTTTTATAAAAATATACATTAATTAGTTGATGGTAATTAAGTTACAAAAAAATCTCATATCCCTATTAGGGAAAGCAATTTTCTCGATCGTAATTAGTTGTCACAATTACGAATGAGACACAATTACGAATGATACACTACACGCACACATTCCCAAAGATGTGTGTGTGTTTTTTAACCTTACAACTACTTTTATAACTTCGTAATATTATTGTAACATTTTAAATATAATTAATTTTTTGTTTACATGTTTTGACACGAAACGAACACGAGCACCAATCCAAACTCAATATAACAGCTCGTTCGGATGTATACTGGCTCATCTGAACGAGTATTGGGGTATATAATACCCAAGGCCTCCGAACGATTTCATTTGTACATCGAATGAAAAATTTTCAAAACCACATCCAAACTGTCGTCAATCGCCCAAGAACAATCTACATTTCATTTATACAGCAAAATATCAAAGGTATGGTCTTTCTAACACTCTCTATTGGTTGGAAATGGGTTGTGAACCCCCATTTCTGTAGGGTCGGATTTTAAATAGAATCCGACCCATTTATTCTAGTTATTTTTTCCCAAGAATAGATAGTTTCGGACCTCTAGGAGTGAACTAGGGTTAATTTGGTCCTTTTGTAGAAAATTAATAAATGTTAACTTGGTCATTTCTCCTTGGTAAGGTTTTCCATTCGGACGAAAATAACCATCGTCCGAACGGAGTGAAGAAGACGACCTTACTTGTTTGAACAAGTAATAATTCGTTCGAGCGAGTAAGTGACACACAACACATTTATAGCAATTTTATTTTTTGTTCTTATATTTTTGAAAATTTAACCACAGTCTAATGTCTTCCCTTATTTATTTCTTGAACAATATATAAATGGTAAGCAGAGGAAGAAAACGTTGGAGGGACTAGACCACCAGACCTAGCAACACACCCTCCCAAATTTGCAACATTTCAGATAGTGCTCTAGTCCGCGCGACACGACTAGTCACTACACCCGTTGTTCATGTTGCCCCGAACACCCCTGCTGCCCTAAAAAAGGGTGTCCTTATAGAGCTTTAGGTGATGTTGATTGATTTCCAAGACTTGGCCTAGGAAGGACACAACATTCCACACATCTTCATCCAGTGAGGATGAGCGCCGTTATGCACGTTGAGCAAGGACGTGTACCCTGACATGGTACGCGAATTCTACCGTGCTATGGGCAGTCCAGAGAGCTTCACCACTATGTCTTGACGGTGAGAAGAGTCAGGATAGCATTCAATCTGAGGATTATTGTGAAGAATCTGCATATCCTGCGCATCTTGGACGCATATCCTGCACCATCTATGGTTGCAACGACTACAATAGCCAGTGCGGATAGAGAGGCTGGATCCATGGGACGAGCTCTAGCATTCACTGACGAGGAGCTGCATGTTGACTCAGATGATACTGAGTTTGATGAGCAGTACGTACCTGATGACGGTCTCACAGACGATCAGGTATATGCCTTATTGTAACATCTAGATGCTCCACCATATGATGGGGGAAAGATCATCAAACAAGTTGACTACACTAAGTTATTCAGGATGCTTAATTTGATAGTCGGTACAATGTGGACCTGAAGAAGCATAAGATAGATTTTGGAATTAATCAGGCCAGACTTCTTATGTGGGTTGTGTGGATGGAGCCGATTAACTTGGCCTTCTACATCTTCTTTTGCATTGAGACAGAGTCATGTTATAAGAGTGGAGGTAGTCTCCCATTTGGACTACTGATATCTACCTCCTACTCTAAGTAGGAGTTGCAATGCAGGTGGGTGAGAAGACCACCCTACAAATGGGACCTCAACAAGATCAGCCTTAGCAAGAGCAAGGGGCACCCTAGTCATGTGAGGACTCCTGCATCGACTGTTCCTGCGACGTCTACTCGATCATCACTTACACAATTTCAAATCAATGAATTTGATCAACTGTTAAAGCAAGGAGTTCAGGGATATGCAGAAGCTACCTGATTCGGATGCCAATACCCAGGCTGCTAGGAGTCAACTCGCTGGATTTACACTGCAGTAGTTTGAGACAATGGTGAAGACAATGGTGGAAAGAGTTGCCAGACACGTGGTAGGAGAGGCAGATGAGCACCTCAACAAGAAGATAGCTGATACAGAGTCACAAGTCAAATCTATGCAGGAGAACGTAAATTGGATATTGAAGTAGTAGGCGTGTTTTTATTTTGTTTTTTACTTTATATGTTGCATTGAACAAATTTTTTTTTTTTAAATTTTGAGATGTAATTAATGTGTGTTCTTTTTTTGGTGTTCAGAACAGTGTTTACTTATTATTTTTCTCTTTGTACTTACCGCTTGTGATAAAATAAACAATATTTTGAAATTAATTACATAAAATTAATTTGTGCATTTAGAAATATTTTAAACGTTCCGTAAATCATAATATGTAATATAAACATATTTTTTATATTTTGAAAATGATAAAATGAAATTAATGCAAAAAAATATATGTACACAAATTAATGATAATAAACAATTAAAATCTAATTTCCAATCTTTTTTTCGTTCAAATCGTATTTTTTCTACCCAAACGGTCTTACAAGTTTTTTGCCACATTTTCCTCCAAATATATTCCATTCAGACAAAGAATTATCCGTCCGATTGACTTTTTAGTTTTTGAGATGATTTTTTTCGTCATCAAATGTCTTATTCGAACGAATTTTTCTCTGTCCGAATGAATTTTGAAACTTCTCCAACATAGGATCAATTTCCTACGTGAAACATTCATATCTTGTAGTGTATAATATGTGTTGACTAATGACTATTCTACGTGGATATCTTTGATATTAGTAGAAAATAATAAAACTATATATCATGTTAAATATTAATTCTAGATATGAATGTTTGTCATGATATTTGTAGAAAATAATAAAATTGAAGGCTTTCACGTAGGAAATTGATCCTAATTGTCTCGTTTGGATATTGTAGTCTCAGAATTATATTGCGGGTCAAAGATAATGTTGGGTCAAGATCTTGATCTTGCTCAGGCGGCCAGTGGCCCAAATGCAAGTAAGCAAATTGCGACCCTAAATACAAAACAAAGCGTCCTTTAATTTTTCCGTTGCTACTTCCACCGCAAACCTTAATTATTTAATTAGTTAATTGAGGATTATATGGATCTTTAATTGAAACGTGCATGCATGCATATAATTGCAGGTCATGTGTACACTACATCAAAATGCGATTTTTCTCGGGATAAATATTGTCCCAAATAGACATATTTGCTGCCGGAAATGAGTTATTCCTGCAGTTTCAAATCGCGGGACGTTCGCAGGATATAATGCACCCAACATGCTACTTTTTCTTGTGACTTTGTGTAATGTCCGAAATAATCCTAATTTCTGGCATTACCGAATCCTGGGAAATGACTTAAATGCTGCCAGAAATACTAGTGCCATTCATGTGATATAGTGGCCATATTTATTATTATCGGCACATTATGACTGCCACAAAAGAGTTTAATTTAAATGCAGAAGTTTGCTGTGTTAATGACCTTATAAATTGTAGCATATAAATTTGTGTAATTAATAAGCATAATGCTCCAAATCAATCCATAAAAAATTAGTAATATTGATCATACGGTCTACTGTCTGAGTCAGCATGACACCAACATGCATCTAGTTACATAAAATCAGTTAAAACATATAATATATATGCAGACTACACAACAATGTTTCCCTAAGTATTTGTACACCAGACAACACTGTGAAATACAATCATTCTACTCATTTCTGCGTAGGAGAAAGTGCTAGAACTGGGCTGGAGCTTTTAATCTTCTAAAACTTGGATATATGGAGCTTAATTTTCCCATACTTGGGAGTTTTTGGCTGAAAGTTGGAACCTACAAAATTAACATACATAAATGCAAAAGGGAGTTTCTGGGAATTTGGGGAAAGACAGATTTCAAATTATTTGAAACACTAACATTGTTTTGTTGAGGAAGAGATTACATGTATTATGAAGCTGCACAGCTGCTATGGATGTTTGGAGCCAAGGACCTACAGTGATTCAAAAAAGTCTAAACAATTTTTTCTACTTCAAAGCTGCTTATGACAGATCAAACACATGTTGGGTGCTAGTTGTTTGTATGGCAAGCAAGTTCACATTACACCCTGCATAACTAATTCATAGTGGCCAATGTTGCAAACAAGGCATAAAGCTCGAAGTGTAAGGACATCTGTTAAAAAAAACAGACATAAACAGAGGCATATAACTCCATTGATTAGATAGTTCCATTGATTCAAAGAAGAAGCTATTGACTAGATAACTCCATAGCAATTTAAAGAAGTTGGGCACTAAACCAAAGCATAATTAAACATTCCAAAGAAGCATGTTGTCAAACATTTGCCAAACAATACATGAATACTAGAATGATTCTCAGCCATATAGTGCAGAGTTGTGAAATGAAATGAGAAAACACCATTCAAACGAATACTCATCAAACAATAAATATATTTGAAAGGGTTTCAAGACATGGAGAACATCGAAGCAGTTTCACCAATTAAACAGATGGAGAACATCTCTATAACACACAAAGCTAGATAATAGCTCTCCCAAGAATCCTCAACATTTTTTCCTTTATCTCAATAAATCCTTCTCTCATCTACCAGTACTCACCAGCAAGAATCAAAGGAAGTGATCTATTTTTTCAATTTTCAAAGAGAAAAATCACCCCTAATTCTTAAAAAATCACTTTCTGATTTTTTAGAACTTGCCCCTTCATGGAAACCACCCCTAATCCTTCAACCACATTACTCGAAGATTACACACTGATACAATTAAAGAGTAAAAAACAAAAAAACAAAACCAGAGAGGAGATCGAGAGAAGCATTTACCCAAATTGAGTCCGTATGTTGAAAGGTAGGGTTTCCCTCGAGCCGATTCGTGGAAGAAATTGAGAGAGTGCAAGGGAATGTAGGGTTTCCTCAAGCTGACTCAAGTGGAAATCGCACAACCTCTTGGAACTCGCTCCGTGAAGAGAAAATGAGAGAAGATGGAGTTCGAAATGAAAAAAAAATTGCAGAGAGAAGGGGGGGAGATGAGCAGCAACGAAATCGATTGTGGTTTCTGATGAACGAAGAGAGAAAATATAAAGAGAAGAGAGGGAGAAGAGAAGGAGAAGAACAGAAGAGGAGGGAAGAAAGGAGCTGAAGAAAGAAGGAGAAGAACAGGAGGAGGGAAGAAAGGAGCTGAAGAAGAAGATTCACGCGTTTCTGATGAAGGAACAGAGAAATGTCGAGGGAAGAAAATGGAGTCGCGCATTTCAGAGTGGAATTAAAGACAGTTAAACAATGGGATTGACGCCTTATATTTTCAAGCTTCTTCAATGTTCGCTGTAAAACAAGTAATTGCCGCTATGCTACTGTTTATATAAATGTGTTATGAGTATTGGATGTTATCAATATTTTCTCATAATATATTATCTGCTACGACATCTTATTTGGATGGCAAATTTATTACAAGAAAAAATGACAAATTCTGGCATTTTGAAGGGGTGCTAGAAGTCAGCTGTCTTAAATCCAAAAAGGCTCCATTTCCTGCACATAATTTGTTGACAGAAAGAGTTGGTAGCAAAAGTCATTCGATGGCTAATGTGTAACTGTTAGCTGTTTTACAAATTTGCACATAGGCATTGATTTGGTATTGATGCAGAATGTGTGGTGAAAATTCACGTCGATGGCTGATGAACTTCCAAGAAAGTCAAATGTGAGAGTTGCACTATAATTTTTTAGTAAGGTTATTTTCGACATGGGTTAAAGTGAAATGCTTAGAATTGGTTTATTCTGAGTGAGTACGCTTTTATAGTGGGGCATGATAGTGGAAGTTATGAAGATCCTCATTGCGGTGCAACGTGGCTGTGAGATCAGTCAAAGTTGCAAGTTGAATATTGTTAGTTATTTGCTCATTTAGAATCCCACATGGAAAAGATGTGGGTGAAGGGGTAAGGCCAATGCCTATATAAGGGGACTTAGCCTCCTTGGTTTAAACACACCAGTTAGAAACTTATCTAATAATTTTTTACTTTAATAAAATTTCTCTGTTGTCATTTTTTGTATGTAAAAAGGAAGAGAGATAAAAGTTAAAGTTTTATTAGTAGGAGAAATTTTTGTAGGTGTCGTTGGAGTGAGGAGAAAAATTATGTGATTGTAACAATTTTTTACATAGTAGATTTTCTTCTTTAGGTCTGGTGGTTTCTCTTCTGTTTTGGGAGTTTTTTACATAAATTTTTGTGTTGAGTTTATTTTTCTATTTTTCTTAGTATTCTATCAAAAGAAGGTACTGGTGGAAGAAATTTGGGAGGACTAAATTTTCAACAAATGTTTGATTGGGATTCATCTTGGGATTCTTCTTGTTGATGAATCTCAATTTGATGATATATCTCTGGATGATTGGTGAAGGCATAAAGATCATATAGACTTTTGCGGACTAATCATGAGCACATCGAGCGAGCAGCATAAAAGTAAGTATTTAAAAATAATAATTTGATTGGGTCAATTAATTATACCCTTATTGACACCTTTCCATGAGGATGGAAATCCTTTAAAATCTTCGTTCCAAGCTATTCTATGAATTAGTAGAATCATTTAAATCTCTACGATAATCGTTAATTAACTTAAGTGGTTGGAATTTTAAAACATAAAGACTTTCAAGAAATTCTAGCACACCTTAAATAACATATAATATTAGTCGAAATTTTACATCACACCTGCATTATAGAAAATTTATCGTGACAACATTTTCATGTTTATTAATGTAGCTTCAAACAATGAAAGAACAGTGGTATTCCCTTCATGGGGCGACACATCACAAGAAATTTGAAGAAAGAAAAGAATAAGAGATTACAAATAAAACATTGACTACAACAGATATATGCATGCAGCATGTTGATAGCAAGCATGTGCTTAATAGTCGAACTTAAAAACGAGTAGAGGCTTCAACTTTCCGCTTCTCCTTGTCTGCAAGTTTTCCCTCTCGAAACTTTCTTTCTTGCGAAAGTTTTTTTGCTATGCTGCAAGAGGAGTTTTTTGTACAATTAGTTTCAAAATATTATGATCACAAACATGATATTATATTAATGACACGTGCATGCAGAGTGCACATTCAAGTTTCTCCATACGTACATTCTCAAAGCATCCTCATTTGTCCCACAAGTCTTGGTTGGTTCTGACAAACCCGTCTGCAAATTCACCCTTGTTACTGGTTTCTTCAATAGTCTCTCCCCTATCTCTACAAGTTCGTTCAAGTTCTCTTTCGTAGAGTCATCAACTGAAGCTGTTGTCCCAGTCAAAGTGTCATCCTGAACAAGTATTTCATAAAAATAGTAATTAATTATTAACTTGAAATTTTGAAACCCTTACAAGCATTCAAGCCCTGGATTGATCACAAAAAACCTCTTACTTGAATTCTGAGGTAATTCTCTTCTGAATGAAGGGCTTGGAAAACCACAGCTAGATGCAAGTCAACCATATCTGCACTGGCTTGAGTAAACACATCCACTAAAGGAACTGAACCTCCATGAATTAACCAATTCAGAAGGCCCCATTTGGCTGCCATTTTAGCACTGTATCTTTTCTCTATCTTTCCTGAGCCTGTTCCTATTGATATCACTAGAAAACGACCGTAGTCTGTGGACTTGATTGGAAAGAAATCAGGATTTGCATCGAAGATTTGTTTGGTCACTTGGTTTATGGCAACCAGAGCCTGGTCGACCATAGTTCCCAGAAGACACATAAAGAACCATAAAGACCATCAGCTTAGTTTTTTGAGCTTTTAATGTAAACAAGAAATCACATGAAAGATTATTATTGTATATATTATACCGGATTGTTTGCAACAACACCACCATCTATAAGATTGAATTGAATAGTGTTTCGATCACCATTTTGGTGGCTGAAGTTGTGAGCAGGAAGATAAGTTGGAGCCGCCGATGTGCCAATACATATGTCGGACAGTCGAGCATTCAAACAAGAGTCCTTTTTTGCCTGTGCACATGCATGAAAATCAGATCAATATTTAAAATATAGTACTAGTAAAGTGCATGCGGCCTCAGGAATATACATACATGGAAATTGAATAAAATAATTGTTTTAATTTGTTAAGATAATAAATTAATTCAAACTAAATAACTAATAATTATTTAATAATACAGCTTGACTATTGAAATTATGTAATATATTGTCAATGTTTCCACGTTACTTTCTAATTTGTGTCTAAGTTTTACCCTGCATATTCGTATTCAAATTGTCGTGATCATTTGGTCACCATCTAGTACATGAAAGGAAACCAACATTTGGAGAGAGAGAAAGAGAGAGAGAGAGATTTAGACCTCGTATGATGAGAAAATGGTTGGTTGTAGATGCTTGATATCAAACGTGGGAATAACAATATTGGTCAATGTGCTATCCAGCCTAGCTTCCCCTAATTTCTCCCTTAGAACCCCGTGAAGGTATTTCCCATCATACTTTGGTCCTGTCAGAGATCTGAATGTCTTTCTGATTGCTCCAAATAACCCACTGCAATCAAAACCAGCACATGCACATAATATAGATCATAATTAGTTGCTTTAATTATGTATGTGGAGGAGGAAGTGTGGTCCCATGAGGAGTACTGAGTAGTACCTCTTCTGTGGGAAAATTCGAGGACCGTGTTGGAGATAGAAGGGCTTGATATCTTTTGCATCAAAGAGAGGTCGATTATTTTCATTTGGAGTAGCCAACATGGCAGTAACAAGACCCCCTGTGCTTGTTCCTGCAATCACGTCAAAGTAGTCTGCAAGTCTAGCTTCTTCTCCATCCAACTCCTATGCCATGTTTATGTGAAATACAATACTGGTTAGTACAATATGGTAACATTAATATAACATTAAGGCCGGCCTGAAACTTTCTTACAAGAAAAATGGACTATTTGCGAACCAAATGAAACAGGCTTATTTTAATAAAAAATAATTATTTTCACAATAAATAATTAGTTACAAATGAACGGTTCTCTTATAGCACTTGTACCTGAAGTTGTGACTCAAGGAAAGCTAGAATAGTACCAGGGATGATCCCCCTGATACCACCCCCATCAATGCTTAGAATTGTGATTAATTTTCGGTATGTTGGATCTTGAGCCTCAATCGCCGTAGTTTTTTCCATCAAAAATCTGGGAAAGGGTATGCAAGTACTGGTGGTCGTAAGATGGGAAGAAAAGATTGCCTTGAATATGGTTGTTATGGGGAAGATCGATCGAAGAAAACTTAAGTACTTTCTGTTCTGGCATTTCATCCATCGAGGAACCCCTATTTATACAGGAAAAAATATAGCCTTATCAGGTCTGAGCTTCGCCATGCATGTCCATCCTCGAAATTTCAAATGATCTTTATCTTTTTCCAAGAAATGCATGTAATAGTCTTGCGTGGAAACTTTCCAATATAGTTCAAACATTCCCTTTAGACTATAATATTTAATATTCAATGATTTAATATTCTCTTAGAAATTTCAAATAGAAATAAAAAAATTCTATGACAACCCAAAAAAAAAGGAAGAAAACGATCATGATGACAATTTCTCATGCACCACGTGTTTAATTAATTGGTCATGATCACAATTAAGCTTTGTGGTGCATGGAGCCTTGGAGGGAGGTGCCAACTACGTACGAAGAAACATATGTTACGTAGTAATTTGTCCTTGCTTCTATTCAGCGGACAATTAATATAAAATTAATTAATCCAATATGATGTCTAAATCAGAGTATGATCTGCAGTTTAAACTGCATGCATATATGGTTATAATATTAATTTAATTTGGGTTGTTGACCTGTTCAGAAAATTAGTATTTTATCGATCCTAAAGGATGATCTCTAGTAGATTTCGATCTTGGACGCGCAACCTGATCAGGCTAGACATGACCAATATTTTCCAGGAAAGTCTGTCATTACTGACCATTCACCCCGATTATCTTGGGCAGCCATGGGTGACCGACTCTTCATTACAGGGTTTTATCAGCCCCAATATCTGCAATAGATTTTTTTGGTCGTCGCTCACTGCAAAAAATCCATGAGTTGTCCGTATAAAAAAGTACATTTGTGATTAAGTATTTGTGATAAAAAGTACTTTATCTATAAATAAGTAATTTGTGACAAAAACATTCATTTTAACTATAAATAAACACTTTGTTATAAATAAATAATTATAAATAAGTAATTTTCTTATAATAGCCGACAACGTTTACAACAAATACCAGGAATTATGGGTATAAACCAACGCCAGTATTATTGGTAGGTCGCAATTTACCCGTATTTCTATTGTTTTGTGTAAATTAAAATCATTTATCTAAATGCCACTACTAATACGTTGCCGACTTTTTGTATAAACACCGCTAGTTATTTCTTTTCGGTGTTTCGGAAGCGCAGCCAACTTACTAGAACTACAATTGAATTTTATAGTTTCCGGTGTTTTTAAAACACCAACAATAATATCACGTCCACTAGGAAAATTCTTACTGCAGGCAAGATTTGTGCAGCAACGCGTACCCACATCCAATGTGGCGGTCAAAAAGTCAACCTGCAAAAACGTTGTGAGGCGCATTGCATGTAGATGAAATGCGTTGCTGTAGGCAGGATTTTCGAATTTTGAATTCAGTTTTAAACACCCATTAATAAACGCTCTTTGTGAAACGTTGTGTTTTGGCAACATGAACTAAAAACCCTAACTCTTCCTAGGCAGCTTACCCTTCTCCTTCCCTTCCTCTTCCTTCCCCTTCCCCTTCTCCCACATTTTTATCTGTTTTCTTCTGATTCGATATCTCCTCCCTTCCCATTCTCCTTCTCTCAAATCCCTTTAAAAAAAACACCCTAACTCAAATCGAGAAGAATTTTCATCGTCTCTAAGTGTGGGTTTTTGCTTGTTCATGATCTTAAGTCTTCTTCGATTGATCTTGGTCTGCTTCGGTCTGGGATTGTTTGGGTTGCTCTGTTTTCTCACGTGCGCAAAGCTTCCGACACAAGATCAATCATGCCTTTGCTCCGTTTGAGTCTGTTTTCTCACGTGTTGCTCTGTTTTCTCCGAATGAAGCTTTCGACACGAGCAAAGCAAAACTTTGCTTCAGTTTTTACCGTACCTTTCTTTTTTATTTTTTTAATTATCCCTCTGACTCACACTTACACGTAAGCTAGGTACGCAAATGGGTTCTCCACTTTGCTCCGTACACTACTTGTGATCAAGGATTGTGTTCTAAATCGATGTTTACGTTACCGGTGTGGTTTAATTTAGAAACTCCACCAAATTTAGATGGGAGTCCATAGCGGTTAGGCAGTGCTAAAAAATATTAATAGAAAGTTCACCATAAAAAATAATAAAACAATCAATAATAAATATAATATAATATAGATCAGAAAAAGAATTACAGATCAAATCAGGTTAAAGTGATCACGTTACAACGTCCAACTACTATAATATATATATATATATATATATATATATATATATTAGTATTATTACATGTAAAGACTTATAACTTTAATTTCTATTGATTTCTAGAGTCTACGGCGCTCCTGATTTTTCATAAGCAACTTCTATCCGTTACATTTCATTTATATCTACAAAATTGCAATTTGGCCGTATATTCCATAAAAGTGGCTGAACATTTGCCTGATACCCTGCACAAATAAATTAGATACCTCATCAAATAGTTACATTTATTGGTGCTTGAGATATCCTTAGGGAAAAAGAAAAAATTCAATCAAATGGTACGTAACCTAACCTTATGAAAGCAGGTGATGCTTGTAAAACTGATCATTTTAAGTAATACTTCATATAATTATAGAGCACGTAAGTATCGTATAATCACTTTAAAAAAAAAAGTGAGATCCTATAAACAAATTAATTTTTTATGTTGGTCTCGTATTTACTCATTTTTTTTTTCAAAAAAAATTGCAAAGCACTTGCAAACTTCATCGTTGTAAATTATATATATCATTTCTCCAGAAAGGGGAAGAAAAAAAACCCCCACAATATTGTCAGTCATTGTAGAAGCATTGTAGTATAGTTCAATCATCCAGTTATTGAAGAGGTTCAGAGCTTTATAAACACCCTCTCAAAAAAATACTCTGATGATGACAATTGTCGCCGACAACAACGCAAAAAACTTGACGTGATCTCAAAAGTGCTTCTAAGTGTAGAAGCGTCTGCAAGTTGTATCAGTGATAATTCCAGGATCGTATTCTATAGGAACAAATGATTATTAAAGTATTTGTCAAAGTTTATTGTAAGATAAAATAATGTATAAGAAATATGATGAAGTAAAATGCTATATAAAATTCTTTTTGAATTTTTATGTTTATGAAAATAGTAAGCAAAATGAAAAATATTATATTCATAGTGAAAGATTTATTAAAAAAAAAATGTATGGTTGAGCTTGGAGGGTACTCTTGGATTGGTAACTTTTGTTTAGAAAAAATTGAAACCAAATAGCTGTTTAATTCCTAAATACTAAATGTTTCAAGTACAACTATAAAAATATGATTTAAGTTTTATCAACACTCAAAAATATAACCTCAAAACAGTAGCCTAAATGAAAAAAGTTCACAAAATCAAATTATCAAACACTTGGGCAAATACGGGTTCAAGCATTCTTTGCTTTCCTCATTTCCAAGACTTTTGGGCATTACCTCTCCTCTATTAATCCAATCAAAGCATTAACAAAACAAAATGTTGAAATTATAATCTCAAGGTAAAATCTGCCGAGATCTATAATTGAAATATTCTCACTAAGCATCAACCAAAAGTAATTTAAAACTTAGGGGATGAAAATTTTTGATTAATTCAAGATTTTGTTATGCCTAATATAAACAACAAAACAAGAAATAAGAGCAAGAGATTTATAAATTTTTCCTCATCAGATTTCGGTCTCAGACCAAATGAAGCATATGCTTCGGTTTAGTATTACAGAAAATCTAGCAAAATACTTGAGATGGAAGAATTCTAAAAATCCGACAAGTCTTGGTTTCTTCATCCTGTCAACATACATGGGCTTCTATTGAGGACGTGGGCTACTTTCACATGAAAATCACGGGCTGCATTCCTGATCGACAAGATATTTAGGCCTGGTTTGCTTATAGAAATGAAATTTAAAATTTAAAATACATCTCAAATTTATTATTATAATTTTACAAATTTTCATATAAAATATAATAAAAAATTCAATTTTTTTAAATTTTAAATTTTTTTTTCAAATTTCAAAATAAAACTAATATTAAAAAAAATATTATAATAATATATATATTTTTAATTTTTATCTCATTTCATCTCTAAAAATAAATTAAAAGTTAGTTGCTCACATACATGGGTTTGTATTGAGGTCCTCCTTTTTATTTCTTATCGGTTTAGTCTTCTGGTGGCAAGCCGAGTCCTAGGCTTCAAGCTATGGACGTGGGCTTCCCTTATGGGCTTGCATTACTAGCACGTCGGCTTCTATTACCTCAATTACTGAATTCATTTAATCTCTCGCCACTTGCCTTCTTTTTCTTCACAAATTTTGTACATATGTAGGCATTGGTTACAAGCTTCAATGACTCAATCCAACTGCAAGTTTCTCGATTTCTTCATGGGTTTGTCTCTTACGGGTCAGACTTCAATGGGCTTCACTCCTCTAATGGGCCAAGACTCAATTGTAAGACGTTTACTTAAATGTTAGTCAGCCCCTCTACAGAAGCCCATCTAAATTTAATTAGGGGTGAAAGAATCATTTTACATGCTACAAACGGTTAATCACATTGACAAATAATATCCTTCATTTAACGAATAAAATTCACTTAACCTATATATTAAGAGTATTAAAAACAACATATTTATCCATTTTATCAAGGATCCATTAGAAGAGTTCAGGAAAGAAAAATGAAAGAATGAGAAAAATGCATGAGGGATGAAAGGGTGTCAGAAAAGAAAATGAATGATGTAATATAAAGTAATGAAAAGTAACATAAAGCAAAGAGGGTAGTAGATAAAAGGCATGACACATACGACAAGTCAAAGCTTATTCGAGACTTCATCTTCTTTAAGCTCACCACAATGAGTAGAGAAAGAAGAGAAAAATCAAAAGATAGAACTCAAATCTTCATTGTATAGTGAGGATGAGAGACCATGAGAGATTCTAAAGAAGAAAATTATAGGGAAATATTCCATTCTCATACCCTCGTGGACGTAAACCAGTGTCGAACAACGTAAATATGTGTCTCTCTCTATTTATTTTTTCCTGCATTTAAATACTTTTCACCATTATAAACGTACACACGGACGCCATAAAACCGCATTGGATTATCGCCGGGAGCTCCATACTACACAAATTGAGGTTTAGCCCAACCTCAACGGTGCTGGTAATTGATTTTTCTTCCCTTATAGGGTTGTGCCATTTTTGGGCGTTCACAAGTTCGTTTAACAAGAACTACGCTCATATTTGGAAATTCATGATGTCCTTTCATTTCACTACAATACATTTGACTTTTAATAACAAACAAAAAATATGTCACAAAAAATGACCTGTTAGAACAACCGTTACAAAATTTTTTCTATCAAATACATATCACCTTTCCTTTTTCTTTATTTTTTATTCGTTTTTTTTTAATTTTTATTTTGCTTAGTGCAATACATGTCACTTAGTGCAATATATAAAATTCCTTCACGTCCTAGCTAGCTCCTTATACGTTACAAAGTTTCAAATCTAGATTAAATTCTGAGGCGTGTCAACTTCGAGTTAGTGGGCTGCAAGTTACAACAGATAGATCAAAGACGAAAAGATCATCATCTGATGCATGCAGTTGATCGAATCCTGTAATGAAGGGTCGGACGTCAACCCATGGCGGCCGAAGATAATCAGACAGACTTAATTATAACCTGGAAAATACATTCTTAAGTTTTTAGGATAGATAAAAATACTAATTTTTTTGAACAGGTCAGCAATCCCAAATTAAATTAATATAACCATATAGGCATCTTGTAGTTTACTGCGATCATCATTATCTGATCTAGACATGTTGAGTTAATTAATTATATATTAATTGTCCGCTAAATAGAAACAAAGGGTTGGCAACTCCATTATTCATGCACCAAAAAGCTTAATTGTGGCCGCCACCGGATTAGGATCCTTTTTCTGCCACTTTTTTGGGTCATTATAAATATAATATATGATCCCACGCACGGGAGAAATTCTTATATTCTAGCTGTACTTATTAGATCATAGAATATTATATATAGAAATATATATAGTATATAATTGAACTATATATATTGGAAAGTTTCAACGGGAGAAATTCTTGTTCAGCCATGCATGCACCTTAGGTAAACTGGGAAAAGATAAGAACATTTGAAATTTTGAAGCTGGTCAAGTCCGGACCTCAGGCTCTTATATTAATTTAATCTATATAAATAAGGGTTTGCCGATGGATCAAATGCCAGAACAGATAGTGCATACTTGAGATATCTTCGATCTTCCTCGTAACAACAGCCAAGGCAATCTTTTCTTCTTATCTTACGACCACTACTTGCATACCCTTTCCCATATTTTCGATGGAAAAAACAATGCCTATTGAGGCTCAAGACCAAACATACAGGAACTTGATCACAATTCTAACCATTGATGGGGGTGGTATCAGGGGTATCATCCCTGCTACCATACTTGCTTTCCTTGAATCGAAACTTCAGGTATATAATATAAGTACATATAGTTTGGTTTGCAGGTCGAAAGACTCGAGATATTGCAAGATACGTATAGTTTAGACAACTAACATATAGAAAGGCCGCATGCATATACAATATCTATGAATATGCGTATATCATTGACCAATTAGTTATGTCTCTAGCAATATGAATTAACATGATCATATGAACCTATAAATATAACATATATATATATATATATGAAAATAATGCAAATTCAATGTTGACATTGTTGAGAGATGGCTTGAATAGAGTTGAAAGCGTCTATTCAGTATGCTTGCTCGACTTTTGCTCGAGTAGTAGCTCGAGAGAGACTCAACCTGTAAGGTTGCTCAACCCTCGCTTGAGATTCAGCTCGAGTGATATATCAAATAGAGAGTTCGCTCAACCCTCGCTCGACATCCAGCTCGAGCAAGATTCCAGACAGAGACTTCGCTTGATCCTCGCTTGACATCCCGCTCGAGCGAGAGTCAACCCTAGACATTTGCTCGAGTCTCGCTCGATGCTTGCTTCGAGTTAATATTCTATGATTAGGATTGGTGCCATTTAAAATAGTGTTCGCTCGAGCGAGACTATTCTCGCTCGAGCGAGATTCCACTTATATATAAGTGGAACAACGTTCATTTGAACGTAGTTTGTGAGGAACTCAATTTTTCTGGTTTAGATTTTGAGAGGAGCATTTGTAAAGTCGAGAGTGTAAGTGTGAGAGCTAAGCACTTTGTAAGTGAGGGAGAGTAATTCTTGTAAGAATCTTATGACTCATCTCTTGTACTCCATCTTTGCTTTTATAGTGGATTCATTGAGACTGATACAACAGTGGACGTAAGCTTGTATTAAGCCGAACCACTTATATTTTGGTGTTCTGTGTGATTGTCATATTTTCCCTCAGTTGCTTTTTCGCTACGTTATTTCCTATTTGTTGTTTGTTAACCGGTCTACTCCCAATAAACTGGTAACAGAGCGTTTGCTCTATGAAGATCTAAAGGGATAACCATAGCAAGATTTGAAGTAGAGAAATTCGACGGATAGAACAGTTTCAGTTTATGGCGCATCAATATGAATGTTTTGTTGCGATAGTAGGATTTATTCAATGTTTTAGAAGAGAAGGTGACTAATGATTCTCCTACACCGTCAAGGAATGAGGAAGAAATGGCTCACTATACTATTCTGTTGTCACTATCAGATGGAGTTTTGGGAGAAGTTGCTGAAAAGGAGATCATTGTTGGTCTTTGGGACAAGCTTGAGCGCTTGTACATAAATAAATTTCTTACAAACCGTTTGTATTTGAAACAATGATTATACACTCTCAAAATGAAGGAATATACTTCTATTTCTGAATATCTAGATGAATTTAATAAAATTATTATGTATCTGAGGAATATTGACATTAAACTTGAAGAAAAAGATCAAGTATTAATTGTTTTGTGTTCGTTGTCTATTTTGTTTGATAATTTTGTGGACTCAATGTTTTATAGTAGAGATACAATCTCCTTGATATATATGAAATCTGCTATGAATTCTAAGGAATTGAGAACAAAAATGAGAGTTTTAGGCATGGATAATCAAGCCGATACTTTGTTTGTGAAAAGTTCCTTTGGTGATAGATCTGGAGAGAGAAGTTCCGGAAAGAGTATGTATAATTACAATGGTAGCTCTAAATCTAATAAAAAAAAATGTTAAGTATTACTACTGTCATAAATTTAGTAATTACAAAAGTGAGTGTCCTAAACTGAAAAATAAGGAGGAAGAAGAAAATTCATCCAATGTAGTTAGCTTTGAAGATTAGTCTAATTACTCTGATATTGTCCTAGTAGTTAATAGCCCTAGCGATTGTCTTGGTGACAAGTGGACCATGGATTTAACTTGTACGTTCTATATGTGTTCTAGGATAGATTTATTCACTAACTATGAATCAATCAACGGTGATTCCGTTTTGGTTGGAAATGATATGGCCTATGATATTGTTGGGATTGGTTCAGTCGAGATTGAGATGTACTATGATGAAACCGTTAGAACTTTTGTCTAGCGTTCAGCATATTCCGTCTTTGAAAAAGAATCTCATATCTTTGGGCACTCTCGATTCCGTTGGATATCAGTATTCAGCTGAAGGTGGAGTCTTTCGAGTCTACAAAGATTCTTCGGTGGTGATAACAGGGAAGAGGACATATGGTCTATACTTCCTTCAAGGCAATACGGTAATTGGTGGAGTATCTTCACATGTTCCAGATTTAGATACTATTCTAATGTAGCACATGTGAGAGTGCCAGACAGGCGTGTTCATTTATGAGTAGGCATATTTTATTTGGTGTGATCAGAAGACAGTAAAACTTAATTTTTTGTTTGCTTAGCATTTTTGCGAAGCAATGTAGAATTAAGTTTTGAGCAGTTATTTATTTCTAATTTTTTTGGGAATACATCTTGCGTAATGTTGTGCTTTTTTATACTCATATTTGTTTATGACCATTGAGAAAGAGTTTGATTTTGTTTATCTGTTTTGTAATGTATTTGATGTGTTCAAATACTTGAAAAGACTAGTGATCTACAAACAAGAAGGTAGAGCGTTGTTCAGGCCATACAGTTGGATCCACTTTATAGAAATAGAGTAGCTGAATGGAATAAGGTGGACTCGTGTGTGAGAGTCCACAATATGATTTGGATTTACCAGGCTTGTCTACAGATTTGAGTAAAGCAGTCAACACAGCTTGCTATTGAGTAAACTTTCTTCTTTTACAACTTGTTTTTAGTTGTTTCCACAAGGAAGGAGAGCAGAATTATAGCAAGAAGGTGAAGTTGCTTGGAGAGCTTCACAATAGAGTACATGTAGTATTCTAGATTATGCTTTTGAGATTAAGTATGATTTTGATTTTGTTTTTCACATTAGTGCACAATGAGAGCAAGTCTACAGTTTTATCTAGTAGATAGATGGGACAGTTGGCCACCTTAGGATATGTTCATATAGGCTTTGTGAAGTTCTTATTTTGGTAGAGAATATTTATTTGTAGTCTTCGTTTGTATTTAGAAGTCGTTGTTCAAATAAACAGTTTGTATAGTAGTGCATTGTCGTTTGTATGAAGATGTTGATTCTTCATTAGGACCAAACTTGTGATTTGGTCAAGTCGTTCATAGTATTGAAGATTTTTGTGTGGAAATTGAGTTTTTTAAAGATAAACGTTATGTTTGGGTCGGTAATTCCCTTTTGTGTTTTGATTGAGGAATTTGTCAGTCTTTAGTGAAGAATGGATTTTATGGGACTTGTGAGAATTCAAACCAAAGTGGAAATTTATTGAGAGGTGACTTGAATTGAGTTGAAAACGCCTCTTCAGTATGCTTGCTTGACTCTAGCTCGAGCTACCGCTCGAGCGAGACTCAACTCGTAAGATCGCTCGACCCTCACTCGACATTCAGCTTGAACGAGATATCAAACAGAGACTTCACTTGACTCTCGCTTGACATCCTGCTCGAGCGAGATTCTAGGCAGAGACTTTGCTTCACTCTCGATCGACATCCCGCTTGAGCGAGAGTCAACCCTAGACATTTGCTCGGGCCTCACTCAATACTCGCTTCGAGCTATTGTTCTGTGATTAAGGTTGGCGCTGTTTGAAATAGTGTTCCTCAAGCGAGACTATTCTCACTCAAGCAAGATTCCACTTATATATAAATGGAATGGCGTTCATTTGAACATAGTTCGTGAGGAACTCAGTTTTTTTGGTTTAGATTTTGAAAGGAGCATTTGTAAAGTTGAGAGTGTGAGTGAGAGAGCTAAGCACTTTGTAAGTGAGGGAGAGTGATTCTTGTAAGTGAGGGAGAGTGATATCCTTCAGATGTTGGGAGCCGAGACCTATATATATATACATATATATTCTTATACTAATTTCAAGTTTCTTCATTTCTTTTTTTTTTTACCTCCTCATTATTAATTTATACTTTCTTAAAGTAAATCAATTAAGTATTTATCTACCAGAGAATTAACTAAATCTTAGAATTTATTAAACCTATTTCTTACATATTTACTTTCAAATCAAATTGTTAAACTTTCATATATAAAATCCAACCTTTAAACCTATCAAGGACTTAATAATATTATAGCAATATCTATAAAATAAAAACAATAGTCTTCCTTTCAAAAACATACTAGAGCCAAAATCCATATTCTTCAAATGGAATATTTTATTTTCTCCAAACTTACTTAACTTACTCCACTCCTAACTTAAAATCATCCTATTACATCTTTCTTGCATAGTCCTTCTAAATTCTTCAAATTCCATCAATCGTACAAAAAAAATCAAGGATTGTAATATAAAATTAACAAGACATAGAGAAACATAATTTAATCATTTAATAAATGAATCAATTAAATCATTGAGATACCAACCACACACACACACACACACATATATATATATATATAACTTTAAACTTATAAAAGGAGTACTTACTATTTCTCCAAAGAAAATATTCCCCAAGCATTTAGAGTAACTCTCACCAAGTCACTAAAGAACTATGTTTTAGAAATAAAGGAAGGAAAAAAAAAAAAGATGAAGAAAAGAGAAACCTTCCATCTGCCGAGAGCTTTATATATATATATATATATATATATATATATATATATAAAGTATTTGCTTTTTGCTTTGGTGGTCGATATGCATTCAGCTTTAGATATGTTTTTTTTTTATTATTATTATTATTATTATTATTATTTTCCATTTTATTTATAACCAACCACGTATCTACCTAAGAAATAGGTTCCATCATTTTATTTTTTTTAGACTTAATTGTCTTACTAATTTCATGGCCTTATCTTAACTTTTTGATATAAGACAAATAAAAAAAAGTCAAAACTAACCTTTTGTATATTCCTCCCTCATGACCGTAACTCAACTTAATTCACATAGAAATCTTCCCTTTTCTTAGAGCTTTGTGTCTTTACATTTCCTAAAAAAATCAACCAATGAAAGGAAGTCAAAAAATACAAGAAAATAATAGTAGATGAAGTCAATTTGGCCGGCTGTTCTTATCCATCCCCCAAACCAAATCTTTCCAACATTCCCGAAAGATCTAAATTAACATGAAGAGACAATAAGATCAAAATAATAAGTCGGCTACCCAACGTGTGTATAAAAAAAATCATCTCTTTCCTTTTCCCTTTCCCATATCTCAATCTCCCACGCCTCTTATCTAAAAATATTCAAGTATATATATATATATATATATATATATTCCTCTATCCTATCATGTCAAATCTATAAAAAAATTTATACATCCTAAACATCTCCTACACCAAAATTCAAATATTACTCTTATTTACTTGTTTGATAAAAAGAGAAAGATCTACATTATAAATATATACATATATATTTTCAGAAATATCTCCAAAGAATAATTAAAGAAATTATATCACTCATAAAAAAAAAAAAAAACACAACATAAAATTAAAGATCGGAATGTCACACAATGTAATGGTATATCTGTGGATGATTGGTGAAGGCATACGCACAGATCATATGGACTTTGGAGCGTGGTTGTACTTGGAGAATTTCGAGGTTTCCAAGTTCAAGGAATTAATATTTTCCACTTCGGTCGATCTTTACTTGATTATGATTGGAACCAGTGGTTTTCACCCTATAATTGCCTTTTGCGGACTAATCAGCACATCGAGCTAGCAACAAAATGTAATTACTTAAAAATAGTCATTTGATAATTATTGGGTCAAATTATACCCTTGATTGACGCCTTTCCGTGAGTATATAAATCCTTTAAAATCATCCAAGCTATTCTACGAAGTAGAATAATTTAAATCTCTATGATAATCATTAACATGAATGGTTGGAATTTTAAAACATAATGGTTTTCAAGAAATTCTATTAAGCCTTTAATAACATATAATATGAGTCATAATTCTTACATCACACATGCATTTATTCAAAATATATGCTGGTATTCCCTTCATGGGTCGACAGTACATTAGAAGAAGTTTGAAGAATGAAAAGAACAAGTCGGTTACAAATAAAAAAAAACACACTACAACAGTTTGGGGTTTTTCCCGGGACACAGTCTGTCCCAAATATACCAATTTGCTGCCGCATATGTGTTATTCCGGCAACTAGGCTTCGCGGGAAACTCGCCAGAAATAACTGGCCCAATATACCACTATTTCTCAAGACATCATGAAGTATCCGAAATAGTGTGTATTTCTGACATGCATGAGTGGTGAGAAATAATTGTGGTGCTGCCAGAATTGGTTGGTTTAATTACATAATGTTGATGTCAAAAATAGTAAATCTGGTAGATGAAATAATTGTGGTGCTGCCAGAATTGGTTGGTTTAATTATAAGTTGCGCCTTGATCAACTTATATCTGGCAGCACAAATATATCCGAAATAATATTTTTGCCAAATCAAGAATCATCTGTCCAAACTAATTATTTTCTATGTAAAACTTTGTGCAAGAATTGCTATTTCGGACACAACACCTTCAACTGTCCATAAACACCTTTTCCTGTATATTTAATGGTCCCAAAAAAATCCAACCTGTCAATTACACGTTTGCCATCCCACACAAAATAATAGTGCCAGAAATTCAACTTTTCGGATCATCATCTTTTCTGAAATACAGTATTTCATACATTAACTAATCTTTGTCCATTTCAACATTATTACCAACTGTAAACCAATAAACATTTTGCTCTCTTTTCCGGATTGTTTTTATCCTGATAAGCAAGGCTCCAACTCATAATTTCCTGATCTATTGATTATAAGCTTCTAACTTGCCAACAGCCCAAAACAACAAACAAATCAACACATGGATTGCATGACATCAACCACATGCTTCTATTCAAATTAAACTACCTTCAAACAACCATAAAACACAGAAATTCCAAAAGGATCAAGTATTCTTACAACAGACATTACTATGAAAATGTAGCATAAAGTTATATATATTTATAGGAAAAACATGGTCTATCTTTGCTGGAGCATAAAACTTCAAAAAGCTGCATGCATGAATTTTGTTCCTCTAATACTTGGGAGCTTCTGTCTTTTTGGATTAAATCTGCAAAATTAACATACATATGGAGAAGTATGTTACTCGTTTGAATAGAATGTTGGTAAGATGCAAATCCACAACCAAGTGCTGCATAACTAGTCCTTGAATTAAATTTTAATGTTAATTGGCAGTTTTGGTCTTAAAGAGAAGCCAGGGTTACAATTAATATTCATGAACTATGAAGTCAATACACAACCAATAGGCTCAAACCTTATGTTATAGCCTAAGTTGCTATAACATAAACACGTACCCATATATTTTACAAAATATATCGATTGATTAGAAAAGTGTCTATAATCTTTGTAGCAAGCAAAGAATGCATAGTACCAATGACTTTATTCCATTGTCTAGCTTTTTGGTGCTATCTTAATCTTGTTAACATAGACATATTTCTGCTACTTAGTGTTTAGGGTGTTTGTGCAGTGACATACTCCATCCATGAACTGCTGAGATGATCATCCAGTGAATATATTAATTAACCTCCTCCAACTTATTTTCTTGAGTACAACTCAATTTAGAAGTGTGTTAACATTATGGATGACACTTACAATATTTTTTGAGAACTTCAATTAATATGCAATTGTCTAGCTTTTTGGTGCAGGACAAAATCTTGTTAACATAGACATATTTCTGCTACTTAGTGTTTAGGGTGTTTGTGCAGTGACATACTCCATCCATGAACTGCTGAGATGATCATCCAGTGAATGTATTAATTAACCTCCTCCAACTTATTTTCTTGAGTACAACTCAATTTAGAAGTGTGTTAACATTATGGATGACACTTACAATATTTTTTGAGAACTTCAATTAATATGCAACTAAGTGGGCAAAGCCTTTTTTTTTTTATATATAAGTAACTAAGTGGGCAATGCTAACCACAAGTCAAATCAAAATATTACTATTATAATTTCTGCACTTAAATTAAAATGGTATACCTGTGTGCAGTCAATACACAGCCATCCTCTGGCATCTTTCTTCCCACAGCTAGCAATCCCATGGTCCTCATTTGTTTCCTTCCAACATGTAGGCCAAAAAGGTTGCATTATGCAATTTGTGCTTTACTCCAGCATTAAGATAGTCCCTCAAAAAGCCCCAAAATGTAGGTTCCCATGGGGGGATGCTACGCATCCCCCGGAACCTCTTGTTGAGACTCCATCTGAGACTCTAACTGTGTCACACGTTCATTCAGCCTGTCACACTCCTCAAATCTTTCATTTAGCCTTACCAATTCTCCCATAAAATTATCATATTTCTTCTTGAATTCCTCGGCCATAGCCTTGTTCCTCTCATTCTCCTCCCTAAGTCGTTCAAACTCCCTATTGGACGGCAAAGATCGGTGTGATTCAGGTATAACCCCATGTCCCAAGCCTCTAGTATAGCCCGATCGAGTTCCCAAGACTTCCTTGAACACTGCATTGGCATTATCATCATTGTTATCTTCTGAATTCGCCTCATGCATCCGCTCAAGCATCCTATTCTGCATACTCAGTAAATTAAGCATGTAAAATGTATTAGAAGCTTATGTCTACCAGAAAATCTAAGTTATAGAGTATACACAAGTGCTGTATATATAAATAACAGCTCACGTAATTTTGCTCAGCAGCTTCAGAAATAAATTTGCCTTGCTTTGTTGACCAATGCATCACTTTATAGAAGGCAACATTATTTGGCGCTTGTTCACGCTTCGATTTGTCAAAAACAGCAATAGTCAGTAAACCAAATATGCAGAAACTGTATCGATTAAAATGGAAAATTTTGTGATTTGTTTATTTACCTTTTCCACCATTAGCCTAATAAACGACTTCCTGCCACCCGTGTGATTTATTTTCTGATTTTGCCTATTAGTTTTGTTCCTATTTGAGAGGGTCTATCATTGACAAAGGTAAATGTCATTTATTGATGCCACAAATTTTATAAAACTAACATGCTTTATTTTTTATAATGCTAACTTGAATGTTTATCACAATGTACGAGGACAATGAGTTGGGAAGTGGTTACCTTAAACTCTTCACTCCCCCACCGCTCACATAAAACTTCCCACACAGATTTGTCTACCAATTTGGTTCCTCCAGAAATAGCAGCTTGGTGTGTTGCATACTCCCGATACTTGCAGTGTAATAGGTAGTGAAAGTCATTGTATTTCTGAGCAAGTGCAAGTGCCACTGTCTCGCGATGGTTGCTTTTAGCCCACTCTAACTCAAAATCAAACTGGATATGAGGCAAACAGTTAGTAAAATATCAAAACTAAATAAATATAAACAGGAATACCAATATGAATACCCGAACACGATCTGTCAACTCCTCCTTATTCAGTTTATCAACAAGGCTCCAGCTTGCTGGCCGCATATCCGCATATTGTTTGACAATCCATGTCACACGTGTAGAAAACATCGTCGCATTTTGACACGACACGCCTCTTTGCCCATCCTTAATCTCCACCGCAACTTTTCCAAACTTGCGGATACGATCAAATTCTGTGCACCTAGCCGGTCCCCTTCCTCGCTTTCGAGTGGGGGCAGCTTGTCAAAATGAATAAAAAATAACTTGTCAGATTATATAATGGAGTTATTATATAAATCCTTAAATATCAAAATCAGTGTTGTGTTGTTGTTTATTAAATATTACTACCTACAAAATGTGAACCCAGAAAAAATCTGAGAATTACCTACAACCTCTTGGTTAGATATTTCAGCCTCATTAAAGGGAATGGAATCCTCCTCTGGTCGTTCACTTGGTCCTTGTGTTGATGCATCTGAAAATGAAACATATTGGTCATCCCGTAGAGTCCGTCCTTGATTTCCTATATCTTGGCCTCTACCCTGTGAAGATGCCCGATTCACAGCACGTCCACTCCGTGAATTCCTGCTTCCTCTCATCCTAGCTACGCAGTAATGTAAAAATTACAATGTCATTGCCTCCATTGATCTACAAACAGATGACCAGCGCGTATTTTTGGGTTAAATACGCTGTTAAGGTCAATATGTTGATACACGAAATGTCTAAAGTTTTTTGGTTGAAAATCATGCATTTCATACATTTGTATTAATTGCAGTTCATAACTGGGCTACTATGGCCAGAATCAATTATTTTCTGCTTATAAAGGGACCATATAAACAATCGGAGCTGGGACTTTCCCCCACAAATCCAAATTAATGTACCTTATAAGGTTGCATTATACAAGTGATAGGGCTACAAATGATTAACAGAGATTAAGAGGAGTCCTAATTATCATAAAAGTTAGGCCATGATTGCAGGACAAAAAATAGATTGTATTCCAAAAAAAAAACAAGTGCAGGAAATATGTTACAAAATGAACAAAACCAAGTACACCCTTCTACATGCATTGGTTGAAAATCATGCACAAATGTACAAATTGTTGCTTCTCCGTCATTTAACAAGGAGTAAGAGAATAGATAACTCAAACCAAGTAGGAATGGTGTTCTCCTCTAATCTGAGCACCCAGAAAGACGTACCTCAACACCAAGTTGCTTACTCGTACAGTGGCTGATGGTAACCCCAGTAGAAAATCAGCAAAGAGCTTGACTCTTTTGAGGAGCAAAAACAATCGCCAGAATGCACTAGATATTCTGAAGCTCTCTCTAGTCTCAGCCCAGGAAGTGCACTATGTATTATGCTTATGGCTAGTCAAGTCACATCAATATTACATCAGCACCAGCTGTCTACAATACAGCAGCATGGGAAAGGGAAATACTTTTCATGTTTCCCACTAAACACTTTTTAGTTTACCGCGCAGCATTGGGTCATCTGCAGGCTTTATTATTACTTTTATTAATTTATTTAATAAATTAATTACTTTGTATTTAGTTTATTATTATTAAATTCATTTTAATTATTTAATTATTTAATTATTTCTTTATAATCATAATATTAATGGGTACATTCACATTCAGTATAATCCAGCTAAATATTTATTAGTATTATTATTATTAAATATTTAATATTTAATATTTTTAATTATTTAATTATAACCCCAGTACATTCACATTAATATTATTATAAATTAATGCAGTTGGTCATCATATTGGCCACGTCTCTTGTTCTTTTTCACAGCTCTCCTTTTTGTAATTCCTTAACATAAGCCTGCAGAATAAAACGCAACAGCTAGTTAAATGAATAAAAAAGTATGAGTATAAGAAAAGAATTTAATACCTTCATATGCTAACATGTTCATACCCTGAAGATGCTAACATGAAAATACCTTGTTATAGAAAATCCAGCCCTTAATTCTTCCTTCTGTGTTATTTGCTTGCAATATAAATGAATAAATAAAACAATCACAGCAAATGTTCCTTCTCCTGTATAAACTGCCTGCAATAAATTGAAATCACGGATGTAAACCCCAATGCTTCAATTCTTGCTTACAGATAATAAGAATAGACAAAGTGACATCTGTTAATTGTGTAACTATAGTTTACAGCTCATTAGAGAAACTCAAACAGAGATTTCTAACTTTGGGACCAGCTATAAATGAGAGAATAAAACATTTAATACCTGCAGCACTAGGTTTAGTCCACCATTCTCTTCCATGTTTCGGGTTCAACATGTGGAACAAAAAATTTTCCAAATATATTAGCAACACAAAAAATGGTTTTTCAAAAATAGAAAATACCATTACTCACCTAAACACAAAAACAGCAACTTAAGGTATTACCAAAATATTTTGACAGCCTAAAAATTTTGTTTGTCTATTGCTCACAAAAAATATATAAACATGTAAAATAAACTATATATTCAGTTAGTTAACACCAGTCACAGAACTATCTTTTTCACAAGTAAAAACAAATTGATCACAGAAGTATGAATCAAAGTCTAATTCTGCTTTATGGGAATAAGTAAAGCTCACCTTCTTAGATATAGATTGGCCCAATGGAAGTGGATGAATGGACTGACCATACCATTAAGTGCCACCTCTAGGACTGTTCTCGATTGGCACACCTAGTTTACTGCCATGTAGAAAATACCTTAAGTTTAACTTGAGATTGATGAGTAAAAATAGTGACGATCAAGCTTAATGCATAGAACTTATGAAAATAACTGAGAACTTTAATTTTCAAAAATAAAATTTAAAGGCAAAAGAAAACAGAAACATACCTGGAAAGTGCAGCAAATATGGTGTTCACAGCTCCCAAATGTCTATGAGATCTAGCTCCAAGTCTTGACCATGACACTTTACAACTTGCATATTACTTATTAGACATGGAATGCATTACAAAATATTTGCTGAATTATAGATATCCACCAGTACCAACACTAAATCAAATACGGTGGTCCCCCCAACCTAGCCCCAATCCTTTAAATGTCATTGATAGAATTAATGTGGACAGTCAAAATATAACGACATGCATTACGGATCATCATCTTTTCAGTTAATTATTAAAACATCCCAAAAACAGCAATGTAATGTAATGTAAATTCAACTAGGCAAACACCAGGAAAATATAAACAAATTCAGCTATTCTTCAACCATCTACAAACAAGATGGTCCAAGAATATAAACAGTCTCTTAAATGCATTTCTCATAACGTAATATCAACTTCAAGTTGCAAAACAGTAATGTAAAACACCAAAATGCTTCAATATGCAAAACAGGTCCCCTCTAAAATGACCTCTAGTCAGATTCTGATTCTGAAGCCAACTGGAAGTCTTCCTCATTGTCAGATGCGCTCGAATCAGTATTGGGACTATCTCCAAAATCAATGTCATCAACTTCATCGTCAACAAAAGTATCTTCAATATCTGCATGGGAAGCACGATGTTTTGTAGTTACATGATTAACCGGAACTGGATCTTCATCATCCCGATGCAATTGATTCACCAACCCACTTTCATTCTCATTGACTGGAACATCTTCGCTACTGGCATCGTCATCTTGATATGCATCACCATCAGAGGAGTCTTCAGGATCATCTAATGCTGTTGGGATCGGTGGAAGATCATATACATTTCGATTGGTGACCTTTTGTATCACTTGCCAATTCCCTACCCTACTCAAATCTTTCAGGTAAAACACTTGTGAGCATTGGGATGCAAGGGCAAAAGGCTCATCCTGATACCACTTTCTAGATGCATTCACACTTGTGAGATGCTCGCCTACATGTATCCCGCGTCTATCATCACCAATGTCATACCAATCACACCTAAACAAATATACAAGATGCCAGCCCATGTAGCGTAATTCCAAAATATCAATCAACAAACCATAGAAGTCAACAGGCATCGACTGATGCATGCCTGCAACTACGACCCCACTATTTTGGCTGCGCCGATGTTGTTCGCGAGCCTTTGTGTGAAAACGTATCCCATTCATGATGCATCCACTATATGACCCAATTACTGGATCTGGTCCGCACGCAAGAGCGTAAAGTTCATCTGTAACTTCCCCCGGATTCAAGCTACGAAGTTCTTGAATCTATATACAAACGTAGATATGATTGTTAACCAGGTTTATTGACATTACAAAATGTATTGGTGAACCCGAGTTTCAAATGTTATAGAGTAAGTAGTTTCACAACTTACATGGTTCTTGAACCACTTCGGAAATTCGTTTTGGTGCCTACGATCGATATTGTTGGGCCCCTCCGCCTGGACCTTGTTAAGGTGCTGACTGCGTCCATCAAAAAAATAAAATCTAGTCAAACCAGCATAGGCTTTAAGATTGAAAGTAGTTAGTATAAATAGATATTTAAGTATGCTAAAATTACTTACTCTAGATAGTGTTCAATCTCAGGACAATTGTTAAGCACATACCACTCTACTTTTTGAAATAACATATCATCCAAGCTTTCGGGAGAGGCCAAACCCATTGGGCGAACCTTTTGGGTGAAGACACTAAAACTTCCCGGCGGATGGTATTTACCGCCATCCACATTTCGCTCTTCTCGGGTAAAATTGGTCTCAATATCATGAAGGTACATTGAACAAAATGTAAGACACTCAACGTGAACATAGGCCTCGGCAATTGACCCTTCCGGATGAGCTTTGTTTTTTACATAACGCTTGAACTTCCCTAGATACCGTTCAAACGGATACATCCACCTATACTGCACAGGTCCCCCCAATAGTGCCTCTCGTGGCAAGTGAATTACGAGGTGCATCATTATATCAAAGAATGCTGGTGGGAAGATCATTTCCAACTTGCATAGAATAAGAGCGATATCAGTTTGTAGCCTCTGTAGGACATCAATGTTCATTGTCCGTGCACATAGTCTCTTAAAGAATGTACTTAACTCAGTCAAAGCTTGCCTTACATCATTGTTAAAGTATCCACCAATCACAACTGGCAGTAACCTTTGCATGAAAATATGAGAGTCATGGCTTTTCATGCCTATGATCTTTGATTCGGATACATTAACACATCGGGCAATGTTAGAAGCGAAGCCATCAGGAAACTTAACATTTGCCAACCACTCGCAAAAGGATCTTTTCTCATGTTTGTTTAGCATGTAACAAGCTAGTCTCATGGAATAACGGTCACCATCTTGCACCAAGTGTAATTCTTTTCGTATTCCTAAGTTGGCCAAATCCCGGCGTGAATTGGCTGTGTCCTTGCTTTTTCCCTCGATATCCATCAATGTTCCTAGTACGCTATCGCAAATGTTCTTCTCGATATGCATAACGTCTAGGTTATGTCTCAATTCCAAGCATTTCCAATAAGGCAATTCAAAGAATACACTTTTTTTGGTCCAATTCAACTCATTTGGTGTGCGTTTCCTCTTCTTTCGTACTTTACCAAACTGTACAGCTGGCAGTGCGTTTAATTGATCCAGGATATCCTCTCCTGACAAATATGCAGGACTTTGCCGTCTGTCGGTGCTACCATTAAATTCACTTTTTTACTCCTCCATCTGTGACCTGGAGACAACCACCTTCGATGACCCATATAACAGTGCTTCCGCCCATGGACCAACCACATTGAATCTGTTGCGCTATTACATGTAGGACATGCCAGTTTTCCCTTTGTACTCCAGCCAGAAAGATTAGCATATGCTAGGAAATCATTTATGGTCCACAGTAATGCAGTATGTAATCGAAACGTCACAGAGGCATAAGCATCATATGTATTTACACCAACCTCCCAAAGAAACTTCAGTTCTTCAATTAGAGGACGGAGATACACGTCGATATCATTGCCTGGTGCTTTTGGGCCTGGAATTAGCAAGGAAAGCATGAGGTATGGATCCTTCATGCATAGCCAAGGTGGCAAATTATAAGCTACGAGTATAACTGGCCATATACTGTAGGGCTTAGCTATATTGTTGAATGGATTAAAACCATCGCTTGCTAAACCAATTCTCACATTACGAGGATCTGAGGCAAAACGAGGAAACTGCACGTCAAAGTCTTTCCACACCTTTGAATCTGCAGGATGCCTCATTACATTAGCATCGTCGACACGTCCAGTCGCATGCCATCTCATTGCCTCAGCAGTCTTATTTGAGACAAAAAGTCGTTGCAATCGTGGAATCAAAGGGAAATGTCTAACAACTTTGTGTGGAATTTTTTTTTGCTTAGAACTGCTTAATACCCATCTTGGACTTCCACATTTAGGGCACTTCTCTTTATCAGCATGTTCCTTCCAAAATAAAACGCAATCATTTAAGCAAGCATCAATCTTAGTATAATTAAACCCAAGGCCACGCTCCAAGCGACATGCGTCATTGTAGGAGTCTGGGAGAAGAGCATCAGGAAATGCAGATTGCAGGAGCTTGATGACCATGTTAAAAGACTTAACACTCCAACCACCAACCGTCTTGATATGAAGTAACTTTACGATAAAAGAAAGCTTCGAGAACTTCTTGCACGATGGATATAATGGACGTCGTGCATCTTCCAACAACTCGGAAAATCTTGCAAAAGGACCACTAGCTGTCACCCTTTCGATCCCAGGAATTTGAAAGCCTCCTGATTGGTCCATATAGGCTCCAGCTTGAATGTCATCAAGCATCTCGTCCATATCATCAATGTAGGCATCACTCCCGCTTGCCTCATCCCCTTCTTCTGAGGAACTAACATGATACAAGTCCGGTTCACCATGGAAGATCCATTCCTTATAAGATGGATCGATTCCTGTAATAAATAAATGATCCTCGACCACATTTGTTGGTTGGAAGAGCATATTACGACATCTACGGCATGGACACCTAATGTCAATGCCCCCTGGTGCATGGGCCCGGGCCATATCCATGAACTGACCAACCCCCAATGCATACTCGTTAGACATAAATCTATCTTCAATATGCATCCACGCCTTATCCATCTAAACACGGTGCCAGAAAGCAAGAGTGAAAAATAAGAACAAAATTCTAGCTCAAGCAACAATTTGTCATCAATTTAATGTGAACCCAATGATACTATTATAGAGAACATGATGAACAATGAATGGACTGTGCACTGTAAGCATAAATACAGAGAGGCTTAGATAGAGTGTGTTTGCAAAGTTAGGGAAATTTCCAAGAAAACCAGAGTTTAATTTCATTCAGAATCAAGTCACTGTATTAATTTGTAGCAAATTTTTCCTAATCCAATGCTGGAAAGGTTGAGAAGCAATATTCGTCACTCCCTTCAAGATTGGAGTAAGATTTTGGTTGCTGTCCAGTCGAGCCCCTTCATATATTTTCTAAATATCAGTTGCCTAATGCAAACCCAAGTTTTCAATACAATTGGGCTTATCATAAGTACAAATTAAGCCCAATCGTAACAAAGCCATTTGGGAACTAATCTGCATACTCAGTTCCCAAATGTATCTATCTATCCATCAACTGAAAATGCATTCAGTAATGTTTGAGACTACAACATGGGTGAATGAGAAACGATGTATGTAGAATTCTAAATATATTGGCAATAAAACATCCTATAAGTTTTCAATGCAAACACTTAGAACATTCCAGAATTCTCTTTTACAATAAGCTTGCTTTCTAATTCTTCATGGACATTCGTCTGGACATTTATTGAAAAAAAAAGGGCTATAATTTCAAGCGAGATTGGCAAATAATATGTCACATACCATTGATCTCTACAAACAAGAAGGGTGCAAAATGATTGACAAAAATTGTTTTGCTTACGATAATACTAGTTCAAAATACAATGCAGCCCTAGAAAGCTATATCTGATGTTGCCCCTTCGTTCATTAAAAAAAAAATCAAAACTTATTCAAAAATAATAGTGCAAAATAGAGCTTCTATAACCTTCCAATGAAATGTAACTCACATACTTTGATAATCTAAAAAATACTAGTATTTCACGATATCAAATGTGATGGGAAAATGATCCAATTTCTAATGTGTTTGAACTTTTTCAGTGAACTTATGGTGCCACATGCTGTTACACATGTTGAACTTTTTTCAGTGAACTTATGGTGCCACATGCTATTACACATGGAGCACCATTTTCAGAAAATAATAAGCAAAATGCAGAGGAGGGTATGCCCCTGTGGAGGGGTAGGACAGAGGGAGAGAAAACCAGTCAAATCAGGAGGATAAGGATTTAATAATTTTATTATAGTATTCTTCATGCGAGCTATTGGCTAAGATCAGTGTGTAACTACCAAATAAAATTCGGACATACATTATCTTGTTTTCTTGGTTTCTGTTAGTATTACAAATGATTAAAATCTGTCTTCTTGAGTTTTGAATCTGTATCGATGAAAGTAGGTTCACCAAGGTCACGGACTTATATTTTGAGAATGATCAAAACCCTTACATCCATATCTGAATATTCATTATATTCTTAAATTTTGATATGTTATTATTGATTGGCAATAATTTTGTAGGTGCTCTAATCTTGTTAAATTTCCAGGTATGCAGAATTCTTAAACGATGTATGTAGAATTCTAAATATATTGCCAATACAACATCCATTAAGTTTTCAATGCAAACACTCAGAACATTCCAAAATTCTGACTTGGTAAAATTCACATTCTACTAAAACATCAGGATTACACATTGGCCAGCTTAAGTAATAGGCCACAACACTGCATGTTTCAAGAACTGAAGCAGCAGTCAATTTTAATTAAAAGCAACATGTTGGTAGACATAGTTTCCTATTACTGACCAAAAGTGTAAGTAATCTTTTGAGTCTTCACTGAGAAGCTTATTAAAATCAGGATTTACATAGCAGCCTGGACGATTGAACAATCCCAACAATTAAAAGCAGGAAAAACTTATGTATACATACATCAGTCCTCACTACACAAGTAAAATATATTTTCACCATTTATAAATGAGTTTGTTAATGCGAGAGGGAATAGGGATATCATATAAATCATACCTGGAAACACAAGGTACTTGCCAACAGGTTAATCAATTCAGAGGTATGCTTGAAAATGCGTTGATGATAAAATATCATATGTCAATTGTCAATTAATTGCTTCCAATAAAACCCCATTTGCATCTGTGTGAATTTAGGCAGAGCAGAAATCAAATGCATTTCAACAAAAAATTGATTTTGGGACGGCAATATTCAAACAAAAAATCATCTTTAGTCACTCCAAATTGATTAATAACCGGAATTTAACTTTGAATTAAAAATCATCATTTAACTAGGGGAAAGAAACTACCGTACCTTTTTCTAATGCTATTGGGGAATCTGAGATTTTGCAATTCAAATATGCCTTGTAGAAGTGATTATTTGCCCCAGAAATTAGGCATTTGATGAACCCTAAAAATGGGTCTCAGCTAGGTTCTGCTTGAAGCCCTCCACCACGGCGTCACAAGGATATCACAAGCGGGGATTTCGGGGATTTCTGCAGTAGTTATAGCCTCAACTACTGGTTCTCGATCGAGTGATTCTCAGGTGGGGGATACGAATTATGGTCCATACAGGGGGTCGAGTGGGGTGGTGGGATTTCCATGTGAGTTTTTGGCAAAATCGAGTTAGCAAATGGAGAACTCGGTGGCCGGATGGATGCAGGAAGAAGAGAGCTTAACTCAGGGGAGTAGCTAACGGTGGAAGATGGCAGATTCGAGCTAGGCATGGGGGCGCATGGGCATGGGATTTCGGCATCGCGGGAGATCGAATTCTTCCGCGGGAGAGAAAGAGACAGAGCAGAGAGAATTAGGTTTATCGGATGGATTTAGGCACGTGTAAAATAACTTGTTATATCTTTTCGACTACAGTTCTTTGTTGCCGCAACAAATTATTTCTTGCTTTAACAAGATATATTAGACGAATTCGTTTCTTAAGAGTTTCGTATTGCCGCAAAAGAGTCTTAAATCTGGCATTTTGTTGAGACTCCGGAAGTGTGTTGCCTGAACAAGTAAACATCAATATTTTCTGGCAAATATTTTGTCTCCGGAAAAAAATTTTGCCGCAAAAACCATAAATTGTTGTAGTGACATTGACTAAAAGACATAGATGCATGTTGATGGCAAGCATCTGCTTAATAGTCCGACTTAAAAACGAGTAGCGTCTTCAACTTTCAAGTTCTCCTTTGCAAGTTTTCCCTCTCGACACTTTCTTTCTTGCGAAAGTTTTTTGGCTAGGCTTTGAGAATGTACGTTGGGAGAAGCTTAGCAGATAATCAACAAAAAACCACAACTGTTATAGGCCATGACATCATTTTATATCCAATCAGCAAATATCTTGACACAACACAGGACAACCAAGAGAACAGAGCATCCAGAAATTTCTACAAAACCGACCCAAAAAATCAATTAAATTGTAAAAGCCCCAAAATAATATCATAAAGTTTGTTTTTAGTAGAGTGGTCTACCGAATTGGATTGAAAGAAAAACTAAAATTCTCTGGAATATAAAACAGAACTTAGAGACAAGATGTGTTCAAAACTCTTACCTGAGTTTCAATGGCTCCAATCAGCAACTCTTGGCAACCCGATGCATGCACACTTTTTAAACTAGGGCATTGAAGTAACAATATATTTGGGCATATGAACAACAATAATCAATTATATGTAGTTAACTAACTTAGAAAAGGACTAATAAATTGCAACAATATGCACAGAGATTAATGGTGTTTATTTAAGAATTATTACTAACTCAGAAAAGTGAATTCGTTTTGCTCCATTACCGAAAAAAGAATTGCTACAATCTCAAGAAAAAGCTAATGAAAATTCATGAAAATCTAAAGAAGTGACGGTGCTGTGCTATAACATACAATATCAATCTGCAAGCGGCCCAAAAGAAACAAAAATCCTGCTCGATCCTCGTGGTTGAGAGCTACGCATCAAAACATCATACACAAATGCAAAAATAGATTAGCAAATAAGATTCGCAGCAGCAAAGTTAAAACCCTAGCCCGTATTGGAGGTAGCCGATGACGGTATGCTCGTGGAAGTGAGGCTAGGGCTAACGAGAGAGAAAAAGGGAAATATAGAGAAACCGAGAGGGAAAGGGAGAGGGGTCATCGGACTGAGGTCATCAAACTAGAGAGAAGATCACCGCCGAGGGATAACGAGAAAGAAATTGGGAGAGGGAGGGGAGGAGAAGAAAAAGAGGAAAGGGGGGTAGAGAAATAAAAAAAAAAATGGAAGTTCGAAAACCTAAGGAAGAAATGATAGATTGTAATTTTAAAAATGTGCTTTTCTTTTGCCGCGATATTAATTCGTGGCAATTGGTAAATGAGTCGTGGCAAAAAACAAAATGCCACACTGGGAAACTTTGTTATTGATATCACTTCTTGCGACGGCTTTATCCTACGGCAAAAGACAGTTAAAACTCGATGCAATAATTTGCTTCCCAACAAAAACATATGTTATAGCCATTTTTATATCCCATGATAGAATTTAATGGCAAAAGATAGCTACATCGTAGTTAAAAATCTTTTTGCCATGAAATATTATTAACCACGATAATATCATGAGATAAGATCGATATTTATTCTCTCTAATAATTTTCGTGACAAAAAGTGATTTTTTGCCACGATAACATGTAGAAAAAAAAATTCGTGTCAAAAGCTCCAAAATCTTGTAGTGTGGCAACCTTAGCCAACTTCGATAGGCATACACACTTTAAGAAATCAAGCCTTTTCTAGCATTCAAAATCATCGCAAATATCCTAAATAATCGCTGCAATTTGACCATTTTCAGTGATTTTCAGTTTGCTGAAATTTTGACGAAATTAAGTGTTCACTTGTGATCAATTTTACAATTGTGTCAATTTGTGAGATTATTTTTATAAAATATTTTTTGTGGTTATAGCACTTCTTTTTATTTCATTATTTTTTTTCATGGTATAATACTATAAGAGCCATAATTCCATGTGGACTCTTTGCATAAATTTCTAGAGTTTTTGTTTTTTTTTTTGGTTTTACGGGCAAACTTTGTTGTTAGGGTAAATTTTTTGGCATTTCCTTCCCTCAAGCCTGTTGCCGCTCGGTCCTTTCCAACCTTCATCAGTGCTAATTCTAAAACCAAACTTTAGGGTCAAGTTTGCAAGATAGTACAGATCATCCAATCTGTGAAAGATTTGATACCATCGGCTCTCACACGCGCTATCATGGCCCACCACAACATTCAACACTTAGCATCACTGTTAGCCACCAATACTGCCCTCACGAACCACCCAAAGTGCCTGTTAGCCATGCACCAGTATTGCCCTCAGATAGATACATCTCTGATCTCTAACACATGATGTTTGATTGGGATTCATCTTGGGATTCTTCTTGTTGATGAATCTCAATGTGATGATATATCTCTGGATGATTGGTGAAGGCATAAAGATCATATAGACTTTTGCGGACTATTCATAAGCACATCGAGCGAGCAGCATAAAAGTAAGTATTTAAAAATAATAATTTGATTGGGTCAATTAATTATACCCTTACTGACGCCTTTCCATGATGAGGATGGAAATCCTTTAAAATCTTCGTTACAAGCTATTCTATGAATTAGTAGAATCATTTAAATCTCTACGATAATCGTTAATTAACTTAAGTGGTTGGAATTTTAAGACATAAAGACTTTCAAGAAATTCTAGCACACCTTTAATAACATATAATATTAGTCGAAATTTTACATCACACCTGCATTATAGAAAATTTATCGTGACAACATTTTCATGTTTATTAATGTAGCTTCAAACAATGAAAGAACAGTGGTATTCCCTTCATGGGGCGACACATCACAAGAAATTTGAAGAATGAAAAGAATAAGTGATTACAAATAAAACATTGACTACAACAGATATATGCATCTTGATAGCAAGCATGTGCTTAGTGGTCGGACTTAAAAACGAGTAGAGGCTTCAACTTTCCGCTTCTCCTTGTCTGCAAGTTTTCCCTCTCGACACTTTCTTTCTTGCGAAAGTTTTTTTGCTATGCTGCAAGAGGAGTTTTTTGTACAATTAGTTTCAAAATATTATGATCACAAACGTTGATATTATATTAATGACACGTGCATGCAGAGTGCACATTCAAGTTTCTCCATACGTACATTCTCAAAGCATCCTCATTTGTCCCACAAGTCTTGGTTGGTTCTGACAAACCCGTCTGCAAATTCACCCTTGTTACTGGTTTCTTCAATAGTCTCTCCCCTATCTCTACAAGTTCGTTCAAGTTCTCTTTCGTAGAGTCATCAACTGAAGCTGTTGTCCCAGTCAAAGTGTCATCCTGAACAAGTATTTCATAAAAATAGTAATTAATTATTAACTTGAAATTTTGAAACCCTTACAAGCATTCAAGCCCTGGATTGATCAGAAAAAACCTCTTACTTGAATTCGGAGGTAATTCTCTTCTGAATGAAGGGCTTGGAAAACCACAGCTAGATGCAAGTCCACCATATCTGCACTGGCTTGAGTAAACACATCCACTAAAGGAACTGAACCTCCATGAATTAACCAATTCAGAAGGCCCCATTTGGCTGCCATTTTAGCACTGTATCTTTTCTCTATCTTTCCTGAGCCTGTTCCTATTGATATCACTAGAAAACGACCGTAGTCTGTGGACTTGATTGGAAAGAAATCAGGATTTGCATCGAAGATTTGTTTGGTCACTTGGTTTATGGCAACCAGAGCCTGGTCGACCATAGTTCCCAGAAGACACATAAAGAACCATAAAGACCATCAGCTTAGTTTTTTGAGCTTTTAATGTAAACAAGAAATCACATGAAAGATTATTATTGTATATATTATACCGGATTGTTTGCAACAACACCACCATCTATAAGATTGAATTGAATAGTGTTTCGATCACCATTTTGGTGGCTGAAGTTGTGAGCAGGAAGATAAGTTGGAGCCGCCGACGTGCCAATACATATGTCGGACAGTCGAGCATTCAAACAAGAGTCCTTTTTGCCTGTGCACATGCATGAAAATAAGATCAATATTTAAAATATAGTACTATTAAAGTGCATGCGGCCTCAGGAATATACATACATGGAAATTGAATAAAATTAATTCAAACTAAATAACTAATAATTATTTAATAATACAGCTTGACTATTGAAATTATGTAATATATTGTCAATGTTTCCACGTTACTTTCTAATTTGTGTCTAAGTTTTACCCTGAATATTCGTATTCAAATTGTCGTGATCATTTGGTCACCATCTAGTACATGAAAGGAAACCAACATTTGGAGAGAGAGAAAGAGAGAGAGAGAGAGATTTAGACCTCGTATGATGAGAAAATGGTTGGTTGTAGATGCTTGATATCAAACGTGGGAATAACAATATTGGTCAATGTGCTATCCAGCCTAGCTTCCCCTAATTTCTCCCTTAGAACCCCGTGAAGGTATTTCCCGTCATACTTTGGTCCTGTCAGAGATCTAAATATTTTTCTGATTGCTCCAAATAGCCCACTGCAATCAAAACCAGCACATGCATGTATGCTGATTAGTTAACATTTAAACATCGAGAACTTTTAGAAATGCTGTCATGCACAGAATATAGGTTTTAAGCTGCTTTAATTATGTATGGGAAGGAAGAAGTGGTCCAAAGCATGATCAGGAGTGAACCTCTTCTGTGGGAAAATTCGAGGACCGTGTTGGAGATAGAAGGGCTTGATATCCTTTGCATCAAAGAGAGGTCGATTATTTTCATTTGGAGTAGCCAACATGGCTGTAACAAGACCCCCTGTGCTTGTTCCTGCAATCACGTCAAAGTAATCTGCAAGTCTAGCTTCTTCTCCATCCAACTCCTATGCCATGTTTATATGAAATACTGGTCAGTACAATATGGTAACATTAATATAACATTAAGACCGGAAACTTTCCTACAACAAAAATAAATATTTATAATGAATTATTTACAAACAAAAAATGATTGTTTACAATAAAAACAGACTCATTTTAATAAAAATAAATAAATATTTTTATAAAAAATAACTAGTTATAAATAAACAATTATCTTATAGTACATGTTGCACACTTGTACCTGAAGTTGTGATTCAAGGAAAGCTAGAATAGTAGCAGGGATGATCCCCCTGATACCACCCCCATCAATGCTTAGAATTGTGATTAAGTTTCTGTATGTTGGGTCTTGAGCCTCAATCGGCATAGTTTTTTCCATCGAAAATCTGGGAAAGGGTATGCAAGTACTGGTGGTCGTAAGATGGGAAGAAAAGATTGCCTTGAATATGGTTGTTATGGGGAAGATCGATCGAAGAAAACTTAAGTACTTTCTGTTCTGGTATTTCATCCATCGAGGAACCCCTATTTATACAGAAAAAATTATAGCCTTATCAGGTCTGAGCTTTGCCATGCATGTCCATCCTCAAAATTTCAAATGATCCTTATCTTTTCCCAAGAAATTCATGTAATAGTCTTGCGTGGAAACTTTCCAATATAGTTCAAACATTCTCTTTAGACTATAATATTTAATATTCTATGATTTAATATTCTCTTAGAAATTTCAAATAGAAATAAAAAATTCTATGACGACCCCAAAAAAAAAGGAAGAAGAAGATCATGATGACAATTTTCTCATGCACCTCGTGTTTAATTAATTGGTCATGATCACAATTAAGCTTTGTGGTGCATGGAGCCTTGGAGGGAGGTGCCAACTACGTACGAAGAAACATATGTTACGTAGTAATTTGTCCTTGCTTCTATTCAGCGGACAATTAATATAAAATTAATTAATCCAATATGATGTCTAAATCAGAGTATGATCTGCAGTTTAAACTGCATGCATATATGGTTATAATATTAATTTAATTTGGGTTGTTGACCTGTTCAGAAAATTAGTATTTTATCGATCCTAAAGGATGATCTCTAGTAGATTTCGATCTTGGACGCGCAACCTGATCAGGCTAGACATGACCAATATTTTCCAGGAAAGTCTGTCATTACTGACCATTCACCCCGATTATCTTGGGCAGCCATGGGTGACCGACTCTTCATTACAGGGTTTTATCAGCCCCAATATCTGCAATAGATTTTTTTGGTCGTCGCTCACTGCAAAAAATCCATGAGTTGTCCGTATAAAAAAGTACATTTGTGATTAAGTATTTGTGATAAAAAGTACTTTATCTATAAATAAGTAATTTGTGACAAAAACATTCATTTTAACTATAAATAAACACTTTGTTATAAATAAATAATTATAAATAAGTAATTTTCTTATAATAGCCGACAACGTTTACAACAAATACCAGGAATTATGGGTATAAACCAACGCCAGTATTATTGGTAGGTCGCAATTTACCCGTAGTTCTATTGTTTTGTGTAAATTAAAATCATTTATCTAACTGCCACTACTAATACGTTGCCGACTTTTTGTATAAACACCGCTAGTTATTTCTTTTCGGTGTTTCGGAAGCGCAGCCAACTTACTAGAACTACAATTGAATTTTATAGTTTCCGGTGTTTTTAAAACACCAACAATAATATCACGTCCACTAGGAAAATTCTTACTGCAGGCAAGATTTGTGCAGCAACGCGTACCCACATCCAATGTGGCGGTCAAAAAGTCAACCTGCAAAAACGTTGTGAGGCGCATTGCATGTAGATGAAATGCGTTGCTGTAGGCAGGATTTTCGAATTTTGAATTCAGTTTTAAACACCCATTAATAAACGCTCTTTGTGAAACGTTGTGTTTTGGCAACATGAACTAAAAACCCTAACTCTTCCTAGGCAGCTTACCCTTCTCCTTCCCTTCCTCTTCCTTCCCCTTCCCCTTCTCCCACATTTTTATCTGTTTTCTTCTGATTCCATATCTCCTCCCTTCCCATTCTCCTTCTCTCAAATCCCTTTAAAAAAAACCCCTAACTCAAATCGAGAAGAATTTTCATCGTCTCGAAGTGTGGGTTTTTGCTTGTTCATGATCTTAAGTCTTCTTCGATTGATCTTGGTCTGCTTCGGTCTGGGATTGTTTGGGTTGCTCTGTTTTCTCGCGTGCGCAAAGCTTCCGACACAAGATCAATCATTCCTTTGTTCCGTTTGAGTCTTCTCGCGTGTTGCTCTGTTTTCTTCGAATGAAGCTTTCGACGCAAGCAAAGCAAAACTTTGCTCCAGTTTTTACCGTACTTTTCTTTTTTATTTTTTTAATTATCCCTCTGACTCACACTTACACGTAAGCTAGGTACGCAAATGGGTTCTCCACTTTGCTCCGTACACTACTTGTGATCAAGGATTGTGTTCTAAATCGATGTTTACGTTACCGGTGTGGTTTAATTTAGAAACTCCACCAAATTTAGATGGGAGTCCATACCGGTTAGGCAGTGCTAAAAAATGGTTAATAGAAAATTCACGATAAAAAATAATAAAACAATCAATAATAAATATAATATAATATAGAGAAAAATAATTACAGATCAAATCACGTTAAAGTGATCATGTTACAACGTCCAACTACTATAATATATATATATATATATATATATATATATATATATTAGTATTATTACATGGAAAGACTTATAACCCTAATTTCTATTGATTTCTAGAGTCTACGGCGCTCCTGATTTTTCATAAGCAACTTCTATCCGTTACATTTCATTTATATCGACAAAATTGCAATTTGGCCGTATATTCCATAAAAGTGGCTGAACATTTGCCTGATACCCTGCACAAATAAATTAGATACCTCATCAAATAGTTACATTTATTGGTGCTTGAGACATCCTTAGGGAAAAAGAAAAAATTCAATCAAATGGCACGTAACCTAACCTTATGAAAGCAGGTGATGCTTGTAAAACTGATCATTTTAAGTAATACTACGTATAATTATAGAGTACGTAAGTATTGTATAATCACTTTAAAAAAAAAAGTGAGATCTTGTAAACAAATTAGTTTTTTTATGTTGGTCTTGTATTTACTCATTTTTAAAAAAAAAAAAATTGCAAAGCACTTGCAAACTTCATCACTGTAAATTATATATATCATTTCTCCAGAAAGACGAAGAAAAAAAACCCACACAATATTTTCAATCATTGTAGAAGCATTGTAGTATAGTTCATTCATCCAGTTATTGAAGAGGTTCTGAGCTTTATAAACACCCTCTCAGAAAAATACTCTGATGATGACAATTGTCTCCGACAACAATGTAAAAAACTTGACGTGATCTCAAAAGTGCTTCTAAGTGTAGAAGTGTCTGCAAGTTGTATCAGTGATAATTCCAGGATTGTATTCTATAGGAACAAATGATTATTAAAGTATTTGTCAAAGTTTATTGTAAGATAAAATAATATATGAGAAATATGATGAGGTAAAATGCTATATAAAATTCTTTTTGAATTTTTATATTTATGAAAATAGTAAGCAAAATGAAAAATATTATATTCACAGTGAAAGATTTATTAAAAAAAAGAATGTATGGTTGAGCTTGGAGGGTATTCTTGGATTGGTAACTTTTGCTTAGAAAAAGTTGAAACCAAATCATGAGCTGTTTAATTCCTAAAAACTAAATGTTTCAAGTACAACTATAAAAATATGATTTAAGTTTTATCAACACTCAAAAATATAACCTCAAAACAGTAGCCTAAATGAAACAAGTTCACAAAATCAAATTATCAAACACTTGGGCAAATACGGGTTCAAGCATTCTTTGCTTTCCTCATTTCCAAGACTTTTGGGCATTACCTCTCCTCTATTAATCCAATCAAAGCATTAACAAAACAAAATGTTAAAATTATAATCTCAAGGTAAAATCTGCCGAGATCTATAATTGAAATATTCTCACTAAGCATCAACCAAAAGTAATTTAAAACTTAGGGGATGAAAATTTTTGATTAATTCAAGATTTTGTTATGCCTAATATAAACAACAAAACAAGAAATAAGAGCAAGAAATTTATAAATTTTTCCTCATCAGATTTCGGTCTCAGACCAAATGAAGCATATGCTTCGGTTTAGTATTACAGAAAATCTAGCAAAATACTTGAGATGGAAGAATCCTAAAAATCCGACAAGTCTTGGTTTCTTCATCCTGTCAACATACATGGGCTTCTATTGAGGACGTGGGCTACTTTCACATGAAAATCACGGGCTGCATTCCTGATCGACAAGATATTTAGGCCTGGTTTGCTTATAGAAATGAAATTAAAAATTAAAAATATATCTCAAATTTATTATTATATTTTTATAAATTTTCATATAAAATATAATAAAAAATTCAATTTTTTTAAATTTTAATTTTTTTTTTCAAATTTCAAAATAAAACTAATGTTAAAAAAAATATTATAATAATATTTTTTTTTTAAAAATTTTTTATCTTATTTCTTCTCTAAAAATAAATTATAAGTTAGTTGCTGACATACATGGGTTTGTATTGAGGTCCTCCTTTTTATTTCTTATTGATTTAGTCTTCTGGTGGCAAGCCGAGTCCTAGGCTTCAAGCGATGGACGTGGGCTTCCCTTATGGGCTTGCATTACTAACATGTCGGTTTCTATTACCTCAATTACTGAATTCATTTAATCTCTCGCCACTTGCCTTCTTTTTCTTCACAAATTTTGTACATATGTAGGCATTGGTTACAAGCTTCAATGACTCAATCCAACTGCAAGTTTCTTTCGATTTCTTCATGGGTTTGTCTCTTACGGGTCAGACTTCAATGGGCTTCACTCCTGTAATGGGCCAAGACTCAATTGTAAGACGTTTACTTAAATGTTAGTCAGCCCCTCTACAGAAGCCCATCTAAATTTAATTAAGGGTGAAATAATCATTTTACATGCTACAAACGGTTAATCACATTGACAAATAATATCCTTCATTTAACGAATAAAATTCACTTAACCTATATATTAAGAGGATTAAAAACAACATATTTATCCATTTTATCAAGGATCCATTAGAAGAGTTCAGGAAAGAAAAATGAAAGAATGAGACAAAGGCACGAGGGATGAAAGGGTGTCAGAAAAGAAAATCAATGATATGATATAAAGTAATGAAAAGTAACATAAAACAAAGAGGGTAGTAGATAAAAGGCATGACACATACGACAAGTCAAAGCTTATTCCGGACTTCATCTTCTTTAAGCTCACCACAATGAGTAGAGAAAGAGGAGAAAAATCAAAAGATAGAACCCAGATCTTCATTGTATAGTGAGGATGAGAGACCATGAGAGATTCTAAAGAAGAAAATTATGGGGAAATATTCCATTCTCAAACCCTCGTGGACGTAAATCAGTGTCGAACAATGTAAATATGTGTCCCTCTCTATTTATTTTTTCCTGCATTTAAATACTTTTCACCATCATAAACGTATACACGGACGCCATAAAACCGCATTGGATTATCGCCGGGAGCTCCATACTACACAAATTGAGGTTTAGCCCAACCTCAACGGTGCCGGTAATTGATTTTTCTTCCCTTCTAGGGTCGTGCCATTTTTGGGCGTTAACAAGTTCGTTTAACAAGAACTACGCTCATATTTGGAAATATTGCAATAATCACAACAAATACAAAAAATATATCTTTGAAGCTAAAATATTTATGAGTTTTAAAATAAATAATATATATTAATTATTTCTAATATCTAATTCCTAATATTTTCCACCCAATAATTAAAAATAATTTTCAATAATTGGTGGGTAACTTTTATATCAATTTTTCAAAAAGTTAAAGCCATCTCATCTCATCTCACTATCCAAACATATTATAAAATATCTCTTTTCATCTTAACTAAAGAATCTCACTATTATTCAAAATATCTTATGATCTGATCTATAATCTCATCTGATCTAAATTAAATAACCAAACAGGCCTAAAGTAGTGACCACAACCTCCACTTAATTATAACTTGCTGGTTAGTCATGGAAAGGCTCCAAAAAAAAAAAAAAAAAAATTGTCATGGAAAAGACGCGCGGAAGTTTGGAACAACTTGCTTAGCTAATTAGGGGTTGCATCTTAATTATAAGTACGTGATGGCCGCTGATCAATGATTCTCTCTATTTGGAAAGCTTAATAAAATTGTTGGAGAGAGGTTCGTGGAAATTCATGATGTCCTTTCATTTCACTACAATACATTTGACTTTTAATAACAAACAAAAAATATGTCACAAAAAATGACCTGTTAGAACAACCGTTACAAATTTTTTTCTATCAAATACATATCACCTTTCGTTTTTCTTTATTTTTTATTCGTTTTTTTTTTAAATTTTTATTTTGCTTAGTGCAATACATGTCACTTAGTGCAATATCTAAAATTCCTTCACGTCCTAGCTAGCTCCTTATACGTTACAAAGTTTCAAATCTAGATTAAATTCTGAGGCGTGTCAACTTCGAGTTAGTGGGCTGCAAGTTACAACAGATAGATCGAAGACGAAAAGATCATCATCTGTTGCATGCAGTTGATAGAATCCTGTAATGAAGGGTCGGACGTCAACCCATGGCGGCCGAAGATAATCAGACAGACTTAATTATAACCTGGAAAATATATTCTTAGGTTTTTAGGATAGATAAAAATACTAATTTTTTGAACAGGTCAGCAATCCCAAATTAAATTAATATAACCATATAAGCATCTTGTAGTTTACTGCGATCATCATTATCTGATCTAGACATGTTGAGTTAATTAATTATATATTAATTGTCCGCTAAATAGAAACAAAGGGTTGGCAACTCCATTATTCATGCACCAAAAAGCTTAATTGTGACCGCCACCGGATTAGAATCCTTAACTAAAAACCGTACGTAACAGCCAAGAGCAAAAATTTATAAATCTTAATTTCTTCGACCAAATTTACGTACACGCTAAGGTTAATTAAGCTCAAGTTATTACTTCCTGCGCAAGGGGTTGATCAATTAATTAAACACGTGATGCACATTTCTAATCTTTTTCTGCCACTTTTTTGGGTCATTATAAATATAATATATGATCCCACGCACGGGAGAAATTCTTATATTCTAGCTGTACTTATTAGATCATAGAATATTATATATAGAAATATATATAGTATATAATTGAACTATATATATTGGAAAGTTTCAACGGGAGAAATTCTTGTTCAGCCATGCATGCACCTTAGGTAAACTGGGAAAAGATAAGAACATTTGAAATTTTGAAGCTGGTCAAGTCCGGACCTCAGGCTCTTATATTAATTTAATCTATATAAATAAGGGTTTGCCGATGGATCAAATGCCAGAACAGATAGTGCATACTTGAGATATCTTCGATCTTCCTCATAACAACAGCCAAGGCAATCTTTTCTTCTTATCTTACGACCACTACTTGCATACCCTTTCCCAGATTTTCGATGGAAAAAACAATGCCTATTGAGGCTCAAGACCAAACATACAGGAACTTGATCACAATTCTAACCATTGATGGGGGTGGTATTAGGGGTATCATCCCTGCTACCATACTTGCTTTCCTTGAATCGAAACTTCAGGTATATAATATAAGTACATATAGTTTGGTTTGTAGGTCGAAAGACTCGAGATATTGCAAGATACGTATAGTTTAGACAACTAACATACAGAAAAGCCGCATGCATATACAATATCTATGAATATGCGTATATCATTGACCAATTAGTTATGTTTCTAGCAATATGAATTAACATGATCATATGAACCTATAAATATAACATATATATATATATGAAAATAATGCAAATTCAATGTTGACATTGTTGAGAGATGGCTTGAATAGAGTTGAAAGCGTCTATTCAGTATGCTTGCTCGACTTTTGCTCGAGTAGTAGCTCGAGAGAGACTCAACCTGTAAGGTCGCTCAACCCTCGCTTGAGATTCAGATAGAGAGTTCGCTCAACTCTCGCTCGACATCCAGCTCGAGCAAGATTCCAGAAAGAGACTTCGCTTGATCCTTGCTTGACATCCCGCTTGAGCGAGAGTCAACCCTAGACATTTGCTCGAGCCTCGCTCAATGCTTGCTTTGAGTTAATATTCTATGATTAGGATTGGCGCCATTTAAAATAGTGTTCGCTCAAGCGAGATTCCACTTATATATAAGGGGAACAACGTTCATTTGAACGTAGTTCGTGAGGAACTCAATTTTTCTGGTTTAGATTTTGAGAGGAGCATTTGTAAAGTCGAGAGTGTAAGTGTGAGAGCTAAGCACTTTGTAAGTGAGGGAGAGTAATTCTTGTAAGAATCTTATGACTCATCTCTTGTACTCCATCTTTGCTTTTATAGTGGATTCATTGAGACTGATACAACAGTGGACATAGGCTTGTGATAAGCCGAACCACTTATATTTTGGTGTTCTGTGTGATTGTCGTATTTTCCCTCTGTTGCTTTTCCACTACGTTATTTCCTATTTGTTGTTTGTTAACCGGTCTACTCCCAATAAACTGGTAACAGAGAGTTTGCTCTATGAAGATCTGAAGGGATAACCATAGCAAGATTTGAAGTAGAGAAATTCAACGGATAGAACAGTTTCAGTTTATGGCACATCAAGATGAATATTTTATTGCGATAGTAGGATTTATTCAATGTTTTAGAAGAGAAGGTGACTAATGATTCTCTTACACCGTCAAGGAACGAGGAAGAAAGGGCTCACTATACTATTCTGTTGTCACTATCAGATGGAGTTTTGGGAGAAGTTGCTGAAAAGGAGATCGTTGTTGGTCTTTGGGACAAGCTTGAGAGCTTGTACATGAATAAATTTCTTACAAACCGTTTGTATTTGAAACAATGATTATACACTCTCAAAATGGAGGAATGTACTTCTATTTCTGAATATCTAGATGAATTTAATAAAATTATTATGTATCTGAGGAATATTGACATTAAGCTTGAAGAAAAAGATCAAGCATTAATTGTTTTGTGTTCGTTGTCTATTTTGTTTGATAATTTTGTGAACTCAATGTTTTATAGTAGAGATACAATCTCCTTGATATATGTGAAATCTGCTATGAATTCTAAGGAATTGAGAACAAAAATGAGAGTATTAGGCATGGATAATCAAGCTGATACTTTGTTTGTGAAAAGTTCCTTTGGTGATAGATCTGGAGAGAGAAGTTCAGGAAAGAGTATGTATAATTACAGTGGTAGCTCTAAATCTAATAAAAAAAATGTTAAGTATTACTGTAATAGCCCAAATTTTTCTAAGGTAAATTATTTTAGGGATATTATTTTAAGGAGATTTATTTGATGCATTTATTTATTAGGAAATTAGAATGGGAGATTTAGTTGAGGAATGTAAAATTACACTTAGTATTGGAAATTATGCATTTTCGGATTAATCTGTCGAGTGTTAGAAAAACAGGCATAAGTTATTCATATGGGGTCCAAATGAGGTGATTCCAATTGGTATAGAACCTTAAGAGATAGATCTAAAACTTTTATGTTTGAAGTTTCCTGAGATTCGGTAGGAATAAATAACTCATTTGGGAATCAAATAGGCAGCTTTGGAATGGGCTTAAGTGGAACCCGAATTGGATAATTGAACTAGATTGGGGCATGTAACTAATTAGGCAACTGGTTTTAGGATTCTCTGGGATTAGGACATGTGTAGGGATAGTTAGGAATGAATGGAAAGTTGATTTGGAAGTCAATTGAATAGTTAGGGTGATGGGAACTCAAGGGGAGCCAAAATCTGGTTGATTGGTGACTAAGTGGATCAAATTTGGCTCTACCTTAACTAAACTATGAAGTGACCTTCTAGAACTTGTTGAGGGGAGACCTAAGGGAGTTGGGAAGGAACCAAATGGGTAGGAAAAGCTGGAGATGGGCGTGTGACACAAGGGGAGAGCTGGAGATGAGAGATGCATGCATGGTTAGGTGAAATGCCACCTCACCTCTTATCCCTTTAGCTTACTTCTCAGCCATAGATCAAAATGGGCAGCCAAACCATCTCAAATGTGAGCCCTTGGATGACTAATTTAGCTGCAAAGCCTAGGATTTGGGAGGCTTAATCCTCATCATTAGATTCACTTAGATGGACACCTCATCACATGCAAATCTGGCAACTAGGGCACCTTAGGTGCATTTCCCTTTCTCTCCCTCATGTTGGTCGACCACCACCCTATAAATAGAGCCTTGAGAGCTTCCTAAGCTCCTTTAGAAGGAGAGAGCACTTGCCTTGTGAAGCCAAACCAGAAAACCCTCCCCAAAACCTCAAAGTGATCACTTGTGAGTGAAGTGGGTGTGTGTGGGAGAAAACTTGGAGAAAGTTGGTTGGATCAATTCTCTTGAGCTAGGAAGAAATTGTAAGTCCACATTCTAGCTTAAATTAAGCATGGAACTGGTTTATTGGCATGATTGAGTTATGTTTCCTAGTAGTGAACACTTGAGAACATGATTAAGTGGAAATGGACACATGAGTAGGGTTGATTATAAATTGTCTTGTTTTTATGTTCAATAAAATTGTGGAAACTTAGATTTAGGTTTTTAGGAAGATAAATAGGGTGTATGGAAGAGATTGGCTTGTTTTGAGTAGAAAAACCCTTAGAGCCGTAAGTTCGCTCGACCCTCGCTCGACATGTGAGTCGAGCGAAGGCAAAATATGAACCCTCGCTAGAGTTTCGCTCGACACCCGCTCGAGCGAGTCCCAACCCGAGACTTCGCTCGATCCTCGCTCGACAAGCCGCTCGAGCGAGATGCCCTGTTTTGCTTAGACTTAGGGTTTCCTTAGAATAGAATTGGGGGTTTCGAGTGGGAAGGGTTATAAGTGAAATAACTCATGTGAATAAGAGAAGAAACAAAAAGAAAGAAAACAAACTGTATAAAGATTTAGTTAGTCACGTCATGACGGGGACGGCGATACGTAACGCCCGTATGACTGACGTGCCGGCAGGGACGGCGATACGTAACACCTGTCGTGATATGAGAAATATGTGATCTCCACGGGGACGGCGAGACGTAACGCCCGTGTGATTGATCCTCACGGGGACGGCGAGACGTAACGCCCGTGAATTTGATTTGAATAGCGGGGACGGCGAGACGTAACGCCCGCAGTAATATGTATATATGATTTGTGTCATAACGGGGACGGCGAGACGTAACGCCCGGATGATTGACACCAGACTCATCATAACGGGGACGGCGATACGTAACGCCCATCAGTGATATGAAAGAATAAGAATTTTAAGGGGAAAATAATATAATTAATATAAGATCATGGGTGAGTTGAGAAAGGTATCTGTTAGACAGTGGTCTTGTGAGGGGTATATTAGGGTATTTCCCTTGTCATTAGTGGTAATGACTTTGTGGTTGTTTTCCCTGTTTCCTTTAAGCTGTTTATGTACTTACTGAGATTTCATTCGAAATCTCACTCTTTTGTGGCTCCATATATTTTGTGCATATTATTTCATACAGGATTCGATGACCAGCAGGGGGACAGCCCCGATGAGGCAGGAGACTTCGGGGAGTCCTGAGGGACTTTCCGACTATAGTCCATATCTGGACATTTCTTTTGTTTCCTTCGGACCTCCTACCAGTAGTCGACCCACCGGATCTTGGAGTCTCGACGCATCCACTTTTGTTGAGGAGAGGCGACGTACGGGATGCTGCTTAACCTTAGGAGTAGACGGCTCCTTGTCCATGTGTGGAGTTTGTGAGACTCCACGGGGACAACAGCTCCAGCGAGACTTTAGTATTAGCATGAATAGGTTTCGCTATGGGAGAGAATATCCCGAGGTTAAGAGGGAGAAAGAGTGAGGTGAAGGAAAGTTCTTTTGGGATGAATGTAATATATATTTTGCTACAGTTTGGACTTGTATATGTAAAAAGTACAATGTTTAAGTTTAATGAATGTTGTATATGTATTTTCCGTGTGATCTTTAGAAAGTCTTATATTGCAAAACCTGATCCGCTGCGAATTTAGTGATTTATGCTTTTATTCTTGTTAAGTACGAGGGTGAGTAACCAAGTGTTGCTCATCCAGACACCTTAATTTACGTTAAATCCCAGACGTAAGTTGGGGGCGTCACAATTACTACTGTCATAAATTTAGTCATTACAAAAGTAAGTGTCCTAAACTGAAAAATAAGGAGGAAGAAGAAAATTCATCCAATGTAGTTAGCATTGAAGATTAGTCTAACTACTCTGATATTGTCCTAGTAGTTAATAGCCCTAGCGATTGTCTTGGTGACAAGTGAATCATGGATTTAACTTGTACGTTCTATATGTGTTCTAGGATAGATTTATTCACTAACTATGAATCAATCAACGGTGATTCCGTTTTGGTTGGAAATATGGCCCATGATATTGCTGGGATTGGTTCAGTCGAGATTGAGATGTCCTATGATGAAACCGTTAGAACTTTGTCTAGCGTTCAGCATATTCCATCTTTGAAAAAGAATCTCATATCTTTGGGCACTCTCGATTCCGTTAGTTATCAGTATTCAGCTGAAGGTGGAGTCTTTCGAGTCTACAAGGATTCTTCGGTGGTGATAACAGGGAAGAGGACAGATGGTCTATACTTCCTTCAAGGCAGTACGGTAATTGGTGGAGTATCTTCACATGTTCCAGATTTAGATACTATTCTAATGTAGCACATGTGAGTGTGCCAGACATGCGTGTTCATTTATGAGTAGGCATATTTTATTTGGTGTGATCAGAAGACAGTAAAACTTAATTTTTTGTTTGCATTGTATTTTTGCGAAGCAATGTAGAATTAAGTTTTGAGCAGTTATTTATTTCTAATTTTTTTGGGAATACATCTTGTGTAATGTTGTGCTTTTTTACACTCATATTTGTTTATGACCATTGAGAAAGAGTTTGATTTTGTTTATCTGTTTTGTGATGTATTTGATGTGTTCAAATACTTGAAAAGACTAGTGATCTACAAACAAGAAGGCAGAGCGTTGTTCAGACCATACAGTTGGATCCACTTTATAGAAATAGAGTAGCTGAATGGAATAAGGTGGACTCGTGTGTGAGAGTCCACAATATGATTTGGATTTACCAGGCTTGTCTACAGATTTGAGTGAAGCAATCAACACAGCTTGCTATTGAGTAAACTTTCTTCTTTTACAACTTGTTTTTAGTTGTTTCCACAAGGAAGGAGAGCAGAATTATAGCAAGAAGGTGAAGTTGCTGGGAGAGCTTCACAATAGAGTACATGTAGTATTCTAGATTATGCTTTTGAGATTAAATATGATTTTGTTTTTGTTTTTCGCATTAGTGCACAATGAGAGCAAGTCTACAGTTTTATCTAGTAGATAGATGGGACAGTTGGACACCTTAGGATATGTTCATGTAGGCTTTGTGAAGTTCTTACTTTGGTAGAGAATATTTATTTGTAGTCTTCGTTTGTATTTAGAAGTCGTTGTTCAAATAAACAGTTTGCATAGTAGTGCATTGCCGTTTGTATGAAGATGTTGATTCTTCATTAGGACCAAACTTGTGATTTGGTCAAGTCGTCCATAGTACTGAAGATTTTTGTGTGGAAATTGAGTTTTTCAAAGATAGACGTTATGTTTGGGTCGATAATTCCCTTTTGTGTTTTGATTGAGGAATTTGTTAGTCTTTAGTGAAGAATGGATTTTATGAGACTTGTGAGAATTCAAACCAAAGTGGAAATTTGTTGAGAGGTGACTTGAATTGAGTTGAAAATGCCTCTTCAGTATGCTTGCTTGACTCTTGCTCGAGCTACCGCTCGAGTGAGACTCAACTCGTAAGATCGCTCGACCCTCACTCAACATTCAGTTTGAACGAGATATCAGACAGATACTTCACTTGACTCTCGCTTGACATCCTGCTCGAGCGAGATTCTAGACAGAGACTTCGCTTGACTCTCGATCGACATCCCGCTTGAGCGAGAGTCAACCCTAGACATTTGCTCGGGCCTCACTCAATACTCGCTTCGAGCTATTGTTCTGTGATTAAGGTTGGCGCTGTTTGAAATAGTGTTCCTCAAGCGAGACTATTCTCACTCAAGCAAGATTCCACTTATATATAAATGGAATGGCGTTCATTTGAACATAGTTCGTGAGGAACTCAGTTTTTCTGGTTTAGATTTTGAAAGGAGCATTTGTAAAGTTGAGAGTGTGAGTGAGAGAGCTAAGCCCTTTGTAAGTGAGGGAGAGTGATTCTTGTAAGAATCTTGTGATTCATCTCTTGTACTCCATCTTTATATTTTATAGTAGATTCATTGAGACTGACCCAACAGTAGGCTTGTATTAGGCTGAACCACTTATATCTTGGTGTTCTGTGTGATTGTCGTATTTTCTCTCTGTTGTTTTTCCGCTGCATTACTTCCTATTTGCTATTTGTTAACCAGTCTACTCCCAACAGAATACATGCATATATACACACATATAGATGTACATATTATATTGTGACAGACTTATATATAATTATATTAATGTCATGCCAACCAACTAACATGTTTTTGTTGTAAACACGGCGTACTAGGAGTTGGATGGAGATGAAGCTAGACTTGTATACTACTTTGACGTGATTGCAGGAACGAGCATAAGGGGTCTTGTTACTACCAAGTTAGCTACTCCAAATGAAAATAATCGGCCTCTCTTTGAAGTTAAGGATATCAAGCCCTTCTATCTCCAACACGGTCCTTGAATTTTCCCATAGAAGAGGTACTACTCTTCATCATATTTTGGATCACTTCCACCTTCACATATGTAATTAAAGCAACTAAATCTGTATTCTGTGCATGACAACGTTTTTGGAAATGCTCGATGTTTAGATATTAACTATAATGAGCATGGATGCATGTACTAGTTTTGAATGCAATGGTTTATTTGGAGCAATCGGAAAAATATTTAGATCTCTAATAAGACCAAAGTATGAGGGGAAATACCTTCGTGGAGTTCTAAAGGAAAAATTACGGGAAACTTGTCTGGATAGCATATTGACCAATGTTTTAATACCAACGTTTAATATCCAGCATCTACAGCCAACAATTTTTTCATCATATGAGGCATGATCACTCTCCCTACATTCAGATGTTAATTTCTGGTCGATTGTAACGTTTCAATGGAAGGTTTAAATCACATAATCTATATTCTAAAATAATTAGTTAATAATAAAACTGGAGAAACATTGAAACCTTCTAAGGAGCAAGAACTTCACCTTCCTGAGTAATGTTGGATCGCATACACTACTTACCTTTATCCTTATCATATAGGATATCACAATCTACCCCTATTAAATCTTCGATATCCTTGACGAGCAAATTCGTCATAGGTGGCATAGTTTAAGTCTCACATTTTTAATTGGGATATGCTCTATTGCTATTTCTAACGCCTTAATGGAAAGCCCAAACTATATGGTTTATATTTCAAAAGAACTAATCAATAATACAATTAAAGTCATATTAGTACATTATAAAAACTTCTCATTCTCAAATAATATATGATCTTATATACCATCTATTCTTATCTTTATCATATAGGGTATCTAAATGAAAATTATGATCCAATGGCAATTTGAATGTAAATATTTAGAATACACATAGAAAGTGAGGTGGAGACATTAACATTAATAGTTTTAATATTCAAGTTGTAATATTAAACTATAATAAGTTATTTACCTTTAACATTAATTTCCTCTCTTAACAAACTAAATTAAAGAAATATTTTATTTGATTTGCATGCATGTCATATACTTTGACAGTACCTTATCAAAATATTATTTATTAATATATAAATGTCGAGGAAACTTGCTATTCATCACATCTTGATCTGAGTTCATGCTTTTAGGCCAAAAAGGACTCTTGTTTGAATTCTCGACTATCCGACATATGCATTGGAACGTCAGCAACTCCAACTTATCTTCCTACTCACCACTTCAACCATGAAAGCACTAACGGAAATTTTAGTAACTTTAATCTTATAGATGGTGGTGTTGTTGCAAACAATCCAGTATAATATAGATAGTAATCTTTCATGTGATTTTTTATTTACTTTAAAAGCTCTAAAAGTTAAGCTGGTGATCTTTATGTTTCTTTTCATGTGCCTTCTGGGAACCATGGTTTAGGCTCTTGCTATAAACCAAGTGACCAAACAAATCTTTGAAGCAAATCCTGATTTCTTTCCAATCAAATCCAGACTACGGTCATTTTTTGGTAATCTTAATAGGAACAGGCTCAGGAAAGATAGAGGAAAGATACAATGCGAAAATGATGGCCAAATGGGGCCTTCTGATTTGGTTAATCTATGGAGTTCAGTTCCAATAGTGGATGTGTTTACTCAAGCAAGTGCAGATATGGTTGATTTGTATCCAGCTGTAGTTTTCCAAGCCCTTCATTTGGAAGAGAATTACCTCAGAATTCAAGTAAGAAGTTTCTTCTAATCAATCTAGGGTTTGAATGCTTGTAAGGGGTTTAAGATTTCAAGTTATTAATTACTATTTTAATGAAATATTGGTTTAGGAAGACGCATTGACTAGGACAGCAGCTTCAGTTGATGACTCTATGAAAGAGAAGATGAACAAACTTGTAGAGATATGGGAGAGACTATTGAAGAAACCAGTATCGAGGGTGAATTTGCAAACAGCGTTGTATGAACCAGTCAAACATTGTGGCACAAATGAGGAGGCTTTGAGAATGTATGAATAAACATGCCATTAGTTAAAATATCATGTTTGTGATCATAATATTTTGAAACTAAATCATATACATGAAACTGTTGTTGTAGGTTAGCAAAAAAGCTTTTGCAAGAAAAAAAAAGTCGAGAAGGAAAACTTGCATACAAGGATATTAGTCTGAAAGTTCATCAAGCCGCTACTCATCTTTAAGTCAGGCTATTAAGCACGCGCTTACCTCTAATCTACATTAATATGTGTAGTAGTCAAAAAATTTTCATTGCTTATTAAAGTTATAATTCTTTTCATTTTTCTAATTTGTTGTAATCATGTGTCAACTAGCCATGAAAGGAATTACATTATTCATTCATTGTTTGAAGCTACAATAAACAAAAAGTGGTCATCATAAATTTGAAATAAAGGGTGTTTGATTACAAATGTTATATTGAAAGATGTTTTACAATAGGGTCATGCTACGCTGCCGCTTGCAAGTTACAATTGTAGCTTACCGTCTGGCCAAAAACTTTTTTTCAATTTTTTCTTATTTTTTTATTTTTATTTTTTTATCATTTTAAAATATTTGTAAAAAATATAGAAAAAAATTAATACACTAATAATCACTTCCTTAATCATTAAGTAACAAAAAAAATTAAAAAATAAAATAAAATGCATAAGGTTTTAAAAGAAAGTTTTAAATTTGGTGGGCAAACTAGCATTTTCCTTTACAATGTATTATAATTACTTACATATAATATAGAATAAAGATTAATTTTCATTAGAGTTCCTTGGAAAATATTTATGTTTTAAAATCCAAGCCATTTAATTAAGTTAAATATTATGCTAGAGATCTAAATAATTCTACTTTAAAGGATCTCTAGTATCCTTATGGAAAAGCCTCGGACCTTGTAACACCCAGTTCCGTTTCAGACCCAAGCCCAAACCCGAATCGAATTACCTAGCCCTTAAGACCCAAACAGCGCCGTTTCTCGACAGGTATGTATAACTCTCTCGTTTCTTTCCTTTTCTGTTTTTTTTTCTTTTCTTTCTCCTTCCCCTGCCTCGACGGTTTCCTTTGCTTTGCTGTCTTCCGATTTTCCCTCGCCGATCTCCACGTAGCTAACGGTTTCTCCATCAGATAGAAGTTAATTACATGCTCACCGGTTTCTCTCTCTCTCACTCCCTTTGGCATTTTCTTTTCTCTTCTTCTCCCTTTAGGTTCTCTCTTCGCCAGTTCTCCCTTGCTTATAATCATCAATGATGCACGCCGGTAGGTTTTTCTTCTCTAATCATCCTCCAATGTTTACAATCTTTTCCTCTTCCTATCTAATTTCTTACGCACCGTTTTAGGTCTCAAAAATTTCTAGGTTTTGGTTACATATTGTGGAATGGATACCTTTTTTTTTTTTTTAATCACCAGTAAGCTTTCAAAACCTCTCATCTCTTTCGGTTTCTCCATCGTTTAATGGATGCTTGTCCTAGGTGAATTTGTTATAAGGAATTCTTTTATTTACTGAATCGGTTTTGAAGGATATTTCGGTGGCTACCCAGGATTATGTTGACATTCTTTTGGTTGTAGTTAGTCTCTGTTTTTGATTTATTTTCCTGGGTGTTTGGAATTTGAGTAGTAAGGCCTACTGGATAATTTAGTTTTGTTTGGAAGAGTTTATTTCAAGTCTTGGGTGGATTATAAGCGGTTGTCTGGAGTTGGGTTTGAAGTTGAAAGATTATGCATGCGATGTGGGGGTAGGAACCAAGATGGCTGGTCAGCATGTTAAATGGGTGTTGTTTGACTTGAAATTTGTAGTAAATTGTAGTGCTTTAAAGCTGGTACAGTTGAAGAAATGGGGTTTTTGCTAATTTTCAGTTTAGAAATATTAGATTTTTTTTTTTTTTATATATAGTTTGGGTTGCTGGGCATTAATGTTGGGCATACTTTTTATAAATTGGTGACAAGAATCTTAGAGATCGGACTTAAAGTTTTGATTATACGTTTCAGAAGTCAGGTAAGCGGGGTTCATATGTTTGGTTTTATACAAAATGTAGTCTGATGTTAATTTTCTGAAAAATTATGCATGTTTTGTTATGAAATGAGAACTTGAGAAAAATCAACCCCAGTCAATTATTTGCTTTACTCATGAAGCTTATATGAAAGAAATAAAAATATTTTTGTCATGCATTGTGTAGACATGAGCTTAGCTTTTGTCATGTGTTTCTGAAATGTGAAAAATAGCGCTATTGATTATTTGAAAATTTTGCATTGATTTTAGAAAGAAGCTCTAACTCTATTTTATATATGTAAGGATGATTCTAAAAATATTTTAGAACTGTGTTATTTTGATTGACTCTGAAAACCTTTGGCATGGTATACTGGTTTGTATCTGACTCTGTCTCTACTCTGCTCTATTTGGGTTGGTACCAATTTCTCTGTCTCTGAGTGCATCCATTTTAAAAACAAAGTGGTTTATTGTGGACTTTTCTATGTGCACACCCAGAGCTCTGAAAATGAATAAGGGAAAGTTTCATCTCTGTCTCTGCCTGGTTTGGCCACCGGAGTTAGCACAACCCTACTACAGAGGTTAAATATAGTCTTTACTTTGCGAGATACTTTGTTTGATATAGTGATGATGCTCAATTTTGTTATGCCAACGTACTTCTTGTTTTATTTGTTTTGAAAATCATTTGCTCCTTTACGTATAAATATGTTTTTGTTCCGCACTTTATTACTTGGTAAATGTTTATGTTTACACGCTTGTATAAATCCTCTGATTACTGAGTTGTGGTTAAACTCACCCCCTTATATATATTTTCAGATGATGTGGATGTCTCAACTAAGGACCAAGAATAGTATTTGTGAATCAGACTAAGCTATTAGAGTACCATTGTTGATGTGAAGATTGTAGACATTGAATTGATGTTATGTTTTCAGCATTATTAGATTTAAGTGTTAGTAGCTTATTATGTTGGGATTATTGGGAGATTCTGGACCCTTTATTATAGTGATATTTTAAATTATGAAGTTGTGGATATGCTTATGTTGGATTTGGAAATGAAAATTATTTGTTTATTTTAAGAAAATCTTTGGAGACTTTGCTTATATTCGGAGATAGGTTATATCGAACAAGTAGTTTTTTCCAACCCTGCAAGTACGGGATGTTATAGACCTATCGATCGAGTTTATTATAGTTATTATAGTTTTGCTAATTTAGAAGTAAATCAGCCCCTTCTTTTAACTTTAATCAATCTTATGACTTGAACATGAGGCCACCGAGTAAAGTTTATCCGATCGAGATATAATCGGGGCTCAAAATATTCATGATGAACAGAACAATTAATTATTAATATATGAAACCCAGTTCAAATCACATAATTATTTAAGAAAGATATCACCCGCTATTTCTACGTTTCGATCACCTCTAAAAGATGGTAATATATATTTGACGGATCTGCCTTGCCAAAATCAGTATGATCATGACTAAGTACAATATTAGAAAGAATGTATTTTTTATATAAGAAATCAGCCAAAGGTGATCTATTAGCTTCATATATATATATATGATCATGAATTGTATTGACTAAAGTCTTTAATTAATTTGCTCGCACAATAAATCCACATATTTTCATATATATATATATATATATATGCACGTGTACGTACTGTGTATCATGTGTGTGTTTGACTTTCAGCTTAACTACAAGTCTCCCGGAGTCTCAGCTACAAGTCTTGCACAGAAAATGCATGCTGAAGTGATATTGCCACTTTTGTTTGTCTAAAGCAAGAGTTCGATGGAGCATTATAGTAAGTGGAATTATATCAAGAGATATTGGACCAATTGAAATACCGTTTAGTTGGTGTTGTCAGTGATGAAGATGCAGCACTATTTAATCCATACATATCAGAGAAACCTGCTGTGACCACTATCCACGGGGAAGATGATCAGCATCATTATTCCCATGAAAATGTTGCCTTCCTAGCCATAGTTTCCAGCAAATTAATCCAAGACTATCATCAGTATAACCTGAAATTAATCATCATGTCCAACGGAAAGGGATTATATATGTCGAAGTATATATGCATGTATAACACTTGATTAAATAGACAAACAGAAAAGGTGAACATATAGATATATATATATATATATATATATATAGAAATATTTGAATTCATCCTCTGATAGGGTAAAGAACTATATACCCACATGACTTCAATGTCTTACTTTCAGATATATGAGATATTGATATCAGTTCAGCTGCCCCTACACATTTCCCTCTTCCCTAAATAATTTTGATACTAATTAGTATTCAACAGCAGGAAGAATGCGAAGAATTCAACTCTATTAATGATATTGCATGGTGGCGTTGCTGCTAACAATTAATCCAATATTTAAGTTTGATATTAGCATACCCTTTGAATTTAACTTTGCACAAGGATTATTAAAGAAACCGATTTCAAGGTTCAAATATATATATATATATATATATATATATAGACGATTACAAAAGTGAGAACTAGGTTAATGCTTCAACCAAGGAGAACTTACGTCATCTAAACGTATCGACAACATCATGAACATTCTATGCAGTTGATCTGCCATATTGATCTCCCCTTGGTTCTTTATAGATTCAAATAATTTATTTAGAATGACTAAACCTAGTGTTGGTTTTGCAAAATACATAAGAACAAGCAGAAACTGATCGTGTCTGTTTAACATGTCCTTGTGCATGCGGCAGAATGAAATGTTTCCCATGTTGATATAATATATATATATATATATATATGAAGATATATACTAGATATATAGTGTGCGGAGACTCGAAATTAGTGCGTTAATTAATGATCACGATCTGTTTGTTCTCTCCCAAATTGCATGTTATTGAACATGGAATCCATCGTATGTGCAGAAAACACAACCTCAGAATAGTGTCACTAATTTCTTGTCCTCTCTGCGCATGCTTTACCTAATATTCTTGGGATGGTTTTCGCCAAAAAGCCTCCGCTAGCGCGCGCACTTAGTAGGTACGGTCGTGATAAACTCTTGGGACCATTTTTTTAGGCAAATTAGGTTATGTTGGATTAGTGAACTAATTTTCAACTATTCCCCGGCTTCATAATGATCACCTTGATCGAGTAGTCCTCCAAACTTGAACAATATCATCTAAATAGTTAGTGGAATAATATTAATCTGGGTCATATCAAAACACATTAATAAACGAATGAATTTCTATAATTTTGGACTGACATTAATCCGATATTAATGCATCACAACGGTTGCATCAGCTTGAAATTAATTCAGATGATTGAATGCAAGTTGCCTATATATATCCATCTTGAAATCAAAGAAAAACATCAACACCACAGCTTTACTTCTAAGCTGTAAGCTGCGCCTTCAAAGAAAATCAGCTTCCTTCCAAGTCTAAGTTAAAAACCCTCTTTCTCTGTCACCCTGTTCACATTACGTACTGCCTGCATCTCCACATATCGGTCTCCATCGACCATGGATTCAAAAGGTGAACGCCTAAAATCACCAACTCATGGAGAACTAATCACCATTCTCAGCATTGATGGCGGAGGAATAAGAGGGCTTATCCCAGGAACTATCCTTTGTTTCTTAGAATCTGAGCTTCAGGTTGTATATATGCGTATACAAACACACACATATATATAGATATATGTATATATAATAAGCACATTGCTGTACGTAAATATTACTTATAGTGTAACTTAACAATATTTGTCGTTCACGTATCATTTAATTAATGCATGACAAATTGTTTATGCATGCTCATGCATGGAACAGAAGCTGGATGGTGAAGATGCAAGAATAGCGGATTATTTTGATGTGATTGCTGGAACAAGCACAGGCGGCCTTGTAACTGCCATGCTAACTGCTCCAAATGAAAAAAATCGACCTCTGTTTGCTGCCAAGGATATCAAGGATTTCTACCTAAACCACTGCCCTAAAATCTTCCCACAAAGCGGGTAAATTTAGGGTTTATTGAGATGCATGTGGATGTAATTCATGTCAGGAGGAAGCTTTCCTGTTTGATTATTATTACTATTATTATTATTATTATTATTATTATTATTATGATGATATATCCTCAATCGTGCCACATATTTTAGTAATTAACAAGATTATATATGTGTTGTCCATATTAATGCAGTTCTCCAATATTAGATGCTGTTATAAAGATTATAAGAGCCCTTGCCGGACCAAAGTATGACGGGAAGTATCTACACGGGCTTGTCAGAGAAAAACTCGGAAGTACAAGAGTTAACCAGACGTTGACAAATGTTGTCATCCCAACATTTGATCTCAAGAGACTACAGCCAACCATCTTTTCTAGCTATGAGGTTGATAATTATCTTGTTAATTATCTATTGATCAAATAGATTTATCAATATTGGAACATATTATTTGGGAATTAGTGATTGCAAGTTAATGATATTGGAGTAGAATAGTACTAAAAATTCACCTTTATTTGGTTTTATGATGACCAGGTAAAGAAAAAACCATACTTAAATGCACTACTTTCAGATGTGTGCATTGCAACCTCAGCTGCACCGACTTTTCTTCCAGCTTATTACTTTGAAACCAAAGAGCCTGAAGGGAAAGTGAGAGAGTTTCACCTTACGGATGGTGGGGTTGCTGCTAATAATCCGGTATATATATATTTTTCACGATCCAAAGTCTACCAAATAATAATCATGCAAAATATTTAATAATGATCCTGATCTTCGATTACGAATTTTAACAAAAATGAAATGTTATGAATGAAAGAAGTTGAAATGTACAGATAAAAGAAAGATCATTTTTCGATCTTGAAATGTCCATGACCTTGCAAAATATTTAAACTTAATAATCATTTAACACATGATGATTTACTATAAGAAAAACAGGTTTTTGAGGCTAGTTATATGCTACGAACATGATTATTTAAGATAAAAACAGTACTGTTTTCATCTCAAATAGTCATGTTCGTAGCATATAACTAACCTCAAAAACCTATTTTTTTTTGTAGTGATTGGAGATGATAGTTAAAAATAAAAAACTTTTAAGACTTTAATAATGTTAAAATTAATTACGTGCAAGAATGGTGATGATCAGAGGGTGGTGCCATGAATGTTATATAGGCTTTGAAATATTACTACAAGAAAAACTAGCATTTAAGATGAATTATTTACATTAAGAATGACTATTTATCACAAGAACAGATTCATTGTAATAAGAAGTACTTATTTTTATAGAAAATAAATGGTTAGAAATAAACAGTTTTTTTTATAGTAAATTATTTATGTAATAGATAATTATAAAAATTACGTACGATTAATCTGATGATGTTGGCAGTAGATTTTTTACGATCGTTTTAGCTCATTAGCTAGCTTGTCGTTTTAGGCCTTGCTTGCCATTGGTGAAGTGACAAAGGCGATCCAAAGAGAAAATCCTGACCTCTTTCCTGCAAAATCAACTGATCACTATAGACGATTTCTGGTCATATCCTTAGGAACTGGCACACCCAAAGACGAAGAGAAATACAAGGCTCGTGATGTAGCTAAGTGGGGAATACTGCGTTGGTTAACCGACGGTGGTTCCACTCCCTTAATTGATGTCTTTTGTCAAGCAAGTGCAGATATGGTCGACGTCCATCTCTCTCAAGTTTTCCAAGGCGTTCAATCCGAGAAAAGTTATCTGCGGATTCAGGTATACATGCATATATATATATATATTCATGATTCACATGACCCATTTATATATATATATATATATATATATATATTCATGATTTACATGCATGCATGGCAGGTTTTTAGTAATCTCAACTAACACAGATATGATTTTCGAATTTGAATAATGCAGGACGATACATTATCTGGGGTAGTATCTTCGGTTGACGTAGCCACAACAAAGAATTTGAATGATCTCGTGAAAGTTGGGGAAGATTTGCTCAAGAAACCAGTCGCTAGGGTGAATCTGGAGACAGGACTCTGTGAACCTGTAAACAATGAAACTAATGAACAAGCCCTCAAAAGGTATCTTGCATCGACATATATAAATATATATATATATATATATATATATATACACGAACTAATTAATAAAAGTTTACTACATATTTCTAATCAAAGCAGCTTGGTCTTTTTGAATTCTTACATCAGGATAATGGAAATCATATGTCCTTGCTTGCAGGTTTGCGAAACTTCTTTCCCAAGAGAGAAAGCGTCGCCATTCTAGGACTTCCCCGATTGGAGTATAAAAAGATTGCCTTCGGCCTATTATATATAGCTTTCTAGCTTTTCAGAAACATATCTCATTTTCTTAATAATCCCATACCCTTATGGGAAAAATCTCATCAAACACCCCAACCTTCTCCGAGTACTAGTACTGTTCTTGGCATGCATGCATTAATAATGGATGTGGAATAAGAGGACTATTCTAGGCACCATACTAAAATTGGTTTTCTGGAGTCCGAGTTACATGTTATATGTATAAACGTACGTACGTGCTTCGGGTGGCACATATGCCCAGTTATTTGTATAAAATCGTAATATCTTGTTCTTGTGTTATATAATAATCAACGTTATATATTTGTATAAAATCAACGTTATATATAATGTCTTGCTCGGGTGGCCAATTGCTGATTATGCTCCAAAACTGATCAAATCCATAATATAGCGGCAACTGATCCAACCAACCTATTCTATATGGTTGATGGGAAAGACTGCAGATCAGAGGAAGCTGCATCGAACTAAAAGAAAAAAGTAGCTTTTGCGGCTATTGTTATTTCCGGTGAGCAATATTATATGGTCAGTATAAGCCCATTTCTACTGTTTGAGTCCAAAGTTTCCTTTCGATTGAAAAAAAAAAAAAAATTCGCCACTAGGAAGAGTATTTGCGGCAATTTAATATCGCTGCAATATACAGCTTACTTGGACTGTTCGACGGAAAAATCGCAACGAAAAAAAACATTGCCACTAAAATCTTAAATTGCAGCACAAATTTCTTACTGCAAATAGTTTTACCATATGATTATTGTAAGTTCGCGAGTCTCTTACGGCAACAAGTGGACCGGTGCCACTACATGTGGAATACCGACCACAACGTGGGAAAAAATCCCAAATTATTTCCCCAGTGCCTTCTTTTTCCCTTAGTCTTCCCCGATATGATTTGCCTTTCTTCTCTGTCTTCTGTTTGCAATTGCCCGTCGCTTATGCTGTCTAGCCAGCTTTTGCTACCTTCTCGACTCTCTCGCTCTCTCTCTCTTACTCTCAATTCGTTTTTTCATGTTTCTCTCTCGCTCGTGGTCTCTCTATAACTGTCACTCGGCCAATATCCCTCCCTCTAGCTAGTCAATCAAATTACACTGTTTTACAACTTTCTTTTGGTAGAATTGGAGGCTTATATTTATATGTCGGAATCATTGAGTAGTTTGCCTCAAATTTGACCCAAATTACAGAGCTGACGAATTAGAACTGCCATCTTGTAATTTGTAACCCCCCATTTCTCTTTTCTCTTTGATCTCATACGCAATGTAACACGCCTAGCTAATGTGCACAGATATGGTCCCCAACAAAATATGAAGGTTTTGGCTTTCATTCTGTGTGTAAATCCCTAGCAATTACCTTTTACGTTTCCTCATTCAATTCGTATGTGTCTTCTCTTTGGTTTCCATTGTTCCAAATGCCAAATATCCATTAATGTGGGAAGGACTTCACATTCATATATATGTATGTATGTATACATATATATGAGGCTTCAGTTTCAACGGTATTTCCAAGCACGGGCTCAGCCATTGTGCATTCCCTTTTCACCTCTAGATATATAATGTAACGTTCCGTACCCGGAATGTAGTGCCCCGTACTCATAGAGGGTCACGAAGTCCAACCTGTTTGGTATAATCCATCCTCAACTACAAAAAAAAAAAAAAGGTCTCCAACCATGTTAAAAAAATATATATATTTTTCACATCTCAATCCATATAACAATGTCCACCAAGTCATAAATAAAAGAATATGAATAAATCATAAATGAGAGGGTTCACATTCTCCCAAAAGGCTTAAAAAAAAAGAATAATTAACATTCTAAAAATCCAATGAAACTAGAACCCAACAAAAAAAAGTAATTTTTTTTCCTCCATCTAGCCTGTGGCTCTAACTGCTTAAAACTTGGTCAAGACTTTACTCTTGGTCCTCTGATAGAACATCCAAATCATCTGAAAAATATATGAGATAAGAGAGTGAGTTTTTCCACAACTCAGTAAGCGAAGAACTTATACAAGCGTGTAAACATGAGCATTTACCAAGTAATAAAGTACGGAACAAAACATAATTATGCATAAAAGAAACGATGAATTTCAAAACAATTAAATCATAAAGTACTTTGGCATAACAAAATTGAGTATTATCACTATATCAAACGGAGCATCTCACAAAGCAAAGACCATGTTTAACCCCCGTGGTAGGGTTGTGCAAATCCCGATGGCCAAACCAGGCAGAGACAGAGGTGGAACTTTCCCTTATTCGTTCTCGGAGCCCCGAGTGTCCACATAGGAAAGCCCATAATAAACCACTTTGTTTCTAAAGTGGTTGCACTCAGAGATAGGAAATTGGTACTAATCCAAACAGAGCAAAAACAGAGCAGAGCAGAGCCAAGCAGAGATAGAGTCAAATACCAATCAGAATACTATGCCAAAGGTTTTCAGAGTTATTAAAGACACATAGTTCCAAACTATTTTCAGAATAAAACTTATGTAAATAAAACATCGTCAACGCAATCAAGGCATAATTTTTCGCAGATAGACAAAAACACTCTTTTTCACATTTCAGAAAATAACATGACAAAAAGCAGGCTCATGTCTACACAATGCATGACAGAAATATTTTTCCTTCTTTTATATAAGCTTCATGAATAATGCAAACAATCGACTGAGGTTGGTTTTTCTCAAGTTTTCATTTCATAACTAACAAAAGCACGAATTTTCAAAAGTCAACCTCAGTCCTCTTTTGATATAAAACCGAGCATATGAACCCCGCTTACCTGACTCCTGTAGCGAAAAATCAAAACTTTGAGTCTGACCGCTAAGAGTTTCATCACCTATACATGAAAATAATTTCCTTTATGTTAATGACCACCCCAAAGGCCTAAATCTGAAAAATTATAAGTTAACTACAATGCCTGCCTAAATTCATAAATTTCTAGCATATCAAGCCCAAGCAACCAGCCACTACGACCTGCAAAACCAGCGCACTCCATACTAAAAATATCATTTCAGCCCACTACCAACTCATTTCAGGCATCCCTCTGATAAAGCCAACCCAAAAAATTTTATAGTCTCCCATACGTTCAACTACCAAACCCAACCATTTATATCACACAAAACAACCCATCGGCAGCACCAAACAGCAAGAGAAAATTAATAACGAGTCCCCCGAACATCCACCCAAAAATCACTTCGAAAATGGATTCGGAAATTAGAGAAAAATATTCCATAAATATTTCAGCATAAAAAAAAGTACTCAACCGAGGTATATACGTTTCAAATAAATCAAATTTTCCTCAACCCACACAAAATTCAGCAACTGTTCATCAAATCCCAAAACCACCGCCAACTAATATATATATATACTATGCATAACCAAGCGTACGAGCTTCCGATCGGTCTCAAGAAAAAGGGTAGAAATTCTTACCTGAAATGAACCACGGCTTGCACCAACACGAAGTGACAAACCGGACGAAGACAGGGCACTAAAGGAAGGAATTTCTGGCTTCTCCACGCTCGACTTCACCTACCGAAAATACACAAGTTTTCAGTGATTACAAGTACCAAACCGAACCCATGGATAGAAGAAAACGTAGGAAGAAAATTAGAAAATCTTACCGTGATTTCCTGCACCGAAACCGAAACTAGAGGGGGGGGGATTTACGGAAGGAAGGAGATCCAAGCAAGGGATAAAATGCCGTATGGAGAGAGAGAGAAAGAGAGAGAGATTTTCATCTGAAATGGATAACCACCGAGATCGTGGTTTGATGCGAGGGAAAATAGAGAGCTACACAAAAACAGGGGAGATGAAACCGTCGGGGTAGGGGAAGGGAAGAAGAGAAAGGAAAAGAAAAGAAAAGAAAAGAAAGAAAAAGGGGCGGTAGGTTTAAACCGTGCGTGAAACGACGCCGTTCGGGCAATGGGCTGGGGCTGGGGCTGGGCCGGGTGTGGGTCATGGGCTGGCTGAAGGGCTTTGGGTCGGGCGTTACACGGAAGGGTCGAAGAATTACTATATGTATATCATAAACATGTCTTCACATAATTAACATCTTCTAAGATTCTTGAAAACAATAAACAATTTCATATTTCTAAATCTACATGATAATCTCCACCAAGTCATTATTACAATAACATCATAATAAAAGGGCTCACAATCTCCCAATAGTTTCAAAATAATAAACTAATAATTCCTTAAGTCTTACTAAATCAAATACATAACAATATCTTATAGATATAAGAAATCCATCTATTAATAGTTTTTCCCAATTCACTTAGCCCTACTCACAATTTATATTCCCCGTTCTCAGCTGAATCATCCATATTATCTGAAAAATATTTGGAGATAAGAGGTAAGTTATCAACAACTCATAAACTAGTAAGTACAATATGAGCCTTTTCATAAAATCTCAAATACAGAAAACCAAAAATCTTTTATTTTCATATACAAATCCCAAAACATATTATCAAGATAATCAGAGCGACTTTTCAATCTTTTTATATTCAGAAAACCACTATTCATATTAAAAAATGCATTGGTATAACATACCAAAATATTATCATCTTATCATTTCATATGAAATCATATACCATGTTTAACTCTCGAGGTAGGGTTGTACTATCCCCGATGGCCAAATCAGGTAATAGCATATTGTGAAACTTTCCTTCATTTATTATCAGAGCCTCGAGTGTATACATAAGAAAGAAAATATAAAGAACATGATGCGAGACAATGGAAACCAAGAGATGATCAAGGCGCATGATGGGCACCAACCAAGTTACCAATTCTAGCATGAAGATTTGTTTCCTTTTTCATAGCAAATAAGTTGGATCAACACTTCATTTTATTTGCTTTATAGTCCCGCAATTTATCTTTCTCAAATGGCAAGGTTTTCTTAGAATAAGCTTTCCTTTTATTGTTTAATTCTTCCTCCTACAAAGATTATGTACTTTGAAAGGAGACTATCATTATGTTTATCAAAGTTTGCAGCCATGTGCTTAATAAATGTGTGACTAGTTTTGACTATTTTTTTCAAGAAAACATACTTATTCTCCATTTTTATTTTCTTTATTGTCTTCCACTATATCAATTGGTAATCAGAGCCAGGTTGCGCCTGGCTCGATGGTACGACAGGAAGGTTGTAATGCCTCGGTCCCATAGGGGTCCGAAAGTTACTTCCTATCACATCTACTCACATTCAATACTATAATTATAGACTCCAAATTTCCATACATCATATAAAACTTGATCTTGAAACCCACTTCCTCAATATTATTAATTCCAAAAATGCTAAGTGATCAGAATACAATAATATTTTTTTACTAAATCTTATCAATGTTCATATAAATTCTCTATGCTTAATCAACCATTCTTAAGTCATCTCACCAAATGTTTCATAATCCGATCTTTGGCTAAAATATCCAAACTCATCTGAAAAATATTCAGAGATAAGGGGTGAGTTTAAGCACAACTCAATAAGCAGAGAACCACTACAACAAATGGTTCCATTTCCTTCATTTTTGTTTTCGGCGAGGACAGTCTGCAGGTGATTTTTCAACTGTTGGTTCTCATCCGATTGACTCCTAGAGACTAATGGACTCGTCGTTAATTAAAAGGTCTTGTGCGGTGAGTTTCGGTCATAGAAAAAAAAAGGCTATTAAAACCAGGGTGTTAAACGAAATAAATTACCCCCCAGGACACGTAAAGAGTGATCACATCCTATTGTAGCGAGAAAATGGTTCTATTACGGCACTTTGTGGGTCGCAACTTGAGAATTCCTGTAATAGGGTTTATTTTTTGCCCCTCATTAGATGAGCCATTTCAAAAGTTGCTTCCCACTCATGTTTTTATCTCTACCATTTTCCTTTACATTTTCCATCCCCACACAAGGCATGCCGATGTTGATCGAGTTGATCATGGCCTTTCATCCAAGACTAGATGATCGTGCTGCCTTTTCTGCACGAACCAAGCCATCTTCTGGTTTCCTTCCATGGTAATGTGAAAGGATTTTCCTTGATTTCGGTTAGGGTTAAGCACTTTGTATGAGGATTTGCTTGCGATTCTCTTACTCACTTCTATAGTTTCTTCTTCGCGTCTACCAGACCCATTCCGATTCAAGACATAATACCCAATGATTCCACCATTGTCGACGGTCCAGTGATGTCGATTGGCGATGTTTAATCTGACCAACTCTATTAGAACGACGAATTGTAACTACTAATCCACAGGGAAACGCTATTAAGGAGATTATCGGTATGTTTGGAAATTGATATTTCTATTATGTGCTCGTGTGATAAATGAATTTGTTCTTAAATTCTTAATCACCAATGATTTTGTTCTTTTAATTTGAGTATAGTGTCATCTGTTATTTTTTTCACCGTGTTTTCATGTTCGAATTTCATCATGTCAACTTCATGTTTTTGTCTTTTCTCTATGATCTTGAACTAGGTAAGTTTTCTTACTTTAGAAGTTTGCAGTTTATGTAATATCCCATACCAATTCTGTCTATTGGTACAAAAGTCGCACATCACCATTGTGTAAGATATTATTACAGTGCTTAGATGAGAGACACTAATTTTTACCAGGTTGAAGATTCAATACTGTTTGGCATTATTGGTTTTAGGATCATAAGGAAAAATACGACTTTGGGCAGGAATTTGACTTTGTTTTCACAAATTGTTTTGGGTCATGTCGATTGAATTCGAACTTAACAGTTAAAGGATTTTCAATGTGATAGATTAAATTTTGGCTTGGTTGTTTTTAGCTGTGTAAGTGGGACTTTGCACTCTGAAAAGTCTAATTTGAATCAAAGGACATCTGTTTTTTCAACAAATGTAGAACAGACCCTTTAATAAAAAGTTAAATCAATTTAGGATATTGGAGAGCATCCTAAAGATTTATTTCAGGTTGGCAGTGGTGAGATTGTCACTAGGCCCATTGTGTCAAATAACTTTTAAATAAACGACCCACATTTAGTTAGTTTGTGAATATAGATAGGTTCTCTGGTGTAGATAGTGGAATTCAGGTTTGTAAAGAAACCCTTAAAACCTTTTTACATGTTTTTATAAGATGTTGTTACTTGAAGATCCAGTTTCTAGGGTTCATCAATTAGAAGTTTGCATTGTAGCCTTCAACCCAGTTTTGACAGAACAACAATTACATGTATGCATTGCTGCCGTAACGAGTATCAGATGAGGTTCCTTTTTTAGTTTGCAAATTAGAGTAATTCCCCGATTACCAAAAAGATGTGTATTTCTAATGTGGAACTGTGCATATGTATATTATGCCTTTTACCAATTTATTCAATCAAATTGAAATACCAATTGAAAATTATGAAAAAAGATTTATTAATGGGTGGTTATCTAACAGTTTTGTCTCAAAACTGACTTTGATACGCCCCATCAATTTGCTACATCTCCAGGGATTAGTATTTTGTAATTGAGCTCACCCCAAATTTAATAATCTTTGGCTGGTAGTTCCATGCTCTGCAGACTAAAACAAATTGAAATTCCTTGAGATTTTGTAGGAAAAAAACTTGTAGTAGGGTGTAACAATTTAAAGCCTCCATAAGCACAAGTCAAATTACCTTGGCTGGCACCATAATTTCCACCCATTATGCTTAAAAATTTGACATTCCCTAATATTTACATTGCTACTAAAACTTGCCTACTTTTTAGTCCTTGATTTCATTGGCTTACAACTCATTCATTTGGAAAATAGCTCCATTGCTTTGAAAAACCAAGATACGCAAATATCTTATCTTGTACTAATTAAATAGTAGCTCCATTAGTATCGGAGAAAAACTATGAGTTAGACATTGTGGTAAGCACAATGTGCTATAATATATATATATATATATATATATATATATGAATATAATATATCCCACCTCAAACTCCATAAGCAAAAGTTTTTTTTAAAGGATGTTTGGGCAGATGCTACTACTCATAGACTGGTTTAAATGTGAAGAATTACCGTTTTTTCATTTTTTTTAAAGTGAGCATGCGATAAGAGTTCTAATCTACTATGATATATAACAAGACATGAGTAGTTCACTATTGATATATATAATTGATCTCTCAGCCAGATTTATTAATTTGTTTATTGTAATGTCACCTTATATATTTAGTGAGCACTATACAAACCTTAATGGGCTGGGCTAGCGAAAGCTGGTTCTGATGTTAATCTAAACTACTTGATTCTAAACTATTAATAAATATCTTGATTTATTATAGAATGATCACTTTATTATTTGTTTGCTTTCTGGTTCTGATGCAAAATTAGCACAAGAACTCTAATTCTTCATGGGCTAGTGAAAGCTGAATATTGTTTCTTGTTTGCATATTAAGCATATTATGATATTTGAATGTTATCAGGGTTACCTTCAAATGAAGTTATCACTATGTTATTTACAGTTTTTTTTTTTTTTAGTTTATCAAGGTTGCTTCTATATGATTTGCAGTGGGAGAGAGAAGCTTGAAACTCCAGTGCAGATGTGAGATCCCAGATTTAAGTGTATTTTTACTAAGATTTTCATGAGTGAATGCAAAACTTATACTAAGATTTTTTTTCACATTTTCTTTTAAAAACAATTCATGCACAATTTATAATCCAACCTTACTTCATTTCTTTTTTTTTTTCTTTTTGTGCAAATCTAGCATCGAAACTCCGCTTACCTGACTCCTGTACGTATTATCTATGCCTTAAATCCAATCTTTAATAGTCTCATCACATATTCATAAAAATATTCACTAAGTGTCAATAACAACCATACAACTTTCATCTAAAAATTAAAAACCATTCTTCCCAGAATAAGTTTCAGCAAGTTCTATTCCATCAACATATCTGTGATAACCCGGATTTTTAGATATTCGCTTAATTTTCATATGTGGGATGATTATGTTTCTCCAAAACCATTTTTAGGAATTTTTGGGATATATGTATAGGATTCTTATATTGAAAGGTTAGGAATAAGGTTGGGTATAAATGTGACTTGTGTTAAGGTGAAAAAGTGCCTAGACCCGAGATCTCGCTCGACTCTCGTTTGATGTCTGGCTCGAGCGAAATACAGGGACAGACATACGTCTTTTAGTAGAATGGTCATAACTTACTCATTTGATGTCGGATTTCAGTAATTCAAGAGGCTATGGAAAGCTAAGAGGAATATCTACAACTATTATGTTTCAAGGTTTAAGAGATACGGACTTAATCAAATAATAAATAGAGATTGAAGTACCAGGTCTGAATTGGAGATAGAGGAGCATTGACTTGAAGTTGACTAAGAACATTGGATAAGATTAAGCCTTTGGATTATTTTCTCAATTATCCTAAGATCTGGACAAGTATGTATAGATGTGGAAAATTAGGAGATTTTATTTAGTAAATTTCGTGTGAAATAAGATGAACCATCTATCCAACATTTGGTGTACCCGGATTGATGTTCTCAGGCTTATCTGTTGAGTTTTATTAGAAAAATTATAACTTGGTCATATGAACTCCAAATGAAGTAATTCAAGTTCCTATAGAACCTTAAGACATAGGCCTATAACTTTTATGATTGAAGGTTTTAGAGAATCGAAGTGTATCAAGGGAGTAATTGGGCTGGAATGGGACTGATCTGTTTTAAGTGCAAACTGGAGCTCGAAAATAAATCACTCCACCATCTCACCTTAGATGTTCGAATTTGATTGGTTTTCCTCATGGTTATCTACTAGATACACGTATGAGAGCATGTGTCAAGTGAAGGAAGAGCTTCTAGAAGAATAATTAGTTTAAAACCAAGCAAGAGTGAAGAACTAATCTGATTGGCCAAAACAGCCAACTATCCCCCTTGTTTCCAACCAATTGGTAACCAAACCTTGGGAATTAGGTGATGAGATATTTTCCAGCCACTCTAAGGGTACCAAGGAAGTCTTGGACGTGGGGCAAAAGGTGAAGAAGAAGTTCTAGAAGCCTTGGGGATGCAAGGAAGGCCAATAGCCGGTTGAGCATATCTTGGATATTTTAGACTTTTTGGAGTTTACTTTTATATCTATATTTAGTAATTATTTGGGGCCATTGATCTAAGATGATTTTAGATAAGAAAGAAGCATGGTCATAGGATGAAAATCCTTGGAGATCATGAGAGATATGGATGAGGATTAGACTAACCAAAGCTGGACAACACACCACACCTTACACGGTTTGAGCTAACCAATTGCCTTGGTTTGTTTTCCTTCTCTTTTTCCCCAAGCCATCTATTTCTATATATATATAACCATCTTCAGATCATAGGAGACCTTTTGGGAGAAGGAACTCACGTCCACTTAGAGAGAAAGCCAAAGAAGAAGCCTCCCTAACCCTTGAACCTCCAAACATCTCCTAAGTGAGCTAAGTGAGTGCTTTGAGGAGAAATATTGCAAGAACTAGTTGGATCATTCAACCAAGTTTTGGAGAAACTTGTAAGTATACAATTTAACTTAATCTTGGCATAGAATAGGTAGATTGTTGATGGAATTAAGTTTGTTGTTAGTTGGAGCTTAAATTAGGCTTATGTGATGTGCTTGGAATCTATGGTGTTTTGGATATGATTTTGTGATGGTAAAGTGTTAGGAAAATTATAAGGACATAGATTTATGTTTTAATAGGTAAAAATAAGGTTTATGTGAGAAGATTTCTGGGTTTAGGTTGAAAAACCCCATGAGCCGTGATCTCGCTCGACTGTCGCTCGACAGGCGAGTCGAGCGAAGGCAAAATGTGAACCCTCGCTAGAGTTTCGCTCGATACTCTGTTTTGAGCGAGTTCCAACCCGAGACTTCGCTCGATACTCGCTCGACAACCCGCTCGAGCGAGATGCCCTGTTTTGCTTAGATTCAAGGTTTTCCCCGAAATAGAATTAGCGTCTCAAAGGGGATGAGTTCTAGGTGAAAAACTCATAGGAATAAGAAAAGATATAGTGGTATGACCCAACTACGAGTAATGGTAGTGGTATGACCCAATTACGGGTAATAATAGTGATATGGCCCGACCATGGGTGATAATAGTGGATATTAGTAAAGACTTGTGAGAACAAGAGTTCTAAGATAAGAATGAAAAGCATATGCATGTATGAATATGTTAGTCACGTCATGACGGGGAGGGCGATACGTAACGCCCGTATGACTGACGTGCCGGCAGGGACGGCGAGACGTAACGCCTGTCGTAAGAATAAGAATTATGTCATGACGGGGCCGGCGAGACGTAACGCCCGTAGGATTGACATGATTAGCGGGGACGGCGATGCGTAACGCCCGCTATGATAATAATGCTTACGTCATCACGGGGACGGCGAGACGTAACGCCCGGATGACTGGTAAGTTGACGGGGACGCCTGTCATATATGTTAAGTATGTTCCGTGTCATGATGAGGACGGCGATACGTAACGCCCGGAAGATTGACACGAGACTCATCATAACGGGGACGGCGAGACGTAACGTCCATCATATATATGAGATAAGTAAGACCTGACAGGGACGGCGAGACGTAACGCCTGTCGAGGTTATGCAATAAGTAGATCCCGATGGGGACGGCGATACATAACGCCCATCGAGGATAAGAGATAAGAGAAACCTATAAGGTTAAGAAGTATAAGTTTGTATATGATGATGGGTCTAGCTAAGATCTAAGTTTGCATGTGATGATGGGTCTAGCTAAGATCTAAGTTTGTATGTGATGGTGGGTCTAGCTAAGATCTAAGTTTGTATGGTAAGATGGGTAATTGACTTGTGAAGTCCCATAAGGTATTCTTATAAGTGATATGTTGGTGAGTATGATTATGTATAATGATAGTTGATGTTATCTATGCTTTATTTCGTTAACTGTGTACTTACTGAGATTTCTTGTAAATCTCACTCTTTTATGTTTTATCTATCATTCCTTAGGGAATGATAGATGTTGTTGCAGGGATAGATAAATTGCATTGAGACTCGATCAGCACTGGAGATTCTGAGGTACCCTGAGGGTCCTATGGAATGCTCCTCTTCGGTTGAGATGATCTCATGTACGTAATCAAGTGAAGAAGTAAAAGTACTGGATGATAGAGGGATATGAGATTTTGTTTAGAGAAAACTAACTGGGTTATGTAAGAGTTAATACAAAATATTGTTGTAAATACGATGTTATGAGAAGTATAATTACAGTATGCCATGTGATCTATTGATGCGAGAGTTATATCTCTCTGCATATATTGGGAATTTACTTCTTCCAGCTGCGATCGGCGTTGCATTTAATTAGTAAGCTTAGATGCATGCATGCTACTTTTTATATTTACGTAGGATAAGTAGCCTTGTGTTACTTGTCCGGATGCGTCGATTTACGTTGTATTCGATGCGAAAAATTGGGGCGTCATAGAACCCAATTATTTAACAAAAACTCCACTTCTTCAAGTCAGAACAGCACACAATCGACATGTCGGAAGGCCCAACAACCATAACTATTACACCACACATATAAGATGCATACAACCAAAATTTCCAGCAAACAAAATCAATTCAACCAACCACCCATTATCACCTAATAGCATGTACAATTACTCCAACTAAACCAGTCACTGCAGCCAACTACATGTCCATTTTGGACAACACAACATTAACCAAACCAAACTCACGCACCCCTTCACACAAAACAATCATATACACGATCCCAAAAGTTGGTATTAACTCAAAAGAACACCTAAAACAGTACATATTTTCACCAAACAGTCACATACTTGTATACATAATGCTACCACAAACTCCATAATTTTACATAATGCAAAATAGCCAATAAGAAATTCACAACAGCCATATAACTTCCTCTTCAAGAAATTCCAGCAAGCCAAAAATCTCACAATAGCCATATAACTTCCACCAACAATGCCAACACGTTTCATATAGAACAACCACTCATCTATGGATATCATAAAGGCATAAACATCATATAAATTCTCAAAGTTTGCATTTGTGATTGCCTTATTGATCTTCAAATAGAGGTCGTGAAATACTACCTTCCACTAGGAAAACTGTGACGCTCCCGACTCTCACGTGTGAACAGGTTGAAGTCGAGACATCCGGATGATGACTACACGGGTCACACAACCTGTCACCATGTGCAAGTATGTGCAAATAAGCAATGTGTGTAACACAAAATATTGCAATAGAAATATAAAAAGGCTTGCCAAACTAATTTACTAGAAAATCTAAAACCTTACAACCCAAAATAAAATCATCCAAGAGAGTTTTTACAATCATCCATTGAAATACAACTAAAAGATAGAAGATCCATAAACGAAAAGTCGAAAGAGAATAATCTCTAGCCAATCACTCCTTTGAAGCTAGTCCCTCTAGCTCAAGCTCAACCTCTACAACAACTCAACGGTTCTATCAAATGAAAGCATTGGTGGAAACACCACATGAGATTATGACATCTCAGTAAGTAAACAACCAAACAACATCCAAGAGTTTAATAATGCATTAACAAAAATGCAAGAATAATTCTACCCCTTTCCTCGAAAAGGACACATTTACTCACACACACTAAAAATTTCATTTTTGACCACAACAAGAACTATCAATAAGTGCACACCATGATCTCCTCTCAAGACTATCCATACATCATAGCTTCCTTCGTCATACTACAGGTAACGACTGTGCATGTGACTTCATAACAAGCAATACCCAGCTCCATGCCCAGCACGTATCATGACCAAGCTACGGGTTAGGTCAAGAGCGTTACCATCTTAACAGACCCAACTATCATCTGGTGACAGCCTAGAGGATGTTACATCAATTTATTGGGCCCTCGAGTGACCAGAGAAGCTCCATCGAGATAATGCCCCATTTCGGCTTGGGGTTGTGAACCACATACATTCATACAATCATTTTATTTATGTATGTACCATGGTCTCTCCTAAGAACCATCTGCGTACCCTGTCTCCTTTTATTACACTACGGGTAATAGGGTTGTAAAAAGACCAAACCGGACCGACGGACCGGACCGGACCGGTTGTCCCGGACCGGACAGAATAGAATTCGGTCCGGTCCGGTCCAAATTTTACATGGACCGATTAATTCCGGTCCGGTCCCGGTCCAAATGATGTCTCCCCCTGGACCGGACCGAACCACACACACATATATATATTTATATGTATATATAAAAATAGTATATAAATTATAATATTAATATTAATATAAATTAGTATATTAATATATTAACATATAATATATATTAACATATTAATATATAATATAAACTCTTATAATATTAACATATTATAATTTATTGGTTAACTAGTTGTAGTATAAAAATATAAATTATAATATATCTATATAGAATATTAGTAATAACTTATAAGTAATAACTATATTATACTAATGTAATAGTGTTATTAGTTATAATTTATTAACATACTTAATATATAATATATACTAACATATTAATATATAATATATACTCTTATAATATTAACATATTATAATTTATAGTAGTTAAATTTGGACCAAAAAAATATTTGATCATTGTAAAATTTTAGATTAAATTTAGCCCATTAAATCATATGGGGCATCTCTAGAGCGGACTGGACCGCCCCTGGACCGAATTGGACTGGACCGGTATGGACCGAACTCCTGTTTTGTCCAGTCTAGGGTGAGATAATTCTTGAACTGAATGATATTTGTCCACAAATTTTCCGGACCGGACCGAACCGAACCGGACCATTTACACCCCTAATGGGTAACGACCATACATGTGACTTCGTATGAGCGATGCCCAGTTTCGCGCCCGTCGTGTACTATGACTAGACATTCTCTAACCCCCACTAGCAAGAGGCCATGGAGTTGACACGAGAACATTACCATCTTGTTAGATTTTGATTATCGCCTGGCGATAACTCGAGGGAAAACATCACAAAATCTCGGATTAGGGTTGTAATACACACATACTCACATATCAACTAACACACATCTCCTGAAATCCAATTGACACAACATGGCATAACACAACACAGTTAAATAATTAAAGCAATTAAATAAATGTGCATATGTATGACAGACAAGTATTGGATGACATGGCAAATCAATTAATAGGTAAATACACAATACCACATCAAGTACAAAAATAATTCCACAACCACAGTTTGACAACAGGACTTCATAAACAAGGTGTGATAACTCAGATTTTTAAGTATTCGTTTAATTTTCATATGTGGCATGATTACGTTTCTTTAAAATCATTTTAAGGAACCTTTGGATATATGTATAGAATTTTTATGTTGGAAGGTTAAGAGTAGGGTTGGGTACAAAGGTGGCTTGTTTTAATGTGAAAAAGTGCCTAACCCGAGATCTCGCTCGACCGTCGCTTGATGTCTGGCTCGAGCAAGATACAAGGAGAGGTTTGACATCTTTTAGTAGAATGACCATAACTTGCTCATTTGATATCGTATTTGAGTGATTCAAGAGGTTATAAAAAGCTAAGAGGAATATCTACAATTTTTATGTTTTGAGTTATAAGAGATATGAAATTAAGAAAAATGAAATAAAGATTGAAGTGGCAGATTTGAATTGGAGATAGATAGGCATTGACTTTGAAGTTGACTAAAGACTTTGAATAAAATTAAGTCTTTGGATTATTTTCTCAATTAGCCTAAGATCTGGACAAGTGTGTATATATGTAGAAAATGAGGAGATTTTATCTAGGAAATTTCGTGTGAAACAAGAAGGAATATCTACCAAACACTTGGTGTGCCCGGATTGGTATTCTAGGGCTTATTTCTTGACTTTTAGTAGAAAAATCATAACTTGGTCATATGAGGTCCAAATGAGGTGAGTCCAATTTGTATAGAATTCTAAATGACAGATGTAAAACTTTCATGTTATGAGTTTTTGAATATTGGGACTAGATTGATGAATTATTCTGGAAACAAGTGAACAGTTCTGGTTTGAGCTCAAATGGAACTCGAGTTAGAAGAAATGGATCAAATTGGGGCATGTGACGAAAATTTTGATTGACTATCAATTCTTCTGAGGTTTTGACATGTGTAGGAGTATGTGGCATGAGGATAAGAAGTAATCTAGAAGCTTTAGTTGACCCAAAGACATGAAGTAACATGGGAGGAAGAAATCTGTCTGAATATGTCCAAGTCTAACTAAGTGAGTTACAAACTAAAGTCTATCCTAACTAAACCAAGAAGTGGCCTTCTAGAACAATTCAAATGGAGTCTTGGGAAGCTTATCAAGTAACCAAATGGATAAGAAAGAGGCTGGGAGATGTGGGAGACCAAGAAAGGCTGGAATGTCTTGGTTCATGCATGGTTAGGTGAGTGCCACCTCATGCTTTAGGTAAGCTGATCTCTTTTCAACCCTTGATCATTTTGGCTACTAAAATATCTCAAATGTTAACCATTGGATGATGATATTTGTTGCAAGGCTTAGAATCTTGGAGGATTAGAGGTAATCATTTGGTTTTAGGAGGTATGACACCTCATCTCCCAAACAAAGAGATAACTGGTTGCCTATAGCCATCCCTCCTTCCCCTTTTCTTCTAAAGGGTTGACCACCCTTATATATATATGTGTGTGTGTGTGTGTGTGTGTGTGTGTGTGGAAGAACCTTATAACCCTCTTGGAAAAGTAGAACACATGCCCAATAGGAGAGAAAATCAAAGAAGAATCCTCCATAAACCTTTGCATCTCCAAACACCACCTAACTAAGCTAAAGAGAGTGATTTTGAGGAAATCCTTACAAGAGCTTGGTTCTATCATCAATTCAAGTTTTGGAAAAACTAGTAAGTCCACTCGACTCTCATTCGATATCTGGCTCGAAGTGCTTTTCTTTATATAAACGTGGATGGTTCAAATAAGAAAAGTTATCTGTAAAAAATAAGTATAGTCGATATGATCTATATTGTATTGGATGTGCATACAGCATAAAGTTTAAAAGTACATGCATGTCTTAGTATGTGATGGGTTTTAAGAAAGAAAGACATGGCATGTATTTTTGAAATGCTCATAAGAATAAAAAATAAACAACTAAGAATAAAATTTATGGATAAGTTAGTCACATCATGACGGGGACGGCGATACGTAACGCTCGTATGACTGACGTGCCGACAGAGATGGCGATACATAACGCCTGTCGTAAAAGTAAGAGTTGTGCCATGATGGGGACGATGATACATAACGCCCATTGAGGATAAGTAAGAGTTATGTCACAATAGGGACGGCGATATGTAACGCTCGAACAATTGACATGACTAGCGGAGACGGCGATACGTAACGTCCGCTATGTTAAGTATGTTTTGTGTCATGACGGGGACGATGATACGTAACGCCCGAAAGATTGACACGAGACACAACATAACGAGGACGGCAAGACGTAACGCCCGGATGACTGATGAGTTATATGCGATGGGGACGATGATTCGTAACGCCCATCAAAGATAAGAGATAAGTAAGACCCGACAAGGACGATGATACATAACGCCCATCAAAGATAAGAGATAAGTAAGACCCGACAAGGAAGATGATACATAACGCCCATCGAAGATAAGAGATAAGTAAGACCCGACAAGGACGATGATACATAACGCCTGTTAAAGATATGCAAGAAGTAAGATCCCGATAGGGATGGCGATACGTAACGCCCATTGAGGATAAGAAATAAGTATGACCCACAAGATTAAGAAATAAGATGAAAAGTATAAGTTTTAAGTATATGATGGTGGGTCCAAGTAAGATCTAAGTTGATATGGGAAGATGGTCATTGACATGCATAAGTCCATAAAGCATTCTCATAAGTTATATGTCTGTGATCATTGATATGTATAATGATGGTTGATGTTATCTATGACTTATTTCGTTAACTGTGTACTTACTAAGATTTCTTGTAAATCTCACTTGGAATGATAGATGTTGTGTAGGAATAGATAAATTGCATTAAAGACTTGGTCAGCACAGAAGATTCTAAGGTATCGTGAGCGTCCTATAGAATACTTCTCTTCGAATGGAATGATCTCTCATGTAAGTGATCAAGTGGAATAGTAAAATTACTGGATTACGGTGGGATATGGTATTATGTTTTAAGAAAACTAACTGGGTTACGTAAGTCATAGATACAATATGTTTTGTAAATGTGAAATTATGAAAGTTACAGTTTTATTATACCATGTGATCTATTTATGCAAAAGTTAGATCTCTTTGTATATATTAAGGATTTACGTCTTTCCGCTGTATTTTGCATTACATTTAGTTAGTGAGTTTAGATGCATGCATGCTACTTCTTACGTTTATGTAGGATAAGTAACCTTGTGTTACTTATCCGAATGCTTTAAATTATGTTTTAATTGATTACATAAGGTTTCACAAACAAAGCTTTACAACCAACCAACTATATGTGTGTTCCTATCCTCCATTACCAGCATTAGGCCCAAACCAACCAAACTCCAACCAATCGCAACACCAAAATTAGGCTCGAGGCCTAGTCCAACCAACCTACTTGTAGAAGGCGTTAGTGCATAAATAATTATTTTAAACTCTAGAGTCAGTTGAAAGATTACTTACAATGCATTCGGGTAAATTCTGGAAGATCATGTTAGCGTCGATCTACGGTCTCACATAACGTCAAGCGAGCGCTTCTCTAGCCTACAGATGGAAACTTAAACGTTAGTGAATTTAACGCGAAATAAAATAATAATTAAACCAAAATCACAAATTGCCCACTAAGGTGTCGCCAAAGGTGGTGATGTAGTGGCAAGGTAGCAGCGACACAAAGGGATAGCAATGATTCATTGTAACAAGTGAGGCTTTGGAAGGGGAAGGGGAATATGCAACTGAGGGGACTAAAAGGTGAAAGAACAGAATGTGGAGAAGGGATAGCGACCATGATGAGCCCAACCCAATATTTGGGTTTTTAGTCCACAAGCTAGCATGAAATCCAAGGGAGGTAAGTCCAGGAAGAGAGGAAAAAGGGTGGTTTGACAATCTCAAAGGAGCTGCTGACGACAGGCCACAGCGGCAGAGATACAAGAAATGGAGGGAGAGTTGTTAGAGAGGCACCGAAAGGGAGAGAAAACAAGGAAAAAATATGCAAAAATGAGAGAAATCGAATGGGAGATCTTACCGATTGTGGGAAGGTGAGACGGTGGCCGACTACTACTCGATGAACTTCATGTGATGTCAAGGAATGGATCCGACGAAAACACTCACGGATGTGTGGAGAGAGAGAGAGAGAGAGCTCACCGATGATGACAGGTTGCGAGATGAGGAGCGGTGATGGTAGTGACGCATGACAGCAACTGGGACGGAGTTGATCTTCAAAGGGGAAAAATGAAAGGTTGGAGAAAGGAGGCTTGCAGCATGTAGGAGAAGGAAGGGGGGTTCTGTGCAGCGTAAGATGAAGAAGAAGAAATAAAACCCTGAAGGTGAAGAGGACAAAACAACATCGTTCCAAGGGGGTGAGGGGTTAAGGCTGAAGCACACGGGCTATGCCTATTTTCCATACCCTTTTTGGCCCAACAAATCAAAACACAACCAACCACACACACACAACTATTCACTAACACAAGGGCCAATTTGAAAAGACCAATTTAAACAAGTAAACAAAATAAAAAGGCACATTAAATAAACTACACCACTTAACAATAATAAAATAAATAAATAAAAACCCAAAATACTACTTAATAAAGATAAACTAAAGAAGAATTAATATAATAAAATAAAGTAAAGTAAAGTAATCAAATAATAATACAAATAAAATACACTACACAAGGGTCTAAACTCAAAAATAGAATAGAGAAAAAAGATTCGATAAATTAAATTAAAATACCACAATATGAAATAGAATAAAATAATAAGACTCAATAATTTAATAAGTTACAATATGAGAACTAATCCAAAAAAACCCAACAAAGTAAATGCTCATTGAATAAAAGAAAACACAACAAATTAAGCAACACTCAAACTAAAACAGTTAAACCAAAAGATAACAATGATAACAATTCAAATGAAATGATTAATAATAATAATTAAATTAAATAACTAAAAATATTAAAATTAGGGATCTCACAAATTAACTAGTAACGATAATAATAAAATAACATAACCTATAATAATAATAATAGATAAACCACCAATAATAACAATAAGATAGAAATAAAAACAACCATTAAAAATAATAAAATAATATATAAAATACGCAAAAACCTAGGGTCTCACAAAAAAACCGAATATATTACAATAGTGCTTTTGACGAGAAAAACGACGGTTGAGGGGTAAATATGTGAACGGTGAAATCAGAAATCAATAGAGTGACTACACAAAATGAGGAGTGAAAGAGAGAGAGAGAGAATAATCCATAAGGGTTCTTGAGGGTGGGAGTGCATGGAGCAATCTGATCCAGATTAAATTGAATCAAATCCAACATGGCACAATGTAGGATTAACACTCAGAGAAAATAAACGAGAGGGCAAGAGAGAGTGGTCTGAAAACTAATAGAAGATGAGAGAAAAAGCTTACTCACTACAAGAAATGTGGTCATTTCCAGCGATTTTAACTTCACCGCAAACAAATTCGCTGCTAAAGTTCAATATTCTCAGCAATTTAAATTTTGCCGCATGGGAAATGAATAAATTTGTCTATTTGACTTTTTACAGCAATTGTTTTATTTTGGCAGCGATAAAAAGCGCTGTAAATGGTGAGAGATCAGTTACAGCGAACTAATTTGCTGTAACATGTATTTTGACTTTACGAACACTACCTTTGACATGGGTCATTAGAATTTGCAGCGAGCATTGTGGCGATTATTATCGCTGGAAAAATTACTTAAAAGGCTCGGGATTGTTTCTCAGGCACATTTATTATTTCCCCCCAAATTCCCCAAAACTTTTGAATTTCCCCCCATCCTTCAGACACGCGAAAGACCCTCGTCGAGCTCCATTTTCGCGCACGAGCTCCAGGATTCACTCCTCGGCCATCGTTCGACACACCCAAGAGCTGCCTTCGCCGGACCTCCACCAAGAACAACCACGAGCTCCTGCCTTCACCTGTGGCAATTTCCAGCATTTACTGTTTCGGCATTTGCTGAATATGGTCTACGATTTTTTCACCATCTCTGTTTTGAAGACAATTAATTTCACTTTTTTGAGTCTCCACCTTAATCTATGTCTTATCTTTTATTTTGCTACAGACTCAAGAGGATTTCTCTTAATCGCTGTTTGGGTTTCATAAAATCGACTCTAGAACCGATTATAAGTTACAACAACATTATTCCCTCCATTGCGTTCTCCTGGATTAAGTGTGGTACGTAAGTGTTCAATGATCTTTATTCAGAATTTGATGCCATCGATTTTTTATTTTTAACTTACCATTTCATATTTGCTTATGGTTCTCGTGTGTTTTATGTTATATATTATTGACAACATATGTACATCTTGAGTACCGTAAGGTGAAAAGGAAACTTGTAAATTCTAAGATTTGTGAAAATTTTTACTTTCATACTATCCGTTAATTATTTGGGGGGATGCTTAGAACCATAATTATTTTTTAAAATATCTTGCACTTGGTGATTTTGATGTTCGGATGATTTTGATGTGGGGAACATCCAGATGTTTGGAAGATTTGTGCTCTGTTTAGACCATGTTTGCTGTCTTGTTCTTTTGCCTCCTCTCTCTTTTGTATTATTGTTAGGGGTTGGATTTTGATGGTTGGTTATGTGCATAAGGGATGTGAATTTGCAACATTTTCTGAATTTAGTATTCCTTTAACTTTAATGCATGCCTGTTCTTCACTAGTGCATCCTTAAACGTTTTCTTGTAGTGCACCTTACGCCAATTTAAAGCCAAGTCTTTAGTGCGCCACAAGCATGTTACAAAATTGGAGTTATAAAATAAATAAATAAATAAATAAATAAATAAAAGTTTTAATTCTTAACTTAATTTTAGAGAAAGATGTTTAATAATGAATTGATTTGGACCTCATGACTGAATTGATAGGCATGAGTCACATGAAGGACTCCCCCTTCTTATTGAAATATGATAAGTGCAATTAACTTCTTCTTCTTCTTCTTCTTCTAACTACCTTGGATTGCAGGTCCCTGTTTATGTATTGGCCTAAAAGTGGCTATTAATGATATTTGGTTTTGCATTGAGTAGGTCCTTTAATTGAAGAATCACATGCTAGAATGGGTTGAATGATAGGCTAGTGACACTTACAAGAACTCTCGATGAGCAGATGGTGGCTATTGATCTAATTCTTTCTAAGCTGCCTGAGGACCCCCATTACTCCCAGTCCATGAATGCCCTTATGATAGTATAGTGTTGCCTAGGGAATAAATGGAGCTGGAGGGAACTTTCAGAACAAAGTAAGTTGTGTTCTGTAATGTTTTGGTTATGTTCTTGAAGTTAATTGCACTTATTATATTAATGCTGATTTTCTAAGATTCTATTATATCACTTGCATATCCCTTTACTAGAGCCCAATTTGCATGCATGGGCTTAGATGTTCAAGTCTTTGTGTGCCCAAAATCAAAGACTAGGTTCTGTGCCATATGTTTTCCAGATTGATTTGGCCTTTTTTATACAGTTAAATTTTGAGATGATTTAGATTTGAAGTGTGTTACTGTAGACATGTTTCTGTTTCCAAGCACTTGACTTGAAGGATACTGGCCTTGCCATATTGTTTGTGGTGAATAAGTCAATTTAATTATTCTCAGTTGTATGTCATGCCCTGCCTGTAGACCATCCTATTGGAACTGAAAATTTATTTGCCTAAAGATCATTGTGATATTGCTCTCAATCATTATTTGCCTAAAGATCATTTAGGCCTAAAGATTTTGGCTTATGCATCGATCGCCTTATGCCCTTTCAAATCATCCGTGTCCTTGATGTACGTTATGTCTTTTCCGAATATTGATGCGGAGTTGATCAATGTTGAACAGAAAAGATGTGCTACACACATTACATGACCACCATAATCTAGAGGCATTGCTAAAATGGCGGGCTGAGAAGATAAATTCAATTTTTTCATTGCTGCAAATACTCTTGATTCTGACTATATGAAATACTAGTGTGACCTAATGTAATATTTAATTAATTGCCTCAATTTATAAACCAAGGCTAGTGTACTATTAGATGAGTAATTATGATTTCATATATATTGTATGAAACTGGATGACTAGTTGGATAACTATCAAATATATGTATGATTGATATTGGATGATTGGCTTTCTAGTTATTGCATGAAATTGGATGAAAAGTTATTGGATGACTAGTTTTTTGTATTGGATGCAAAATGGTATTTTTGGTTTAATGATCCACGAATACAAATTTTATATACAAATTGGATTCAAATTTATGGCTTTCCAGCGCTATTTAATTTGCCTAGAAAAAGCGTTTGCAGGAAACAAACTTTTTTATAGCGAAATATTTTTGCTGCATAGTCCTTCCAAGCGTTACATAATCGCTACCAAAAAAGTATGTAGCTGTGTAAACTGACATTACCAACGATTACAATCGCTGCTATTCCTATCCGGCGACACAAATCGCCGCAAATAATTAATTAGCATAATCAACACAAAACTCGCTACAAAAATGTAGTTGCAGCGCTTACTTAGTTACTTGTGGAATACATTTGCAGCGCAAAGAATTAGATATTGTGGCGATTAGTTTTGCCGCAAATATATGTATATTAGCAGCGAATTACTAAATTCACTGCAAATGTATAATTTGGGCTTTTCGATAGCGGAGAACAGCCGGCATTTGATAATCGCTGCAAATATATATTAGTGGCGATTTAGGTTGGTATTAGCAGCAAAATGAAGCAAAATGAAGCGCTGGAAATGGTGACTTATGTTGTAGTGACTGTCTTCCGCTCAAGTTTAGCAAGATCTTGATAGTAAAACCAGTCCAACATGGTTTATTACAACAAGACTCAAAACCTCTAAACATTCGAAGAAGAGGGAAGAAACAAAGCGATAAAGAAAGAGAGAAGTTCTAACTTGTGATCTACGTCGTCTTTAGCTACCACATTCAAAATTCTCCAAAAAATACAACAAGATAAACACAAGGAAATGAAGTGAGAGAGAGAGAGAATCTGATGAGAAAAAACTAAAAGTGAGAAACCGAGTGAAACAAATGGAAGAGAGAGTGGGAGAAGAAGTGTGATTCGGTTAAGATAAAAGATTGGGAGGAAAGAAAACCGTCGAGAGGGAAAAAAGACAGAAAAGAAAACTGAAGGGAGTAGAAAAACTTACCAGTCAGCGTCACTTTGTAGTCTCTAGGGCTGGACTCAGCTAGTATGGGCCTTGGCCTAGGCCTTACATATAAAATGCCTATTTTCTTTTTCTCTTTTTGTTGTCATCATTGAGAGCTAGCTAGCCTTGAGATCCTGGACATGGTTAAACAACAATAGGATATAATACTACAAAAATAAAGTGAAGTTGGATGTTAAATAGGTGGGCCTATGTTTGATTTTGTTCTGCTTTGTTTTCTCATAATCCATTTAAATTGATACTTTAAATAACGGGTATGTGGTTAACAACACAACAAAATGCGTGTACTAGAATTTATAAAAAATAAAAATAAAAAATAAAAAAAATAAAGAATAAAAATTGATGCATGTACCTACATATATATTTTTTAAAGAATAGGACAGTCTCCCAAATTTATTGATAATCCTTACTCTTTTGGCAGAGAAAAATCGTGATTAGAATCGAACATTTAGGGATTACAAATAAGCATAAAGACCAAAACCCAGGTATCAAAATGCCCAAGCACAAATAAAGAGTTCCAAAGAATTAAAAACGAAGTTGAAAGAACAATAAAATAACCAACCTACAAGAAAAGAAATTAGATCACACATATTAGAGAATAACAATTAAAAAACACGAAAAAAAACCAAGTACCTCACTTCGATAACCTCAAATAAGAGAAACCAATTATATCCATGCGAAGAAGATGTCTTAAATAATTAGGTAAAGTATCCTTATCATCAATCTAGTCTTTATTTAAACTCCTAGCACACCCTACTTAGCAAGAAAATCTGCCACGACATTATGTTCACAATAGATATGAGAAATATGGTAGTCCATGAGAAATATGGTACCTACAGATTCATGCTACACTTTGTCTCTTATAATATTTATCATTAATTTACATTTCAGGGGATTTTTTTTCCAATCATGGGAAATTATTTGAAGAATTCATGTTCATCTTTATTATTAAATTTTCTTTCCATCAAGAGGACCTACTCATTGGGTTCTTGACTTGTATGAGCTAAACTAAAAGACATAGGCATTAATAGACAACTTCTTGTCATTTTCTGGCATGATATGTGTGGAGTACTTGGACGGCTCTTTGGGTGGTTGTTTATCTATGCAAGCATATGTAGCTATGTTCACCCATCATAAAAAATTGAGTTCTCGTTTATCTATAGCAATAGATTATTTTTGGGAAAAGACAAACGACAAGTATTCAATTCTTATATCATTATTTTTTAAATAAATTTTGGGTAAGATTTGGTATTGTTCTAAGAGCGGTAATGTTTATTTATAATAAGGAAAGTGATTTTTGCTAACCAAGATTGGAGTTGATGTGATGCCCCCAACTTCCACTTAAGAAAATACATAAATTGAGGCGTCGGGATGATGACAATACGGGTCACGTATCCCAAAATCAAGTGCTAAGTGTGTGTACATGCAATATGTGTGAAATAAAATAAGCAGTGGGTGAGCTAAGTCAATCACTAAGTATTAAAATTTTTTTAAAATATATTATAAATCAATTTAGCACAAATTCTCCAACAGGAGATTTAATACAGTCATCTCAAAGTCAAATTATAAATATACATATTTATCAAAAGCGAAAAACATTTTCCAAGATAACAACCTACATCAATCGCTCCAACAACAGAGCCGCCTCCTTAAACTCAACCTCCTCGACCTCAGCATCAAAATCTACAGTACCAAAACGAAACCTCGGGTAAGTAAAATTTTAAACAAATCACAAGATAAAAAATATATTCATACAACAACAAAAATACACGAATATGACACCATATGCATGAAGCTCAAAACTCACATTTCTCAAAAATAAATATTTTTCCATATGCCAAAATCTCATTTTGGACCAAAATAAATCCATTTAAAACATCCACCATTTTCTCAGAAAATGGTCCACATTAAGCCAATAATCAATGTAATATCCCGAAATTTATAAGATGAAATTTATTTGGATTTCTTTAAAGGATTATATTTTAGGTATATTTTCTAGGAAAATAGAGTTGGAGACCTAAATGAGAGTATTGGGTTTAGAATAAGTGAAATAATGTATTAAAGAAAATATTATGGAGAAATCTTTGAGATTTGGAACAAGGTATCAACTAGAGAAATTTATTTTTTTGATTATAAAGAGTTTAATTTTCAAGAATTAGGATGTAAATGCAAGAGGAAGTGGTTGAACCAAAAATCAAACACTTGGTGTACATTCTCGGATTAAACTGTCGAGTTTTAGTGTAATGATCATAAGTTACTCATATGAGGTTCAAATGAGGTGATTCCAATTTCTATACAATCCTAAGAGATAGATCTAAAACTTTTATGTTATGCGTTGTTGAAGCTTTGGACATTATTAATGACTTATTTCAGAATCAAGTCGATAACTCTGAACTGAACTTAAACCAGAACTCGAGTTGGAGAATATGGATCCAAATGAGATTCTATCATAACCAAACTAAGAAGTGGCCTTCTAGAACTTGTTAAGTAGACATGTAAGGAGGTTAGCAAGTAACCAAAAGAGTAAGGGGAAGGCTAAGGGGCATGGCTAACCAGATAAGAGCTGGAAAGGGAGATGCATGCATGGGTAGGTAGGATGACACCTCATCCCTTATCCTATAAGCCTCTACCCCAACTATTGATCAAATGGTTAACAAAAATATCTCAAATACTGACCATTGGATGATCATTCCAGCTGCAAAGTTTAGGATTTCTATGGATTTAGTTTAATCATGAAAAAAAGATTTAGAAGGGACACCTCATCCCATGCAAACCAGAAAGCAATTGTTTTTACCAAGTGACCCCCCTTCTTTCCTTCACATAAGTCGACCATCACCCCTATAAATAGACAATTAGGAGTCTTCTAGCTCTTTTGGAGAAGCATAACACGAAATCCTTTGAAGGAAACCCAAGCAAAACCCTTCTCTTGTCCTTTAACCTCCAACTGCATCCTAAGTGAGCTTAGTAGGAATTTCTGAGGAGAAAGCTTGCAAAGATTTGGTTTGATCATCTTCAACCAGATTTAGAGAGTGTGTAAATTCATATTCTAGCTTAACTTTAGTAAGGAGATGGTTATTTAAAAGGTTGGACTATACATGTTAAGTATTGAACCCTTCTATTTTGTTAAAGTGTAATAATAAATCTAAGTGTTGTTTGAAGTGGTTTTCTTAATGGAAATGTGTTAAATGAAGTTAGAAGAGCCTAAAAATTATGTTAATAAGTAAAAATCAAGTTTATTTGAAAAGATTGCGAGTTTTGGATTAAAAATCTCATGCTCTGTAACTTCGCTCGACTCCTGCTCGAGCGAAGGATTGAGCGAAGAACAACTGTAAACCTCGCTTGACTCTCGCTAGAAGTTTGGCTCGAGCGAAGTGCAACCCAAGACTTCGCTCGACACTCGCTCGATGTCTTGTTCGAGTGAGTTCTAACCGAAGAACTTGCTTGAATCTCACTCAATACCTTGCTCGAGCGAGATACCCAGTTTGCCTAATATTCGCCTGATACTTTGCTTGAGCGAGTTCCAACCTGAGACTTTGCTCGACTCTAGGTCGATATGTCGCTCGAGCGAGATACATTGTTTTGCTGATTTTAAGACTTTTGTTTGGATAAATATGGACATTGAAATAAGAAGGAATTATATGTATTATCTAAGTGTATAGGATGTGTAAAACATTTGGAAGAATTTAAGATACATACATATGTGAGTATGTGATAGTTTAAGAGTACATGTATGTTCTAATATGTGGTGAGATTTAAGAAGAGTAATACATCATGTACTTGAGAAACATTTCTAAGAATAAGAAAATAACAACTAAGAATAAGAGATATGGATGAGTTAGTCACGTCGTGACGGGGACGGCGAGACGTAACGCCCAGATGACTTACGTGCCGACAGGGATGGCGAGACGTAACGCTTGTCGTATGATAAGAGTGATTTGTATTTTCACGGGGACGGTGAGACGTAATGCCCGTGGAAGTGATATGATTAGTGGGGACAGCGAGACGTAACGCCCACTATATTATGTATGTTTCGTGTCAAGATGGGGATGGTGAGACGTAATGCCTAGAAGATTGACACGAGACTCATCATAACGGGGATGGCGATATGTAACGCTCGGGTGATTGATAAGTTATATGCAATGGAAACGGCAATACGTAATGCCCATTGGTGATAAGAGATAAATATGTTGTAAAAGAGTTATCTACAATGGAGATGGCGATACATAACACCCATTGAAAATAATAAATGAATAAGTTCTAAAATGGTGTTGATGGTTAAGAAAAATGAACATAAGTTTTATAAGAGTGCAAACCTGTGTAGGTCATTGATAAGTTGCATGAAACATGTATTTGATCATGTTCTGTTAGTTTCTTTTCCTAAAAATAAATTAATGATGGCTGTATTTATGCTTTATTAAGCTAATTATGTACTTATTGAGATTTCTAAGGAAATCTCACTCTTTTGTAGTTTTATGTTTCTATCTTGTATGTGTAAATTATAGACAGGATGTGATGTCCAACAGGGGAGAAAGCCCTGATGATGCAGGAGACTCCGAGGAGTCCTGAGGGACTGTTTAATTACAGTCCTTATGTAAATTTTTCTTTTGCGTCCCTTGGACTTTCTATATATAATCAGCTAGTGAAGTTGTGGTATCACAGTGCATCCGCTTTTGCCGAGGAGAAGCAGCGAATAGGTTGCTGTTTAACTTTGGGATTAGATGGTTCCCTATCTGTTTAACTAAGAGGAGTTGCAGTATTCTCAAAAATAGACCTTCAGTCTGGTTATCATTAGTTGAAGATCAGGGAGCAAGATGTACCCAAGACAGCCTTTTGAACACGATATGGGGACAGCCTTTTGAACACGATATGGGCATTTTGAATTTTTGGTTATGCCTTTCGGATTGACAAATGCACTAGCGGTATTCATGGTCTTGATGAACCGAATATTTAGACCTTACTTGGATAATTTTGTGGTAGTTTTTATTGACGATATTTTGGTTTACTCCCAGACTGATGAGGATCATAAAGAGCATCTGAGAATTGTAATGGAGGTCCTGCAGAAACATCAATTGTATGCCAAACTTAGAAAGTGTGAGTTTTGGCTACGAGAAGTAAAATTTTTGGGTCACGTGATCTCGAGTGAAGGAGTTTCACAAAAATAGAAGTAGTAATGGATTGGCAGCAACCAACCAATGCACATGAAATACAAAGTTTTCTGGGTTTAGCCGGATATTAAAGAAGATTTGTGGAAGGATTTTCCAAACTATCTGCACCTTTGACAGCATTGACCAGGAAGAATGCTAAGTACGTTTGGAGTGAACAATGTGAGAAGAGTTCTCAAGAGCTAAAAATGAAATTAACTACAGCACCAATTTTAGCTTTGCCAGAACCTCGCAAACCCTATGTGATATATGGTGATGCCTTAAAAATGGGACTAGGGTGTGTTTTAATGCAAGATGGAAGAGTAGTTGCATACGCATCCTGACAACTTAAGGATCATGAACAGAATTATCCTACTCATGATTTGAAATTGGCAGCTGTGGTATTTGCACTAAAACTCTGGAGGCACTACTTATATGGAGAGAAATGTGAAATATGTACAGATCATAAAAGTCTCAAGTATATTTTTAGTTAGAAAACTCTAAATATGAGGCAAAGAAGATGGATGGAAACTATAAGTGACTTTCAATGTGAAATAAAATATCATCCTGGAAAAGCTAATATGGTAGCAAATGCTTTAAGTAGGAAAATTCAGATTGAAGAAATATCAGTGTTAGCAGCAATGCAGGAAATTCTTGTAGACAAGTTATCACAAGAACTCAAATTAATGGTGATTCAAGAAATTGTTCCTTTAATAGATGAGGAGATCAAGGAAGGACAACGGAAGGATGCTAAGCTGGAGAAGATGAAATAACAAATTATGGAAGGAAAAGGGTCCTCACACTACATAATTTCAGGCGATGGAATGCTATATTTTGGAAATAGAAAAATAGTTCCCGATAATTCCGACTTAAAAGAAGGATTGATGAAAGAAGCTCATGGATACACCATATACTGCCCATCCTGGAAGTAATAAGGTATCAAAATTTAAAAGAAAAATTTTGGTGGGAAGGAATGAAGAAAGATATTGCAACCTTTGTAGCCAAATGCCCAATGTGTCAGTTAGTGAAAGCTGAACACCAAAGACCAGCCGGTAAGTTACAACCCCTACCAATTCCTGAATGGAAATGGGAGGATATATCTATAGATTTTGTGGTTGGATTTCCAAGAACATCGGCGGGAAAAAAGGCGATTTGGCTAATAGTTGATTGGTTGACAAAGAGTGCTCACTTTTTGCCTATTTCAAACACAGATTCTATGGAAAGATTGGCAAAAATCTACGTAAAAGAAGTAGTTTGTCTACATGGAGTACCCAAGACCATAGTATCAGATAGAGATCCAAGATTTATATCTCGATTTTGGCAAAGTTTACAAAAGATGATGGGTACCAATTTAAATTTTAGCAGTGCATATCATCCTCAAACGGATGGGCAAATAGAAAGAACCATTCAGACTTTAGAAGATATGCTGAGAGCTTGTGTATTGGATTTTGGTAAAGATTGGGAGAGTCTGTTACCATTAATCGAATTTGCTTACAATAACAGTTTTCAAACTACCATACAAATAGCACCCTATGAAACACTTTATGGAAGGAAATGCAGGTCTCCAATATATTAGGATGAAGTTTGTGAAAGAAACATTTTAGGACCTGAGTATTTACAGGAAGTTAAGGAGCAGATTACAAGGATAAAAATGGCGCAAAGTAGACAAAAGAGTTATGCAAATAATCGCAGAAGAGCCTTAGATTTTATGGTGGGAGATTGGGTCTATTTGAAGATTTCGCCTATGAAGGGGTTTGTGTGATTCGGTAAGAAAGGAAAGTTAAATCCTCGCTATATTGGACCTTATGAAATTTTGAAAAAAGTAGGTCCAGTGGCTTACCGCTTAGCATTACCTGAAAATTTGCAAGGAGTCCATAATGTTTTTCATATATCTTGCTTGAAGAAGAGTTTAAGCAATAAATCAGTAGTAGTGATGGATCCGAGTCCTATTAATTTGCATCCCAACTTAACCTATGAACAGTGACCAGTGAAAATTGAAGATCAGAAAGAACAGATCCTTCGAAATCGCACGATTTCATTAATGAAAGTGCTCTGGAACAATTCAGTTTTTTCAGAAAGCTAGCTGGGAACGTGAGGATGTAATGAGAGCTAGTTATCCTTATTTGTTTAAAACTTAGTTGTATTAATTTGTGTTTTATGTTTGAACTCTGATATATGTATATAAATCTATTTGTATGATGTTTGTGTTCTTTTGGTATCTATAGTTTTTGATGATTGGTTTTACTTAGGATTATGGCTCCAAAAAGAAAAGGACGAATGTCAATCACTCTTGTACATCAGTTAAAGAAAAGATCGGAAAGGATTAGAGAGAGATTTTGTAGGAAAAAGCTTAAACAATGGAAAGTAAATAGATTACGTTGGTTGAATAAGAGTGAAAAACATAGAACACATATCATGGACATTGATGAAAAAGGTAAACCAATCTGTAGACGAGCTTTGCCAGGTGAGGAGAGGCAACCCACTCAAAAATGGTTGCAAGCAGAAAGAAAATTGTTGAAAAGAGAAGATAAAGGAAAATCCATCATAATGGAGTTATCTGATAGGTCTGAGGATAGAAAACGTCAATGTGAGGAGGGACCAATTATAGAAGAAACGGAATCTGAAATACTGCTTAAATTACAGGAAATTAGCGTGAATATGTATTTTAGATCAGGATGTTGAGATGATATTTTACTATTCTCAAGATTCCCTGTCAAATGAGGAGAAAGTCCGTACCTCTTCAGGAGAATCTATTGCTGCAAGCAACCGAGGATATTAATTCATTGAACCCTTAACTTATATTTTAGCAATTTCGAAGACGAAATTATTTTAAAGGAGGGGAGAATGTAATATTCCGAAATTTTTAAAATGAAATTTTATTTGGATTTCTTTAAAGGATTATATTTTATGTATATTTTCTAGGAAAATAGAGTTGGAGACCTAAATGAGAGTATTGGGTTTAGAATAAGTGAAATCATGTATTAGAGAAAATATTATGGAAAAATCTTTGAGATTTGGAACAAGGTATCAACTAGAGAAATTCATTTTTTTGATTATAAGGAGTTGAATTTTCAAGAATTGTTCTGTAAATGCAACAGGAAGTGGTTGAACCAAAGATCAAACAATTGGTGTACATTCTCGGATTAAATTGTCGAGTTTTAGTGTAATGATCATAAGTTACTCATATGAGGTCCAAATGAGGTGATTCTAATTCTTATAGAATTCTAAGAGATAGATCTAAAACTTTTATGTTATGAGTTTTTGAAGATTTAGAGTGTATTAATGACTTATTTCAGAATCAAGTGGATAACTCTGGACTGAGCTTAAACCAAAACTTGAGTTGGAGAATATGTATCCAAATGAGATTCTATCCTAACCAAACTAAAAAGTGGCCTTATAGAACTTGTTAAGTAGAGTTCTAAGGAGGTTATCAAGTAACCTAAAGAGTTAGGGGAAGGCTAAGGGGCGTGGCTAACCAAAAGAGGGCTGGAAAGGGAGATGTATGCATAGGTAGGTAGGATGACACCTCATCCCTTATCCTATAAGCCTCTACCCCAACCATTGATCAAATGGTTAATAGAAATATCTCAAATACTGACCATTGGATGATCATTTCAGCTGCAAAGCTTAGGATTTCTGGGGATTTAGTTTAATAATGAAAAAAAGATTTAGAAGGGACACCTCATCCCATGCAAACCAGAAAGCAATTGTTTTTACCAAGTTACCCCTCTTCTTTCCTTCACATGAGTTGACCATCACCCCTATAAATAGACAATCAGGAGTCTTATAACTCTTTTGGAGAAGCATAACACGAAATCCTTTTAAGGAAACCCAAGCAAAACCCTTCTCTTGTCCCTTAACCTCCAACTACATCCTAAGTGAGCTTAGTATGAGTTTTTGAGAAGAAAGCTTGCAAAAATTTTGTTTGATCATCTTCAACCAGATTTAGAGAATGTGTAAGTTCATATTCTAGCTTAACTTTAGTATGGAGATGGTTATTTAAGAGGTTGGACTATACATGTTAAGTATTGAACCCTTTTTTTATTTTGTTAAAGTGTTATAATAAATCTAAGTGTTGTTTGAAGTGGTTTTGTTAATGGAAATGTGTTAAATGAAGTTAGAAGAGCCTAAAAACTATGTTATAATAAGTAAAAATCAAGTTTATGTGAAAAGATTGCGAGTTTGGGATTAAAAAGCCCATGCTCTGTAATTTCGCTCAACTCCCGCTCGAGCGAAGGATCGAGCAAAGAACAACAGTAAACCCTCACTTGACTCTCGCTAGATATTTGGCTCGAGTGAAATGCAACCCGAGACTTTGCTCGACACTCGCTCGATGTCTTGCTCGAGCGAGTTCTAACCCAAGAACTTGCTTGAATCTCGCTCGATACCTTGCTCGAGCGAGATACCCAGTTTGCCTAATATTCGCCTGATATCGCTTGATACTTTGCTCGAGCGAGTTCCAACCCGAGACTTTGCTCGACTCTTGCTCGAGCGAGATACCATGTTTTGCTGATTTTAAGACTTTTGTTTGGATAAATGTGGACATTGAAATAAGAAAAAATTATGTGTGTTGTCTAATTGTTATAACATGTGTAAAACACTTGGAAGAATTTAAGATACATACATATGTGAGTATGTGATAGTTTAAGAATACATGCATGTTCTAATATGTGGTGAGATTTAAGACATCATGTACTTGAGAAACGTTTCTAAGAATAAGAAAAGAACAATTAAGAATAAGAGATATGGATGAGTTAGTCACGTCGTGACGGGGACAGCGAGACGTAATGCCCAGATGACTTACGTGCCGACAAGGATGGCGAGGCGTAATGCCTGTCTTATGATAAGAGTGATATGTATTATCACGGGGACGGCGAGACGTAACGTTCGTGGAAGTGAAGTGATATGATTAGTGGGGATGGCGAGACGTAATGCCCACTATATTACGTATGTTCCGTGTCAAGATGAGGATGGCGAGACGTAACACCAGGAAGATTGACACGAGACTCATTATAACGGGGATGGCGATAAATAACGCCCGGGTTATTGATGAGTTATATGCAATGGGGACGGCGATACGTAACGCCCATTGATGATAAGAAATAAATATGCTGTAAAAGAGCTATCTGCGATGGGGATGGCAATACGTAATGTCCATTGAGGATAATAATTGAATAACTTCTAAAAATGTGTTGATGGTTAAGAAAAAGGAACATAAGTTTCATAAGAGTGCAAACCTGTGTAGGTTATTGATAAGTTGCATGAAACATGTATTTGATCATGTTCTGTTAGTTTCTTTTCTTAAAAAAAAATTAATAATGGCTGTGTCTATGATTTATTAAGCTAATTAGGTACTTACTAAGATTTCTAAGGAAATCTCACTCTTTTGTGGTTTTATGTTTCTTTCTTGTATGTGTAAATTATATACAAGATGTGATGGCCAACAGGGTGAAAGCCCTGATGGCGCAGGAGACTCCGAGGAGTCCTGAGGGACTTTTTAATTACAGTCTTTATGTAAATTTTACTTTTGCATCCCTATAACTTTCTATATATGATCAGCCAGTGGAGTTGTGGTATCACAGTGCACCTACTTTTGCCGAGGAGGAGCAGCGAATAGGTTGTTGTTTAACTTTGGAATTAGATGGTTTCCTATCTGTATGTGGGTTTTATCGACACCACAAGGACAGTATCTTCAGCAAGACCGTTGTCTTAACTTGGATATGTTTCGTTATGGGAGGGAACTTTCCGAAGTTAAGAAGGAACCCAAGTGACCATAGGGATGGTCTTTTGATATGTATTTTTATTTGGTTGATACTGACAACTATTTTTGGCATGTATATATAACAGTATAATGTTTGATATATGAAAGAAGAATGTGAAAGTTGCATATTAAAATTTGTAATATGTGATCTTTAAGAATTTTTATACTTGACCTTATCCGCTGTATATAATAAAATTCCTATATTTTATTTATTAAAATCTTGATATGTACACGGGTGAGTAGCTTAATGTTACTTATCCTGACCCTTTGACTTACGTTAAATCCCAGACGTGAGTTGAGGGCGTCACAATCAAAACCCTCCATTTTCCCATAACATGATCTAAACATCCATTTTATTAACCATATGTACCATGGTCTCTCTTAGGGACCATCGGCACACCCTGATTCTCTTCGCCACACCATGGGTAACAACTGTGTGTGTGACTTCAGAACGGGCGATGCCTAGTTAACCGTGCCCAGCACGTACAATGATCAGGCCATCCCCTAGCCCCCACCAGCAGAGGAGCCACAGAGTCGGCACGAGAGCGTTACTATCCTATCCGATCCCGTTGTCGCCCAGCGACAACCTAGGGGACATCAGTCAGTATATTTCACTCCCGAGTGACCAGAGGAGCTCCACTGAGATAATACCCCATCTCGGCTTAGGCTCATGATACATACGCACCCGAAAACCATTTACACATGAAAATCCAGTTTTCATTTCCAACACATGAACATGCATAAATTATGCGAAAATGCAATTTTCCTTTACAAACATGAACAGACATGCACTATGCAATGCATACGCCAATACACAAAATATCCAACAACCAACAAATCCTAACATCAACCAAACGCACAAACAATTCCATCCTCCGATCCAACCGACCCCAAAACTCCTCGGACTCAGTTTGGTACAACCAACCAAAACACAAGATTTTGTAATGCAAAAATATATTTAAATCTCAAAATTTATTTGGAAAATACTTACAGCGTTAAAATATAATTTTCGAAGGATTATGGAGGTGTAAGCGATGATGGCAAAGCAATATAATAGTGCAAAGAGTACAACGATCATGGGTCTCAAAAACCCAATTTGTAGATCTCTGTCTTAGCTTACCATAGCCTCTTGAATCATTCAATTCCGATATCACACTAACAAGTTATGACCATTTTACTATAGGATGTTAAATTTGTCAACTTAATCCCTTTTAAGTCCGAAAGTTGCTAGGGTTGATCTATCAATTTTTTCGAAATTAAAACCTCATATTTTCACATAATCCTCTTAATATACCATCATAGAATATGTTTCTAAGATCTCATAATTTTCCTAGCATTTTATCATAGCAAAAACCACTCCAAAACTCAATAGACTTCAATTTAACACAAACAAAGATTAAGCTCAAATAAATATCAAACATAATTCAATCACCAAGCCACTTATTCAATTTCTCACTATGGCCGACTGGTATCTCTCATGGGGAAAGAAGAGAAGCCCATGCATCTATTTATAGGCATAATAGGCGTGGGGTGCAAGAGAAGAGGGCTTGGGCATTTCAGCAACTCTATTTGGCTGCATAGGTGAGGTGTCCCCTACTTGTGGTTTCATGATCACCCCTAATCCTATGGGGATTTGCTGATATTTTAATCCCATGGTTGAGATTAATCCACCTATAAAATGATCTTGATCAAGCGCTCCAAGAGTTCCAACACATGGGGTGGAAGACAAAACACCATCATAGGAAATCTTCCAAGAGGTACATCTGGCCACTTGGCCTCTCCAAGGGATTAGCCACGTTCCAGCCTTAATACGTCATTGATAAAATTCGATTCTTTCAAAACTCAAAACATAAAAGTTTAATATCATCCTCTTAGGATTCTACAAGATTTTGAATTATCTTATTCTGATATCATATGAGAGAGATATGATTAATTGACTGAAACACGTCAAAACTTACTCGAGAATATCCAATCCGAATTCTCCATTTGTTTTCCTTTGTTTTCTTACCCACCAAGGCTTCTAGATGAATTCTTATCAACTTGTCACATGTTTCCACACATGTAAAGACTTTGGAAAGTATGGTAGCTAATCTCAATTTTCATCACATGGTTGAACCTAAGACAACTCATCTAAGTCGGTTACCAATTGACTCCTATTTCTGTCCGTCCACTTCACACTAGATTTAGTTCTTGATAAATTCCTTATTTTCAAAAACCAAAAACATAAAAGTTTTATATCTCTCTCTAATGGTTCTATAAGAATTAGAATCACCTTATTTGGACCTCATATAAAAACGTTATGATTATTACACCAAAACTTGACGGTCCAGTCCGAGAATCCGTTTTGGCACACCAAGTGTTTGATGTTTTGTTCTTTCACTTCCCTTTGAATTTCTTCCTCAAATTTTGAAAATTTATCTCTTTCTAGGTTCAAATTGAATTTCTCTAGTTGATACATTGCTAAAATTCCCAAAAGTCCATCCAACATTTACCTTAGAATGCATCTAAGTCTACTATTATTTTTCCATAAAAATATCATTTCCAACAAATCTCTTATAATAAATTCTCAAGAAATGATTATATCCTAAAAATTCAGGCTATTACATTCTCCCACCCTAAAATAAATATTTCTTCCTCGAAATCGTTAAAACATAATATTTAAATTCTTCCGAAAAAGTAAACATTATTGCCAAATACAAGCCTTTAGACATAGTCATATGAAATATAAGATTTCATTACTCTAGAATCAAATATGATACCAGTCATACATTACGTCAGCTCAAACTTGTCCAAAAGTTACCCTACCATTACTTACATATCCACAAAAAGAAAGTTCACCTATTGATCATAAGTGGGTAATTACAATTTATTAATACCGACCCCGGCATCGTTTGCCTCATTTGCGTCCACGTCCATTTCTCCTGATGTGATCGCATAGACTTTTGCCTTCGTGGGCATTTTTGTTTTTCCTTCCGGTGTGGTAACTACTCCAGAGGTATTTTGTAGACAATTCCGAATCATGTGACCCCATTTTCCACACTTAAAACAGGCTCCTCTGGCTAATTGTCATTCACCAGTATGTTCTTTCCACATCTTCTACATGGTTGCGGCATAATAAATGCTTCTTGACCGACTATCCTTTCTTTTCTATTATCGATATGAGGAAGAATCCTTTCAGAGGAATCAGGAGGTCTCTTTTTTCCTAATACTTGAGCCTGTATCATTAGACTCTTTTGTTCGGCTTTTGTAATAGCCTCTACATTTACCAATTCTTGAAAGTTTTGTATTTGCAAGCGCGCCATCTGAACTCGAATGCGCGACTGCAACCCTTCTTGAAATTTTTATGCCCTCATCTTCTCAATAGATATTAGGTGTGGGGCAAACCTTGCTAACTCCATAAATCGGGTTGCATACCGTTCTACTGTCATATCACCTTGTATCAACATAGCAAATTCCAGAGCTTTTTTCCGCTTTACCGACTCCGAAAAGAATCGATCATCAAACTCTTTCTTAAATCGTTCCCAGGTAGGTACTACATTTTCGCCGAGTTCTAATTTTAACAACTTCCTCTTTGTGTCCCACCATAACCCGGCTTCACCTTGAAGCAGCTTTCTTGCATACTGCACCTTCTGGACCTTAATACACCCACTAATTTCAAAAATACGCTCTAAATCTACAATCCACTTATCGGCCTTTAAAGCTCCTTCAGTTTCCAGAAAATATGGGTATCGATAAACTAAAAATTTTTCATACGGACATCCTTGAATTTCTCCCCTATTTTTGTTGTGTTGAGGACAACGACTTTGCTCCATTTGATTTTTCACCACTTCCGTCATTTGTTGTATAGCTTCAGCTATTGCCTGTCCTCCTTCCAAAGGGAGGTTTGGCATAGTCTCCCCTCTTCTAATGGTGGGGTTTGTATTCCTTACTCATCAGTCCTTGGAGAAGTCACCCTAGAAGGACTCTGAGTTGGGGCATCCATTCGTCTCAAAGGAGGTCGACCCCTCACCATATTATCTTCCTGAAATATACCAACTCCACCATGAGTCACTTCTTATATTAGTAATTCAAGACTTCCAAAATCCATATCATTCACCCATATCACCCCAACTTCATCCCTAAAATAATTCAAGCCTATTCTAATACCATGTGATCTTTGTCCTAGGACAATATGGATTTATCTAGAGTCGTATTGCTCTGATACCAATCTATGACACCCCCAATATACATTCGTAATTCAACGCAAATTGAAGTGTCAGGGTAAGTAACACTTGGCTACTCACCCCCGTACTTATCGAAATTTGAGGCAAATCGCAGCAAAAAGGTAAGATAAAAATTCTAGAGATCACATGGTTACACAAAACCATAGTATTCATGTCATCCATTCTTAAAAATATCATTGTATCATTACATGCATAACTCAGTTAGTTTTCTCAGTCGAAATACAAATTTATCAAAACTTTTGACTTAAAGTAGCCTAGGCTCCTTCTTTACTTCGGAAAACTCTTTCTTCATGCCCGTGCTGGTCCTTACTACTACCAACTGGTCATAAACTTTTATGGAGAGAGAGTACTCTGGGGAACCCTCAGGATTTCTTCGGGTCTCTTGAGTAACTAGGGTCTAGCCCATGACCGTCATCTAACCCTGCAGCGAAAATCATATTCCAAAAGAAAAGAAACCACTCAAGAACGAGATTTCCAGGGAAATCTCAGTAAGTACACATTTAACTTAATAAAAGCACAGACATCGTAAAATAGTCACATATAATAATCAGAATATACATTTATGACATGATTCATGTGACTCATGTATGAATTAAATTTACCTCTTATGTGGACTTACATGGAATTTTCATTCTTAGTCATATCGTATACATATTATTTTATTATAATCCACTATTATTATCCGTGGTTGGGCCATGCAACTGTTATTATCCGTGGTCGGGCCATACCATTATTATTACCCATAGAAGGGCCATACCACTATTATTACCCATGAAAGGGCCATGCCACTATTATTATCCAAGGAATGACCATGCCACTGTTATTATCCGTGGTTGGGCCATACCATTATTATTACCCATGGAAGGGCCATGCCACTATTATTACCCATGCAAGGGCCATACCTTATCTTTTCTTATTTCATTTCTCATATCCTTAACCTTATCGTCATCTCATAGTATCATAACATAACAAATAATACTTGAATAACAAATTATCATAAAATCATGGATGACCAATCACTTTATAAATTCAATATCTTATTTTCCTTTACTTGAATCATAAACTCTTCAATTAATAAAATCTCAAAATCAAACATAATAGGGTAGGGTATTTCGCTCGAACCAAACGTTGATCAAGGGTCGAGCTAAATTTCCTGCATAAATCTCATTCTGCCAATTAAATCCAGATTTTGTTCTTTATTTATTTCTTATCTCGTAAAACTTAAAACACAAAAGTTGTAGATCTCTGTCTTAAATTTCCCTAGCCTCTTTAACCATTCCATTCCGATATCACACTAACAAGTTATGACCATTTTACCATAGGATGTTAAATCTGTCAACTTAACCCCTTTTAAGTCTGAAAGTTGCTAGGGTTGATCTATCAATTTTTTTCCAAATCAAGACCTCATATTTTCACATAATCCTCTTAATATATCATCATAGAATATGTTCCTAAGATCTCATAATTTTCCTAGCATTTTATCATAGCAAAAACCACGCCAAAACTCAATAGGCTTCAATTTAACACATAAACAAAGATTAAGCTCAAATAAATATCAAACATAATTCAATCACCAAGCCACTTATTCTATGCCAAGATTAAGTTAATATATGCACTTACAAAATTTTCCCAAAGCTAAATTCTTAGTCTTGAGTTGGTTTGTACCACACTTCTCTCCAAGTCCCTTACTTAGCTCTCTTTTGGCACTTAAGTGATGTGAGTGAGTTTTTGTGTATTTCTGTTGAGTATTTCTCACTATGGCCGACTGGTATCTCTCATGGGGAAAGAAGATAAGCCCATGCATCTATTTATAGGCATAATAGGCATGGGGTGCAAGGGAAGAGGGCTTGGGCATTTCAACAACTCCATTTGGCTGCATAGGTGAGGTGTCCCTTACTTGTGATTTCATGATCACCCCTAATCCTATGGGGATTTGCTGATATTTTAATCCCATGGTTGAGATTAATCCACCTATAAAATTATCTTGATCAAGGGCTCAAAGAGTTCCAACACATGGGGGTGAAGACAAAACACCATCATAGGAAATCTTCCAAGAGGTGCATCTGGCCACTTGGCCTCTCCAAGGGATTAGCCACGTTCCAACCTTAGTACGTCATTGATAAAATTCGATTCTTCCAAAACTCAAAACATAAAAGTTTACGATCATCCTCTTATAATTCTACAGGATTTTGAATTATCTTATTCCGATCTCATATGAAAGAGATATGATTAATTGACTGAAATACGTCAAAACTTACCTGAGAATATCCAATCCGAATTCTCCATTTGTTTTCCTTTGTTTTCTTACCCACCAAGGCTTCTAGATGAATTCTTATGAACTTACCACATGTTTCCACACATGTCAAGGCTTCAGAAAGTATGGTAGCTAATCTCAATTTTCGTCACATGGTTGAACCTAAGACAACTCATCTAAGTCGGTTACCAATTGACTCCTATTTCTGTCCATCCACTCCACACTAGATTTAGTCCTTGATAAATTCCTTATCTTCAAAAACCAAAAAAATAAAAGTTTTACATCTCTCTCTAATGGTTCTATAAAAATTGGAGTCACCTTATTTGGACCTCATATAAAAAAGTTATGATTATTACACCAAAACTCGACGGTCCAGTCCGAGAATCTGTTTGGCACACTAAGTGTTTGATGTTTTGTTCTTTCACTTCCCTTTGAATTTATTCCTCAAGTTTCAAAAATTTATCTCTTTCTAGGTCCAAATTGAATTTCTCTAGTTGATACATTGCTAAAATTTCCAAAAGTCCATACAATATTTATCTTAGAATGCATCTAAGTCTACTATTATTTTTCCATAAAAATATCATTCCCAACAAATCTCTTAAAATAAATTCTCAAGAAAAGATTATATCCTAAAAATTCGGGCTATTACATCCAGGGATTGAGGTCGAATCGCCTATAATGACAAATGGTAAGTGTTAGTTAGATTTACATCTATATTTATTATTCTAAGCCTTTTAGCATGCGAATGAATGTGGGGATTAATTCCTCTATGGGTTAATGTGTGAATTACAATATAGTTGTTGTAGAGGGCTTAGTACCGCCTAATTGAGAACATGGATGAGGAGCAGCAAGGAACATAGAGTTTGAGAAACTTTAACAGCATGGGCAGTGTCGACGCCCCACCCCACGCTTGGGATCGCACGTGAATAGAAGCATCGGGGATGAACAACGCAAGGAAGTTCGCCCCTCGTCATATCATACGTTTACATTTTTTTTTTTTAAACGTCAAGTAAAGATTATCGCAGTGAAAGAAAAAGGTCAAGCCTTCTATAAGTATGCATCACATGGTTATGCTATGGATCCCAAAATAAACATCATACATAGCCAAATTTTAAAATTTACATAACCTTGTCCAGAATATCAAAATAGTGCTTCCCACTTGCGGGAAGACTTTACCAAATACATAATCAAGGGCATCACAAAATAAATTGGGTCTTAACACTGCCCATAGAATTCAACCGACGGGTTCCTTCTTCATCTTCTTAAGGTTTGGGCCCCAGCGAAGTTGATCCAAGTCTAGGCTAGGCCCTACCTCACATATCGCCCTAGAGGGCAGTCCAAGTGAAGGGACTCGTCAACCCCTAATACTAAGCAACACCCCGCAGGGTACAAACCGACCGAACTGTACATTGTCATCTTTAGTGACTCCACCTTCCACTGACCCGAGAGGTTCAGAGTCACTGGTCCCCTAAGGGCAGCCTCAATCGGGTCCTTGAGGATCCAAGGTGTCATCACGGGAGTCATACTCGGTGGAGTCATCCTCACTTGCAAGTACTTCTATCGTTCCCAAGAGGGAAGGATGGTAAGGACATAAAGAGGGGGTGAGATTTCGGGGGAAATGTCAACAAATACATCTATACTTTAACGAAAGCATTTTAGGCATATAGTCAAGTGAATAACAAACAAATTTCTTACGTATGCATTAACATGGGACTCATGCTTAGACCGATGCACATGCTCGTGACAAAAATTCATCTTTCTCATCTTTTTCTCAATTTCCAAAACATACTTGTTCAAATCACTTAATAAAACTTCTTTAATGCATATTCTTTCAAAAGACACTTTGTTCAGAAACTTTTTGTCCTCTCTTATCTTAGGCGTCACTTATCATATCATATCATATATGGCTCGAAAGCCCTTTTCTTTTCGTCATGACTTCATATTTTGGACACCTCACTGTTCCCCTATGCACCGTGTGCTCCCCGATAGTTACCGTCACACCCGACGACCAAGTCGACCTAGGTGAATACGTTTTGCGCCCTTTCGCACTCTTCGTCACTCGGGGATTTCTCTCCGAGCAACTACAACCTTTATCAGAAGGTGAGGCCGAAGCCAACACCGCTTTTATGGCACCCACTAGCATTAGGTGCGACCACGCTCCGGACACCTTTTGGAGCCATACATGGTCCGCCGACTGTTCTTCTTCGACCCAGAAGTTTTCACTCAATTTAGACACTCCTGAGTGAACAGAGAGTTCTACTGGGACACTTCCCCATCCCAGCCTTTGGGGTTCTTCTAAAATTTTAATTCATTTCTTTCGAAAGCATATTTAACTCAAAACATGTATTTTCGTGTTTATGGATGAGACATGGAACTTCTGACTTTGTGAATGCAAAACTCGAGGCGAACCCGAGTACAAACATTTGGTCGTTTTTCTTTCAAAACCTTATTCTCTAAACTCATACTTACGTGAAAACACTTAAACAAGTGCATTGGGATGAATAGGGTGCTCGGCCTCCACCCCTAGGGTTTGGGCCGAGACCCACTTTGTCTCCAATTGATGTTCTCTTCTTCTATTGACCTTCCTAGCACCATCTAGCCCTAGATCAATATCTAAAACAATTTCCTAGCCTTACTAGTAGGCAACTACAAACCTATAGCTCTCTAGTTTTGTGTTTTCTTTTCTTAGCCCTTCAAAGCTAGGGTCCTACTTGAATTCTCTATGTGAAACCGAATCCATACATGTCATCCTTCCAATATATATATATTTCTACTTCTCCAAAATATCCGAACATGAATATTAAATAAATAGGGAATTAAAACTTCAAGATTTCCACTTCAAAAGAATCCTCCAAAACATAACTCCACAAGTATGCATTTTTAGTAACCATTAAGCAACAATAATATCAATATCTTCCAAGATCAACATAACTAGTTTCCATCAATACTTTATACATGTTCATCCTAGCATGGCATTTCAATAGGCAAGATATTTACAACTAAAATCAAGATGCTTCTTCAAATAACATATATGCATATATCCCATATTGACCAATACTCAACTAACTCAACATCTTCATGCTTACATGCTTTTCCTCATCAAACCATCAAGATCATCAATCATCTCATAACTCTTTAACTAAGAAGATCATAGGTTCTACACATGGATTCTAATCAAAATAGTATTTCTACCCACAAAGTTTCATCATGGCAATACTAAGCAAATAACCAAACAATACAAGCATATGCACACATACAAGCACATTCACTCAAAAATATACAAAAAATGCAAAAGGCAAAATAGAGATATACTTACCAATCTTCCTAGCTAGCTTATAAGAATTTTGAAAAGGAAATAAATACTTTATTAGAACATGCTAAGAATATACCATTTTCAAAGGAAAAGGTTTTCTTTTTGAAAGCATGAACATAGGGTTCTTCCTTATGTTTCTAGGTTTCATCTCAAAGTAACTAAGTTACTTACCTCTTCTAGGCTTCCTCCTCCTTCCAAAATCACTATCTTCTTTTCCTTCTAAGCTTGGAGTGTTTAGGTATCTAAGTGGTGAAAAGAAGTGAAGCAAAGTGGAGGGAATGGGGAGGGGTTGCCGTGAGGTGCAAAGTGAGTGGGGTGTGTGTGTGTGTCCGAAATGAGCAAGCCAAAAGGGTGAGGAAACAAGGCCATTCAGCCAAGGCACTTTGCTAGGCTTCTAGGCCACTCATTCCCCTAGGTTTGGGTGACTTGTGATGGGCTTGAAAGACCTTTGAGTGACTCTCATCACTTGATCATATCAACCATAATCTAGCTCATCCTAGATTGAAGATTTGCTCCTTCTTTCTCTCCTCATGGCTGGCCTCTCTCTCTAGGGTTCCAACCCCTTTCCATCATCTCACATCACCTCTTGTCTTCCCAACAATCCTCTCACATGTCATTCCAAAGGATTTGAGGATCCCTTTTTTGGGATGACACACAAGTGGGGTTTCGGATCCCATGGCCTCTATCCGAACCCTCCCTTCATCTCACTCTCATTTTCCCTTTTGTCACATGCTTTTTCCATCAACCAATCACCTCACCTCTTACACAAGCTTGTCCTATCACTATTACACAAATCCATACCTAGATTTGGTGGCAAAAATAAGGTCAAACAAGGGGAGGGGGGAGTCGGCTAAGGCCATACCCGAAACCCTAATTTCCTTTCCTCCCACTTTTCGATCCATCAACTCACATCTCATGTCACCTTTTTCTTACACCCTCTCACACATCAAGTCTCATCCAATCTTACACAAATCTTACATTTCCTCTCCATCTAGATTTGGAAACCTTTTGGTGAGAAAACCCTAAGGCCATTCGGCCAAAGCCCCCCCCCCCAAAACCGAAACCTCTCTCTTTTCTCATCTCTAAATCTTTTTAAATCCTACTTCATCATTTTACTAGATATGGTAGGATTCCATGTTGATCTTATTTGGCAAAATCCTATGCCTCACACACTTATCTAGGTAGGAAAAGATGGAAAGATTCCACTCATGTCTTCTCTTTCATTTCTCCAACCAAAACAACTAGTCAACTTTCTCACCTACTAGCATTTTCTTCTCTCAACTACTAGTCTTGATTCAACTTACTAAACTTCTCCTAGCTTGACATGTGTCATTAAGCATGGGCTTGGGTTGACTAGTGGACTTCCTCTCATGGACCTATGGGCTTGTCTTTCCCCCACTTAGGCCCAAAACTCTTGTTATGGCCTTAAGGCCTTAAACTCCTAAGTCCATCTTCTTAAGGCTTTAGCTACCAATTTGCCTAAGTCACTAAGCTCTATATATTTAATTAAATAAAAGCAAAGTATGAGAATTTTGGGGTCGTCACATCCTCCCCCACTAAAGAGAAGATTTCGTCCTCGAAATCGCTAAGGCATGCATAAGAAGACAAATGAAAGGTGGTTCTCTACTTCTTCTTTTTTTTCCACACATACACATATATATGAATATACCTCTTGTGCTAGTGGCCGTAGATTCCTCTGATGAAGAATATGTGGGTATGTCTTCCTCCTCAGTCACAGAGTCTTGGGAGTGGTAGAACACAGCATCCACGTCCGGGTCATAATAGATGTTCACTCTCAACTCGTTTATCCTACGAGTAATTTCTTCCTCTGTCTCTATTCGGGGCACTCCTTCCTCTCTTAGTCTAATACGATCCTCGAAAGCATAGGAAAAGTTCAGGGGCTCTAAATTAGGTTCACTCGCCTCACCTCGAATCATCCTACGTAATTGTGTTCTCTCCGCTCTCAACCAACTCCTAGGTGGTTGTCATTCTTCGTGAGGTAGAGCTCGACGAGGAACAAGTACTCCTCTACGAGTTATGCTCATAACATGGGTGTGATGCCACTCGTATTGTTTCGAGCATGCTAATCCCTGTACTCTCATCCTTTCGCGCCTTCTGCGCATTATCCTTTGCCTATTTTCCCTTCTTTCCCTCATTTGAGCTATGGTGGCTACAGACATACTAGGGTTTCTTCTAGTTCAGGCCATCTCCTAATTAAAATTCATAAGTTACTATAGTTCCAAGGAGTAGTGAAACAATTACAAACATAATCATCACAAAGCACTCATACATTTATACACGTACACACATATCGTTGTCATCATTTTCTAAAAGACACAAAAGTTTAAGCAAAGACTATAGGTACATTAGTTGTTTGAAAAAAAAGAGGGTATTTAGCCCTCATGAGATCTTCACGTTCCCACGTCGCTTCTTGGAAAGCGGGGTTGTTCCATAACACTTTAACCATCAAAATCTTTCGATTCCTCAGTTCTTGTTCTTTGTAGTCTTCAATTTGAGTTGGTCATTCTTCATAAGTCAGGTTAGGACGTAGTTCGATACTTTTCCATAACTGTCCCTGGTCCTCCACTTAGACTCTTCTTCAGTGAAGACACATGAAATACATTGTGAACCCCTTGTAAACTCATGGGTAAGTCCAAACAGTAAGCCACCGACCCGACTTTCTCGAGAATTTTTAAGGGCCTACGTAACGCAGACTTAATTTTCCTTTCTTGCCAAATCGAGTCACTCCCTTCATGGGTGAAATCTTTATATATACCCAATCGCCGACTTCGAATTCCAAGGGCCTTCGACGTCGATCCGCGTAGCTCTTTTGTCTACTCTATGCGGTCTTCATTCTTTCTCGTATCAATTCCACTTGAGCTCGGACTTCTTGTAAGTATTCAGGTCCTAATACTTGACTTTCGCCGACTTCATCCCAGTACAGAGGCGATCGGTATTTTCTTCCATACAGGGCTTTATAGGGTGCCATTTGGATAGTAGCTTGAAAGCTATTATTATAGGCAAACTCTACCAAAGGCAAAAGACTTTCCCAGTTGTCGTGCTTATCTAGTACGCATGCTCGCAACATGTCTTCTAGGATCTGAATTGTCCGTTCCGTTTGACCATCGGTTTGTGGGTGATAGCACTACTGAACTTTAAATTTGATCCCATCATCTTTTGTAGACTTTGCCATAAACGAGATGTGAATCTGGGGTCTCGATCCGAAACAATCGTCTTGGGACGCCGTGTAGGCGCACTATTTCCTTCACATATATTCGTGCCAATTTCTCCATGAAATCTGTATTGGCTATTGGTAAGAAGTGTGCACTCTCGGTCAATCTGTCAACTATCACCCAGATTGTATTCTTTCCTGCCGATGTTCTCAGAAATCCCACTAGGAAGTCCATAGACACATCCTCCCATTTCTATTTCGGGATAGGTAAGGGTTGTAACATTCCAGCCGGACGCTGATGTTCAGCTTTTACCAGTTGGCATATCGAGCTTTTGGCTACAAATGTAGCCTCATCCTTTTTAATACCTTCCCACCAGAATTTCTTCTTCAGGTCTTGATACATCTTGGTGCATCCTGGGTGAGTTGTATAAGGGGTGCAATGTGCCTCCCTCATAAGCTTTTCTCTGAGCTCTGGATCGTCTGGTATTACTGTCCTATTCTCGAAGCTTCTCCAATTTCGCATCCTTTCGTTGCCCTTCTCTTATTTCATCTTCATTCAGAGATACGACTTCTTGTGTCGCCAGTAGCATCACCCTTTGGGGTAGGTCCTTAACCAGCATATCCCACATAGCTGTCAGTATTGGTGACTCTTCCATCCGCGTCTTTTGACTCAATGCATCAGCCACCACATTAGCTTTTCCTGGGTGGTACTTGATCTCACACTGAAAATCACTGATCGTCTCAACCCATCTCCTTTGTCTCATATTCAAATTCTTCTGGCTGAATAGGTACTTCAAGCTCTGGTGATCAATATATATCTCACACCTTTCCCCATACAAGTAGTGTCTCCAAATCTTTAGTGCGAACACTACTGCTGCCAACTCCAGGTCGTGTGTAGGGTAATTACGTTCATGATCCTTAAGCTGTCGGAATGCGTAGGCAACTACTCGTCCCTCCTACATTAGGACACATCCTAAACCCATCTTCGAGGCATCGCTAAATATCACATATGGTTTGTGAGGTTCTGGCAGAGATAGTACTGGTGCCGACGTCAGTCTTTTCTTGAGTTCCTGGAAACTTTGTTCGCACTTATCACTCCAGACATACTTGGCATTTTTCTTAGTTAATGATGTCAGAGGACCAGACAGCTTAGAAAATCCTTCCACGAACCTCCTGTAGTAACCTGCTAGTTCGAGGAAGCTTCGTATTTCATGAGCGTTTGTCAGTCTCTGCCATTCCGTCACTGCTTCTATTTTTGCTGGGCCCACCGCCACTCCTTTACTGGAAATAACATGACCCAGAAACTTGACCTCTCGAAGCCAAAACTCACATTTACTAAGCTTGGCATATAACTGATGCTCCTGTAGAGTGTTTAGCACAATCCTTAAATGCTCCTGGTGCTCTTCATCATTCCGGGAGTATATTAGGATGTCGTCGATAAACACCACAACGAAACTATCCAGATACTGTCGAAAAATTCTGTTCATTAGGTCCATGAAGGCTGCTGGAGCATTTTTCAGTCCGAAAGGCATAACTAAGAACTCGAAGTGTCCATAACGAGTTCGAAAGGCAGTCTTGGGTACATCCAGCTCCTTGATTTTTAGTTGATGGTATCCTGATCTGAGATCAATCTTTGAAAACACCGTTGCTCCTTGTAATTGATCTAACAGATCGTCTATCTGTGGTAACGAATACTTGTTCTTGATAGTAACCTTGTTAAGGTCTCTATAGTCGATGCACATCCTCATCGTTCCATCCTTCTTCTTTACAAACAAAACTGGAGCTCCCCATGGTGACGAGCTAGGTCGTATGAATCCCTTCGCTAGTAACTCCTCTATCTACACTTTCAATTCCTTGAGTTCAGTTGGCGCCATTCGATATGGTGCTTTATGAACTGGTGCCGTAGTAGGTTCCAATTCGATGGTAAACTCTGTCTTGCGATCCGGAGGTAGACCAGGCAAATCCTCCGAGAATATTTGAGGGAAATCTCGCACCACTGGGATTTCTTCAATACTCTTCGATTCTTCTATTACATTGGAGGACAACAGCAAAAATGCTTTCGCCTCTCCTTTCATACTTTTGATTGCTCTTCTTGCCGTCACAATAGAAGGAACCGAGCTAACCGTTTCTCCCGCATAACGCAGCTCTGGTTCTCCCGGTAGCTCGAAGGTTATCTGCTTTCTGCGACAGTCAATCTTGGCGAAATGCTTGGATAGCCAGTCCATCCCCAGTATTACGGCAAATCCCAACAGGTGAAAAACTATCAAGTTGGCATCTAATCGTATCCCAGCAATCTCTAAAGGACAGTTCCTTGCGTTCGGTGGCAGCCTATCGTTCTTCTGTCCGGGAGGGCTACCAGTACTTTCTGATCTAAGGGTTTTACTTCTAGCTTACACTTTCGCATGCAATTATAGGAGACGAAGGATCTCGTTGCTCCAGAATCAAACAATGCATACACTATATTACGCCTCAGAATGATCTCCCCTATAAAAATTTTCTACTATTATCAAGTTAGCAAAAACTATTTCGTAATTTAATTTAAGACAAGGTCGAGTCTTTTACCAGTAATGATGCCTGCATTAAGGGCCTCCTCATCTTCCATGTCTACTTCTCCCTGGGTAAGGGCATATACTTTGGCTCTCACGGGAGTCTTTGCTTTTTCTTTTGGTAGCGTAGTCCCGCTAGTGACCATTTGGGGACAATCACGGATTCTATGGCCTTTCTGACCACATTGAAAACAGGCTCCTGTCGCCACCCGACACTCGCCCGAATATGGTCGTCCACATGTTCTGCAAGGTGGCGAGGATGCTAGTCACTTGAATGAAGTTATGTGGTCGATGGTCAAGCTCCAGCTTTTAGCTTAAGCCCCATAGATATTTAAATCGACATTATGTGTAATTTTATACAACTCCATATTTACGATCATGTTATTTTCCTAAATCTAGTCTTCCTTGTTATGAAGTTAATAACATGTGGTCAGTCATAGAAATGAGGTACAATTTTATTGTACCAACTAATGCTTTCTAGTCGACACTAGTCTTGCGTTAACTACCCTAAATGAGGTGCTCTTCAATACATAAAAGTAGATTTTTAAACAGATTTTTACAAATTAAAACTAAATTATGCTATGATGGTGGAAGTATATGTTGAATTTGGATTATTAATCTAGTTCTTTTTGGTTATGATCAAGTTGTGTATGTCCCATGTGAGTTGTAGAAGATATCTGAGAAAATAAAAATAATAAGGAGAAACGACAAACTAATTATACAGTTGGAGAAATCTCATTTGTAAGGCTAATGCAAATGAGGGTAAGAATTTTCTTTTGGTTCCTAGATAAAAATGTCGATATTAACACATTCACATCCTGCATTTGGTATTAATGCAATCATGTGCTTGCATTTGTAGTTTGAGACTAATGGGGATTTGGTCGATTTCTTTAAAGAGTTGAGGTGGTCAAAGTAGAAGCGCAAATTTGTGACTCCAATGATAGAATAGAAATATGTGATAAGTAAAGGTTGAATAAGTCCAAAATATATGAATGATGTAATGTGAAATGTACCCCTTTAATTCCATGTTCAGAGCAATAGCATGTGATTTTTCTCCCTTGAATAGAATCTCGTGGTTGGCAAGTTGTTGGGGTTGGAGCTTGAGAAGCAGACTAAGGAAGCTGCTGCAGCAATCATTAGGGAGATCTTGGGCCACATCCTAGGGTATGCAAAGGGTTGAGAGAAATGATTATTCCTAAGTCATCTAGACAAAACACAACGTGTAATAGCCAATTTTTTAGATAAAATATTTTCTTGAGGATTTACTGTGATGCCCCCAACTCCCATTTACAGAAACACGGGAATTGAGGCGTCGAGATGCTGATAATTCGGGTTACACACTTCAACGACAAGTGCTAAGTATGTGTACAAAGCGATAGTGTAAAACTAAAACGCGCAGCGGATGAGTTAAGGCAAATACTAAGTACCAGAATTTTCAAATATTTTATAAAATAGTTTAACACAAATTGTCATAACCCGGATTTTTAAATATCCATTTAATTTTCATATGTGGCATGATCATTGAAGGTTGATCAAATAAGGAATAAGTATAATAAAGAAAAGATTTATAAATGTATGTTGGAAGATTAAGAGTAGGATTAGTTACAATGGTGACTTGTTTTATGTGAAAAAAGTGCTTAACTCAAGATCTCGCTCGACTCTCGCTTGATGTCTGGCTCGAGCGAGATACAGGGAGAGATTTAATGTCTTTTGATAAAACAGTCATAACTTACTCATGTGATATCAGATTTGAGTGATTCAAAAGGCTATAGAAAGTTAAGAGGAATATCTGCAACTTTTATGTTTTGAGTTTTAAGAGATATGGACTTAAAATAATACGAAATTGAGATGGAAGTGGAAGATCTAGATTGGAAATGGATAGGTGTTGACTTTGAAGTTGACTAAGGACTTTGGATAAGATTAAGTCTTTGGATTATTTTCTTAATTAGCCTAAGATCTGGAAAAGTGTGTATATATGTGGAAAATGAGAAGATTTATCTAGGGAATTTTGTGTGAAACAAGAAGGAATATCTACCAAACATTTGGTGTGTTCGGATTGGTATTCTCGGACTTATCTGTTGACTTTTAGTATAAAAGTCATAACTTGGTCATATGAGGTCCAAATTAGATGATTCAAATTCATATATAATACTAAGAGATAGATATAAAACTTTTATTTTACGAGTTTTTGAATATTTGGACTAGATTTATGACTTATTTTGGAAACAATTGGACAGTTCTAGGTTGAGCTCAAATGGAACTCGAGTTAGAAGAAATGGATCAAATAGGGGCATGTGATGAAAATTGTGATTGGCTATCAATTCTTCTGAGGTCTTGACATGTGTAGGAGTATGTGGCATGAGGATAAGAAGTAATCTAGAAGCTTGAGTTGACCCCAAAGATATGAAGTAACATGAGAGGAAGAAATCTGTCTGAATCTGTCCATATCTAACTAAGTGAGTTACAAACCAAAGTTATCCCAACCAAATCTAGAAATGGCCTTCTAGAACATGTCAAATGGAGTCTTAGGAAGCATAAAAAGTTACCAAAAGTGGTAAGAAGGAGGCTGGGGGCGTGGCATACTAGATGAGGGCTGGAATGGCTTGATTCATGCATGGTTAGGTGAGTGCCACCTTATGCCTTATCTCATTAGCTCTTTTCTCAACCATTGATCAATTTTGGCTGGTAAAATATCTCAAAGTTAACCATTGGATGATGATATTTGTTGCAAGGCTTAGGATCTTGGAGGATTAGAGGTAATCATTTGATTTTAGGTGGTATGACACCTCATCTCCCAAGCAAAGACATAACCGGTTGCCGATAGCCATCCCTTCTTTTCCTTTTCCTCTGAAGGGTCGACCACCCTTATATATATATGGGTTGATAAGTCTTATAACCCTCTTTGGAAAGGTAGAACACACGCCCACTTGGAGAAAAAACCAAAGAAGAAGCCTCTCTAAACCATTGAACATCCAAATATCACCTAAGTGAGCTAGTTATGTGATCTTGAGGAATTCTAGCAAGAGCTTGGTTCTATCATCCATTCAAGCTTTGGAGAAACTTGTAAGTATACAACTTAACTTAATCTTGGCATATAATGAGTGGTTTGGAGATTAGATCATGTTTAACATTTATTTGAGCTTAATCTTAGTTTATGTGTAAATTGAAGCCTATTGAGTTTTGGAGTGGTCTTTGCTATGATAAAATGCTAAAAAAATTATGAGATCTTAGGGATATATTCTATGATGTTATATGAAGAAGATTATATGAAAATATGAGGTATTGATTTAGAAGAAAAATGATAGATCAACCCTAGTAACTTTCGGATTTAAGAGGGGTTATGTTGACAGATTTAACATCTTATGGTAAATTGGTCATAACTTGTTAGTATAATGTCAAAATTGAATGATTAAAGAGTCTATGGAAATATAAGACACAGTTCTACAACTTTGGTGTTGTAAGCTTTAAAATATAAGAACTATATAGAAGGCGAAATTGGGATTTAATGGCAGAACAGAGTATGTGAGGACTTCAAAAATGTGTTTTTTGTGAGATCCCAGATTTACGTGTATTTTCACACGTTATTTTATTCTCGATATTAATTATTTTAATTTATTTTAATAATATTATTGGTTGTTTTTTATTTGTTTAAGATATTTATTTGATCTATTGATTAGTTAATGTTAGTTTTATGTTGTTCTTATAATTAAATATTGAGTTACGTTGTTTTTTTATTAATTTAAATGTGAGGCAATTATTTTAATGAGTGGAATTTAAATTCCTTTATTTTATTATGTGAATTTATTTGATGTGTTTTTATTTATTATTTTATCTTAAGTAGTCTCGACGTTTAAATTAATTTATTCAGCTCTATGTTTTGGAATTCTTTTATCAGATCAACACTGTGGGCCGAGTTGTGGGGACTGGATCTTGTTTATTTCCTTCTCTTTTTCTTTTCTCTTTTTCTTTTCTTTTTCTTTTCTTTTTCCCCCAGTTTTTCCCCTAAACCCTCCCCGCGCGCGACTCTTTCTTCCCCTCCCTTATTTGGCCGTTCAGCCTTAGGCAGCCCAGCCATCCACCGCCGCCCACCGCCCGTCACTGCCCATGCCGCAGGCACCCTTACCCTCCTGCGACCTCCTCTGCACCGGTGGTGCACCTCACGGCAGCCCCTAGCCGGCACGTGAGTCCCCTACCCGAAATGAGTGTTTTAGCTTCCCTTGCATTTTCTGGCCAACGCCGGCCACCCCTTGGCACCGGCGACCTACCAGCAGCCTCCCCTCACTCCAACGAGCATAACCCAACCTCTAGCACCACCCAATCTGAAATGGGTATTTCAAATACCCATACACGGGTTTGCCACTCTAGTGCCGCCGTCCGGCCACCGTAGGCCTCACCACCGCCACCAAAAGGTCCCCCTTGCTCAGCTGACCAACCCCCTAGCTCAGCTCCTCCATCTGTGGCCCCACCTCCCGTGTATGAGTATAAACCCGAAAATGGGTTTTCACCCATTTTGAGCCCGATCCGCCACCTTCTGGTGGTTGTGCCGCCACACCACCACCTCTATGAGATTCCCCACCCTTCAAAGAGTATCTCCCTAAATTTTGGTGTCAAACCGAGCACTTTAGCCTAACGTACAAATGACCGCTACGAACGTTGCGGATTGACGTTTGCTCAAGGATTTGCGTTTTTACTCGCCGTAAGTACTTTCTAAACGAACTTTAAGATTTAAATATATTTTTGGCATCAACAGATATTGTGTTTGGTCATTGTTGGAACTTATTAATTGTTGAATATTTTGTGCATGGTCGTATGCATTATGTATTTATGCGCATGTTCATGAAAATATTTGGAAATTGGATTTTTGCATGATTTTGGATATTGATGTTTTGGAAATGAAAACTGAGTTTTCATGGTGTTTATGGTTTTCGGGTGCGTGTGTATCACGACCCTAAGCCGGGATGGGACATTATCCCGGTGGAGCTCCTCTGGTTACTCGGGAGCGGAATATACTGAGTGACGTCCCCTGGGTCGTCGCCGGGTGACGACGGGATCGGACGGGATTGTAACGCTCTCGTGCCGACTCCGTGGCTCCTCTGCTAGCGGGAGTTAGGGGATGCCTGGTCATGGTACGTGCTGGGCGCGGTTAGCTAGGCATCACCCGTTTTGAAGTCACATACGTGGTCGTTACCTTCGGTGTGATGATGAAAGCCAGGGTGTGCGGATGGTCCCTAGGGGAGATCATGGTGCATACAGTTAATAAAACGGATTTTTAAGCCATTTTCTGACAAAGTGGCAGGTTTTATTTATTGGTTTTACGTGGATCATTTTATGGGAAAATGGTTGTGGTTTTAATAGATTTATGGTCATCATTTTCTGGGAAAATGATGGATGATTTTATTGGAGTTTTAATTTGTGCCAAAATGAGATTTTGGCGTGTGTGGTTATTTTATTGATTTTGAGGAAGATGATTTTAAGCCTCATGCATATGGTAATTTGTTCATGGTTGTTGTTGTTACATTAACGTATTTATTATCTTGGGTTTGTTTGGGATTTTACTTACCTGCGGTACCATTTTGGTGTCGTAGATTTTGATGCAGAGAACGAGGAGGTTGAGCCTGAGGAGGCGGCTCCACCGCTGGAATGAATTAGTGTAGTTAGTTCCCTTGGATGACAGCCAGTTAATTCTGATGGTTGTGTATTATTTTTATTTGGACCTTGGATGACTGTATTAAATCTCCTGTGGGAGAATTTTTGTTAAACTAGTTGTAAAATATTTCTAAAAAATTCTGGTACTTAGATAATGATTTTATTATCCGCTGCGACCTATATTTTTATGTATGTCACGTGTGCACACACGTTTGACACTTGTCGTTGGGATGTGTGACCCGTGTTGTCATCATCCTGACACCTCGATTCCCGTGTTATTTTAAGGGGAATTTGGGGGTGTCACATTCTTCTTATATTCTAAAATCTTAATAAATTATAAGAACATAAATTTATGTTTTAACGAGTAAAGATAAGGTTTATGTGAAAAGATTGTATGTTTTAGGTTGAAAAATCCTTTGAGCCGTGATCTCACTCGACCCATAGATCGAGTGAAGAACAACTGTAAACCCTTGCTTGACTCTCGCTAGATGTTTGGCTCGAGCGAAGTGTAAACCCTCACTTGACACAAGACATCGAGCGAGTTCTAACCTAAGAACTCGCTTGAATCTCGCTCGATACCTTGCTCGAGCGAGATACCCAGTTTGCGTAGTGTTCGCTTGATACTCTACTCGAGCGAGTTCCAACCTGAGACTTTGCTCGATTCTCGCTCGTTACCTCGCTCGAGCGAGATACCCTGTTTTGCTAAAATCCAGAGCTTTGACTGGAATAAATGTTGAAGTTGTAATATAGGAGAATTATATGTGTTACCTAAGCATATAGCTTGTGTAAGATATGTTGCAAGATTTATGTTACAAGCATATAGTTATGATTATGTGATAAGCTTAAGGGTACATGCATTGTTAGTATGTGATGAATGTTTAAGAAAAAGTGGCATGGCATGTACTTGAGAAACATTCCTAAGAATAAGAAAGAAACAACTAAGAATAAGAGATATGAATAAGTTACTCATGTCGTGATGGGGACGGAGAGACGTAACGCCCGTATGACTGATGTGCCGATAGGGACGGCGATACGTAACGCCTATCGTAAAAGTAAGAGTTGTGCCACGATGGGGACGGCGATACGTAACGTCCATCGAGGATAAGTAAGAATTATGTCACTACGGGGACGGTGATACATAACGCCCGTAAGATGGACATGATTAACGAGGACGGCGATACGTAACGCTCGGAAGATTGACACGAGTCTCATCAAAACGAGGACAGCGAGACGTAACGCCTGGATGATTGATGAGTTACATGCGATAGGGACGACGATACGTAACGCCCATTGAAGATAAATGATAAGTAAGACCCGACAGGGACAGCGATACGTAACGCCTGTCGAGGATAAGAAATAAGTAAGACTCACAAGATTAAGAAATAAAACGAAAGTATAAGTTTTAAGTAGATGATGATGAATCCAAATAAAATCTAAGTTCGTACGGGTAAGAATAGTGGATATGAAAATCGGCAGGGACCTAAACCTGTCGAGTATTTGAAAACCGGCAGGGACCTAAGCCTGTCGAGGATATGAAAACCAGCAGGGACCTAAGCCTACCAAGTATTTGAAAACCGGCAAGGACCTAAGCCTGTCGAGGATATGAAAACTGGCAGGGACCTAAGCCTGTCGAGGATATGAAAGCCGGCAAGAACCTAAACTTGTCGATGATACGAAATAAGTAATATTCGATGGGGATGCCTATCGATGATACGAAACAAGTAAGACTCACAATATTATGAAAGAAAAGAAATATAAGTTTAAGTATGTTAGAGTGGGCTCATGAAGAACATAAGTCTAAGTCATGCATGAGTCTCATAAAGCATTTATATAAGATATATGTCTCTAAGCATTGACATGTGTGATAAGTTTTTATGTCATCTATGCCATATTTCGTTGATTGTGTACTTACTGAGATTTCTTGAAAATCTCACTCTTTTATATTTTATCTATCATTTCTTATGGAATAATAGATGGTGTTGCAAGAATAAATAAATTGTCATGAGACTCAAACATCATATGAGATTCTGAGGAGCCCCGAGGGTCCTACAGAATACTCCTCTCATAAGAGAATGATCATACGTACGTGATCAAATGGAATAACAAGAGTATTGGATGGCAGTAAGAGATGATATTTGTTAGAAGAGAACTAACTGGGTTATATAAATTCTAGATTTGATATGTTATGATAAATGAAAAATTATGAAGGATATAGTTTTAATATGCCATGTGATCTATTTATGCAAGAGTTATCTATTTGCATGTATTGGAGATTTACCTCTTTCCGTTGCGTTTTGCATTGCACTTAATTAGTAAGTTTAGGTGCATGCATAGTTTAAACAAAAAAAAAAAAATCGGGGCATTACACAAATTCTCCAACAGGAGATTTAATACAGTCATCCTAAAGACAAAATATAAAGATACATAATTATCAAAAATGGGAATAACAATTCCCAAAATAATAAATTATAATACCATACTTCAACAGCGGAGCCGCATCCTCAGGGTTAGCCTTCTCGACATCTACGTCCAAAGTCTACGACGCAAAGAATGGCATCGTAGGTAAGTACAAGCCAAATAAATCACAAGATGTAAAATATATTCATGTAACAACAAAATACATGAACGTGATACCATATGCATGAAACTCAAAATCATCATTCTCAAAATAAATTAATTAATCACGCACGCCAAAATCTCATTTGGCTCAAAATAAAATCCATTTAAAAACAACTACCATTTTCCCAAAAAATGGTACTCAAATCAGTTTATCAAAACTCGCAATCTTCCCAGAAAATGGCTCACAAATCCAAATAACACAAAAGGCGGGAATTGCAGGTGGGACTCTACCACCATCCCTGTTTACCCCCATATTCATATCAGTTATATGGGCGTTACGTATCGCTATCCCCGATATGACATACATACCAATCATAATGGGCATTATATATCGTCGTCTCCATTATGACATCTACACACTATTCATATTGGGCATTACGTATTGCTGTCTCCAATATGACATCCACACATCACCAATCATAACATGCGTTTACGTATCGCTGTCCCCATTATGGCCTACACACACACTTTTCATAGCTGGTGTTACGTATCGCCATCCCCGATATGAAATACACACATGGACCATAACAGGCATTACGCATCGCCGTCCCCATTATGACTCCGTCAAAACTGTTAATATCCATAAACCCAGCAATATTGTAGGCGGGAATCATAAGCGGAACTAAACCACCATCCCTACTTACCACCATCCCTACAGTAGGTCTCCTTCAAAATTGATCAATCAAATCATTTCAATAACCCAAAAATCATGTCTCACATAAAAATCTCAAAACATCAATTATACACATGAACCAGTGTGCAATTACACAATGCTTATCATCATAAACAATTATCCAACAATCAGCAAGTCTAATCATCAACCAAACACACAATTGTTAATGCAAAATATATTTAAATCTTAATGATCATTTGGAAAATACTTACAGCGCTATAATATAATTTTCAACGCATCACCGAGGTGCAAGCGACAGTGGAAAAGTAACGTAACAGTAGACGTGGGTTTCAAAAACCTAACTTTTGAACAGGGACAAACGAAAACTTGAGATGGCTAGGGAAGGGCCTATAGGTGCTAGTGAAGTGAATGGTGGTGGTGGTTGGCCGTAGGTGGTGGCGTGGGCGACGGTAGGAGGCCGAATAGTATAAAATAGAGATGTAGCTCAAGGGACTTCAAGAGCGGCGGATCGGGGCTGAGGAAGGGTGGGTTAGATAGCTGGGAGGCCGGTGGTGAAGTGGCGAAGAAATGGTGGCCGGTGGTGGAGCGACGACGGCGTGGGCGACGGTTGGAGGTGGGCGTGGGGGCAAACGGCGGCACAGACTGGGCTAAAATTAAAGGGGGGTGGTCGTCGGCCAGTAGGGAAGAGAATGGGAGGGGTGGTGACGGCCATGGCAGCGCGCGGCGGCACTGGGTGGAGAGAGGAAGAACGGGCGAGAGAAGAGGGAAAGGGGGTCAAGCGGCTGGTGGGGAAAACAGGGGAAAGAAGAAGAAAAAGAAAGAAAAGAAAAGAAGAAAAAAGAGAAATGAGAAAAAGAAATAAAACCTAACTAGAAAAAGAGCATAATAAATTAAATAAAAGCCAACTGAAAATGCTACAATCAATATCAATAAAATAAAATATTTAAAACCCAACAATAAATTAAATTAAGCCAAAATACAATTTAATTACAATACAATAATCAATATAAAGAAAACACATCAATTAAAATTACATAATAAAATAGAGGAATTTAATTCCAATCGTTAAAATAATTACCTCACATTAAAAATAATAAGAAAAGCAACGTAACTCAATATTTAAATATAAAAATAATGTAAAACTAATATTATTAATAATTCAAATAATAATTTTAAACAAATAAAACACAATCAATGACATTATTAAAATAAATTAAAACAACCAACAACAAGAATAAAATAATACGTAAAAATACACGTAATCTAGGATCTCATATTTAATTTAGGGGACTTATTGGAAATATTTGTTTTCATAAAAATAGAATTTGAGACTAAGATGATAATTGTGAGCTATGAAAATGTGAAATTATGTATTCTAGGATAAATAATGGATGGCCCTCTGGGAATTTTTAAAGGTATCAACTAGGGAAATTATATTTGGACATAGAAAGAGATAAATCTTCAAAATTAGGAGAGAAATCCAAGAGAAAGTGATAAAAACAAAAATCAAACACTTAGTGTGCCCGGAATGAGCTCTTGGGCTGGTCTGTCGGGTTTTGGTATAATGAGCGCACATTCTTCATATGAGGTCCAAATGAGGCGATTCCAATTCTTATAGAATCTTAAGAGGCATATATAGAACTTTTATGTTTTGGATTTTTCAGATAAGGAATGGATTAAGGACTAAATCCAGTGTGAAGCGGACGAACAAGACTAGGAGTCAACTGGTAACCGACTTAGATGAGTTGTCTTATGTTCGGCCATGTGACGAAAATTGTGATTGGCTACCAAAATTTCTGAGGTATTGAAATGTGTAGAAACATGTGGCAAGTTGATACTAATTTATCTAGAAATCTTGGTTAGCCAGAAAACAAAAGGAAACAAATGGTGAGTTTGGATTGGATGTTCTCGGGTGAGTTTTGACGTGTTTCGATGAGTTAATCATATCTATCTCATCGGATCTCATAATGAAGTGATTAAAAATCTTATGGATCACTAATAGGATTATATAAAACTTTAATGTTTTGAGTTTTTGGAAAATAGAACTAGAACAATGAGTTATTTGGACTGGAAGTGGACAGGTCTGGATTGGATGAAAACTAGAGCTCGAAAATTAAAGTTGCGACTGCCTCACTTTAGATACTCAAACTTCATTGGTTTTCCTCTTTTCTATCATTTGGATCCATGTATGAAAGTATGTGTTCAGTGGATAAAGAGCTTCTAGAAGAATAATTAGTCTAAAACCAAGCAAAAGTTAGGAACAAGTCTGATTGGCCAAAACAACCAACTATCCTCCTTGTTTCCAATCAATTGGTAACCAAATCTTGAAAAAAAAATTATAGGATGTCTTCCTAGCCACCCGAAGTGTACTAATAGGAGCTGGAGCATGTAACAAGTGGAAGGGAAAGGTGGCAAGGGACGTGGGACACAAAGGGGATGGGGGTGACCGTATTCATGACATCCCAAGATATCCTTGCTTCTAGATTGGATTTTCTCCATGTGTTGGAAACATTTGGGCCATTGATAAAAAAAAGAGTTTATAAATGGAGAAAGTAGGACCTTTAGATAAAGATTAGGATCTGAAAAATCTATGTTAGGGGCATAATTAGGCCTAAAATAGGATGACAACTCACAAGGTAAGGCCAAAGGGTGTAGCAGTGTGTCATGGGGGGGAAATTGGGGTGTTCTCTTGCCATGCATAGCGCCACCTCTATATATATATATGTGTGTGAGTGTTCTTGGGTTCCCTTTTAGCCCATTCCCACGCCACCCAAAGAGAGGAAAGGAAGAAACACTTAACTAAACCCACTTACCTCACACAAACTTCAAAAGGAAGCTAGTTAGGAGGGTTGGAGAAGCATTAGTTCAAAATCTATCACAAATATCAAAACAAGCTTTAGAAAAATTTGTAAGTGCACAACTTCACTTAATATTGGTGTAAAATAAGTGGTTTGGTGATTGGATTACGTTTGATAATTATTTGAACTTAATCTTTGTTTTTGTTTTAAATTGAAACATATTAAATTTTGGAGTGGTTTTTGCTATGGAAAAATTCTAGGAAAATTATGAGACCTTAGAAATATATTCTATGATGTTATATTAAGAGGATTATGTGAAAATATGAGATCTTAATTTGGAAAAAAATAATAATAAACCAACTCTAGGAAATTTCATGCTTAATAAGGTATTATTTATAGATTCAACATCCTTTAGTAAATCAGATATAACTTGTTAGTGTAATGTCATAATTGAATAATTCAAGAGGCTATGGAAAGACAAGATAAAGATATACAATTTTTGTCTTTTAAGTTTTAAGATATAAGGACTCAATAGAGGGCGAAATTGGGATTTAAGTGGCAGAACACAGTTTATCATAGTAGTCATGGACTTCATTGGTGCATTTCTCTTATTCTAAATTCGTAGTGACTTGATTTTAATTATTGGAATGATATTTTAATAATTATGGTAAGTTTAGAAACTCTAATTTACTTGAAAAGTTTTTAAGAAATATTTTACTAAGAATTTATAGAAGAAATACTAAGAAAAACATTTTAATATACATAAATTGACTAAGGAAAATTTGATATGTTAAATATGTGAAATTTGGCTTGAGTCGAATAAGCTAAATAAATAAATAAATACGATTTAGTTCTCCATGATATTTGGCCAACTTTGGTTTTGATAATATTTTAATATTATATTTTATTAAGCATTATGCGTTAAGTTTTGACGTTACGAATTTATGTGACGTAAGTGCATGTATATAAGATGTATGTTCTTGTGATATGTTTTTATATGTCACATGAATTATGAAAACATGGAATATGCATGTCATAAGCTTAAGTTATGTGTATATTGCATTTCGTCACATATGTGTGTTGTCATAAGTCGTGACGTCTGTTTTAAGAAAAGTTCATATTACGTGTCGTCATAAATCATGTCAAGCATTTAAGAAAACTTAATAAAAAATATTCGACAAGGACAGCGATACGTAACGCCTGTTGATGATACGAAATAAGAAATATTCAACAGGGACAGCGATTCGTAATACTTGTCGATGACACAAAATAAGAAATATTTGACAGGGACGACGATACGTAACGTCCGTCGATGATACAAAATAAGAAATATTTGACAAAGATAGGGAAACGTAACTCCTGTCGATTATACGAAATAAGACCAGATAGGGACGGCGATGCGTAATGCTTGTCGAGGATAAGAAGTAAGTACAGACTTATAAGAACAATAACTTTAAAATAAGTCTAAGTCATACATGAGCTACATGAAGCATGCCAAAAATGCATATTCTAAATGTCTGGCTTGTATGTGATTATTTTATGATGTATATGCTTTTTATTAAGTTAAATGTGTATTTACTGAGATTTTCAAGAAAATCTCATTCTTGTATGCTTCTTTTCCCTTTTAAAATTTTAACTTCACTGTAGGGTTCGATGTCGAACATGGGCAAGGCCTAGTTACTCGAGAGACCTGGAGAAACCCCGAGGGGTCCCCAGACTACTCTCTCTCTGTAGAAGTTTTGACCCCGTTAGTAATAATAGGACTCGGCATCGGCATGGAGAAAGAGTTTCCCAAAGTGAAGAAAGAGCCTAGGCAGCTCTAAGTCGAAATTTTGATAAATTTGTATACTGATTGAGAAAACTAAATGGGTTATGTATGTAAGAATACAATATTATTATAAGAATAGATGATGTAAATATTATGATTTTATTTCACAATGTGATCTTTGGAAAAATTTTTAGTTAGAACTTTTCCGCTGTAATTTGCATTAAATTTAGATATGTACGAGAGTGAGTAGCCAAGTGTTACTTATCCTGACACTTCAATTTGTGTTGAATTACGAATGTAAATTGAGGGCGTCACACAACGGAATGATTTGTAGCGTTAACTAAACATGTAGAAAGACATGAGAAAGATGCTGAGTATTATAAGAATCAAGTTTGAATAATTTTTGAAGAATGTAATGCTAATATTAGAGAAGTAAGTCAAATATGACATGTTTACAAGTGTATACATGGACTCAAAGAGGTAGACTCAAAGAAAGTCTCATATAGAGAAATAGGGACTTGCATAGGCAGTAACTATTTTAGGAAATAAACCTTTTGTAATTTCTTTTGTCAAGAGATGATATTTTTCTATAATATGGGATTGTTGTGGGGCAATGTATATAGGTCTCCAAACTTAATTAATTTTTTGATCATGTTAGATTGGTCTGAGGCAAGGTATCAATTGAAGGGTTTCCGATATTTGGAGTTGCTCATAGGATGAACTTCACTATCAAGGTGGGAAAATGGTGCAAATACGAAGGAACTTTGCGGTAGTTTGCACTATGTGGTGTCAATTATTATAATGTAGAAGGCCTATATACTTTAAAGCAACATATCATTTGGGAGTTAGAGCTCCTCAATGTAAAGTCATGATGCTATAGCAAGGTAAGTTATATTTACATACCTACACATGATACATGCACACTTATAATGTACGTGTTTTATTGCAAAGTACATTGCTAACGTGGCCGAGCAAATTATATATACCTATGGGATGATTCTAGTTGACAAAGGGATTGGTACTAGAGCAATGTGCTTGTTGCATAACATATATCAATAATAATTATTGCATTGAAGGAGTTCATAACGATAGGGAAATTTATACTTCTCAAGAGTATTTTATTATGTTTATGGTCTGTGCCATCTGGAATTTGGGGTAGATGTTTGTAGGATAGATTATACAAGTTGCAATGGAGTGGAAAATACAATAATGTTACATTTTACTTTAGATCCTATGCTATTGTCATATTGCTTGTTTAATTAAAGTCATAGAAAGAATTACCTTACATGTACTTACTCCACATATTTGATGATCATGATTATCGTAGCTGCATGTTTAGACAGGAGAAAAACAAATATGCTTATATATATGTATATATATCTTATGATCATGCCTAGTCCAATGTATATGCATGCTAAGATGGAAAATGACCCTCGACCTCTTTTTGTTGCTTTCATGGTCTACATTTAAATGAATTCTCTACATATTTATTATTGGAACAAATATTTGATGTCGATTGAGACTACAGGACACATTTCTCTAAATTAAATTTGCATTCTAGGTTGCATTAAAGTAAAGGGAAAACTAACTTAAAGTAGTGAGGTGCATGAGCTGGATGTTAGATAGGTGGATTATTTTCAGGAGATAAACATGCATAAGTTGGACTTGAACGATTTGTGATTTGATCTCAATATCCAGTAGATGGAAAGCAACGAACCAAGAATACATATAAGTACATTGCAAATGATATATAATATATATATTAACCACAGTGAAACTAAATAAAAAATAAAGCTTGAATAGAAAGAAGAATAGCTAGAGCTACTCACCTTTTGAAAATAAGGAGCAATAATCAACTTCTTGTTCATCTGTATTTGAATGTTGATATGTGGTTTACTATGATTGGTAGCATGATGAAAACCTGTATCTTGGAAGCCACTCTAATGCTCGATAAAGGTTTGGAGATACCAATTTTTGTATATATTCGTTAAGAAATTATACATTCAAGACTTGTAATACTAATCATCATGTATTAGAGTCTATGATTGGTTACTGCCAAATTTAGTTTATATTACTTGGTGGTTGTTGCCATTTATATATCCGTAACACTTTGAAAACGGGCTTGTTTGGATATATAGATCTCATCCTAAAATTATTTCATTTCATCTCATCTCATCTCATCTCCTTTCCAAACTTAATTGAAATACAAGATTTTCAAACTAATCATTACAATTTTTTAAACTTTCAAGCATAAAATAAAAAATAATTCAACTTTTTTAAATTTTTAAACAAAATCAATATTATAGAATTAACTTCTAACAGTATTTTAACATTATAGTATTTTTCGTAAACTTTTTTCTCTCTCTTTTCGAAAAATTTAAAAAATACTCGTGGATTTTATATTTTTGTTATTGTGATTGCGAAAGAGGTCGGAGTAGTTACTAAAACTATCTTACTACTATTTACAAGCTATTGTATTACTATTCACACAATTTTTATCTCTTCTCACTCCCCAAACGAGATTGAAAAATCTAGAACTATAAAGGAGCATCAATTTTTAAATTTTATTCATGATGATCAAGACTTGCTCGATGGAAGCCCTAGTTAAACTCAAAGATGGGACACCTTGTAAGGCTTGTCCTTGTTTTGGGAGCTTAAAAAATAGTTTTGGAAAAAGAGACAGGAATTACTATTCCTTTTAAAACATTTTCCTTTCCTTTCTAGGATATAAAAGATTTTGTCTTAAATTAAAACATGCTTCAAAAACTAATGAAAGCTATAATAGAAATTAATAAATTAAATTAAAAATCCTTTTACAAAAATTTACTCTTTCATTCATAACATAAAAACTACCTAGACCTCAGTCACTTTTTCCTTAGACCATGTATAGCATCATTGTGACACTCCCAATTTACGTTTTGGGATTAACATAAAATGAAGTGTCAGAACATGTAACACTAGGCTACATACCCCTCGTTCATGTCGAAAATAATGTGCATGAACCTAACTTACTAACAGTATGTAATGTATATCGTAGCGGAATAAGGTTAATTCCAAATAATTAGCAGGGAAATCTAAATCTTTACGAATATCACATAGTAAACTATACTAAAACCCATAACTTTATAAAACATAAACTATAATGTACCAAATTCTTAACAGTACACGTCATTATTTTATAACCCAAAAGAACAAGTACACAACTACCCCTCTTCATCTACAGGGGTTCCTCAGAATTTTTTGAGTAGTCTGGGTCTTGTAATGAGTCATTTATTTTAGCACTAACGTCTATTATTCCATAAGGAATGATAGATTAAATTAAAAGACTGAGATTTCTAGGAAATCTCAATAAGTACACAGATAACGTAATAAAAGCATTATCAGCATATACAGGTAATGCCACAAATTTATGTATCATGATCATTAGACTTATGACATGACTCATGTATGACTTATGCACCATGCACCTTTTTACAAAGACTTTCATATTTTCATAAAAAGATTTTCGTTAACAGAGGTGCAAAACTTTTTGTGACTTTGTCATGTATTTTTCTTGTAATTTTTATTATTTAGTGTCATTGTTCTTATTCAAATCAATCTTAGTATGACAGCAGATCGAAACACTTTCATTATCATACTTATTCTTAACCTCGCAGCAGATAGAAACGCTTTCACTGTCGAGTTTTCTTAATCTTGGTGACAGATCGAAACGCCTTAACCGTCGGATTTATCAGCATCATGGTAGATCGAAACGCCTTCACCCTCAGCTTTCTTGGTCATGTCCTCTGTAACAGTAGATCGAAACGCCTTCACCGTCTCGACATGACTTTTCAACTTTTGATGGTAGATCAAAATACCTTTGCCGTCAATTTTCTTAACCTTGACAGTAGATCGAAACGCTTTCACTGTCGGGTTATCTTGTTCATGTCAATCATACGGCAGATTGAATCGTATTCACCGTCCTGACATGACTTTTTATCTTTCTTATTCTTAATCTTATTCTTATTTCTTTTGGAAACACATAATGATCCAAATCATAGGACTCGTGTCATGAATGGACATGCATGTAAACTTAAACTTTCTCATACATGGTACATGATTCATGAGACATATAAACCATGTTTTTTTCCAAATCATGACTTATTTGTGCTATATGATGCAAACATAATCCTTTTCAAATAAGTCATACATACTTCAAAAAAAAGAGTTTCAAAACAAATCAACCCTAACTTTAAGGGGTTAAAGTCGAAACTTATAGTAGGGTCAAACCTAGATCTTTTTCTCCTTTCTTTTCTTTTGATCATCTCATACTTTCCTTGAGATATTTCAAAGCTCAATAATCAATCCACAATAATTCATTAGCCGAAACACTATATTTCTTATGGAGTCATTTGCTTAAATCATTTTTCATCATATGATCATTTCACTATTCATCAATGGAATAAAAAAGTATACTTCCATAAATGTTCTCAAAACTTATGTCATAATCGTATCATCAACTATAAGTTCAAAAGTATCAAATTTCTCCAAAGAAAGCATCATGGCCGAAACCTATGAACCTCCAAAATAATATTTTTATCATCTAAACACCTCATACCATGATTTAATTCCCTTAGCCAAAATTCACTAACTATATTTTTTGAATTTTTTTCTTAAATCTTCACTATATTCTTTCAAATAATTCTTAGATCAAATCTTAAGGTATCACCTTAACAAAGTATAGAAAACTTGTAACAAAATCATTCAATATGCAAGCGTACAATATAATAAACCACCAACAAATTTTCCATATGTATGTATAAGAAATGCTAGGATTAAGTTAAGGGTGAACTTACTAGTTTGCCAAGAAATCTAGCAAAGAAAATCTTATGAAGAAAGAATATCCACCAAAATATTGGAGAAGTACGCACTCTAGTGTGCAAAGAAGGAACGGTTTGGAGGGCGAGTGAGTGGAAAAGAAATGGAAAGGGTTTGTGTTTTGCTTTGGTCGAAAATGCTTGGAGACGAAATTGAGGGAGTGTGGAATGTGTTCTTGGTCTACACCTTATGGGAAAAAAAGTGGCAAAACTTGAAAAAATATCTCAAACCATGTCAAGCAATGCTATGTATCCTCTTAGGGTTTTAGAGTACGCATTCCTCTCTATTAGGCTTGGTTGGCATGATAAGGCTAAGTTCTTATCTTCTAGTGATGTAATCAACATCTACAAGAAGACAAGATAAGGTTTCGGCTTTCCTCCCCCCATCTCTATCTCACACGATTTTTCCCCAAGAAAGACTTCAAGTCTACTTGCTTATCTTCTTCCTCATTTGCCATGTGTCACCATCTCTCAAGATAAAAATCTTATGTGAAGAAAAAGACAAAGTTAGGTATAGATCAAATCTTCTTTTCCACGTATCCATTTTTGTTCCTTATCTCCCAAGTACAATGAGTTATGCATGGAATTGGGTTCTCCCCCTCCAAAACATCCAAACCGTGGTCCTCACTAGCAACAAGACAAAGTTCTTTTTACCTAACTCCATTTTCCATGCTAGCCTTCCTCAAGTTTCTATACCATCTTATCTAAATCAAATTTCTAACAAGTGTCTCTTTGGATTTCCAAAAGCCACGTGTTTTTAACATAACAAATATCACCCTAGACATAGAGCACTCATTCCTATTTTAGCCAAATTGACAAGATTTAGTTCTTATCTAATCTAAGATTGAGACAAAAATGAAGGAGGTAGAACAAGAATATTCGGCTCTTCCTACTACATAGCCAATATGAAACTTGCAAGGGAGAAAAATTCCATGACTTACTTTCATATCACCTTATGCCACTTGTCCCATCATGTCACAAGAGATAGCATGCTAATATAAGTCAATTCCTCCCCCAAAATCATCCAATCTATTGCCTACCAAAAGAGGAGAATATTCCTTACTTGTTCCACTTAAACTCTTAAGCAATTGGCTTACCTATTCATATTTTCATGCAAGGGTTTCTTGTATTTCAAAAAGACATGTATTCTTTTTGTGCCAAGTGTCCCAATTAATCTTTCAAACACTTGGATATGTCCCAAAATAATCCCTCATATCCAAAACTCCATATATAATAATAATAATAATAATAAATCTTTACTTGCATTTCTCACTTCACATGCAAAGCTCCTTAAGAATTTTAAAAATACTTCTTTGTGTACCAAGTGTCCTAAAACAAAAGTCCCAAAAATTCCACAAAGCCTTAGGCACCTCCCTTAAGTCTTCCTATGGCTTCGCTTGGATCATTCCACCATTTTGGGCCTAACTTATCAATATCCTATGCAGGGAAATGCCTAAATAAATAGGAAATATATCTCTAGATATTTCCAAAGAATGACTAAAATAAAATGTCCATTCCAAAAAAAAAAAATCCAATAGGAGAAAAAAATCAGTAATCAATTTCATGCTTCTTACTCATTTTGTTCCTAAGACGGGAAGGGACATCTATAAAAATAAAATAAGTTTAATACTCAATAAGCATTATTTCATATTATAAAACTATACTAACATAGATTTTCATTCATGCATTCATCATTTCTCTACATACTATACATAAAACATTCATTTTATTTTAAAATACTACAAGGTGAGGTTTTTCTTAAAAGGATTTTCATTTCATAAAACATCTCCCACACCTTATACATTCATTAATAAGGAAACTAAAAATCTTTCATACATTCATTCACATATTATCATTTTTCCTTTGGCCAATACATACTCATAAGCCCCGTGTGTTAGCATTAGTGGTCTTTTGGACCAAGATTATACATGTGGCCACAGGTTAAAAATCCCTTTCAATTATAGGGTAGCACTAGGTGCAATATCAGTATTACTTACCTGACATTGCAATCTTCCTATCCATTTGGTACCATCATTCTTTCACTCAGTCATGGTTGTTTACATATTTTCATGCATTAAAACGTTCACTCATTCCTTTCCTTTCCTTTCCTTTAATTTCATTCCTTTCAATCAATATTCCATTTCCTTAATGAGCATCATTTAAAACCATACGTTTAAATACATCATAAGCATCTATCTGTGGCAATCTTTAAACATCCTTTCAAGCATTATTTAAAATTCAGTTCATGGCCTCATTTAAAACATCAATTCATAAGGACATTTAAATGTACTTTCATTGCATGATTTAAAACATCATTTCAAAACATCAAACATAAGCCTCACTGTAAAGCCCAGTTTCAAGGCCTAGACTAGAGAAAAACCTAACCCTGAAGACTCCCAAAACAACACCGTATTGGTAAGTGTTCTTTCTTCCTTCAGTCTCTCTTCTCCCAAATTGTTTCTGCCTATTTCCCTCTTGATTTCAGTTTTCTTTTCCCCTGCATCCAAAAGCCCCTCCCACGGTTTTTTAGTTGGCTTTTGTTACCCATTTTCCTACAACTTCCCAATTTTATTTCATCTCCTTACTCTTCAAAATTCTGCTCTCAATAGACTCTCTCTCCCTCTCTCATGCCTTCGTTTCCCTGTGTTTTCTTTTGCGATTTGAGAGGTTAGATCTAGCTATTGGAGACGACGTCGATTGCAAGTAAGGGCTTCTCTCATCTTCTAATGGATTTCAAATCACTCTCTCCTCTCTCACATGCCAAACCTCACGCACACTCACATTACCATTTTGATTCCTCACCTCGAGAACCTTGGTAGATTTGTTCTCCATTGTAGAGCCACCATCATCAACCCATGCAATTTTGCCTCATTGGTAAGGCTCTCTCTCTCTCTCTCTAAATCTGAATCTATTGTGCATAACTAGGGACTATCAAGGATGACCTCATTTCCTTTTATAAAGCGCCGTAAAGAGAAACATTTCTTTTTATTTTATATCGTTTGGAAAACTCTATGAGTATGAACATAATACTTACCTGAACTCTATGCTATTTTCATTTCATACAGTTTATTCATGTGCATATTAGATGGCTACCTACATGCATACATAACCTTAACATCATTCCCTTTTTCAAGCGTGTAAGTAACTATAACTTAGAAAATACATAAGTTACGCTTCACTTGGACTTCCTTCACTTAGACACAATCTACCGTCTTATTCCATTCTCTATGATTTACTTTATCTCGTTTCTCAAAATTCTCAAACCCATAACTTGGGATCCGCTTGGGGTCACCCTTCCAAACACATCATTTTAATCCATGTTCTTATCCTTTAAAGATAACTTCCATGATTCACCTAAAGTTAAGACACACTAGCAGCTTCATTGCACTCTTCTTATGAAACATCATCCCGATGCATAACTTAAACAAACCAAATCATGCATCTCAACCCTAGGCAATGCACACATCTCTTTCTTCATTCATGCATAATCTAACCAACACTTCATCATAATCCCAACCAAGCATAATGAACAATATTAAACCATTTTTTAAGCGTAAACATCATGTACTCATGCTCAAGATAAGTTATCCATAATATAAGGTAAATCTATCTAGCACATGTGTCAAATCAATTTATACATGTACCTTAACCTTTTCATCAACTAAGATCAACATATAACTTCACTAAACACTCGCTTGTATAAACAAGCTTTATATGTACCAACACTAACCTCCAACTCAAATCCAGCAGTAAGACACTTCATACATCCCATCCAATTAGATAACTTATCCTGACACTTTACACAACATACCAGTCTTCACAACTACACAACTATCCGAACACTTTAAAAAAAGTAATACAGTCAACACTAGAGAAGAGGAAAGGTCCCCAAGTCTTCACTCCTCAGGTAGAGCCGATCCTCTAAGTTCATATACGTCATCTTCAATCAAGTCCATAGTTCTGCAGAACAGAATGCAGGTGAAGACGCCACAGTGAGATTTTGCAATTTAGCATTACCAAATTATACAAACCAATTTACCTTTCAATATTCATTGCGTAACATGGACACAAATATACTCTCCTATCACAATGGATGGTATAGCCAATGTTAGAAAACTAGAGGCTTGAAAATGGAATTAGTGTTTGTAATTAATTGAAGTCTATTGACTATGCTAGAACTTAAACATTTCCAATGAAAAGGGATTAAATTCATTCAAGTCTTTTGGTATGCAAGATATGTGTGTAATTAAATTCATTCTTTGCCTCCCATTTAGTCTATATATATATATATATATGATATATATATGCATGGGTCTTTAGCTATCTCAACAATACTTCCTTTCCCGTTATTTTAATACAAGGACCCTGCAAGCTACTTGCAGAATGGGAAGAATTCAATTTTACTAATGGTGGTGTTGCAGCTAACAATCCCGACTACAACATATTTAGCCTTTAGTGATAGACAAAAGAATCATAAAAAATAATCAAAATATCACGAAAGACTTGGTGTAAATTAGAAATCATCATGGCAACCGTCACAAAAAGTGCGTCATAGATAAGTATTTGTGATAATTTACTGTTCAACCGTTACAGAAACTACATACATATCTAAAAAAATCTAAAGATTTCCTAAGATAATCTTAAAGAAACTAAAAGAATACTTAAAATTATGGGTTATCACAATTCCCGACCCTCATGTGTAAACAAGTGAAAGACGAGACACCTGGATGATGACCACACGAGTCACACCTCATTGATAAGTGCTCCAAGGTTTGTGCATATCAAGCATGAGGTCTACAAATAATATTTGCAATGGAAAGTAAAACGCATACATTCTAGTACTAGAATTTAAAATTTATAACCCAATCAAAAACTCCTTACAAAATTATTACAATTACCTAACTGACAACTACAACGCTCAAACTCACAACTACAACCAACACTTCAAAACTTCACTTCTCGAGCGGAGCCGGTTCAACACTGAAACTCGACCTTTGCAATAAATATACGGTTCCATAAAACAAAACCGTAGGTGGATAGGAAACACCACATGAGATTATGACATCTCAACAATTAAGCAACCAAACACAACCAAGAGTTTTAAATCACATTTAAGCAACCAACACATTCCACAATTATACAATAACTCATGCAAGAATAAATCCGTCACTTTCCCCGAAAATGACTCATTAACATATGACAGAATAATCCCGTCCTTTTTCCTAAATGGACACGTAAACATATGCAAGAATAATTTCATCATTTTCTTCAAAAGGACACATTAACATATGCAAGAGTAAATCCGTCCTTTGTCCCGAAAATGACCCATTAACACATACACGCCAAAAATTTCATTTTTGGCCCACAATCCAAACCAATTATAAATAAGTAAAACCGATGCGTCCTTTCCTAGAAAGGAACACATCTATTCGTAAATGTCAAAAAACCAGTGTTCGGCCCTCAACACAAATCCAATTATTAAATGCACACCACGATCTCCTCTAGAGACCATCCGATGATGACCGTGCATGTGACTTCGTAACGAGCGATACCCAGCAATGCGCCTAGTACGTACCATGATTGGACATCCTTTAACCCCCGCCAATAGAGGGGCCACGAAATAGGCATGAGAGTATTATCATCTCGTTCGATCTCGTTGTTGCCTAGCAACAACCTAGAGGATGCCACATCAATTTGTTATGCTGCCACCAGAGGAGCTCCACCGAGATAATGCTCCAACCCAGCTTGGAGTTGTAATACACATGCACCCACATATCAAACCAGCACATCGCTCAAAACCCAGTCCATACAACATGGCATAATACAGCACAGTATAAACCATTCAGCTAACATCATCATAAGATGCACAGATACATGATCAACAATATATTGGATGACATGGCATAGAGGACATCAGGAAACACAGCACAGTCAATCATAACACAATTCCACATTCACAGTTCCACAAACCATGTTTCGCAAGCAAGTTTTATAAACAGATTACACAAACAGTTTCATAATTAGTTTTACAAACAATAGTTCACAAACAAGGTTTCCAACATTTCCAATACACAATCAAGCAAACTATGGGGTGATCTCATCCTCCATTTTTTTGCCTCGGGCCCAACCAACTTACTCTCATTTTATTATTAATATTAACTATCATTTCACTGGGCTCGAAGCCTAGTCCAACCAACCAGGAAATATATAATATTGGTACATAAATATTATTTTAAACCCTAAAGTTGAGTTTGGAAGATTACTTACATTGCTCATAAGCAATCTGGGTCATTACATGCCGGTCCACAATCCTGCGATTAAACGAGCTCGCACATCACGACTCAAACAAGCACACATACATAAATACAAGAGAAAAAGAGTTATACCATAGCAAGGTAAATCCGTACGTTGATCGCCTCCTAGCAAGACTAGTGGTGTCAAAAGCCATTAACTTGAGCGTTAACTGCTCCGTCAAAGTCAGTGCCACAATCTCAGAATGAGAATACCTCGAGTTTTGGATCTAGGATTTTGGTCACTAGATCTGGGTCATATAAGGGTGGCCAACATGGTAAGGAGTTTGTCAGCAATGGTGGAAGGGTCTTACATTGTGGCGAATGCCGAGTACGGTGACGTCAACCACGTAAAGTGTCAATTTCAACTAAGGTGCTCGGTTGAATACCAGAATTTAGGAGAATACTCATTGGAGGAAGGAGAATCTCATGGCAGCAGTGATGAGATAGTACAACCACTGGAAAGTGGCGAATCTAGTTTCGAAAGTGTGGAAACTCATTTTTAAGTTTATGCTGATCCAAGGGAGGTGAGACCATGGATGAAGGAGTAGAGTTAGGGGGGGAGGTTGCCTAAGGTGGGGGAGGTCATCGATGGTGGCTATGATGCCATAGGTGGCGGCGCACAGCGGCTACAAGCATGGGCTGTGGGTTACAACACCCATTTCGGGTGGAGGAGAAATGGGGGGAGATGGGGGGAGATGGGGGCTACTAGCGGTGGGTTATGCTCGCCAGAAGATGGGGGAGTCAGTGGAGGTGGCGTTATGGCCGTGCGATAGCTCACGACGGAGCTATGGTGGCTTAAAGGTCCTAAAACCCATTTCGGGTTTAAGGACATGCAGGGAAGGTGGGGCTCCCATGGGTGACACCACCGGCATGGGTGTGGCAATCCAAGGGTGACCGACAGTGAGAGTTAACAACCAGCGGTGGTGCCGGATTGGGCTGGAAGCCAAATGGCCACGGTGAAGGACTTGTCGCGCGAGAGAGAGGAGATAGAAAGGGAGGAGAGAAGAATTGAGGGGCTTAGGTTCCTCTTCGAGCTATTTATAGGCCCTACACTTTGGGGTCTTCAAACGGACAAACGATGCACTTAAAACACTGATTTAAAAACACATAAAATCAATTTAACTTAAAAACACTCAAATGAAATTAAAATAGAATATTATTTCAACTTAACTTTAGTTTATATAATAATATTCCTCATCATTAATTAAAATGATGAAACTTACTAATTAAATAAAATAACTAAAAATACTAAAATTAAAGATCTCACAAACCACCAATAACCATAATAAATAAAACAACAATAATAGAAGTCAAATAAAAACAGATAAATAAATCACAAATAATAAATAAGAAAAACCTCAAATAAATATTTAAAAATCAATTAAACAACCAACAATAAGAATAAAAGCCACAAGTAAAAATGCATAAAACTTGGAGTCTCATATCAAATGTGTCACCAAAAGTCACGTTTGAACGTATAAATGACGTTCAAATGTAAACTCATCTAGCTGACATTCGAACGACATACTATTTCATTAGTTTCTTAGGCGTTCAAACGTTCGTATTGTCATTCGAACACTGGTCACATCCGAATGTAATTTTGACGTTTAGATGTTTCTTGCATAATGTCCAAACGTTAATTTGATGAATATTCGAACATGCTGTCGAACTTCAAATGTTAGTGACTAAACATTCAATTGTTTTGGTCAATAGTGGGAGAGTTCATTCAAACATTGTGTGGTACATTCCAATATAGTTAGAATAAAGGTTCAAACGTTTCATGTTTACATTCGAACGTACTAGTCAAAAATGGTAAATTTTAATAAAATTAAAAATCATATAAATTCTATCATGTTTTATAATCAATTTAGCAACTTACAATATATTATAGCATATCAAATTTAGATACTAAAAATTACAAATAATAAAAAAATGATAAAATTTATCTTTTTTTTTCTCGTCAATCGGGATCCTGCTGCAGTGACATAACATGCTCAATCTAGGCCCCATCTTCCTCTGCAGTTGTTCTTGGACTGCAATGCACATTCTTTCCTCATGGTCTCTCTGTTGTGCCTACACATTTGTCTCTAGATCAGAATGTCGCTCCAAGAAAGACTCCAACTTTTGCTATCTCGACCTCATAATCTCGTTTTCTCATCATGCTGCTTCTAAATCTTTGGTGAGATTATTAATTTTTGAAGTCTAGGAGCTCATGAAGGATGAGCCATATGAATGCTTGAGTGAATGTCCCAATGCTTGAGTGAATGTCTCAATTTTTTAGCATTTTCGTGAATATGTCTATATCATTAGGAGAGGATTTCCTAGAAGTTGAATGCATCTCAAACATTTGTCCTGCAATTAGAAAGAAAATACACATTAACCAACAAAATTAATTGAAATACAAACAAAAATAGATTATTCAGATATTTCATAATTTATTTAACAAAATTAATGTCGCTTATATAATTTTCTGCAGTGGCATGATCCATCCATTAACTACGTTCGTTAGTGTAAGCGGCAACATAGGCATGAATGAGAGAAAAATCCTCAAGACGGTAGAACGACCTTGAACCGGCACGATGGAACGACCTTAAATATATATAAATATATATCATAGAAATTTAATGTTAGTAAATAAATAAATAAATATATATCATAAAAATAAATAATTTTTTATAAGGTATTAATTACCATCGATGGTGGATAGTGAGAATGGATCTATTATGTGTATTCGTCGAACTTAAACTCTAAAAAATTAATTAATAATGTTATTGCTAATTTAGAATAGATACAAATATAAATAACTAACTAATTTAAAATATTTGAAGTGCTCATAATATCAGCCTTTGTGACATTGGAATAATGTTGCAATCAGTTTGTTCACAGTTCTCAAATCCTCGCCACGAGTAAAATCGAGGTCAAACTCATCCTAAGGAATGAATTAAGTAAGTAATACCGATATACTTATTGACGAGGAAAGAATATAGTTGTAAAATTATCTAACCAGTACACGGTTCCGAATGTGATCATTAACTTCACTAGAAACATCTTGCCATGATCGCACATAAAAGAGAGTATAAGCTCGAATTATTATACCGATATAAGAGGAAAGTACTGTCATACTATCATTCACTTCTTTAGAGGAATTTTCAGAAATGGTGACCTTGGTTTTCCTTGATGTTTACTTTTTTCTAGAGAGATACCACGAGTGAAGCCACAACCGCGTCGAGAAGACAATGCATCAACTAAAATATACAATAGCATGGTATTAGTTATATGTGTTATTAAGTATTAAAATATGGTTAATTAATTACCAATGACATTTCATTACTATTAGGTGTCGACTGGCTATCCATCTCCTATGTGTTGATTTTTTCAGGAGAGCATTCCTCAGTGAGGGAGTCTAGATTTGGCACACTTTTTCGTTGTCTTTTTGGCGGCATCCTTGAAAGTGAATAAAACAATAATAAATAAATAAAAGTGATCAGAATGATATTTTTAATAATATAATATTAATAATTTAACTTATATGATTTTGTACTGTTATTCTTCTTCTTCAGATGAAGTTTTCATGGTTGTTTCAGAATTTCTCTCAATATCATCTTTATCGTCATCATGCATGTGTTCTTCCTCTTCTTCTTCTTCTTCCTTAAATCTTATTCTTCCTCCTCACTCACTTCAATTGGATGAGCATCTAATTTGGATGGGTCAAGGTAGACAGGTGCCACATCATCTCTAGATAAAGAGAGTATCTCGAGTATACCAAGGTCAACAAACAAGTTAATACCTTAGTCTCTATCTTCCTAATAAGCCTCTACAATCGGAGTGTCATATTCATCTCTGTTGGACTCATGATCTACACTCATTCCTACCTCATATATGTTCCTAGGAACAAATTTTTGCATAACTCACCAAGTTATCTCTCTACTATTTTTATCAACAACTTTTAGTAGATCATTTAAGTAATAGACTTGCATAGCTTGATAAGCCAATACGAATGAATCATCTTCATACCATTTTGATGTAGTATTGACTCTCGTGAAATGATTATCCTTATGTATTGAAACCCGACCACCATCTAGATCCCACCAATCACATCTAAAGATATATGTTATAGACCCACCCAAATATTTCAATCCAATTATATCATGTATGACACCGTAATAGTTAATATATCTATCTCACGACTCCCCTCGACCAACACACCACAGTTCTGTATTTTTCTATTTCATTCATGGTCCAAAATATGGAATCTATAACCTCGAATAGTGCATGTCGTATATCGCATCGCTCTATTTGAGGGACCATAGGCCAATGCACGCATTTTAGGAGAAATTGACCTAGGATAACAAACATATTATTCCAAGATCTAACAATATAAAATAATTAATATAATTAATATGTTACCAAGAATATTTAAAAATTTCAAAATAAAAAATGTTCGAATTTGTAGTTCATACACGTTCAAACCAACTAGAAAATTCTTTTTCATGTCATGCCTCCCCATTATCTCTGCCTTCTACGCTAAGTTTGTCCAAGTGTTCATTGTATATTAATGCAAAGAAATATTATAATACGTCCAATGTGTCAAGATCAAGTAACTTCAGGAGAAATTGAATGAGTACCCTACCTGAGATAGTTGTCAATCTCCTGATAATTATTCAACGCATACCATCGAACTTTTTCTAACTCTCCATCAATGAGATCGTAACTAGTTTTTACACCCAAGGGTTGTACATTTTGGAAAAACACTGATAGCGCATGAGGAAGTAGAGCAGCAAGATCAGCATTTCGCTCTTCACGATTAAATCGTGTCTCAACAACGCGAAGGTATAACGAGTAAAATGTTAACTAATAAATCATGTATATAGGCATCTGCTATTGAACCCTCAGCGCTAGCCTTACTCCCAACTGTGCGCTTTGTCAACCCAAATATATTTTGACTGGATACATCCAATAGAACTGTATCGGTCCACCTAACAATACCGTTCGGGATAAATATATTGCTAAGTGGACCATCACATAAAAAAATGAGACTGAAAATATCTACTCAAATTTACATAAGATAATGGCAATGTCGTCTTCCACTTTCTGTAGTATATCACGATTTACAATCCGAGTGCATAAGTCATGACTTTTCAATCCATTGATTTTCCAGTCAGCAGGGTTCACACACCTTCCAAATTTTCCTCATTCTCCTTCCAAAACAAAACACAATCATTCTTGCATGCATGTATGGACTTGTACTCAAATTCTAATCCCTTTTTCAATTTTTTAGCTTCATAGAAGTTTTTCGACAATGCAGACCCTCCAGGAAGCACCTCGTTAAATAAGTTGTGATAACCTAGATTTTCTAAGTGTTCTTTTAATTTTCATATTTGACGTGATTATGTTTCTTTAAGATTATTTTAGGGAACCAATGGAAATTTTTGGATATATATATATATATATAGTTTCTATGAACCTTTTTATTGGTGTTGAAGGAAAAATCATGGAAGACATTAAGTATGTTGAGAAGGTGTGGTGTTTGAATATTTAATAAGATATTGTATAGAAAATGAAGAAAATTTACAAAGGAAGTCAAGTGGTATAAGTAAGAAATATACCCATGATATTTTCGAATTAGGCAATTTTAGACAGTTTCAATGTCTTTTGATAATATGGACATAACTTACTCATTTTAATTCAAATTGAGATGATTCGAGATGTTATGAAAAACTAAGAGAAAGATATACAACTTGTATGTTTTGAGTTTTAAGATATATGGACTCCATAAAGGACGAAAGTGGGAGTGAAGTTGGTAGAATAGAAATGAACATACACTACAACATAATTGGCTTTTTGCGGCAACAACATATTGCTGCAAAAAGCTCATTTTTTGTCACAAAAATATTTTTGTGGCAAAAATTATTGGTTGCTGAGTTTGTGGATAAAAAAAACCCAATTATGACTTTTTCTCGCAAAATTACATTTTTGTCACAAAAACTTACTTTTTGCAACAAAACTTTTTTGCAAGAAAAGTCAATTTTTTTGTCACAAAAATACACCTCAGGTGATGTTGTAATAGTTATAAAACATTATTTGCCGCAAAACATTTCTGCCGTAAGTAATTATTTACTATGAACAATATGGTCACAATAAATGTTTTTTTTGGCAAAAACACATTTTTAGCAAATTTCAGTTGCCGAAAAAAGTCATAAATTCGTAGGAAATAAGCTTTTAACCCTGGTTAAGTGTTGTATTAAGACTATTTTCCGCGAGTCAATTCGCCACAAATAGGTTATATTTACAGGAGAAGACTATTTGCGGCGACTTTAACTCGCCACAAATAATCTTTTACAAAAAATAAAAAAAAATACCAGTGAATTAGTTTCATTGGTTTCACTAGTATTTTGTGAAAATACATTATAATAAGCTCTTATTTTCTATTAACTACAAAATACTTAAAATAATAATCAGCTTTTCCATGACTACCAAAATACTTACCGATACAACACTAAGAGTCTAAGGCCATAGATAGAAAAAAAAAATACTAGTAAAACAATATTCATATATCCCTGCCTAAAACATATCAAGAATGTGCACAATATATTACGAGTATGCTAAGCTTAATAAATGATAAAAAGTAGTACAATATTGAAATAGGAAAAGTAACAAGTATAACCTGATCAAACTCAGTAAGTTGCTAAAATTAAGGCAAGCACAAATATCTGCTACAAATGATACAATTGAAAACATCAAGTGGATGCTAACCTCATTGAAGCCAAAGTCAAAATTAAGATAAAATTCTTCAACACTTAAACTTCCTCTCAATGTATACATAATCAACTCTCTTCGAATCTTCATGTATACTAAGACCTGCATCCTGAACAGTAATCTTAGTTTCTTGATTGGTCTCTTCAACACAAAACTCTCATGACTTCATTGTTGTCTTCAACATAATACTCTTATTACTTCATTGGTGTCTTCAACCATTTCAATAAAACAACCAAATACCCATGAACCAATTGTGCATATAATTAACTAAAACTGGGAAAATATCTCCCAACACATTCAAGAGAATGTAAAGACAAACAATTAGACAAATTCCAAACATTGAAGCTCTCAACTAAACTCAATAGAAAAGGAAAAGCAAAATAATATAACAGCTGTTATAATATGTACTATAAGCATAAAGGGGGATGAATCCATTTTCTTGTCATTATTTGACTACTAAGTTAATAGTGTATTATTCAAAAACTTAACATCATGACAGAGAAGAAGATGAGTATCTAAGAAGACATAAGCATCTGCTAAACACAAGATATTGGCATCACCTTATATTACAAATAAAAAATGTGAACAATATATTAAAAATATACTAAGCTCATAGATTAATAAACAATAAAAAATAGTACAAAACTAAAACAGGCCCTGCATAGTGCAATCATAGGATTGCAGTTACAGTGATTTTCTTTACTAAAAAACCCACCTAAAATTCGTAAGTTCTTGAACACCCCATATTCTAGTTCATAAATTAGTTCTATGTAAACAAAACTCTCTTTAGAGAAATAGATACCAGTGCAAACTTTATGGCTACATTTGATATATAGCTAAACAAAGATTTTGGGATAACTAATAACATAAGCAAAATAGGCTAGAATCTTCACAATTATTTTAGAAGTAGAAAAATGACCCAGACAGCTTCGCTAATGTAAATATACTCACTTTTAAGATAATTATGGAATTGCACATCGAGAGATGTTACTACACTCTTTCATATACCATGACCATTAAAAAGCAAATTTTCTGAACGGAGGCAATATTTTTTTATTATTTTAATAAATGGATGTATAGACAACCTAGCCAGCATGCATATATTTGGTGTAAATAAATCTATTTATATAATGTTAAACTTACCATGATAAATCCATGTCTTGGTGTGAGGTAATCAACCTTGGTAACTAACCTGAAAAAATAAAACCACCTAAATCACATCAATTAAACTGTAAAAAATACACAAAAATCAAGTCACAGCTCAAACTCCTTGCAAAAAACAAACCACCAAATGAGATCAATTAAATAAAAATAAATAAATAAATAATCGCATAAATGCTGCTCCTAAAAAAAAAACCGCCCCAATCAGATCGATATAATGTCAAAACATGCACAAAAATCATGATCCAACAAATGCAGGTATGTATCCTATTACTAGCTGGTATGTATCCTATCAACCTCTGTATTATTTAAATAAACTGCATGGACAGTTGGAAGATAAGCCAAAGCAACATGGATCTATGTTTTAGGTTTTAAAAAATACACATCAATCAGGATTCATCATATGTACCATTGTTGCTGATCACGATTAAAAAACATGGACTGAGTGGGGGAAAAGAAATTAATTTTTAATAACGAGGACACTGAAGTCAGCAGGTGCTTACCAACTAGCTGTATGGATTCCAAATATATAATGAATTGGGGGTAAGAATGGGACTGCAAGTGAGAGTGCAATTGAAAGTAAGTATCATATAAGGCAAATATTTTGAGCTAGTCAAGAGTGTGCAAGCATTAGGCCTTGTGCAAACCCAAATGAGAAAATCCATGCAAACATAAATTATAGTAATATTTGAGTGGATATCACTGTTTTGATTACAACAACACATCATTCAGGCCAAAAGTATCTTTGTTTGATTACAATTTTTCAAAGGTATTGAAAATCTTGTGCTCCAAGTAAAAAAGTCACCATCATCTCAAGCAATGGGGACACCATTATGATTCCATATATTTGTATGCCTATATATATATATTTGACAAAAAAATGAAGAATAATCTAACACACTAACATAAAAAATGGTCCTTAAAAGTAGGCCACAAATGCATGGGGCCAAGACTTCTTCCTACCAAACAAATGTGAGACAAAAAGTGCACACTTGTGAAACAAACATTGGAGGGTGATAAAGCTTAATATTATGCAAGATTTAAATACACACTAGGCCTTGTTTTTCTTCCTATTTTTTCTGTTTCTCTTTGACATTTTCACTGGGTAATGAATGCAAAGCTTAATATTATGCAAGATTTAAATACACACAGTATCCTCTCTCACAACACCCCCCCTCCCATGACTATGTGTGTACATGAAGATACATATCATAAAAAGAATCTAATTCAAATGTATCAAAAACTACTACAAACTACATGTACCTTCCATGTTGATTTGATTTTCAATCCCCTGTTTTGATTGACTATAGTGTTTCATGCAATAATCCTGCACATAAGTTGTAATTAAGTTAAAAAAATAAATAATATCGAGGCAATTACTAGGCAACTAATCAACAATTTGGCCCAGCCTAATAATCCATAATAACCAAATCAATTCAATTCAGATAGGCTAAACAAAAGAAACAAAAACTTGGCTATAGATTAGTTGATAACTTACATTCCCAACTGCAAGTAATATATGTGATCAACCAGAACAAAGTACTCAAAGTCCGAATATGTTAACAAAGATGCAAGAAATAAACTAATAGGAAACATTACAAAGCTCATGACTAAAATTCTGATCACAATAAAAAGAATGCAAGTTTGTTTATGTGTACACGTTATCATGTCATCATATTCAAATAATCGTTCATAGGATATACATATTCAACTAGCATAATCAGAGCATACTCTCTACATATACAATTTACAACATAGCATAGCTTATCATAAGTTGGGAACTGCATTTGACCACATTAACAAACTGATAATAATTCATCAAGCCATAGAAGCTTACCGTGTTTTGAAAAGTAGCAATGGTTCACCAGATTTCTTATCCACGCTAAAGATTCCATCTGCATAATTCACCACACAATAAATAATGAGTGTGATAGAACTACAAAAATAAAATGGGTGGTGGAGGCTGCGACACACATAGGAGAGGGAGAGAGGTATGCACGGGTCTTAGAGAAGAGGGGGCTTAGGTAGGGCATGGGGGAGCAGAGGGTGCCGGTGGTGCGACAGCCGCTGGCTATTAGAAGCAGATTTTCTGAACAAAGGCAATACTTTTCTTATAATGTCAAGTTAGAAACTAAAGAAACAACTGACAATGGGATAAGAATATATTACTAAATTTGAGCAACATATTTGTTACAAAAGTAGGCAAGTAATGCTCAAGCCAACTGCAAAAAGGCTCCGCTAAAAGACCTTAATGCCTTGTTTTAAACTTTTAATCCCAGTGATCACATTCCCATTAGGGACCATATTTCCATCAAATAGATTTACCGCAAACTAATTGGGATCATGTACCCAACAAAATAATCAAAGCAAATAGCCCCACACCCTCACACTCAGCTGTTTTCCTCTTCCCTCTCCCAAATACCCTCACACTCAGTCGTTTTCAATACAACAAAAACAGAGAAATGGAGAAATGTGAAACAAAGAATGGCGAAAGGAAAATAAAGAGGAAAGGAAGAGAGGGGCAGACCCGCATGACACAGGTCTAAACAAACCGAGAAAAAGAGGCCATTTTCCATGCCTCTGCTCTGGAATTCCTTGTCATTCTTCACAAATCCAGCAACCAACGCACGGGGCAAAGCTTGAAGCCACGCCTCCCGACCAAGTCCACAGGGAAATACACCCAACACATGATTCAACAAATGGTCTATTCTAAAATGGCAGCAGCATTAAGATTTAAATGATTTAATAAAATCAAAGAAATTAAACTCAAAAACCTAAAATGGCATTAACTCTTGAGGGAAGAATCCCTACCAAAAATCGACTGGAAGCATAGGTTGTGACCGAGATCAGAGAAACAGAGGGAGAGAGAGGCGTTGCGGCCGGGTCTCACAGCTTCGATGGTTTGGGGAGTTGCATATGGCGTCGCTACTGCTGTGTGGTGGCTAAGTTGGTGGTTGGAGGCGACGCACGACCATGGCTAGCGGCGAAAATGAGAGAAGTCGAGAAGGCTATGGGATGAGGGGTTGCATCTGGTGGCTGGTGGCTGGTGGCTGGAGGCGACGCACAACGTCGCTTGGGGCTGCCGTGCTCCATGGCTGCTGACTGAGGCAAGGGTCGTGAGGTGGAGAGAGAGAGAGAGAAGAGATAATGTTAGGTTTTCAGAGAGTGAAGAGTGGAAATCGGGAAAATGAGAGAGAGAGAGAGAGAGAGAGAGAGGGAGTGCGAGGGATTTGAGATTAATGAGCTATTCCGGCAACTACCCATTGTCACCAAACAATGTAAATATTATAATAATGGAATTTACCGCAGCGACAATTATTGTTCGACATAACAAATATTGGTATTGCCGATAATTGTCTTGATGAGTCAATATTATTTGTGGCAACTTTATGTTGCATAAATTGGAAGCTTTTATTGACAAATTTGCTATGTATTTCTGGAAAAATACATCTTGTGAATAAAAATCACTTTTTACTGCAATAATTTAATTGTAGGAAAAAAAACGGCCACAAAAGGCTCTATTTCTTGTAGTGATAGTAGGCATTGACTTTGAGTTGACTAATGACTTTGCTTAAGACTTAATCTTTAGAATATTTTCTAAATTATCCTAAAATCTTAACAAGTGTGTAGAAATATGAAAAATGAGAAGATTTTATCTAAGAAGTTCATGTGAAACAAGAAGGATTATCTATCAAACACTTGGTGTAACTCACCCAAACACACTCACTTCACTAAAATATCAAAAGAGAGCATATTAGAGGCCTTGGAGGAAAAGTTGCACAAAATCTACTTCAATCATCCAACCAAGCTCAGAAGAAATTTGTAAATGCATATATTAACTTAATCTTGGCATAAAACAAGTGGTTTGATGATTGGATTATGTTTGATATTTATTTGAGTTTAATCTTTGTTTATATATTAAATTGAGATTTATTGAATTTTGGAGTAGTTTTTTCTATGCAAAAATGCTAGAAAAATTATGAAACCTTAGAAATATATTCTATGATGTTATATAAAGAGAATTATATGAAAATATGGGGTCTTGATTTGAGAAAATTTTGATAAAGGAAACCTGGAGCAATTCGGCTACAATAGGGTTTTAGTGGAAATTTTTATTTTAAATCTTATCCAATTGGTTTTTAGTTATTTTCATGATATTTGATGATTATAATGAAATTAGAAACTTTAGATTACTTAGAAAAATTTTAAGAATCAATTGCCAAGAATTATAGAAGAAAACTTGATTAAATTTGCATAAATTGATTAAGGGAAATTTGACATGTTAAATATGAGAATTTCTGCATGATTTGAATTAAAATAAAATAAGGTTTAATCCTCTAGAAGTTATGGCTAGCCTTGATTTAATAATATTTTAATATTTTATTTTATTATTTAAGTATTTTTTGTTATATCTTGACGTTATGAATTGATGTGATGGAAATACATGTACATGTGATGTATGTTATTTTGAAATGTTCTCCTATGTTATAAGGTTTATAAGGACATGAAATATGCATGTCATAAATTTAAGGTTATATTTACGTTGCATTTCATCACATGTAAGTGTCGTCATAAGTCATGATGTCTGTAATAAGAAAATACGTTAAGAAAACTTTACAAGTAGAAAGATTAATAAGTCAGTCACGTCATGACAAAGATGGCGATACGTAACGCCTGTATGACTGACGTGCTGATAGGGACGGCGATACGTAACGCCTGTCGTAAAATAAGAATCATGTCATGACTGAGACAACAATACGTAACGCCCAGAAGACTAACATGACTAGCGGGGACAACGATACGTAATGCTCACTATGATAAGTATTTATGTGTCATGACAGGGATGACGATACGTAACACTCAGAAGATTGACACGAGACTCATCAGGACGGGGATGGCGATACGTAACCCCCAGAAAATTGACAAATTTAAGTATGGCTAAGTTGACACGCCATGCTATGAAACCCGGCGGGGACGGCGATACGTAACGTCCGTCGAGGTTAAGATAAGAAGGGTCCATACAAATAAGACTTATAAGAATAAGAATTTTAAGAAAAGAATAAAAGGCCATGCATGATATAAGTTTGTCCAGAAAAGAGAGACATCAGTATAAGTTCACATAAGAGATAAATTTAAGTCATGCATAAGTCACATGGAGCATGTCATAAATGTATATTCTGGTTGTCTAACTTTTATGTGATTATTTCATGATATATATATACTTTTATTAAGTTAAGTATGTACTTACTGAAATTTCCAAGAAAATCTCATTCTTGTTTGTTTCTTTTCTGTTTGGAAATTTAAACTTCACTGCAGGATATCGATATCGAGCATGGGCAAGGCCCTAGTTACTTGAGAGACTCGGAGGAACCCTGAAGCGCTTTTGGAGTACTCTCTCTCTCTATTTATAAGTTTTTAACCAGTTGATAGTAGTAGAGACTGGCATTGGCACGGAGAAAAAGTTTTTCAAAGTGAAGAAGGAGCCTAGGCGGCCCTAAAACAATATTTTAATTTGTTTGTATATGTATTTTGGCTGAGAAAACTAACTAAGTTATGCATATAAGGATACAATGTTATTTTAAGAATGAATGATATGGATATTGTGGATTTTATGCTACCATGTGATCAATAGAAATTAATTTTATTCAGAACTTTTTCGTTGCGATATGCATTACATGTACTAATAAGTCTTGGTGCATGCATTTATTTACAATATGTATGGGAGTGAATAGCCAAGTATTACTTACCTTAACATTTCAATTTGTGTTGAATTACGACTGTAAATTGGGGGCGTCACATAAGTCCAATATCATGTTTATTACGACTGTACAATAAAGGACATTTTGCTTTGCTTTGTGTAATTAGGATAAAACTCACATTTTGCATCTTTCCATATTGCAATAAAATTATTTAGATCACTCCCTTGACTGTATGGGTCATCATTCTCAAGTTCATCCATAAAAACCCCAACACCAATATCGCCCAATAACTCCTCCATCTCATCCCGTTCATCAACATCACCATGCTCGTTCTCATAACCAATATATCGCATATAATCTAAATGATTGAAGGATACATCCGGTATCGGTTCATACAGCTCACCATGGAGTACCCATCATGCATAACCTAGATCCATCCCATTGACAAAGATATGATGCTCGGCTTTATCTAATCCTATAGCACACAAAGGCTCGAACAAATTCAATGAAGGTCCTGACTCCACGTGCATAGAGAACGTAGTCTTTCCCAAGTCTATTGCCCAAGCACATACAACTTTTATCCATTTCTAAAAAACCTATCTATTAGTTTAAGACATTAAAATCCACATGTAGATCATAGTGCAAAGTAATTGACTTCATCTTTGATAAGGTAGTTGGTCCTATCCCGTTCGAGATTATATTATCCATATTGCACAGCTTTTGGTACTTCTACTTCTCACGTCAGTAGAAATTTTAACAATACCTCATCATAGTTCTCCAAGTATACATGTGCAATATAGACAATATACCTGAAGAGCAAATAAGGAAAACACCAAAACTTCGTACACAGCGTGAAAAGTAGAAGTAACAAAAATGTGTAATGCAGATAATATAATCCCAAATTGTCCACACTGGACAATTTAGGAATTAGTTGTTGCCCAGATGACTAACACAAGAGGGGGGGTGAATTGAGTTGTATTTAAAAAAATAACAATTATAAATCAAATATATAATATAAAATATAAACAAAATATGAAACAACAATAAATATAAATAGTAAGAGTAAGAGAGAAGCAAACTCAGTATGTTAACGAGGTTCGGCCCCACTGCCTACGTCCTCGCCTCAAGCTACCTCTTGAGGATTCCCAAATCCACTATTCAATCTCCTTTAGGTGGAGATAGAAACCTATTACACCTTTGAGCAGCACCGCTCCAAAGAATCCGTGTAGAACACCCTCTACACTTCCAATCACCTTACACTTGGTGATTTAACTATTCCCCGTGTAGAACACCTTCTACACTTCCAATCACCTCACACTTGGTGATTTAATTATTCTCCGTGTAGAACACCTTCTACACACACAAGGGTTATACACACCCTTTTACAAATACAAGAGTTGATAGTAGGTAGACTATCAAAGTACACTCCTCAATGAGTGAGATAGAAACAATACAGCGCAACCTATATCTCTCTCAACAAGAACAAGAATTAAGGCTCAAAACTTTAGAAAAGAGAGAATGAGAGCTTTGAAGAAATGATGCAAAACTTAGCAATAGATGTGTAAGCTCTTGTTGTGAATTTTGCAAAACTCAAGTGAGCTATTTATAGGCAAATGAGTTTTCAATTTCAAATTTGAAAAGATTCCCATGTCAAAAACATTATCATTCACTTTTCAAAAATTTCAAATCTAATATTTTTACTTTTTGCATGTGACAAAAGGAGCACACTTTACTTTTCAAAAATTTCAAACCTAATCTTATACTTTTTGCATATGACAAAAGGAGCACACTTTACTTTTCAAAATTTTCAAACAAAGACATCTACCTTTTGCATAAGTCAAGAAAAGCATCCACCACTTTTGAAAATATTCAAATAAAACATGCACATGTGAAAGATGACAATCAATCATCTTAATATTTTCAAAGTTCAAACCTTTAATCATATCATGCACATGTGAAAGATGACAATCAATCATCTTTCAAAATTTTCAAATTTAATTTTCAAAATATTCATGCACATGTGGAAAATGTATTTTAATGCTTTATGATAAAATATTTATTTTGAGCCTTAATCCTAATTTCGAATTTTTAAGAGATTTACAAAATTACTCTATGATTTTAATGTGAACTTGTTCCCTTCTTGCTCATGCTTGGTTCCTTGATGTGCTTGATTGTATTGTGTAGACAACTTGAGTTTGAGACTCCTTTATTCTTTGAATTCATTTGTTATCATCAAAATCCATGTGTAGATTTACATGAACCTTGAAACCTTGAGTTCAACAATCTCCCCCTTTTTGATGATGACAAATACTTGATAGAACTTGAAACCTGTATGAATACTTAAGCTCCCCCTGAGAATGTGCGTTAGTTTTTCAAGCAAAAATATAAATATAATTCCAAGCATATATAACAAGTTTAGCAAATTAAACAATGTTAATATTCTAGTCTAAAACTTCTCCCCCTTTTGGCATCATTAAAAAGGAATCATAATTAGCTCAATAAAATATATTCCTACAATAACCAATAGACAAATAAAACGCTGCGTTAGTAGAGACTGTAGAGAATTCGGTGCGTAGCCACACGTGTTCGACAAAACCTGCAAAGGCTGGAGGCCTAGTTTCGGTAATTCGGTGCGGAAGGAAATTTTGTAAAGAGCTGAATAATTGAAACCACCCGTGCCCGACAAAACCTGCAAAGGCTGGAGGCGTAGCTCTGGCAATTCGGTGCAGAGATTTGATCCGCTTGATGTTGCTGAAAATTGAGATATCATCATGATTTATAAGTTTGTCTTGTTCTTATTTCCGTTTCTATAAGAGCAATCCTTAGCTTTATCTATTTCGCATCAAGCTTTCTTCTCATCTTTGCAATTTGCTTGCATTCTCATTCTACAATTTTTCAATGGCTCGTAGAATTCCCTTCAGTGCTTCTCTTGATCAAGATTTGAGGTATCCTTCACCTCAGTCTCAATCTATTTCTGCATCTGTCGTGGGTGCCATGAAGCAACAAGAGACTGATTTAGCTAATAAATCAGATCATGACGCCATTTACGAGCTTGTGGGTCTCGGAACTCGATACTCATCATCTATCGTCGCGTTTTCTGCTCGGTTGCAGTCCAAAACTCGCGAAATTGAGAAGCTTAACGAGACTGTATCTGTACTTCAACGACTTGTTTATGAGTCAAACAAAAAAATAGTAGAGTTAAAGCAACAGAATAAGGATTTGAAATCCTTGCTTACCTCTTCATTTCGATTGCCTAATCCTTTAGACAAGGATGGCATGATGATTTATGAGGAGCAAATGCATTTGAATGATGAGGCTAAACGTCTCAAGTTTCTGTAGGTCATTTAAGATAATGAAATAAAAGTATCTAGCAGATATCCATGGCATGCATCATTCCTATTTCTCTTCTAATTATGCATAGTCTATCTTCTGGTAGGGGTTTTGTGAAAATGTCTGCCAATTGATCATGTGTACTAGTGAATTCTAATACAATATCGCCCTTTTGCACATGATCTCTAAGAAAATGATATCTAATTTCAATATGTTTGGTCCGAGAATGTTGTATTGGATTCTTTGAAAGATTTATAGCACTTGTATTATCACATTTGATTGGAATGTGATTGTACATAAGTTTAAAATCCTCAAGTTGTTGCTTCATGTAAAGAACTTGAGCACAACAACTACCCGCAGCAACATATTCTGCCTCAGCAGTAGATAGTGCAACAGAATTTTGTTTTTTACTAAACCAGGAAACTAGTGCACGACCTAAGAAGTGACAAGCTCCACTAGTACTTTTTCGATCTATTTTACAGCCAGCATAATCTGCATCTGTGTAGCTGATTAGATCGAAAGATGTGTGCTTAGGGTACCATAACCCTAAGTTAATTGTACCACTAAGATATCTAAGAATGCGCTTAACTGCAATTAAATGTGATTCTTTTGGAGATGATTGAAAGCGTGCACATAAGCACACACTAAACATAATATCTGGTCTACTGGCTGTCAAATATAATAAGCTACCAATCATACCTCGATATACCTTCGAGTCAACTGGTTTACCGGTTTCATCTTTATCAAGTTTAGTGGATGGGCTCATTGGTGTTCCAGTTTCCTTAGCACCTTCCATCCCAAATTTCTTCAGCAATTCCTTAATATATTTCGATTGATTGATGAATGTCCCACTTTTTGCTTGCTTAATTTGCAATCCGAGAAAGAATGTAAGCTCTCCCATCATACTCATTTCAAATTCTTCCTGCATAGTCTTAGCAAAAACTTGGCACATATTTTCATTAGTAGCACCGAATATTATATCATCAACATAAATTTGAATCAAAAGAATATCATCATTTTCGTATTTAATGAAAAGAGTTGTATCAATTTTTCCTCTTGAAAAGCCTTTTTCAATCAAGAAACCACTAAGTCTCTCGTACCACGCTCTAGGAGCTTGTTTGAGTCCATATAGTGCTTTTGTGAGTTTGAAAACATGATTTGGAGAAATATGATTTTCAAAACCTGGAGGTTGCTCAACATATACCTCTTCATTTATAGAACCGTTTAAGAAAGCACTTTTAACATCCATTTGAAAAAGTTTGAAATCTTTATAACAAGCATATGCAAGTAGCATTCGAATAGCTTCTAATCTTGCGACTGGTGCATATGTCTCATCATAATCGATTCCTTCTTCTTGATTGAAACCTTGGGCTACAAGTCGAGCCTTATTTCTAGTAATGACTCCGGACTCATCTTTCTTGTTTCTAAAAACCCATTTTGTTCCAATAATAGTATGATTTTTGGGTCTAGGAACAAGTGTCCAAACATCATTTCTTTCAAATTGATTAAGCTCTTCTTGCATAGCTAGAATCCAAGATTCATCAAGAAGTGCTTCATCAATATTTTTAGGTTCAATCTGAGATAGAAAAGCAGTATGATTGCAAATATTTCTAAGAGATGATCGAGTGCTTATACCTCGTGAAGGTTCCCCCAGAATTTGTTCCACTGGATGATCTTTCACAAATTTCCACTGTTTGGTTGCATCTTGTATTAAATTTTGATGATCTTTCCTGATATCTTCATGTTGGACTTCCTCTTTGTTGAGATTGAGACTTTCCGTATTATTTATACCTCCTGTTTCTTCATCAATAGATTTCTTGGAGAGTAGAGAATTAGATTCATCAAATACTACATGCATAGATTCTTGTACAGTCAAAGTCTTTTTATTGAATACTCTATAAGCTTTACTATTAGTAGAATATCCGAGAAAGATACCTTCATCAGATTTTGCATCAAACTTGCCTAAATTATCCCTGTCATTTAAAATAAAACATTTGCATCCAAATACATGAAAGTAACCAATGTTGGGCTTTTTCTCATTCCAAAGCTCATAGGGGGTTTTATCTAATTTAGACCTTAGCATAACTCTATTTATAACATAACATGCAGTACTTACCGCTTCAGCCCAAAAATAACTAGGCAAGTTATTCTCATTAAGCATTGTTCTTGCCATCTCTTGAAGAGATCTATTTTTCCTCTCTACTACCCCATTTTGTTGAGGAGTTCGAGGAGCAGAAAAATTATGCACAAAACCATTTTCATCACAAAATGTTTCAATATTTTTATTAACAAACTCTTTTCCCCTATCACTTCGGATACTTGAAATAGTATAACCCTTTTCATTTTGAATTCTCTTGCATAACTTGGTAAAGGCATTATGTGCCTCATCTTTATGAGCAAGAAAGATGACCCAAGTATATCTAGAGAAATCATCAACAATAACAAATGCATAATATTTTCCTCCTAAACTTGCAACTCTATTTGGTCCAAAAAGATCCATGTGTATCAGTTGCAGTGGTCTAGTAGTGGAAATATGTTTCTTGGTTTTAAAAGAAGTTTTTGTTTGTTTACCAAATTGGCATGCATCACAAATTTTGTCTTTAAGAAAATTTGCCTTTGGTAAACCTCTCACAAGATCATTTTTTGAAAGTTTGGAAATAAGTTCCATGTTGGCATGACCTAGTCTTCTATGCCATAACCAATTAGTTTCATTTTGAGCTGAAAAACAAATCGCATCTTGTGAGGTGATTTCTTCAAAATCAATTGTATAAACATTATTACTTCTAAAAGCAATAAAACAAATATTACAATTATAATCATTTAATATAATGCACTTATCCATTTTGAAAGTAACTGTAAATCCTTTATCACATAATTGACTTATGCTTAAAAGATTATGTTTTAAACCTTCAACAAGTAGAACATCTTCAATTATAAGAGAAGACTCATTACCAATTTTACCTATTCCCACGATCTTCCCTTTCGAGTTGTCTCCAAATGTCACGTGTCCTTCTTCTTTAGATCTAAGATCAAAGAATTTAGTCTTGTCTCCCGTCATGTGTCTTGAACATCCACTATCTAAAAACCATTTATTTTTGTTTGTGGAGGACTTCATGCACACCTATAAAAACAATTAAAATGATTTTTCTTGGTACCCAAGTTCTTTGGGTCCTTTATTTATTAGTATTAGAAGAAACAAGATTTTTAGGTACCCATATGGCCCTAATTGTCATTGTATGTTTTCTTCTAATAGGACAAGTAAAATAATTATGACCATTTCTATTACAAAAATTGCAAATAGCATGTGACATATATGAAGGACTTGAGTGATTATAATAGTATCCTTTTTTAACAAAATTATTTTTATGAAAAGAATTTTGAATATTGGATTTTGATGTAGAAGGATTATCAAAGAAGTTTTTATAAGATTTGTATTTTTGTTTTGGCTTATATCCCAAGCCTGCCTTATCAAAAACACATCTTTGACTACCAAGAAGTTTTTCAAAATTTCTTTTTCCATTCGTAAAGTTTTCAATAATATTTTCTAAATCAGTTTTCTTTTTCTTCAACTCAAGATTTTCATCTTTCAAAACAATATTTTCTTTTCTTAAAATATCAATTTCGTTTGTTAAAGAAGAATTTTTCTTTTTCAAAACAGTATACTTGATACCCAATTTTTCAAATTCCTCATATACTTCTTCTAAAACATTTTGCAATTCTTCATATGAAGGATCTTCAATATTATCAAGATTTGTTACCTCAATGTCATCTTTAGCCATAAGACAAAGATTTGCTGATTCTCCATTGCTTGCTTCACTATCTGAGCTACTTGAATCATCATCCCACGTAGCTTTCATTGCTTTTTTGCCTTTGTTTCGATCTTTCTTTAGCAGAGGACAATCTGGCTTGATATGACCAGGTTTATTGCATTTATAACAAATTAAAGTGTCATTTTTACCTGAATCTTTGTTGGAAGATTTTTTGAAAGGTTTCCTTGGAGGAGCTTTATTTTTCAAGAATCTCTTAAATCTTCTTGTGATCATTGCAATCTCTTCGTCATCGCTTTCTTCATCTTCTTCGCTTTCACTTTCATGAGGAACGGCTTTGAGTGCCAAGCTTTTCTTTTGCTTTCCTTCTTCTTCTCCTCTTTTCAATGTGTACTCATGGGTGATAAGTGACCCGATGAGTTCATTCACTTCGAGCTTATTGAGGTCTCTAGCTTCAAGAATCGCTGTCACTTTTGATTCCCAACGTTTTGGTAGAGAGTTGAGAATCTTTCTTACTATCTCCACTTTGGAATAAACTTTGCCAAGAGCTGTCAAGCTGTTTATGATATTAGTAAAACGAGTGTGCATACTAGAAATAGATTCATCATCATTCATCTTAAACATTTCATATTCATGAGTAAGAATATAAATTTTTGATTCCTTGACTTGAGAAGTTCCTTCATAAGTAACTTCCAAGTTATCCCAAATTTCCTTTGCTGTAGCGCAAGTCATTACTCTATTAAACTCATTACCATTGAGAGCATTATATAATAAATTCATAGCAGTTAAATTCAAAGTATAAAGTCTATCGTCTTCACGATCAAACTCTTCTTCTTCCTTTTTGACCTTTACTCCATCAACTACTTTTGTTGGAATATAAGGTCCATTTACAATGCATTTCCAGATTTCTCGACCTTGAGCCTGAAGAAATATTCTCATTCTAACTTTCCAGAATGAGTAATTGTCTCCGCAAAAGAGTGGAGGCCGACTGCTAGATTGACCTTCACCAAATGAAGCTGTAATGTTAGCCATAAGATCTTAACTCAAAAGATAGTTAATCTTATAATAGAGCTCTAGCTCTGATACCAATTGTTGCCCAGATGACTAACACAAGAGGGGGGGGTGAATTGAGTTGTATTTAAAAAAATAACAATTATAAATCAAATATATAATATAAAATATAAACAAAATATGAAACAACAATAAATATAAATAGTAAGAGTAAGAGAGAAGCAAACTCAGTATGTTAACGAGGTTCGGCCCCACTGCCTACGTCCTCGCCTCAAGCTACCTCTTGAGGATTCCCAAATCCACTATTCAATCTCCTTTAGGTGGAGATAGAAACCTATTACACCTTTGAGCAGCACCGCTCCAAAGAATCCGTGTAGAACACCCTCTACACTTCCAATCACCTTACACTTGGTGATTTAACTATTCCCCGTGTAGAACACCTTCTACACTTCCAATCACCTCACACTTGGTGATTTAATTATTCTCCGTGTAGAACACCTTCTACACACACAAGGGTTATACACACCCTTTTACAAATACAAGAGTTGATAGTAGGTAGACTATCAAAGTACACTCCTCAATGAGTGAGATAGAAACAATACAGCGCAACCTATATCTCTCTCAACAAGAACAAGAATTAAGGCTCAAAACTTTAGAAAAGAGAGAATGAGAGCTTTGAAGAAATGATGCAAAACTTAGCAATAGATGTGTAAGCTCTTGTTGTGAATTTTGCAAAACTCAAGTGAGCTATTTATAGGCAAATGAGTTTTCAATTTCAAATTTGAAAAGATTCCCATGTCAAAAACATTATCATTCACTTTTCAAAAATTTCAAATCTAATATTTTTACTTTTTGCATGTGACAAAAGGAGCACACTTTACTTTTCAAAAATTTCAAACCTAATCTTATACTTTTTGCATATGACAAAAGGAGCACACTTTACTTTTCAAAATTTTCAAACAAAGACATCTACCTTTTGCATAAGTCAAGAAAAGCATCCACCACTTTTGAAAATATTCAAATAAAACATGCACATGTGAAAGATGACAATCAATCATCTTAATATTTTCAAAGTTCAAACCTTTAATCATATCATGCACATGTGAAAGATGACAATCAATCATCTTTCAAAATTTTCAAATTTAATTTTCAAAATATTCATGCACATGTGGAAAATGTATTTTAATGCTTTATGATAAAATATTTATTTTGAGCCTTAATCCTAATTTCGAATTTTTAAGAGATTTACAAAATTACTCTATGATTTTAATGTGAACTTGTTCCCTTCTTGCTCATGCTTGGTTCCTTGATGTGCTTGATTGTATTGTGTAGACAACTTGAGTTTGAGACTCCTTTATTCTTTGAATTCATTTGTTATCATCAAAATCCATGTGTAGATTTACATGAACCTTGAAACCTTGAGTTCAACATTAGTGTACACTGATTCCTAAATAGGTCTAAAGTTATTCATATATGCAATGTTACACAACATACTATTTATTATTCATTTGTTAATTTCTAACTACTATATAAACTATAGATAAGGATTGGGGTTTAGGTTTGGAATTTGGGTTTGGGGATTGGGGTTTAGGATTTGGGAGTTAGGTTTGCGGTTTGGGTCTAGGGTTTATTATTTAGGGTTTTGGATTGGGGTTTTGGATTTCGATTTAGGATTTAGGGTTTGGAAGAAATTTTGGTCTAAGATTTAGGATTTAGAGTTTGGGATTGGAGTTTGGGATTTGGGGTTTTGGATTTGGGGTTTGAGGTTTGGAATTTAGGGTTTGGAATAGGGTTTAGGGTTGGGAGGTGAGGGTTGGGAGTTGGGGTTTAGGGCACACAATGTATCATACCCACATTCAGACTAAGTGTTAGTACTAAATAATACATGCTTGCAAAAAAGGCACAAAGGCACAAAATAATATACCCTCAACATTCACACAAAGTATTATTGCTAATTAGTACATGCTTGAAAAATATGCACAAATTATCATATCCAATATGCTTTGGAAAATTTACACAAAATAAGATACCCACATTCAAATTACCATAAAATATATTCAAATAAATAATCACCCAACATGCTTGGAAAATCCTATTACTAAAAAAATAAATAACTAACATAATATACACGATCATTCCCTTATCACACCAAATATGCACAATGACCAAATATACACAATTACCCAACATATTTAATCACCCAATATGCATAATAAAAACATACTAAATATACAACTATAAACAAATCTAAGAATACATGCTTATCAAATTTCGTAATTAAAAAAAAAGCACAAACATAACATACATAACTATAGACAAATTCGAAAATATATAATGAGCAATTGGAAAAGAGGCACAAATTATCACACCCAATATGCTTGGAAAAATTCACACAAAATAATATACTCATATTCAAAAAATCATAAATCTCATTCAAATAATTACCCAACATGTTTAGAAACTCATATTACTAAAATAATAAACAAAGTGTCATTCTCACATTCAAATAATCACCCAACATACTTGAAATAATTAAAAAAAAAACATACAAAATACACAACTATAAACAAATCCAAGAATACATGCTTCTCAAATTTCATAATTAAAAGAATACACAAATATAACATACACAACTATAAACAAATCCAAGAATATGTGCTTATCAAATTTCATAATTAAAAAAATACACAAATATAACATACACAACTATAGACAAATCAAAACATACATAATGAGAAAATAAGAAATATACCTTACAAAAACAATAAAATTACTTCATAAGGGTTCTACCATTTTCAACTTCTTTACCACCAATCTTTCAAAAAATACACAATGAGTTATTAAGATTATTATATACTAAAAGCACAAGAGAGATCAATAAATATGGAAAAATAATAATGTTAGAAATAAGTTATTTTCCTTACCTTTGAAGAGCAAAAATTCAAGAAACCCATACTTTCACTCACACACACACACTCTCTCTCTCACAAACACACACATAGGAGAAGCCAAAAATGTGCATTATGGCTTCATCCCATGCCTATATTTGAATCTGTTTAAATTTTTAAATACATTCAAACATTACAACCCTAATATTCAAATGTACTTAAATTCGCACAAAACATTCGAATGTAAATGTGTGACATTCAAATGTTACAAATTAACGTTCAAACGTTCATTAAAGTTTTATAAAAATTTCTAAATTGTAAAAAAAGTTTCGAATGTAGGAAAGTTACGTTCAAACGTTCTAGAAGGTGCGGAAAATTTTTCACACTTTTTTTCTAACGTTCGAACATAACTAGTTAAAATTAGAACCTTTTTTTAGTTTTTTTTTTATATGATTAAATTTATGTATTGCTATATTTTTTAAACTAAAGAATATTAAATATATTTCTTATACTATATTAAATATAGCAATTAGAACTATATTGCTATATTTAACTATAGCATTATAATATATATTTTAGTGATGTTTTATATACTGTACTAATACTATAGTCAACATTATATAATACTTAATACTATAGTATTATATAGTGTTAAGTGTTAAGTATTATATAGTGTTGACCAATCATATTTTAGACATCACTTTGGATATTTTATCTACTATAGTAACACTATACAATACTTGGATATATAGTATTATAGCATGTTGACTATATAATATATTATATAATAATTAACACTTAGTATTATATAGTGTTGATTTAATATATTTTTTTGATGTTTTAGACTATATAATACAATATATTTAACTATATTAAAATACATTATAATGTAATTTCAATTTTAATTTAAAAATATAAATATACGTTCGAATGTATAATTAGAATGTATGCTTACCATTACTCAACCAAAATATGATGTAACGTTCGCATGTCATATTTAAACATTCAGACATCCCATTGTTACGTTTGAATGTATAAAACGGTTAATATATAACGTTCGAACATTCATTAAAGAACATTCAAAACGTTGACTTTATATATATAGTGGTCCCAACGGTCATTTCTCCCATTTCTCGAAAACTGTCGTCAATCTCTTGTTTTCTTTTCGCCATGAGCCCCACCGTATTCATCACCAAAGCCACCACAACCATCACCAAAAGGTAGAAATTTCAAACATTTTGATGCATTTTTCGTTTAAAGTTGTTAGAAATATGGAAAACTTTAAAAATGTGGTGGCCAAATTTTCTTCTTGATTTTTCGGCCACCACGAGTCTCCATTAGCCAAAATGTCACCTTAGAAACATTTCTTGAAGTATGTACTTCATCTCTACGGTGATATTTAGCCTCAAAACTCCATGAGATAGAGTTTCGAAAATGGCTCGACTCAGCCATTCTCGTGTTTTACATTTGAACGTAAAGATTTGAAATCTAGAAGATGGAACGTTACGTTCGAACGTACATTTTGTACATTCGAATGTAACTTTTGCAATTTTAGAAGGCAAACAGTTACGTTCCAATATACATTTCCTACATTGGAACGTGACTTCGAAAAAGTTGGAAGACAAAAAGTCATGTTCGAATGTCTAAATGAATGTTCTAATGTGACTGTTTGCAACGTTGGCAACCTGATACGTTGCAAACAGTCACGTTCGAATGTATCCAAAGTACGTTCGAATGTGATCATTTAAAACGTTGGAAACCATAATCACGTTCGAACATGACATTGGTAACATTCGGATGTATTCACAGTGTTGAGAATATGGACCTCTTAAATTCCCCCCACCAGGATCTACTTTTGACAGAATACTAAGAAAAATAAAAAAATAATAATAACACAAAAATTTATGTGGAAAACTCCCAAAACAGGAGAAAAACCACCAGACCCAAAGAAGAAAATCCACTATGTGAAAAATTGTTACAATCACACAATTTTTCTTCTCAACCCGACGATACTCACAAAAACTTCTCCACTAGTAAAATTTTAACTTTCACCTCTCTTCCTTTTACATACAAAAAGGACAACAGAGGAATTTAACTAAAGTCAATAGATAAGTTTCTAACTGGTGTGTTTAAACTAAGGAGACTAAGCCCCCTTATATAGGCCTATGGCCTTGCTTCACTCCCATTTCCTTTCCATATAGGACTAAGGAGTAAAACCCAACAATCTCCACCTTGCGATTTCGACGGATCCCACAGCCACGCTTCACCGCAATGAATATCTTCATAGCTTTTGCTATCATGCTCCACCATAAAAGCATACTCACTCAGAATAAACCAATTCCAAGCATTTCACTTCGGCCCATGTCGAAAATAACCTTGCTGAAAAATTATGGTGCAACTCCCACGTTTGGCTTTCCTAAAAGTTCATCAGCCATTGACATAAATTTCCACCACACACCTTGCATCAATGTCAAACCAATGCCCATGTGTAAACTTGTGGAACAGCTAACATTAACACATCCTCTATCATAGCAACTTTGGGATTCGCGTCATGCCATAAGGATATACATATCTCTTTTTCCATGGAGAGAGACACAACGTTAACATCAATACGAGTATCTCCATTTACTCACTTGGAACCATTTGTCGAACCGGCTCCATCTCTTATTGACAACTTTTCATAACATGCCCAAATTGTCTACAACTCTAGCAAATTGCTGATTTTATGGGTTGGTTGACGCTATGTGTAATCTTGATGGAATCAAAATATCTCTAACTTGCATTTGCCACAAGTCAAAATTGATTCTCCCATCAAATTTCTCTACCTCCATTTTTGGCATTACCTCGATGAATTTTATCGTAGAAATGAATAGTACCCACTAAGTAAGTTCCTAGGAAAGACTGATCTTTCCTAGACAAAACTTCAAAGTTCTCAGGAAAGATTTAAGGGTTATAACAGACACACTTAAAATTTCCAATCTCCTAGACAAAGCCTTCTTAGACCGTACGTATCCACACTACCACACCAAAACTCCACGCTCCGTCAAAAGAACCTAGTGGCTCTGATACCACTTGTTAGGAATCTGGACATTCAAATTCCCCCTACCAAAATTTACTTTTGACAGAATACCAAGAAAAATAGAGAAATAATAACAACACAAGAATTTACGTGGAAAACTCCCAAAACAAGAGAAAAACCACCAAACCCAGAGAAGAAAATCCACTATATGAAAAATTGTTACAATCACACAATTTTTCTTCTCACCCCAACGACACCCACAAAAACTTCCCCATTAGTAAAATTTTAACTTTCACCTCTCTTACTTTTACATACAAAAAGGACCATAGAGGAATTTAACTAAAGTTAAAAGTTACCGGATAAGTTTCTAACTGGTATGTTTAAACTAAGTAAGCTAAGCCCCCTTAAATAGGCCTATGGCCTTGCTCCATGTCCATTTCATTTCCATGTGGGACTAAGGAGCAAAACCCAACACACAGATCCCTTTTAAAAATTGTATTTTTGCTTTCCAAATATTGTTCCTTAATTTATTTTTATTTTCTCTAATTTTTATCTCATTTGTGCATATAGATATTGCTCAACAATTCATGACCACGAGAAAGTGGGGTTGGGAAGGAATCTCACGGGGGAGGCTCAGCGTATCGAGGCCCGCACGGTTACACTAGAACGGTGGGTGATGATAAACAAGTTTGACGGACTCATTTGGCAGCAGAGGAGCCTGATGTCAATATTTGTAGATAGGGGCTGGACCCTGGTATGCTCACTGAGGGGTACCATTTACCCCCTCATGGTCCACGAATTCTACATGGCGATGTCCACATTGTCGTACGACACAGACTCCCATGTCATCGAGATCCTTAGGGTGCAGATTACAGTCTCGATGGATGTCATCACCGACTTGCTGCAGATCCCACGTCAATTGCCTCAGCTGGTAGCTGCTGATCCTGTGGAGGACATAGCTATTGCACTAGCTCTACTGCCAGATGCTAATGCTATGATTGACCCAATTCACTCTACAAACAGTCATCACATCTGTCAGCATCCCGACGCCTCAATTCCCGTACTTTCGTATAAGTGAGTTGGCGTCACAACATCGATGTCATGGAGGGCGGTGATGCTTGATCCGAGCATGAGGCTCCTCAATGAGATGAGAATTTCTACATCCTCACTAACAGAGTCAGGGAGGCGCACGAGATGTTAGACATTTTCCACCAGAGTGCGCTCAAGGGTTTCTTTCGAATGTTGCATTTTTTCGTTGCAACAAATATCGATCCCCTAGCACACACGACAACATTCAGCCGAACACGTGCACAGTTTCTGATCAAGTTGGTGCGTGGAGACCCGATCAACCTACCACGAGTGATTTTCGAGAGGATTCGCTACGAGTGTGCACTATCTCGGTGAACAACCTCCCTTGTAGAGTCATAATCACCTAGCTACTTCTGGCACATGGAGTGGCACCTTGAGTCTCAAAGGCAGTACGGTAGCAGATCAGCCCTATTGACATTAGCAAGTATAACCGGAGTCGAGGGCAGATGAGACGTCTACCTCCTCCTATAGCAGATCTAGTTCCACCTCCCCAACGACAGACCGGCCATGTTGATCCCACTGACATTACTAGTACCAGTCGATAGTCTCAGACAGGATAGGATTAAGTGGGGACGTGCAACCTACTTGGGTGACCTCCATGTTGGGAGAGCTGCAGGCGTATATCGACCGACAACTTACTACATAGACTGTCGTGATCACTATGCATGTGAATTAGGCTATGGAGCAACTTTCCACTGATGTAGAGACCTTATGTCTTAAAGTCGAGACTTTGGCTAATGAGTTTACGTCATTAAGAAACGGCTTGTGATTTTGTGTTAGTTTTTTAAGTCTTTTTATATTTTGTTTTTAATATATGTACTAGATCAACTGTTCATGTAATATATATATATATATATAAATTCTCAATTTTCTTAAATATTAGTTTATCTAAATTTAATTTTAAATCACTGCACTTTATATCTTTAACAAATTCAATTATTTTATGATTCAATATTTTTAAAATTTGTAAATATTAATAGGGCCCTGCTAAAATATAATCTTATTTTAATTTGTTTATATATTTTTTATTCATATTTAATCATTTTAAAATATTTAAAAATAAATAAATATCAATTCACTAATAATGAAATCCTATACTATTAAGTAAAGGAAAAAATTTTAAATGTATTAAAATACTATAGGTGTCAAAATAAGGTATCAAAGTAATTTTTTTTAATTTAATCTAAATGTTCGAATATTCTTCCATATAATTCAAATGTTGGCGTCATAAATATGCACGTTTGAATGTCAGTGATCGCATCGTTTGAACGTGCACTCGACATTTGAATGAAAAATCGTCTTTGTTCGAATGTAAAAAAAATTTATCAGTTGTTTTTAATGATGATTCCAAGAAATCATCATAAAAAATAGATTTTAATGACATTTTAAAGACTATCACAAATTTTAAATCATCACCAAAACTTAAATTTATTGTAGTGCGCTTCTATAAATTAGTTTGATATATAACAGCACATATATCGCGGCGTTATGATCCAAACAGTTTCCCTAGTCTAGCTTCTATATTTTATTTAGATGCCATTATTGTTTTGCTATTATTTCAAGAAAGCGAGAAATTAATCCCTATCGCTGTTAATCGTTGTTAAGTTTTAGGACCCTGCTACACCACAGATCAGACTAGCTATTCTCTACCGAGAAGGCCAATATTTTTTAATCTAGTTTTTAATCCTTGTTGATCTAGTTTTCTTCTCAATTATTTTTTAAAATTCTTTAAATGTTTTGAAAAAATAAAAATAAAAATATTTCCTTGTAATTAAATTAATATATATATATATATAAAACAGTCGATAATATTTGTGGGCGGAAATATCATTGTCCTAAGTTTTAAGGTACTAAAATTTCGTTGTGGGTCTCACTGTTTCCATTAATTATTATATGTTATGGTTGTTGCTAGTTATTAAATAGGGCAGGATCTCGGGTAGCCTTACGAGGGGTCGACGTCCAAGTTGCATTTTATACCGATTCATCTGCACCATTTATACATGGGTAGGCCCAATGCCTATAACTAGAGTACCCATGTAGGCTTATCTTTCTAGGATACGTGGCGGCCATGCTTTACACCTACAATTCTTCTCCTCAAGTTTCACCTAAAGTTCTACGCGGCTTACATTGGAAATGAGTAATGATTAACTTATCACCATTTTTACAACTTGTTTATCAAATTTAATACTTTTATTTTTTTATTTTTTTTTTACAGTATTCTTTTAAAATTCTTAATTATTAAGAAAAAATTTTAAAAAATTACGATTTCATTAATAATCACTTTCTTAATTATTATGTAAAAATAAATAAAAAATAATAATAATAATAATAATAAAAGAATAATAGATAGGTAGTAAATATATCATTATTTATTAGAAATATTGGACTAACACTACAACTAAAAAAAATAAGTAATATTGATTAAGTATTTGTGATGAAAAAAATTATTAATAATTAATATAGATTATTAGTTATTAAAATAAATTATTTATGACTAATATATAATAGTAAATAAATAATTTTTTTTATAGTACATTCATGGTGTAAATTTACGATGAAAAGGATATGCTTGATTCATCATGAACTTTCAATTGATTCTTCTACTGCTTAATTATGACCCCCTCGAGTAAGTCCAAATTACTTAAAAATATAACAGAAAGTAGGGCAAGGAGTTGGGTCAAATTTCAAACACATATCTTGAATGGCTTTCTTTTCCGGCCGACATGGTATTAATCCAAATGACACGATTTTATCTTGAAAATTCAGAAGGATGAGGCCGCCTATACATGTATATATATATGTCCTTCTTTGTACCATAGAAAAATATCAAGATCATATCTCTACTTTAAGTGAGTCTTTTCGAAGATTAGTTCGCAGCTTCTTAATTTCCAAGTTTAACAGACCCCTCTGTCTCTCTGTCTCTCTCTCTCTCTCTCTCTCTGTGAGATACCTCCATGGACTCAACAAGTGTACCCCTACAGCCTCCAACTTATGGTAATGTAATCACCGTTCTAAGCATTGATGGTGGTGGAATAAGAGGGCTTATCCCAGGAACTATCCTTAGCTTCTTAGAATCTGAGTTTCAGGTTAGATAATACATCTTTTGCTTCATGCAAAGAAAACCCATAATCCAACACTTCCCTCTTTGAAGTTTTTTTCAGTTTTCACGTATATTAATGCACTCTAACTTAAGCAGATTGCTACAAATACACACACACACACACATATATAAATATATAGTTGGCTTAGCATGTAATCCTCTCGCATTTACACAAGATTTTTTATGCATGATATAACAGAAGCTGGATGGTGAAGATGCAAGAATATCAGATTATTTTGATGTGATTGCCGGAACAAGCACAGGCGGCCTTGTTACTGCCATGTTAACTGCTCCAAATGAAAAGAACAGACCTGTGTTTGCCGCCGAGGATATCAAGGAGTTCTACCTCAACCACTGCCCTAAAATCTTCCCACAAAACAGGTACGAGGAGGAAGAGCTTTCCTGTTTGATTATTATCCTTTTCCCACTCAATTTAGTTTGTACTTACAAGATTATATGTTTATCAATTTGCAGCTGTCCAATATTTCCTTTTACTACGAAGATTATCAGAGCCCTTGCCGGACCAAAGTATGATGGAAAGTATCTACACAACCTTGTAAGAGAGAAACTCGGAAACACAAAAATTCAACAGACTTTGACTAATGTTGTCATCCCAACATTTGATCTCAAGAGACTACAGCCAACCATCTTTTCTAGCTACGAGGTTGATTATTATGATTTTAATTATCTCCTATTTAAATATGTTTCTCAATTTTATTTTTTAATGCTTCTTTCCCTGATCTAAATATTGTTTATTATGAACCTTGGATTAATATCTTAATTTGGAAGTGGTTGCAAATGGTGGAGCTGAATAGTATACTAAGATTCCCGTTGATTTTTCTCCCCGGCTTTTTGATGCACAGGTAAAGAAAAAACCAAGCTTAAATGCGCTACTCTCAGATGTATGCATTTCAACCTCAGCTGCACCAACTTATCTTCCAGCTTATTACTTTGAAACCAAAGACCAGGAAGGGAAAGTGAGAGAATTTCACCTTACAGATGGCGGAGTTGCAGCCAATAATCCGGTATATCTGATCTTTCAAGTCCGATACCGTACCTGATAATAACATTAGAGAAATATTAAGCCATCAATGAATTAAATAAAAGTAAATCTAGCAAACTAACACGATTTGATGCAATACATCACATTATAAAATTATTTTTGATGTAAAATATATCTAATGCATAACGTAAAATCATCTCTTATTAAAAATTTATTTTTATATAATCTCTTTATATTTCTAACAGTTGTTAATTATAACATTAATAAAAATAACAACAAAGACGATGATGATCGGTGGTTTACTTCCAGACCTTGCTTGCCATTGGAGAAGTGACAAAGGAGATCCAAAGAGGAAATCCCGACTTCTTTCCTATAAAACCAATGGATTATGGACGGTTTCTGGTGATATCATTAGGCACTGGCTCACCCAAAGGCGAAGAGAAATACAAGGCGCATGATGCAGCTAAGTGGGGCATACTGGGTTGGTTAACCAGCGGTGGATCCACCCCCTTAGTTGAGGTATTTTCTCAAGCAAGTGCGGATATGGTCGACGTCCATCTCTCTCAGGTTTTCCAAGCCCTTCATTGTGAGCAAAGCTATCTGCGAATTCAGGTACATATGTTTATTCGAAGAATAATACTAGATACAAACTCTTAATGTATAAATGTTGCACAAATTTTTTGTAAATATATATGTGTATATATATATTATATACCCCATAAAAAAATGAATTTTTGACTTTTTTGTGGTGTCTACTTTTTTTTTAAAAAAAACTTGGGCAAACTTATCCATTTCAAATTTGTAGATATCATTTCATTTCTTAAACACAGACAGATTACATGTTCATTCATACCGGTTTCTAAATTTCCGCGACGAGTTTCATGCATGTTTGAATCTAAATTACACAGGACGACACATTGAGTGGGATAGTATCTTCAGTGGACGTAGCCACATCGAAGAACTTGGATGATCTCGTCAAAGTTGGAGAAGAATTACTAAGAAAACCAGTTGCTAGGGTCAATCTGGAGACAGGAGTCTGCGAAACTTCAGACAGTGAAACTAATGAACAAGCTCTCATAAGGTATAATTATTATGTCGAACTATATATTAATTCTTGATCATATGTTCTAAGATTTCTAAGCAAATTAAGCATATGTACTTCATGATATTATTAATGTTCTTGCTTGCTCGCAGGTTTGCAAAACTTCTTTCCCAAGAGAGGCACCTCCGCCATGCTAGATCTCCGGTTGGAAAAGCTGCAAGTCATTTGCATTTATAATTGGATCCTTCTGTTTTCTCCTGCATCACGCGCTCGCGCGTGTCGTTTAAGATCATTATCATCTACCGTTTCGGAGTCCCGGGTTGCCCAACGTGCTTACCAAACCAGTACAAGTGGAGCATTCCCTTTTGTTCGCTTTATTACCCCAACTTGTACGTTACTAACAACAGCTAGCTTTGGAGACGTTTTGGAACAGCTTTTCGGATGCTATCACCATCCACGATTTGGAACATCTCGATTTACCGTCGTTTCACAGTTCACTAATGTCTCGCTCCAATAATTGTTCCTTTGGGGGCTTTTTTTTCTCTTTTTAAGTTATTGGTTTTTCTTTTGGATTGAAATATTGATTGTTTGATGAACTCTCTCAATCATTAATAACAGAAATGGATGGTCATTCTTACCATTTTTACACCTTTTTTATGAGTTATTTTTAATTATTAATTACATCTTTATTAAGAATATAATACAATAATTAAATATATTTCTTCGTATCAGTTTAACCTTAAGATTTGAATTTACAATCTTATTCTAATACCGATATCAGAGAAGTAGCCCTAAGTTCGAACCTAATTCTAAAATCTATCATATTTAATTAAATATTTTTACGTATTAGATTCAATTATTGAGGAGTGTAAATAATATAATATAAATAATTAAATTTATCTCTTTTAATCAATTTAAACTTTTGTGACATATGATAATTTCATAATCTTATTAATTGGCAGATCAGATCCTAGGAATAATTTATAAAGCAATTGGATATATAGATAGATAGATATATAATATATAGATATAATATATATATATATATATATATATATATATATATATATATACACACACACACACATACTAGTAGGAGACCACGTGCCCAGGCACGTGGATTTTAATTAATCAATAAAAAATATTTTCTTATTTTTATTACATACAGTGGAATTATATGTGAATTTTTTTTTTACTTGTTTCTTTTATATTGATTAATGTAAATAATATTTTCTTAACTAAAAAACTTGTTTGTTAATAAATTATATTATATAAAACTATATTAATTAGCATATTAAGTGGTTTAATAAATAGGTAGACATATCTAAATTGTGAATAAAATACATTTTCTTATTTTATGATAATTATATTATATATTAATAAAACAATTTTTTTTAGTACAGGTAATGTTATTAATAACAACATTAACATTATTATTACTCCTATCACGAAAAAAAAAACATTGTTATTACTATCAAATTTATTAGTAATATAGAAATTAATATTTATTAATTGATCTGATATGTTAATTTCTTATTAATAAACTATGTTAAATAACAATATTACATTTTATTAATATAATTATAAAATGAAGTATTTATCAAAGATCATTTAATATATTTGATGATTTAACATAATTTATTAATAAATAAAAACTGACATCTCAGACCAAAAAATATTAAGTACTGCATGCAAGAAAATGTAAAAAAATATATATATATATTATTTTTTCTATATATTATTATTTTTTCTATATATTATGTTCTATCATATATTTTCACTCTTGGAATTTTTTTTTAAGTAATAAAATAATTAATAGTTTCTTTATTCTTCAGATATCAGCATACCAAAAATCGTTTATAGCTAAGGTAAATACAGGATAGAAACAACATGTAAGCAAATCATCCAAAAAGAATTCAAGATATTATTATTTTTATTTTTTGACATCCAAGTACTGCATGTAAGCAAATAACTAAATACATAATCAGAAGTATTTAGTTCATACGAACAATAGTAAGAATCATATATACCAGGTGATGTTGAAAACTGAGGAACAAAGTACGTAGCAGATTTGACATAGTTTAAACAATGAGAAGGATGAAGATTTTACGAGATGGTTAGTAATATCAATTGAACAAGACAGTAACTTATTAAAATAAGAAGATATATGTGTGTGTGTGAATTGAGCCAGCTCTACACGCTAAAAGAAAATTAGATTGTTATGATATTTTTATAGCAACTAAATAGACAATTGTGACATTTTTATATTTCAAATAATCTATCTAGTTGCTATAAAAATACTACAATAGACTAATTTTCTTGTAATGACATACATAGATTACATGAGTATTATAGGGCAAATTGATTATCACACTCATTTTGATCACTAGTTAACCAAGTGTCAGATGAGATCGTAAAAAAACGAAGAAAAGTAATTTTATCAATATAAGCAATCGGTGTAGGCGTTAAAAAAATAGTGAAAATAGAAATAATTTAATACAATGAAGAAGGACAAAACCATAAACATATGATAAAATCAATAAAGTCTCGTTTGTATTCAAAATTCATTTTAATTCATCACAATTCATTTTCATTTCATCATTATATTTTTATAATTTTTTATATAAAATATAAATTTATATACACTTTTTTCAAATTTTAATACATTTTTTTCAAATTTTAATACATCTTTTTTAAATTTTAAAATAATAATAATATTAAAAAATAAATTAAATTTACTTTAACTCATCTCCTTTTGAACCTAAACAGAGCCTAATAAAAATGATAAAGTGGACAAATGGTCTTGAAAAGTAAGGATAAAAGTCGAAGATGAAAAGGGCATTTTTGAAAGACCAAAATGTTACGATGATTGAGAAGCAACTGTTTGTGAACTCAGGACAAAAATGTAAAATAAAAACAAACCGGGGAAGCGAAAAGACTAAACAAATGAAAAGGAGGGGTAAAACTGTAAAAGCAAGATAAATAAGCAGCTTTCTAACAGAGGTCAAAACTATACGAAAAGTTAACGAATAGAACAAACTTTCGTTTCATTGGCACTTATTATATAATATATTTATATATATATATATATATATATATGAGAGTAACTTCATTATGGAGCTAGCACCTTTCCATATCACGGCCACAATTTATACTCAGTTCAATCTAGAATATTATAGTAAGATCAGTTGGTCAGAGCCGCCTCCCCCAATATCATACTAAAATACAATATTAGTTTCTCCATTACATGCTTACCAACAAAGTCCAAGTGGAGCATTTCTTTTTGTTCGCATGCGTAATACGCCCAACACGTACGCTATCTAACAACTGACACTGGAGACTTTTGGAACAGCTTTTTAGATTTTTTTTTTCTCTGAAGATTAGTGGTATATTAATAATAGAGAGATGATATAAATATAATACTTTATACAATAATTTATATAACCTAAATATAAAGATGAAGATATTTTTATAAACAATTATTAATTTTAATAACAATTTATAAAAATACCTTTAATTTTATCATATGTTGTATAAATTATTATGAAAATTATTGTGTATTTATCATTTTTCTTATAAAAAGCATCTGAATTACAAACCAATAGGAAAAAAACAACTATAGCGACAGTGCATATCAGTTTTCCTGCAGGGGGTCTTTGGCATCGCTGTGAAATCTCAACAAACAAGACGGTATAAAGATGAGCGAGAGACAACTTTTCGGATGTTATAAGCATCCAAGGCTTGCGAGCTTGGAAGATCTTAATTTACTGTCGTTTTACCAACAATTGTTCCTTTCTGGGTTTTTTTTCTCTTTAGTTATTGGCTATTTTCTCTTTTATTAATTATTGAATTGTTTGTTTCAACTCTCTCTATCATTAATGACAGGAAATGCATGGTTATTCCTACCATTTTTGGTACCTTTTTTCATGAGCTATTTTTAGTTAGTACATCTTATTTATTGTTAGATCAGATAGGAATAAAATAATTAAAGCAATTGTGTATATAATAATAATAAGTTAATTAAAGTTTTAAATACTGTATCGAAAAATATGATTTTGATCAAAATACTAAACTGAAATATTTCGATATCGATATCGTTTTGTGTATTATTTCAAAAATTCTTATATATAAATAATTTATGTATATATATATATATACATTTACATACACATAAGCTATATTCTAAAATATTAATCAAATAAGTTACATTATATTAGTCATTAGCCTATGATGTCATAGTCAAAGGTATTATATTATCATCACTAATATATATATATAACTATAGAATAATTTATACAAAAATTGCATGCCTCTTAAGATTAATTAGATAAATATATTTGAAGAAAGAGTAAATATATTTTTTATCTGTTATATTTTTTTATCTAAAAAGTTAAAATTTCACAAGAAAAACAATATATCTTTAGTTTAAATATAAAATACAAAAATACTTAAAAAGAAAAGACAAACAGACTACTGATAAAAGAGAAATGATATGCCCACAATAAATTTCACAACAAATCTTACAATAAATCCACGTGTCACTTTTTCTATCATATATTTATTTTTCTAATAAAATGGATTTGAAATATCTTCAATTCTCATTTTTTTGTCTTTTATTTCTCAAAATGAGGCTTCTCAAAGAAGCAAGATATCGAAAATAAATATATATAAATAAAAGGTCATTTCATAACAAACACATTCGTACGTCGCTTACAAGTTACAGCATCATTCGCACGTCCCAAACTTTGGGTTGTATTTATTATCTACACTTACTAGTTTATTTAAAAAAATATATATACTTTTAAGCATGTGCGTAGATCATACTTAACTAATAAAGTAATTAAAAAGAATATTAATTTTAAAATTTAAATTTTATAAATCAAATTTTACTATTTAAATTATGTATATGATGTACAAATTAAAATGATGTAAATATTTCACAACTTAAATATTTAAATGATTTAATATTATATTAAATATATCAAATTTGATTTTTGAGAAATAGTAAAATGATTTAAATATTTAAATATTTGTTATATAATTTAAATATATATTTTTTAAAATATTTAAATGATTTAAATGGTAAATGATGTACAAATTTAAATGATGTAAATATTTCACAACTTAAATATTTAAATGATTTAATATTATATTAAATATATCAAATTATATTTTTGAGAAATATTTAAATGATTGAAACATTTAAATATTTGTTATATGATTTAAATATTTAAATATTTGTTTTTTTTTTATATTTAAATGATTTAAATAGTAAATGATGTAAATATTTTACAACTATTTAAATATTTAATATTATATTTAACTATATCAAATTTTACAAGTGTCGATAACAAATACAAGACGTGCGAATGATTTTGTAAACGACGTGCAAATGTATTTGTTATGAAATCTCTTTTATTTTCTTTTTTTCACTTTATCGCTAATATCTTATTTTTTTGAAAAGCCTCATTTTAAAAAATAGAAAAAAAATAAAAGAAATGAGAACGGATGACATTTCTAAAATTTGCACTGATGACATTTCTAAAAATAAGGACTTGTTATAAAATTTGTTGTAAAATTTATAATGGAATATCATTTCTCATGATAAAATATTGAAAAAAGATGATAAAATATTGAAAAAAGATGTATTTTCGATTCAGTCTCTCACATAAATAATAATTTTATTATACAAAACAGTAAAATCACTCTAAAGAGTAGGTGATGCGAAAGTCTGGCTTCCGCCCAACACGCCTTTAAAATATTGCCTTGATTAAAAGCTGTGAACTAGAAAAATAATAAAGAAAATGTATGTTAATGACTCCCGAAAAATGGAGAAAAGTACCAAAAGCCGGTGTAAACGTCAATCACGATGAACGTGATTGAAAGCTTGGACTCTGAACGTAAGTCACGCTTTTCTTTGCAGTCTGTACTGTATTCAGCTCTGACGTATTGAAAAAAGAAAAATAATAGATATAAATGTGGATTTATAAAGTCATGCACTCGTAAAAAATATATATATTTAAAATTTATTTAAAATTAATTAATTTTTTAATAATAAACCTTATTTTTTACTAAAACGTTTATATGTCATTTATAATTCTACAATTATATATAATATTATCCTTAAAAAAACTTATCATATCGGCCGAAATATGAAATCCTAGTATGAAATATTGTCTTTAACTGTACTGATCACTGCAAAACATTTCGATTATATTAGTTCGTACGATATAAGATTTAAAATTTTATTATATATAGATAAATAGAGATATATATATATATATATATTTATATATCTATATGAGAGAGAGAGTAACTTCAATTAAGAGCTAGCACCTACCTATCATCTTTTAATAAAAATGTGATAATGAGAGCGTTGGAAATGAATTTATCAAAATTGTTTTTTAAAAAGTATAGTATATATATTAATAAAATTTTGTCATATTTGATCAAGTATATTTTCAATAGATCACTATTTAAAAATTAAACAATATATTTTTATTTCATTTTTCTCTACATTTTTTTCCTCATATTTAATTACATATGATAAAAAATAATAATATATATATATAAATTTGTACTTTTAAAAAAAAAAAAAATGATGAATCCATTAGCACTAGTGCTCTGATAACATGTATAAAGACTCAAGATGGTAAGATAGATTTAAGCTGCTATAATGTAAGAGAAATAATATTTATATTTTAGATTGTGCAAGTGATGCTCAATTTTTTTTTTTATAGAAATGAGTAAATATAAGAATCACATAAATAAAAAATAACAATTTTAATAATAAATTTTACTTTTTTTTACAAAACCATTGTGATGATACTTGCTCTTTTCACAAATTTATGGAGCATTACTCGAATTTTATTCACGGCCGCCTTTTTATTCAAAACACTAGGATTATAGTAACGGTTGGCCACAGCCGCCTCCCCCAATATCACACTGAAATAGAAAATTAGTTTCCCCATCACTTGCTTAGAGCAACTAGCAATTACGTACCTAAATATTATCAATGTCATTACAAAAAAAAATTAGTATTTTTGGTACTAAAAACTCGCAGCAATTATTCATTTATTCGCTGCAAAAACTTATTCTGGCTAATTCTACTCGCCGCAAATGTTCAGTGAGAAAAACTAAATTCTGGCGTCTGAAATTACAACCGGAAACAGTTTTTATTTGCGGCAGCTAAGATCGCTGACAATAGTCTATTTATTGGCCCGAAATACAACTTCAACTCAGGTAAAGTGGACGTGGGATTAGACCTTTTCTGGCGACCAAATACAAAAGATTTTCCTCTCCAACTTTTAAAAATTTTTTTTAGGAAAAATCCAATTTTTCAATTATAATTGTGCCCGAATTTTTTTTTGTGGTAAAAAATGTAATCATTGCATATAGTTTTATCTTTTTTATTTTTATTTTTTCCCCCTGATTTCAAATATTTACCATCAAATATATTATATGTAATAAATCAATATATTTCTTAATAAGCATACAATATCATTCAATGAATGAATCGAATACAATATAAATGTTTCAAGTGCCCCAATGGATATCAATATATTATTCATTCATCATTAAAAGTGTTATTTCAAATTCATCCCTGCATCCACATTAATAAATCAATGTAAAACAGGAGTAAAAGTTTTGATTATCATTCAAATTGAAGCTGTTCACTTCATCTAAAAATTGAAAGTTTAGCTCCTTTATTAATCTTAAAATTTTAAGAATTTAGAATCACACATTTATCAAATAAGAATAAAATCAATAATTTATAATCTTTTTATTTGATGTAAACATACTCATAGTATTTATATTTTGTACTTGTTTGCAAACCAAATGTTTTGCTGGCAACAAAGAGTTATATACAACTCAGTCTATAGTTTTTTTAGCCAAAATCTCAGCAAATAATATACCTATTAGACTTTTAAAAAACAACCTAAAATTCATTTTTTTGGGGATGCAATTCTCAGCTAGCATAAAGTGCTCAAAAGCTTGTATATATATATATATATATATATATATATATATATTTGAGTTAGCACCTTTGTCCAATATTACTACTGATCTTTATATAGAGTACTTAGAGAGTTGATAGTTTTTCCAACTACATTACAATAATATATGTTAATTCCAGTTTACTCATATGACCAATTTCATAGCACCGTTTCTTGAGTCGGTTCATGCTTATCTATGAATTAATTACTTTCAAAGTTTCTCGGTCGTAGTATTTTTTTGTGGGTAGATAAGCTGATGTCTCTATCTTAATGTTATCCAAAAGAGAGAAACTTTAAAGAAAACACTAAAATCAACGAAGATAGATTTTTGCAGAATAATTTATAGCCAACCATGAGCATATGGAATGAGAAAAGCTTCTCTTTCAGGTTAGCTAGTCATCAATGCCTCCTTGACTGGCGTTGCTAATTTTCATTGTAATTAGCTCAAATCCAACTAAATGATTGAGACTTTTTAAGGCGAGCAATTTGGCACATTGAATTGAATATGCTATGATGATTCTGCAGCATGCATATATGCAGTCTTTGTCAATGAAACAATTAACATTAATTACATGACAATCCATCTTATCATTTTGTTGGTTTATGATTCTGTTGGGAATTGTGAAGAACTTAATACACCAAACAACGAAAAGAACAAAAAAGCCATCTACTTTATCATTATCTACGTGACAAACACACACCAGCATATATATATATATATATATATATATATATATAACCAAAATGAAGAAGCAATAAGCTAGCTAGCTCATGAAACTATTACATCAAAGAATTTCTAACCAAAATTAGTAGAAGTTGTAGTAATGGATTTAAATACCTCAAATTTGCTATCTAGTTTCAGTTTATTCATCAAATACTTCATTAACAATCGGATTGTGATCCTTCTAGATTGAAAGCCCAAACATATAAAAGTAAAATAAGTAATGAGTTGATCAGAGAGGAGGCAAAATTAAGCATAATGAGCAATTATATCATAAATATACACCTTTATCACTTCTTAATTCGGTCCTAACCTACAGAAACCAAATCAGTGAAAATCCTTTGAAAAATACACCTACCTCACACCGAATATCTAATAATCACAAAAATTTATATAAGTTAGGAGCACTTTTCCACATGCTATTTTGCATTTAAGGTATATAAGAAACAAAGCTTTAGATTAGCACCAGGACTCAATCCTAAAATATACATTAGTTTTCCTTGTGAAAATTTTAGTAATATTATTTTCTAAAAAGCACTGCTTATACATTCTATATGAATAAATTATATTTTGAATACATGACCTGATCAACGTAGTATTGCTTATACCTAGCTCCTTTCTACACAAATCAATTATATTTTAATTGGAAGCCAGATCAATGCATGCATTCTTCAGTACAGAAAAATACATAATTGGCGGCGTTTATGTTATCGACATTTATTTATATGCCGGTAAAATTATAGAATTGCCGGCGCTTAATTTTTATGTCGGTAAATTATTAAGATTTTCGGCGTTTATATTGTTACGCCGGTAATAATATATAGCTTTGGTGACATTTAAAAAAAACGCTGCCAATTTTTCATTTTATGCCGTTAAATTATATAATTGCCGGTGCTTAATTTTTACGCCGGTAAATTATTAAGATGTTTGGTGTTTGTAACGGCGTGTAAAAAAACGCTGCCAATTTTTTATGTTTGCACCGATAAATTATCACTTTCTTAGCGTTTATATTATTTTTCCATTAATAATATATGCTTTGGCGGGATTTAAACAAACGTCAATAATTAAACAATTTTATGCCGATAAATCTAACTGTATTTTTTAGCGTTTAGATTGTTACATAGGTAATAATATATAAATTTAATGGCGTTTCATAAAATGCCGAGAATTGATCAAATTTATAGATAGTAAAGTGTTGACTTTTTTGGCATTTGTATTGTTTAAACAAACGCCGATAATTAATCAATTTTATGCCAAAAATTAGTAGTTTTTCGATGTTTATATTGTTCTGCCGGCAATAATATCTCTTTGACGGCGTTTATAAAATGTCAAAAATTGATCAATTATATGCCGATAATTTAGTAGTGTGTCAACATTCAATAGAACTATATAACTATAGAAGAGATTCATACGTCATTCCATTTATGCAACGCCGTTCAATTTCTTTCCTTCAATATTTAATAACTAACGTTAAATACAATAACGTAAGTATTGTGCATTCCTTTTAAAATTTGTGCAAGTGTCGTAAATTCCTTTTGAAAAAATAAAGTCTATTATTTAAAATTTAATCTTTTAATATGCATCTCATATTTATTCTTTTTTTAAAAAGAATGTGGTGCTTGTGAATTTTATGACAAAATATGTTAAAATATGTTGGGAACCTTGTGAATGTTAAAATATATTGGTAAAATTCACAAGAATGTGGTGCTTGTGAATTTTGATTTGAGAAGAATATATAAATTCAAGAGATTTGAATAATAATAATATTTGTTTATAAATCACTAATTTTACCAATATGAGAAAGATTCGTAGTTTCTAAACTAATTGAACATACACAAATAGAAAGCACTATAAATATATTGTGCAAAGTTACTGGACTGTCAAAACTGTCTAAATTTTATAGAAACTATTACCTATCATATCGTAGTTGTCTTCAAACATCTGAGAATTTGAGTAGCTATAAACAGCTCATACTCTTGTAGATTGTCTTCGCAACCGTGGTATGGTAGTTTTTGTCTTCTTTTTTGGATCCAGTATACCTATACAAAAAAAAAAGGTTTACATATATGCAAATAATATAAGAAAATAATATTTGGAGCATGATATGAGATAGAAAACCAAGTTATAACTGATATCATGTTAAAAAATCTAAATATATATTTCTTACTCAAAACTATTGAGGAGTTTCAATTGTCATTCCATCTATGTCATTTCGCATCCATATAAGATCATCAACATTTTGTTCAATAGCTTCATCATTGGAAGTGTTACAATATTTATTGATTAAATATTCATCCTCATCGTCGTCAGTCACTTCCTTTTCACCAGTGTCATACACGTCTCTTGGTTTTGTCTTAATGACAACAACCCAATTTGGGCATCTTTCATCTGCCACATATTATACTTCAGATACTTGGGAAGATAAAACAAACGGATCATCAGATATCTGATTGCCAATGTGTACTAGATGAGAAAAATTTACAAGAGTAAAGCTAAACTCATCCTTCTTGAAACCTCTACCCCGAGTAACATCTGCCCAATCACATTTGACTAACACATATCGAGACCCATCATAATACATAACCTGAATTATGCGTGTTAATTGGCCATACCAAGCAGGGCCATCTTCAGTACACACACTAACACCACAATTTTGAGTTTTCTTCCCATTTTCATGATTCCTAGTGCAATATTTTGTACTATTGATGACAATTCGCTTAAATTCTTTGGCAATTTGCATGGGACCTTTAGAATGCATTACGACTTTATGTCCCAATTCACTTCTTCCATTATCATCCATCTTCATTACCTGAAAGGTTGGAGTATTAACATTAATCAATACGACAAAAACAATTTATAAGAGACATAATAAATTATGTGATATAATATTGTATGAGGTCTAAATAGTACATAGTCTTTGAACCAATTACAAAATTAGTCTTGATGTCGCTTCTATAGTTCAGCATTTGATAAATGATTCTCTTCAATGGTATTATTCAATATCTCCAAGTGCATCCTATACATGTTAATGACAACACAAATGTATGTTATAATTACGCCAACATAAATGAAATATAATTTAATTTGTACGTATTAAACATTGCAACTCACATGCGGAATGGAGCAAAATCGTCAAAGTTGAAGAGAATATAGCAATGTGCTTGAGTCCACGATGTAAAATCGAGACGAATATCAATAACTTTCCCTTTAGAATCATCTGGGTTTCGTGATGGTCTATTGAAAACCGTCTGAGCAGATTCCAAATAACGAGAACAAAACGTCAACAATTCCTCCAACAAATATCCTTCAGCAATGGAACCTTCTGGTGCAGCCTTGTTACGCACATGAAACTTAAGTCGGTGTAGGTACCTACCACAAAAATCATAAATGACTTTTACTATTTTAAAAAAAATATGTTTTAGCTTGAAATAGATTTATGTGTTTTTAAGTCAATACATATAGCATACCTTTCAACGGGATACATCCATCGGTAATGAACGGGTCCTCCAAGTTTACATTCGGCAACTAAATGTATAATCACGTGCACCATAATCGTGAAAAATGATGGGGGAAATATCATTTCTAATTGGCACAATATGTAAGGTATTCTAGATTCCAATCGATCCAAGTCTTTAAGCCGTAACGTTTTGGAACAAATTCCCCTGAAGAATCCAAATAGCTCGATTAGTGGTTCTATTACCTTCTTAGGTAATGATCCATGCAATGCAATTGGCAGGAGATGTTGCATCAGTATATGGATATCATGACTCTTCATGCCCACTATAGTACGGTGTTGAAGTTTGACACAACGTGAAACATTTGAAGAGTAACCGTCTGGTACTTTTACATTTTGTATAACCTTTAACAAGTCTTCTTTCTCTTTATTACTCATTGTGAAAATAGCTTAAGGCAAATATATCCTGTTTGTAGCCGTGGTAACCGGATGAAGTCGTGGTCTCAATTCCATCTCTTGTAAGTCAAAGCGTGCCTTTATGCCATCTTTTGATTTCGCTTTAATATTTAACAGTGTGCCAACAATATTATCTACCACATTTTTTTCAATGTGCATCACATCAAGATTATGATGCAACAAATTATCTTTCCAATACCGCAAACTAAAGAAAACACTATATTTCTTCCATGAGTGTTCCTTAACATTAGTGGACCCCATAACTCTTTTTCTTTTACGATCTGTTCTATCATTGCATCCTTCATCATTTAATAGTTCCAAAATTTCATCAGGTGTTGGCATGGTAGCCGTAGGTGGAGGATCAATTTCTCGTGAACCATCATGTTACCCAGATGACTAACACAAGAGGGGGGGTGAATTGGGTTATATTATAAAAATTAACGCTTATTAATCAAATACACAATATAAAATATAAACAGAATATAAAGCATAAAGAAATGTAAAGAGTAGGGTAAGAGAAAGCAAACTCAGTATTTTTACGAGGTTCAGCCCCACTGCCTACGTCCTCGCCTCAAGCTACCCCTTGAGGATCCCGAATTCACTAGTCAATCTCCTTTAGGTGGAGACAGAAACCTATTACACTTTTGAGCAGCACCACTCCAAAGAATCCATGTAGAACACCCTGTACACTTCCAATCACCTCACACTTGGTGATTTAACTATTCCCCGTGTAGAACACCTTCTACACACACAAGGGTTATACGCATCCTCTTACAAATACAAGAGTTGATAGTGGGTAAACTATCAAAATACATTCCTCAACGAGTGAGATAGAAACAATACAGCGCAACCTATATCTCTCTCAACAAGAACAAGAATTAAGGCTCAAAACTTTAGAAAAGAGAGAATGAGAGCTTTGAAAGAATGATGCAAAACTAAACAATAGATGTGTAAGCTCTTATTGTGATTTTTACAAAACTCAAGTGAGCTATTTATAGGCAAATGAGTTTTCAATTTCAAATTTGAAAAAACTCACATGTCAAATAAGAGCATTATTCACTTTTTAAAAAATTCAAATAAAAGTATTTCCTTTTTGCATTTGTCAAAGACAACTCTATTCATTTTTCAAAGAAATCAAACCTAATTTTTTGCTTTTCATACATGACAAAATGAGCATGATTTATTTTTCAAAAAAAACATATTCTTTTTACATATGTCAAAAAAACACACAACCACCCTTTAAGATTTTTAAACAAATCATCTATCTTTTATATTTGTAAAAAAAAACACAACCACCCTTTAAGATTCTCAAACAAAATCATCTACCTTTTGCATTTGTCAAAAAAACACACCACCTCCCTTCAAGACTTTCAAACAAAATATGCACATGTCAAATATGATAATTAATCATCTTATAAATTCAAGTTTTTATAAATATATATATATATATATATATAATTTTCGAAAGTATTTTGTTTGATGATGTTATGCACATGTGAAAAACATAATTTTCAAAACTAAGACATTTAAAAATGTCTTGCATATGTGAAAAAAGTAATTTGATGTTTTATGAGAAAAAAGAGTAATTTGAAGCCTTAATCCAATTTCTAATTTTATCAACAGATGTACAAAAATAATCTATGAGCTTCATTTGTAGACTTGATCTCTTTCTTGCTCATGCTTGATTTCTTGATGTGTTTAGCTCCCTTCATGCGTAGATAACTTGAGCTTGAGTTTTCAATATTATTTGTTATCATCAAAATTTATACGTAAATACGAGACTTGAAACCTTGGGTTTAACAATCTCCCCCTTTTTGATGATGACAAATACTTAGTAGAAATCTACGACCTGTAGTAATACTTAAGCTCCCCCTGAAAATATGCGTTAGTATTTCAAGAAAAATATAAATATGATTCTAGCATATATAACAGGGTAGTATAATACTAGTATAAGACTTCTCCCCCTTTTGGCATCATTAAAAAGGAACCGTAATTGGTTTCAGTAAGATTTTTTCCCGTAATAAGCAATAACCAAATAAAACGATACGTTAGAGAGTAGAAGTTGAAACCACCCGTGATCGACAAAACCTACAAAGGTTGAAGCTGAATTTTATCATCTCGGTGTGGAAGAAGATTTAAATCCGCTTGATGTTATTGACGAATTAGATGTTCCAAAGATTTGAAGTTGAATGATTAAAATTATCCGTGTCCGACAAAGATAGCAAAAGCTGCAGGCCTAGCTCTAGCAATGCGGTGCGGAGCCATGCATGTCCGACAAAACTTGCAAATGTTGGAAGTCTAACTCTGGCAATTCGGTGCGGAGCCATGTGTGTCTGACAAAACTTGCAAAGGATGGAGGCCTAGCTCTAGCAGTCGGTGCGAAAGTAGATTCAAATCCACGTGATATTGTTGAAAAATTAAATATTATCGAGATTTGAAAGTTGTTTAAAAGACCGTTTTCACCTGTCGGATACTCAAATAAATTTTCACACTACTCATTGATCCAGTTTCTGTTTATTCAAAACGATAGAATGACGGAGAAAATTTCGTCTAATAATCTTCCAGATTTGAATCAGGAACCGTCTCAACCAGTCATTTTATCTCATGAGGTTGTCAACACCATGACAAAAGCAGAGATGCATGTTTCAAATAGAACTGATTCTGAGGTTGTTGCAGCATCAAGAACTCTCAGTGTTCAATATGCTGCCTCTATTACGACCATGTCTCGGAGATTACTAGCGAGGGCAAATGAGGTTGATCGACTTAACAATCAAATATCTGTTCTGCATCAAAAACTTGCAAATAAAGGCAGAAAGAATAAGAGGTTAAAGCAAGAAAATAAAGATTTGACGGAATTAGCTCGTGTTTTGAAACTTCAAATAGAGGAATTAGAACGAGTAAGAGTTCAAGCACAGAGTCAACATCAGCAGATAATGGCAGCGTTTCACGAGAGCAACAGGGACAATTATAATTAATTTCGCTAGCTTAGTTCGGTAACTTTTGACAATATGCATCCGGCATATCTTGTAAGTTTGATTAAGTAAGATTTGAAGAGATGACAGTTTGTCTTCTACTTATTTTCATCTTTATAAAAGCAATCCTTAGCTTTATCTAATTCGCATCAAATCTTCTTCTCATTGTTGTAGTTCATCTTCATTCTCACTTTACAAAATCTTAATGGCTCATCAATTCTCCTTCAGTGCTTCTCGTGATCAATCTATTTCTGCAACTGTCGTAGGTGCCATGAAGCAGCAAAACACTGATTTGGCTAATAAATCAGATCATGATGCCATTTACGAGCTTGTGGGTCTCGGGACTCGATACTTATCTTCCATTGTTGCTTTTTTCGCTCGGTTGTAATCCAAAACCCGCGAGATAGAGAAGCTTAATGAGAAGATCGATATTCTTCAACGACTTGTTCAAGAGTCTAACAAAAAAATAGTAGACTTAAAACAACAGAATAAGGATTTAAAATCCTTACTTGCCTCTGCATTTCGATTGCCTAATCCTTTAGACAAGGATGGCATGATGATTTATGAGGAGCAAATGCATTTGAATGATGAGGCTAAACGTCTCAAGTTTCTGTAGGTCATTTGAGATAATGGAATAAAAGTATCTAACAGATATTCATGGCATGCATAATTCCTATTTCTCTTCTAATCATGCATAGTTTATCTTCTGGTAAGGGTTTTGTGAAAATTTCTGCCAATTAATCATGTGTACTAGTGAATTCTAATACAATATCGTCCTTCTGCACATGATCTCTAAGAAAATAATATCTAATTTTAATATGTTTGGTCTGAGAATGTTGTATTGGATTCTTTGAAAAAATTATAGCACTTGTATTATCACATTTGATTGGAATGTGATTGTACATAAGTTTAAAATCCTCAAGTTGTTGCTTCATGTAAAGAACTTGAGCACAACAACTGCCTACAGCAACATACTCTGCCTCAGTAATAGATAATGCAATAGAATTTTCTTTTTACTAAATCATGAAACAAGTGCATGACCTAAGAAATGACACGTTCTACTAAAACTTTTTCGATCATCTTTGCAACCAGTATAATCGGTACCTGAATAACTAATAAGATCGAAAGAAGTGTGTTTCGGATACCATAACTCTAAGTCAATGGTACTGGCAAAATATCTAAAAATCCGCTTGACTGCAATCAAATGAGATTGTTTTGGAAATGATTGAAAACGTGCACATAAACATACATTGAACATAATATCAGGTCTACTAATTATCAAATATAATAAACTACCAATCATACTTCGATATACCTTTGAGTCAACTGGCTTACCGCTTTCATCTTTATCAAGTTTAGTGGTTGGACTCATTGATGTTCCAATTACCTTCGCACATTCCATCTCAAATTTTGAATAACTCTTTGATATATTTTGACTGATTAATAAATGTTCCACTTTTTGCTTGCTTGATTTGCAATCCGAGAAAGAAATTAAGTTCTTCCATCATGCTCATGTCAAATTCTTCACCTTGTGAAGGTTCTCCCAGAATTTGTTCCACTGGATGATCTTTCACAAATTTCCACTGTTTGGTTGCATCTTGTATTAAATTTTGATGATCTTTCCTGATGTCTCCATGTTGGACTTCCTCTATTGTGTTCTCTTTGTTGAGATTGAGACTTTCCGTATTATTTATGCCTCCTGTTTCTTCATCAATGGATTTCTTAGAGAGTAAAGAATTAGATTCATCAAATACTACATGCATAGATTCTTGTACAGTCAAAGTCTTTTTATTGAATACTCTATAAGCTTTACTATTAGTAGAATATCCGAGAAAGATATCTTCATCAGATTTTGCATCAAACTTGCCTAAATTATCCCTCTCATTTAAAATAAAACATTTGCATCCAAATACATGAAAGTAACCAATGTTGGGTTTTTTCTCATTCCAAAGCTCATAGGGGGTTTTATCCAATTTGGACCTTAGCATAACTCTATTTATAACATAACATGCAGTACTTACCGCTTCGGTCCAAAAATAACTAGGCAAGTTGTTCTCATTGAGCATTGTTCTTGCCATCTCTTGAAGAGATCTATTTTTTCTCTCTACTACCCCATTTTGTTGAGGAGTTCGAGAAGCAGAAAAATTATGCACAAAACCATTTTCATCACAAAATGTTTCATTATTTTTATTAACAAACTCTTTTCCCCTATCACTTCGGATACTTGAAATAGTATAACCATTTTCATTTTCAATTTTCTTGCATAACTTGGTAAAGGCATTATGTGCCTCATCTTTATGAGTAAGAAAGATGACCCAAGTATATCTAGAGAAATCATCAACAATAAGAAATGCATAATATTTTCCTCCTAAACTTGCAGCTCTATTTGGTCCAAAAAGATCCATGTGTATCAGTTGCAGTGGTCTAATAGTGGAAATATGTTTCTTGGTTTTAAAAGAAGTTTTTGTTTGTTTACCAAATTGGCATGCATCACAAATTTTGTCTTTAAGAAAATTTGCCTTTGGTAAACCTTTCACAAGATCATTTTTTGAAAGTTTGGAAATAAGTTCCATGTTGGCATGACCTAGTCTTCTATGCCATAACCAATTAGTTTCATTTTAAACTGAAAACAAATAGCATCTTGTGAGGTAATTTCTTCAAAATCGATTGTATAAACATTGTTGCTTCTAAAAGTAATAAAACAAATATTACAATCATGATCATTCAAAATAATGCACTTATCCATTTTGAAAGTAACTGTAAATCCTTTATCACATAATTGACTTATGCTCAAAAGATTATGTTTTAGACTTTCAACAAGTAGAACATATTCAATTATGAGAGAAAACTCATTACCAATTTTACCTATTCCCACGATCTTCCCTTTTGAGTTGTCTCTAAATGTCACGTGTCCTTCTTCTTTAGATATAAGATCAAAGAACTTAATCTTGTCTCCCGTCATGTGTTTTGAACACCACTATCTAAAAACCTATTTTTGTTTGTGGACGACTTCATGCACACCTATAAAAACAATTAAAATGATTTTTCTTGGTACCCAAGTTCTTTGGGTCCTTTATTTATTAATATTAGAAGAAACAAGATTTTTAGGTACCCATATGGCCGTAATAGTCATTGTATGTTTTCTTCTAATAGGACAAGCAAGATAATTATGACCATTTTTATTACAAAAATTGCAAATAGCATGTGACATATATGAAGAACTTGAGTGATTATAATAGTATCTTTTTTTAACAAAATTATTTTTATGAAAATAATTTTAAATATTGGACTTGATGTAGAAGGATTATCAAAGAAATTTTTATAAGGTTTGTATTTTTGTTTTGGCATATATCCCAAGCCTGCCTTGTCAAAAACACATCTTTGACTACCAAGAAATTTTTCAAAATTTCTTTTTCCATTCGTAAAGTTTTCAATAATATTTTCTAAATCAGTTTTCTTTTTCTTCAACTTAAGATTTTCATCTTTCAAAACAATACTTTCTTTTCTTAAAATATCAGTTTCGTTTGTTAAAGAAGAATTTTTTTTTTTCAAAGCAGTATACTTGATACCCAATTTTTCAAATTCCTCATATGTCTCTTCTAAAACATTTTGCAATTCTTCATATGAAGGATCTTCAATATTATCAAGATTTGTTGCCTCAATGTCATCTTTAGCCATAAGACAAAAATTTGCTCATTCTCCATTACTTGTTTCACTATCTAAGCTACTTGAATTATCATCCCATGTAGCTTTCATTGTTTTTTTGCCTTTGTTTCGATCTGAATCTTTCTTGGAAAACTTTTTGAAGGATTTCCTTGGAGGAGTTTTATTTTTCTTTAAGAACCTCTGAATTCTTCTTGTTATCATCGCAACTTCTTCATCTTTGTCGTCATTTTCCTCATCTTCATCACTTTCACTTTCATATGGAACAGCTTTAAGTGCAAGCTCTTCTTTGGCTTTCCTTCTTCTTCTCCTCTTTTCAATGTGTACTCATGGGTGATAAGTGACCCAATGAGTTCATTCACTTCGAGCTTCTTGAGGTCTCTAGCTTCAAGAATCGCTGTCACTTTTTATTCCCAACGTTTTGGTAGAGAGTTGAGAATTTTTCTTACTATCTCCACTTTGGAATAAACTTTTCCAAGAGCTGTCAAGCTGTTTATGATATTAGTAAAACGAGTGTGCATACTAGAAATAGATTCATCATCATTCATCTTAAACATTTCATATTCATGAGTAAGAATATAAATTTTTGATTCCTTGACTTGAGAAGTTCCTTCATAAGTAACTTCCAAGTTATTCCAAATTTCATTTGCTGTAGCGCAAGTCATTACTCTATTAAACTCATTACCATTGAGAGTATTATATAATAAATTCATAGCAGTTAAATTCAAAGTATAAAGTCTATCGTCTTCACGATCAAACTCTTCTTCTTCCTTTTTGACCTTTACTCCATCAACCACTTTTGTTGGAATATAAGGTCCATTTACAATGTATTTCCAGATTTCTCGACCTTGAGCCTGAAGGAATATTCTTATTCTAACTTTCTAGAATGAGTAATTGTCTCCGCAAAAGAGTGGAGGCCGACTACTAGATTGACCTTCACCAAATGAAGCTGTAATGTTAGCCATAAGATCTTAACTCAAAAGACAGTTAATCTTATAATAGAGCTCTAGCTCTGATACCAATTGTTACCCAGATGACTAACACAAGAGAGGGGGTGAATTGGGTTATATTATAAAAATTAACGCTTATTAATCAAATACACAATATAAAATATAAACAGAATATAAAGCAGTAAGAAATGTAAAGAGTAGGGTAAGAGAAAGCAAACTCAGTATTTTTACGACGTTCAGCCCTACTGCCTACGTCTTCGCCTCAAACTACCCCTTGAAGATCCCGAATTCACTAGTCAATCTCCTTTAGGTGGAGATAGAAACCTATTACACTTTTGAGCAGCACCGCTCCAAAGAATCCGTGTAGAACACCCTCTACACTTCCAATCACCTCACACTTGGTGATTTAACTATTCCCCGTATAGAACACCTTCTATACACACAAGGGTTATACGCACCCTCTTACAAATACAAGAGTTGATAGTGGGTAAACTATCAAAGTAAACTCTTCAATGAGTGAGATAGAAACAATACAGCGCAATCTATATCTCTCTCAACAAGAACAAGAATTAAGGCTCAAAACTTTAGAAAAGAGAGAATGAGAGTTTTGAAAGAATGATGCAAAACTTAACAATAGATGTGTAAGCTCTTGTTGTGATTTTTACAAAACTCAAGTGAGCTATTTATAGGCAAATGAGTCTTCAATTTCAAATTTGAAAAAATTCACATGTCAAATAAGAGCACTATTCACTTTTCAAAAAATTCAAATAAAAGCATTTCCTTTTTGCATATGTCAAAGACAACTCTATTTATTTTTCAAAGAAATCAAACCTAATCTTTTGCTTTTCATACATGACAAAATGAGCATGATTTATTTTTCAAACAAAAACATCTTCTTTTTGCATATGTCAAAAAAAACACACAACCACCCTTTAAGATTTTCAAACAAATCATCTATCTTTTACATTTGTCAAAAAAACATACAACCACCCTTTAAGATTCTCAAACAAAATCATCTACCTTTTGCATTTGTCAAAAAAACACACCACCTCCCTTCAAGACTTTCAAACAAAATATGCACATGTCAAATATGAGAATCAATCATCTTATAAATTCAAGTTTTTATAAATATATATATATATATATAATTTTCGAAATTATTTTGTTTGATGATGTTATGCACACGTGAAAAACATAATTTTCAAAACTAAGACATTTAAAAATGTCTTGCATATGTGAAAAAAGTAATTTGATGTTTTATGAGAAAAAAGAGTAATTTGGGGCCTTAATCCAATTTTTAATTTTATCAAGAGATGTACAAAAATAATCTATGAGCTTCATTTGTAGACTTGATCTCTTTCTTACTCATGCTTGATTTCTTGATGTGTTTAGCTCCCTTCATGCATAGACAACTTGAGCTTGAGTTTTCAATATTATTTGTTATCATCAAAATTTATACGTAAATACGAGACTTGAAACCTTGGGTTCAACACATCAAATATTTTTGCCATCATTCTCCACTTATGATCTTTTGGCAAGAATCGTCTATGTCCCATGTAGGAAATTTTTTTTTTCCATATTTCAACCATCTAGATCGTGTATCACCCATACAACAGGGACATGCTAAACGACCTTTTGTACTCCATCCAGACAAATCACCATACGCAGGAAAATCATTTATTGTCCACATTAAAGCCGCGCGCATTGTAAATATCCCTCTAGAGCAAATATCATACGTTGGTGCTCCAACCTCCCATAATTCCTTTAATTCTAATATTAAAGGCTCTAAGTATATATCTATATTCATTGAAGGTGATGATGGTCCCAGTATAATCAATGACAGCATGAAACTTGATCGTTTCATGCACATCCATGGAGGTAAATTGTAAGGTACCAACATTACTGGCCAGGTACTGTAGGAAATGCTCATGTTACTGAAAGGATTAAAGCTATCTGGAGATAAACCAAGCCTAACATTGCGGGGGTCAGAGGCAAACTCATGGTGTTTTGAATCAAACATCTTCCAAGCCATGCCATCTGCTGGATACCTTAGTACCCCATTATCAGTGCGGCTTGTAGCATGCCATTTCATATGTGAAGAAGTCTTTGATGACATAAAGAGCCTTTGCAACCTTGGACCACCGTAATATTTTCGCTGGACTTTTTTCACTTTTTTTAGACCTATCATCCATAGACTCTTTTTGCTTTCACTTTGACGCTCTGCATACCACGCATGTTTCCATATTCTCATTGTCCTTCCAAAATAACCTGCAGCCATTAGGACATACTAAGATCCTCTCACATGCAAGACCTAACTCCTTCATGTATTTATTCGCCTCATACGTATTTTTAGGCAATGATGCTCCTGGTCGGAGCAATTCATTCACAAATTCAAGCAATTCTGTGAATATGCTATTACTCAATCCACCTGAACACTTCATATTCCATAGACGTACAAGGGCACTAAATTTAGTATGTTTTGTGCACCCTTTATACAATGGCTCATCAGCATCTTTCAACATATTGTAAAATTAATTAACCATTTCACTAGAACCTTGTCGATTTTCATGTTGCATTCTAGTGTCTCCAACGTCTGCACCTATTTCAGGCCCATCCTCAACTATTTTAGGATCAAACATAGGAAAAACGTCATGTAACATGGTTCTTATCCCACTAGAGCCTTCATTTATTTGCTCATTATTCTGTTGGACATCAGTAGCATGGTTCGATGTCTCCCATTTTCTCTCCCCATGAGCATGCCAAATGTTGTAACCTTGAGAAATTCCATAGCAAATCAGATGATCATGTACCATGTTGGGCATGAACATCTTACGTAATCCACATTTTTTACATGGGCAACATATTGGTGAATCTGTAGCACAGTTCTTACATGCAAATTTCAAAAACTCCTTCACACCAACAACTTACTCTTTTGTATATCGAGGTTTTTTCATCCAACTTTTATCTATAGCTTAACTATATTTCAAATATGAAATAAAAATAAAATGAGAATGAGAGATCATCAATAACTTAAAAGTTAAAATATAGTACAAAAAATAATATTTTGCATTGAAAAACAAAAAAGCAGCAATGAAGCATCAATAAGTAATTACTTTCCTAAGTAATTATTTTTCAAATTATTTTAAAATAATTTTAAAAAATATAAAAAAATAAAAAAATATTAATAATTATTTTCCTAATCAATAAGTAGTTTGAAAAAAAAATCATGAACCATCAAATTGAGTATTGGGCAAGACAAAGAGGCAAAGTAGCATTATGAAACTCCCAAATTCACATACTTAAAATTAGTTATAACTATAATTATTATTATTACTATATTTATTATTATTATTGTTATTATTATTATTGACCCCCACTATTGTTCAGAATCATTATTCTAAATAGGCATTTTTTGCATTATTCTTCTCCCAAATTCACAAACTTCAAATTAGCTCCAACTAATAATAATATTATTATAATATTTATTATTATTGAACTCCACTATGTTTAGAAGTAGCCATTCCGATCCTAATATCATCTATGCAGTCAATGACCAAAATTATGCGTTGGGAAAAAACGAGAAACCATTCCAAACACTTCTTCTTGATTACATCCCAGGAGTCTGAATTTCAAATGCGTAAAACCATTCTAAACACAAACTAAGCAGTCAACCGAAAATAGATTAAAACTAGAGTTATCTGGTCATACATACCACTTTTGAAGCTGCCAATCCTTGGTCATCGCATGAAGCATGGAGTCCTCTATTTTCAGCGTGTAAAACAGAGTATGGGCAACTGGCAGTGCCCCAAGTTCACGTCTCTTGCTGTCGGTTTGCTGTGTAGAGGAGGAGATAGTTGATCAAGGGAAAATGAAGGGAGTACTGGAGGCGTGTAAAACAGAGGGGAAGACAAACCGGCGCAATGGAGTTTCGAAAAAAACGTTTGCCGTGTAATATGTATTATATAATGTTTCCAATATATCATATTAATTCTGTATACATATATCGACATTTTCTGGTGTTTATAAATTTTTTTTAATTCCATAATATAGTGTGGGTATATATATGTATACACACGTACACAAATGTGCGTACACATAATAGATTTTATTGTAGTTTAATTGTATTTTAAGACTTCTCACAGACTGAACAAGTAGCTGTGATGTTTGCCGTGCATTATGTGAGCCCAGGTGTATTAGACAAAGGTGGACAACATTTCTAATGTGCAAAATTAGACTTAGGCTAATACGGCTGTGATGTAGCTATTGTTTTCATTGGACATCCTTATGTAGCCATCTTCGCATTACTTTCATTGGGCATCCTTATGTATAATCTACCTTCAGCTATTTTTATTCCAAAGATAAGATGAAAAACAAAGTTATTCAAATATTTTCCAAGTGGTTAAATCCTTAAATCACTTGTCTTTCAATGATAGAAATCAGACCAAATTAGCCTAAGATTAAGGAATGTATCGTTGGATGCATGCACCTAGCCTTTTTCAAATTCTACATATCTATAAATAACTCCTAAGAATCTCTTCTCTGGCTAGGAAGAAACATCATAAAAACAATAACATAGATTTCATTTTTAAGATGGGGTATAATTATTGGTTTTGCAATCAAAACAGAATTTAGACCTTAGAGACCGAATCAAAGGCCGGGATTGTCTAGAATTAGCTAGCAGGGATGACCTTAATTTTTTCACTTAAATATTATCATACATAAACAGATCTCCGCATGTGTGCTTGATATAGTTTTTATTTTTTATTTTTTAATGTAGTTTGATATAGTTTTAGGATAGGCAAATGTTCCTGCATACATACTCATTTTTTCATTCCAAGCAAATCATAAATCTTTTTACTTTTTTTTTTAAGGAAGCGCGTTAGACTTGTCCACTCTATAACAATATAAATCATTATCATTTCTTTTATAATCCAAAAATTAAAAAGGACAAGGAGATGGTTCAAATACAAGGGTGTACCTAATTATAAGAAAATTAAGTATTTGTAACTAATTATTTGTAATGAAAATAATTATTTGTGATAAAATACTCATTTTAATTACAAATAATCATTTTACTCGACATAACTAGCCATAAATAAGTAGTTTTTTTTTATAATCATGTAGAAGTTATTTATACCTAAGAAAGTTCGTTAAACTTTTAAAGGGTGCGTGTCATAAACATTTTATCAAGCTTCCAAAAAAGAGTAGTAAAACTAATTCATAATCCACCCATTATCTTAACTCCTAAATCCACAATTTTTATAATCCATCCCAATTCCAACTTAGCAATCCAAGACCAAACGTCACTATATGGAATAACTACAAATATAGTCTCAACTAATAAAAGTTGCAAATACCATTAAATGAAAATAACAATTAATAGATTCTTCATTTATAATTCCCTCAATCATCGTTCTCATCGTTTTCTTCCTCTTCACCTTCTTCTTGATCTTCTTCCTCTTCAGCATTTTCCTCTTCGTTCTCTTTTTCATTTTGTCCTGAAGCCTGAATTCACAATAACTCAAATGAGAGTGCAAACATTCCAAACTAAGGTTGATTAATATAAACTAAAAATATGTGGAGTGCTCACCTGTGCATTCACGAATGTTTTTACCAAGTTTCGCAGTTCAGTTAATTCATTCCGCATTTTATCAAACTCTTCCTTGGATATTACATCTTCTTGCTTAGAAGTTGGCAATGAATGTTGACAAGTTTGCCTTGTAGGAGTTGGTCCAAATCCCAGACCACGCACACGTCCAGGCTGTTCTAGGCCCATAACTTTAGAGTAAACATCATTTGATGCCTAAGCGATAGTTCCTCCAGACCCCGTTTCTATAGTAGCTGTGTCCTGTGTTAAAAGTACCTCCATTTCATCCTGTAATAGATGATAAAAAATAAACATTCCGCATCTTATAAATTTTATAAAATAAAAAGTAGTAAATTTGAGTAAACATACCACTTTCTTCCTCATCTCATCATTATAGTGGGTGTTGTCCTTTTGCTTATGGGTCTTGACAAACAATTGGGCTCGACTTGGCAGTACCCCAATTGATTTTTCCTACGTCCAATATTCTAGATTAAATACATGTATCGAAAACAAAGAATTAACAAATATTCAATAGTAAATAAATGCTAATTAAATAAATACCGCATCATGCGCATATCTTGCATAGCTTTTAGATCCTTCGCCGTGGACAATCACCTGCTTCTTACGACACTCTTTATTTTTATTACATTTTACCTACATCATCACAAAGATTATGAAAATTATTAGTAAAATAATTGGTTGGTTGACTTTCTAAATCTATAAGATGAATGCACATTGTTACCATGTATTCTGAATCAAACCAAAGATTAGCCAACTCTGCTAGTTGCTCTAAGTCCACCAAGTCGGATTTTGCCCTTGCCACAACTTGTGCTGCAGATGTGTCTTTTTCACGAAGTAATTTTTTCTTCAACTCGTGTTTGTAATCTTTCCATTTCTTCCCCATGTCCTTTAGTATCCATTTTTTGAAGGCATCGACTCTATCATCAGGAACTTTAAACTTGCCCTACAATCAAAATATATGGTACACAATTGAGTGAGTTGTTTTCTAACAAAATTGTAAAATATACTTATTTAATTAATAACAATGGTTTCATACAAATTCTATACCCTTATAAGATCCCATGCTTCCTCCTTTATGGTTTTAGGCACCGACCTCCATTCCTTGTAAATTATTGGAATCAAATTATTAGTTCTTGCAATCAGACCACCAAACCTTACCACCTTTGAGTCTTGCTTGTTGATGGGTTGACCAAGTAGATTGAGCTCCATCTCAATTTGCTCCCCTTCTGGAAGATGCCAAATGTCATTCAACGTGTACAATTTTCTCTTTACTCTGTTTCCATTACTATCTGAAAATTGGATGGAGCTAACATTATTACTATTTTGTAAATGTGCATTCATAGCGAAATAAGTAAGTCAAAAAAACAAAATCATACCAACAATGACAACAAAATTATCTTCAATGTCGGTTGACAAGTCGACATTTTCTGTTTCCGTGTGTGGTGTTATTGGTACTGATGTTTCTGGTTGAGTCTCTCTGCTGATCTACGTATGTGTTGGTAGTTGGCTTGGCATTGGTATCAGTGCAGAAGGTTGGGACCCTTGCTCTGAAGATGCTGATGGTTCAGTCTCTCTACTGATCTCTGTATGTGTTGATGGTTGGCCTCCCATTTGTATTGATGTTGAAGGTCGGGTCCCTTGCAGAGAAGGCATTGATGGTTGGGAAGGACAATCTAGGGTTGGTGACGACTCCACCATCCTATCAACGGAAGGGGGTGGCCCATCAATTGAGGGTAATGAATGGGCTGCCCTATCATAAGATGGGTATGATTGCGCATCACTATGGATAGCTCGTACTCTTGTAGACTGTCTTTGCAACTGTGATATGGTAGTCTTTGTCTTCTTTTTTGGACCCATAGAACCTATACAAAAAGACACTTAAATGTATGCAAATAAATTATTACATAGTATTTAGACATGATATGAGATAGAATTTATAATTAGATTCTAGCATAGGTTTATACCCAAGATTATAATCTGCATTGTCAAGACTCACGTCTAACATATATGCAAATGCATTATAATTTGCATTGTCAAAACTCAAAATATTGTTTATGCTGTTTTCTTATATGTTAAAAATCATTTTACACTCAAGGACATAACCACCTAATATTTTAAAATCAACGGGGCCAAGAAATGGTAATTACCCATTATAATAGAACAAAGAGGCAAGGAATTATCAGCACTATGTTAATAATATTTTTGTTTTTCTTTTCACCAACCAGCTTGAAACACATATATTTAATTTTATCTTATGTTCTCCGAGAGCAATATAACAATCATATTTTCTGGATCAAGCAATATATACGTGGTAGAAAAATTTTATTCTACACATATAGATATGCATGGATAATGTGTAAAACAAACACATGTACATATAAAATACTCTAAGATTTAACTCGGAATTTTTTTTAAATTTTTTTATGAATAATAAAAAGAAAGTTGCAAACGTAAAGGTGGCATTTTTTTTTTGAATAAAGAAAAGGAAAAATTTTATCAAAACAATAAACACATTACAATGTGGTATTTCTTTCGCAATATCTAAATTTAACACAAAGTTATTCAAAATTGAGAATTTCAAATGCAGCGTCAATGCCGATCTTTACGTTAGCATGATAACACATCCACAAAATATTATTAATCTAAGCCGAAATGGGGCCTATACATAAAAAGAAATTCTAGTTACAATATATAGGAGCATTTAAAAAACATGGAAGACTAAATGCAAAATGGAGGATAATGATGAGGAGTTCTAGTTACAGTATATAGGAACTTAAAATGTCAAACATATATTTTTTTAAGCAAGTTTTTTGCATTGTTTTGCACAGGTGGACGATCTTAAATGATCTGGTATCTAAGTGAAAACTTGCACCAAGCCATAGAACGTATTTCAGATTTTCTTACAGATCCCATTTTATTGGCCCAAATCATTTAAGATCCATATATACACAAAGGATAAGTTCTGTCTCATGCTGATAATCACGCACAGTCAACCAAAAATAGCTTAAAACCAAAGTTAGACCCTCAAACATACCACTTTTGAAGCTGGGATTCCTATGTTGTCACAGGAACTTTCGAATCCTCTGTTTTGAGAGTAAAAAACAGAGGATCATCAACCGGCAGTGTTGATGGGTTCACGTCCCTTGCTGTCGCTCGGTTTGCTGTGTGGAGCAGGAGCCAAATGATCAGGGGAAAATGAAGGGACTGGAGGCATTGTTGATCTGTGGGGAAGTTAAACCAGCGCAATGGAGTTTCGGAAAATGTTTGCCGCGCATTATTAGCTAGATAATTCCATGTGCTGCCGTGTAATACGTATTATATAATGTTTTAATATATTGTTAGACATATTTAATATAATGTAATGCAATCAGACCTTTAATTATAATATTATGTTTGTAACATATCATAATTTTATACGTATATCCAATATATATAGTGTTTATAATTTTTTTAATATATAATATAATGTGAGAATGTGAAGGGACTGTGAAGTTTCACGCGTTTGGAAATAATAAGTTTAATGAAAATTGAACCTATAGTATGATCACTAGTAGGAATACATGTATCTTAAAAAAAAAAAAATGATGACCAACTCATAGGTGATGTTATAGATGCAAATCCTTAAAACAAAAGTATATATTTAAGGATGTTGGGGATTTTGCAAAGTAGCATTATAGACATTAATTATAATATAATGTTTGTAATATATAATTGTACATTAATATATATAATATTAATGTAATGCATGATATACATTACATTACAATATAATATTTGTAATATATCATACTACATTACAATGGATCTGTATACATTATATATATAAATATAATGTTTTGTATACATATATACATATATAATGTATATCATCATTTAACCTTATTTAAAAAAACGAAGAATATTTATATAAAATAACTATTCCAAGTGGAATGTATTCATAGAAATTCTTTTTTGCAATTTAGAGTGAGAGATTGCATTGCACTCCCATCAACTATAGTGATTTAATAGTATTAGTATATACAAAAGTTTTGTGTCCACCAAAATAATATTTAAAAAAATTTTATGAAACGGAATACAAAATGATATCAGTACTGAAATATTTCATTCTAGTATCTTGATCGGTACGTCTACCAGTACAATATTCAAAACATTAATGTATATAGCATTGCTCATGTATCAAGGTCCAAATGATGTTACTTAGTAAATTATATAATATAAATGAAATCTAGATGAGAGCATTAATGAAAAAGGCGTACCATTATGTTTAAACTTTATTTTAGATGAAGAACATTCATATGAAATGTGAGTTATTTTAATAAAAATAACTTGAGTTGTAAATCGTTATAAATGTAATATTATTTCATACAAATAGTACCTAAATTCAAAATAAAATCATGAAAAACTATAAAAATGATTGCTTCATCATTATGATTGATTTTATTAATAATCATGTGAATTTTAAGACTTCACTCACGTCATGTGAATCAACTATAGTGATTTAATAGTATTAGTATCATGCTATAGTTTATAGTATAACTAATACTATGGTGATTTACATATAATTTATATATAAAGTATATTACTAATAGTAATTGAGTCATGTTAGTATAATACCGTCTAGAATAGACTTAAACTATATAGTGTATATCATTAATAGTATTGGAATTATTATATCACTATATTAGTATTACTAATATACTTAATAGTATTGTAAGTGACTTAGTATTAGTATTACTATATCACTATAAGTAATACTATAGTTAATAGTATCATAAGTAATATAATATCATAATTAATCCTATAGTGATTTATATAAGAATTTACATATAAACTTAAAGTATATTTATAAACATTAAAAAATGTAAACTATATATTTTCCGACTTCTATACGGGAGATATTTAATTGATTAATATAAAGTGTAGATCAGTTAAAGTTTGAATTCAGAATCACTGTTATATAATCATGTGAAATCATTATTTATGGTGAAAACTTAATTAAACTGATGCACAGTACTAGAACCTACAAGCTAACTGGGAAAGCTTTATTTTCATATAAACCCAAGCTGCCCGTGCAACATATAAGAGTATTTGCTACATTTTTCTTTTAATATTTTTTGGCATCAAATTTTGGTCGCAAAATAACACCTATTACAAAGTATGCTACAATTTTTTGTCAATTTGGTGTATCGCTTGAAATACCTACCTATTCTGGTGCATGCTAGTCACAATATTTGCGATATACATAATATAGTATGAATAATACTATAATGATTTATATAATAATTTATATATAGACTTAAAATATATTACTAATAGTATTAGCTACAATGTTAGTACAAGACCATAAAATATAAATTGTAATTAATATACATTATATACTAATGTATATTAGTATTACTAATTTATTAATACAATTATCAAAAGGAATATATTAAAAATTTATCAAGTGATAAAAAGTTATTAATATATATTCTTTTAAAGCACATGATCAAATAAATATGATAAATATTATCATGTTTAAGATTATAATAACATTATACATTAACATAAAACTATAATAATATATATAATACAATAACATCATAATATTATATTCTATGCCCCAAATTAGTCTAGAACTTATTACAAAAAAAGGCGCCGAAGCTCTTAATTGCCTCAATCAGATTTTCAAATGCCGCCAAACCTCTTTGCCTCATATTTTCATGAAAAGTTAAATTTCCCTCCCATAAGTGCTGGCCACTTTTCCCTCAATATTACAACTCATGGTGTTTTGGCTCTTCATTGTTGTTCACTCTACCTCCATTAGCTCTTCATTGTCAATCGCTTAACCCATTTTCCCTTAATATTCCAACCCTCTCTGCCTCAAGTCTCCTGGAAGCCACTGCAGCTGGCCACTCCATTTCTATCACTGGTTTCTTTCTTTTTTTCTTTTTTATTTATTTTGGGATGCAGAGTATTTGTATTTATATTGTTATTGAGAGAATGAACTACCTGATAGAATTATTAAAAAGTGTAGGTTGCGCCATAGAGGTCCTCATTGGAGCGGTCTGCACTGTCGTGGCGATTGTTATCGGCTTGCTCATCAATGATTGGCTATTGTAGACCTAGCTTAATTAGAAGATGCTCTTGGCCTTTCATCTAAGGTTTGTATATATAAATTCATCATCCATTGTGCAAAGTTTCTGGTTTTTGTCATGATTTTGTTATATAATTAATGAGAATGGATGAGTTAAAAAAAAAAATACTCTGTGGATGCGAATGACACTTTGTGAAGCTCGGATCTCTAACAATTTATGGAAGATTTACGTACTTATGAAAGCTTGACGAGGTCTATGGAGTGGAACGTCATGACCAGTTTGAAAGCTGAGCTGTATTGTGTTACCCAATTTGATCTTGATCGAGTTTTTATATATAGTTTCTAGGCAAGCATGTTCATGCTTTTTCCATAAGTTAGCATATATAATATATATATATATATATATATATATATATATAGATTCACAAGCCATTCTGTGTCCAAAAAAAAAAAAACTTTCACTGATGATAGTGTAGCAGATCTTGAATCTCAAAGACCTCATGAGATTTGCAGACATCAGGTATTAAAATGAATATTTCTATTATCTTTCAATTCTAACTATCGTTCATGCCAATTCCCTTGCCTCTCCCCCATTTTTTTTTATATTTTCCTTCTTCCTGTGAAAAAAGTGTTGAAATTAATTTACTTATAAAATTAAATATTGAATTTAATTTACTGACTTGCTCTGTAGGAAAAAGGAAGCGAGAAGAAGTTATGGGTTCATTATTCTTCACCAACCATTTGGCAGAGGCGTTTTTCTAGACTTAAAATGCAAAAATCTTACTTGTAAGAACCCTTTGCCTGTGAATGAATGCGATTGCAAGGTTTGTATGCAGAATAATATTTATTTTTACAGTGCTTGAATAATGGTTTAGTATTCTTCACCAACCATTAGTCTTGTGTGCTCAAAGTTTGGCATGGCGTCAGGTACTTGTAGTTGGGTTGGGTGTTCGGTGTCTTCATAATTGGTGCCATACCGATTGTAGGTTACGAGAATCTTACTTTAGAAATGGAAGGAGTGCTACGGGGGTAGCTTATGGGACAATGGAGATGCAATTCCAATTTCACAATGTTTTGTAGAAGAAGAAATATACAAAATCTATAGTTTTTCTTAAGTTTATTTATTTTCTTTATATTCTTTATTTTTTTTATATATAACTAAATAAAACTGGTTTAATTTTGCTGATTTTTCTTGTGCAATACACGAATACTTTTATGTTGTGTTTCATGTGATCATCCTTTCAACATGTTTGGCTTTGTAAATATAGTTTTTCAAAATTTTGCAAAATATTGGACAGTTGGTTTTGTCTTGCTAGTGAGCTTGAATATTTTTGGATTTTAGAAGTTTTTGGGGTCAGACTATTAATGTTTAATAATAATTGCTCAAAACTTTTTGTACTAATTTATTGTATTCTTTTTGCAGCATAAGATCATCCACTTCATTTCCTTTGACAAATATTACTCTTCATGTGAAGAAATACTCATGAATGAAATGGTAGGAATGCTAATGAGAAACACAATGTGAAGAAGAAGAAGAATTACCCATCAAGAAGAACTTTCATGTAATTTGATTTGTATTTTTTTATTATATGAATAATGACCCATTATATCATATTTATGATTCATTTATATATAATATTTTTTATTGTTGTCAATATCAAATTATTGGTGCTTTTAAACCCCTTTAATTAATGCAATGTGCCAGCAACGTATTAATAACGATGTTTATATTAATCTTGTTAATTTAAAATATATGTCGACAATGAACTACTGACAACGTACTAGTAGTGATGTTTATGTTAACATTGCCATTTTATTTAATGACTATGCTTAGTTAAACGTCGTGAATTTAATTAGTTGTGGTGTTCAAATAATGGCATTTCAATAATTTAATTACTTTTGGCGTTTAAATAAATACCGCTAATTTATTTGATGTGTTGGCAACGTAATATCCGCAGCGTTTATTCAAACACCACTATCTAATGCAATGAGATGGAAACAAAATTTTGGCGGTGTTTAAATAAACACCGTTAATACTATTGGTAGCGTTTAAATAAATGTCGCTAATTTATTTAATGTCTTGGCAACGTACTATCAGCGGGGTTTATTCAAACGCCACTATCTCATGTCATGAGATAGCAACAAAATTTTGGCGATGTTTAAATAAACACCGTTAATACTATTGGCGGCGTTTAAATAAATGCCGCTAATTTATTAGATGTGTTGGCAATGTAATGTCAGCGGCATTTATTCAAATGCCACTATCTCATGTAATGAGATGGCAACAAAATTTTGGCGGCGTTTAAATAAATGCCGTTAATACTATTGGTGGCGTTTAAATAAATACTGTTAATTTATTTGATGTGTTGGCAATGTAATATCAGCGGAGTTTATTCAAATGCCACTATCTCATGAAATGAGATGGCAACAAATTTTTGGCGGTGTTTAAATAAACACCGTTAATTGTGGACATCTGGTGGCGTTTTAAGAAATGCCGCGAACTTGCTGTAAAACACCGCTAATGTTTTTTTCAATTAGCGTCGTTTGCCAAAATGCCAGTATGTCAAAAATAGCGACACCTAGATACTGGCGGTTAGTTATGCCGGTAAAGAAACGCCACTAATTAATTAGCGGCATTTTTTGGTCAGATCCCGACGCATATAAAACGTCGAGAATTCTGTGTTTTTCTGTAGTGCTTCTGAAATCTCACTTTTTTTAGCTCAGTTATGGCAATATATATGTATATATGTATATATTGAAATTAAGCAACAAAATGTCCACTAGACTAAATTAAAACATGCAAATTATAAGGAGAATGAAAAAAGGAGAGCGCCCAAACCTAGCTATTTAATTGTTCTTAAGTATATACTTTATATATATATCATTCTACCTCTCAAGATCACTTAGTTTTTCGAATAATGTATTTATCCTCTTTATATAAATCCCCCAAAGCCCAATCGCACTTTGATCTAATTTAATTATTAAGCGTTTGTCGTATAATCCACACAACACCAACCTCCAAAACTTGCATATTCAAATAGAAAAACCCAAAAGAAAGCAGATTATAACTAAATCATCAAAAATATATTACTTTTCATGATGTACCAGAACTCAATGCTACAGAAATTTTTCAAGTTGCTGTTGGCTACATTTTACATGACCTGGAGTAACTTCCAAAGTAGGTTATGGCATCACCAACATTGCTGTATCTACCAACTAGATATCATTTATGGAATAGAAAAAATTTAATTGTAAATACAAATCACCTATTGCATAACCAAGCACATTGCTTCTGTGAATGCATGTCACGTGCTAATTGCATTGCCTGGCCAACAATATTTTATTTACCAATAAAAAATAGTGGTATGTTTACATACAAGCTTCCAACCAACTGAACTCTTCTATGTCTAAAATATGTCTCTGAGGCACCAATTTTAAAAACTAGATATTAAACATTTCTCCAAAACCAAAAGTGAAGCTTCTAAAATGTTATTTATGTTATGTATAACTTTGTTAGATATAAAATGCCCTAATCAAAACTCTAAAGACTTGGATAGTCATCTTTTTTCATATTTATAGACCCTTGAATATAATAATAATGATAAAAGAAAAGGTTATAAACCCAATAAACTGAGTAAAAGTCGTGCTCTTGTACAAATCATAAACAACACGAGGGAAAATTAATGCTCTGAATTAACCGTTGTTAGGGAAAAGAGCTTCTTAGTCTATTTTTCATCAATGTAAAGCCCCTTCATCCAAACTGTGAAGAGATGATAATAGATGACATTTCCACTCAAGCAAAAATATAGGCATTCATGCTGTAATAGAAACATATGTATTTATGAATGAAAGGAGATTCAAAACGTGTACATTCATTCAAGAACAAAGTCCTTACTCCTAATAAATCAACTTATAGATATTAAGATGAGTGGACATGAAAACGGAGTTAAAAACAACCAACCATAGTTCAACTATCAGTTTCCATTCATTTATTATCAAAATGAAATGGCATTGAGGAGAAGTAAATACTAATTAAGACCAAGGCTTATTTATCAATATTCCCCGAAAGGCATATAAACACCTTCAAGTCAAGAATAGAGGAAGTAGAGAAGCATATAATTGAATTAACACTTCTATAGGAATACCCTAATTAACCAACATTAAACATCTGAAGCTTCCAATTCAATCTAACCCAAAAGTATAAGGTTAGAGAATCATAGATATGCACCTTTTTCACTTCTTGATTCGGTCCTAGCCTACATAAACATCAAACACGGCATGTATACTGCAATATTAGTCAATCATCTTGATCATAGAACAAGTTATCATTTTGGCAAAATTCTGCAGGTAAAATTCTACCCTCTTATCTTTAAAAAGAAAAATGATTGATGAACTATTGCAATTTAACTTCTTAGCATCTGATACATTGTTACAGATATCTAAATACCATATTTCTAATGTTGATTTAAATATTGTTGTGATGCTTGTGAATTGGTTATCATTCATCTGCACAATGAACTGGAATTTCCTAATGAAAATTATCTATAAGTAGTGTGCTAAAATAACCTAACTATCAAGAGTCGTATCTAACTTACAGGTTATTAACTTCCACTAAAACACAATCATGACCTTTATACATACTGATACATTACTTACAAAATCAAAAAGGCTTGAGTTGAGAAACCAAAAAGATGTGCTTAAAAAACTTAAAAACACTGATAACTCTAAATATAAATTATTGATTTAATTAGATATATCATTTTAATTTTGAAATATTTGACTCATTTAAATATATTAGTTAACATTCATAGTGATCAGATAATAGATGATAATAGGCATGCTTTCAAAAGTATATATGGTAGTGGTTTTAATTTTTACTTGATAACATAATAGGGGAGTATATAATGTGGTTGGACTGGAGTAGAGCTCCAGGCTTCCAAAATTTAATATTGTGTGCCTAATTTTCATTTCAACTTAATCTTGAACTTTTATTCATTATTATATATAATAGAGGAGTGGAAGATGTGCTGGACATGAGACATATGGCTATGATCACCATGATGAAACCATGAATAACCACTCACAATGCACCCATTTTTTCCCTATTTTTTTCTTTCTTTCTTCTCTCTATGAAAAACTATCTGACCGGGTTATTACGCTTACTACTTTGTAATGCAAACAAGCATATTTGCCTATAATTTATAGATCAAGAGCTCTAGCAAAATGTTTGATCTTCAATTCTTTGTGCAATAGGACCCAAAGACAAAATTCCACACCGTTTTAGACTTCCTCCACGCTCATTCATAGCCATGGAAATAATTAAGCTGCTTAGCTAGTTTGAGGTTTCATTTTCCTTGGAGGTTTCAAACCCAAGGCATCATTAAAAAAGGACGAACAAAAACCTATGTACATCTGCTTTCCCTCCCTTTCTCTAACTTTGCCACCAACCAAACGCATTACAAAAAACCTAAAGTTAAAACTTAATCTAAGCCTCTGTGTTTGTGAAAAAATGAATACAATTAGGCTCAAGTTAGGGTATATATGCAATGAGAAGATAAATACATGATTTAGGCTGAAGGATTTCATATTTCTGAAGATAAACTAGCCAAGCCTTTAGCAAGAGAGAAAAAATGAGAGATGAACAGAGAGACTCACCGACAGCGAGAGGAGGCAAGACGACAGTTGGGCCGAACTGACGGCATCGACGATGAGAAATGGCAAATGAACGATGGAGAAGAGGGGCACAGAGCCTTTCGATGAACGAGAAGGGAAAACAACGCGCGGGCAACATTTGGGGTGAAAAATTAGAATAAAAAACTTATTACGGTAGTAATGGGTAGCCGCAATAAATCATTTCAATTAATCAATGCCCAATGACTTTATATTCGCGTCTTAATTTGTCAATCATAATAAAGCTCTTATTATGGCGAGATTACTTACGGCGGGAAAAGTTGTCGTAATAACATTTTTGCCGCCCTTTTTTACTTTTTGGCCGGAAGATGTCAAGCTGAATAAATAAAATGGCTTTTTCCAACTTTTTTTTCCTCACCGGAAAAGAAAAGAGCCGAAAAACCCCTTTTCCTTGTAGTGTGTTGGAGCTCATACTAAGGTAAATTTTCAAACTTAATTACTTGGAAATAAATATTTATCGATTGCTAGATGTGTTGGGGCTGACAGAGGATGAGGTTTCAACTGTTGCAAATCATTAACTAATATCAAGTTTCAAAATTTCATGACCAATAAAATTAGCCACCAATAATCCATTCATTAATTAAGCATAATTGGAAGAGACAGAGTTCCTGTTTGGATTTGACCTTGGAATTAAGTTTTGGAAAAGTCTTCGCGTCTGCCCCTATTTGGGAGCATTTGCTAGACATCTTACATTTCAATTTTCGAAATTTCAAAATTGTCCTTAGGGCTGGGCAGAGCGCCCATTCGTGCAAGCTTTCGAAAATGCCTCTCTCTCTCCTTTGAGTTTTGAAAGAAACCTTCAGCAACATTCGCCCACCCTTACCCTGCTTCACCCTTAATTCCTAATTTAGTCCCCCCATTTGCTTGTCTCTAAGCGAGAAAGCCCTCGGTTGCCCACCCCTCGATGCAAAGCACATCTTCATCTTCCAAGCTTGACGAAAGCCCTCAGTCCCTAAGCATGCAAAGCTTCCAATCCACCCTCGCCCCCCCAAGCACTTCGTCCTTGTTATTTCTCAGTTTGCCATGATTTTTTCTCTGTGATTTCTTGGTTTTGAGTGAAGTCCCGTCCTCTTCTCTGTGATTTCTTCCAACTGATTTCTTAGTTTTCTATTTGAATGTCTTTGTAATTTTTCCCAGTGATAAATCTAGGGTTTTTGTCTGTGATTTGCCCCATCCCGCCCCAAACTTCTTTGTGATTTCTTCCTATTGATTTCTTGATTTCTGTAATTTGCCCCAATTGGATAATAATCTAGGGGGGTCTGTAATTTGATTTGGTGATGGTATAGCATTAATGGAGAGCTGGGATACAAATATGCTAGAGGGTTGAATATCTATTATTACTGGTTGTTGTGCAGAGTAGATGTTATTAGTGACATAAATCTCACAATTTTGCTTCACTGTAGAGATCAAGTTCAATCAATGTCATTATTTCTATATTAGAATCTTGGGTTATATGCTCTTTCAACTTCTAGGAACTTCATTACCTATTTTTACTCCATCGATTACAAAACTAAATAGACATGAGTTGAGAAAATCTAAGCATCTCTATTTCAAAAGGGTTGGCATTTTTAATTTTTATTTAATAACGTAAAGGGGATGTGGTGATCAAACCTGAGTTATTTTGCCCATCAAAGTGGGAAAATTTCAACTCTATCCTCAACACCTTAAAGAAAATTTTCATATTGGTTTATGATGGTTTTTGGTTTCTCAGGAAACATTCAGGACAAATACTTCATTGGCAGATGATCTTGTAGTAGTCTATAGAGGCATTTTGGCCCTCTTCTTCTTCTTCTTTTTTTTTTTCATGTTGGAGTTTTAATAAGAATGAGAACTATTACCATCAAGAAAAATCAGAGAATGTTCAAGCAACATGTCTCGGAGATTGACATAGTTTGCAAGCATGCAGTGCAATGTTTTGGACATGCTCCAAATTTTGATTTTCCTTTCTATTATGATTTATTTCATGATTTCTTGTTTGAAGAAGTTGAATTTGGTTCTTCGTCCAGTTCTCCTATTCACATATCAACCTCTTTTCTCAATATGTTCTTTCTACTAACTTTTCACCATCCAAAGTCTACTACTTTAGATTCTCATACTTATGCTTCCCAGCAAGATGAAGGAACCAGAGAAGGGGATCCTTTTCAATTATTCAGGGAGCCAAGTGCCCATTTTCGAATCTAATTATTTCTAGGCACCTGCTCATCTCCTTCTGATTGCAACGTAACAAGCGGAATTGACTTCATAGAGTTGTCTAGTTTTGCTGTTTTTGTCATACGCCTTTCCATGCCATGTAAAAGGAAAACAAGAAAAAAGAAAAAAAGAGGAAAGATTGCTAGGATTCCTGGATGGGTGTGATATAAGATGGTTCTTTGTAGGAGGTTTGGTTAATGGAAATGCAAAGATTGTAGCTAGTTTTTACTTGTTTTTATCGCAATTCTAATACGTATTGCAAATTATCGTAACATTTTGTATTGGTTTGTAAAAATGGGTCTGGTCTTTTTTATGCTTTTCCAAAATTTATATGTTTTTTGTACAATTTTTATTTTTATTTGAAAGCAAGTTTTCTGTGCAATGATTATGAACTGAATGAAGTTTTAAAATTTCGTCCTCAATTCTAAAAGACATAAGAAGTCTGAAACAGTCTCTGAATTGCTAGTTAAAAAAGGAAGAACGTTTTCCTACTTAAAGTAAAATTCCAATAGCAATTGATCAGTGTCGATCAATTCCAATTTTTATATCCTTCATGTTATTGAGCGTTTCCCAAACCAAGCATTTGTTGCTTAGAAAGAAAAGCAAAAATATATACACAATTGGAGTGGATATTAGAGAATCAACACACATTCAAGCTTTACAAACAAAATATTACACAAGTTGCTATTGCTTCCAGTCTCGATGGCAATCAACCAATTTATCTCTTCCATATAAAACCTTAGAGAAGTGATGATCCACCTCCTTCTACAACCCATCAACCAATTTTCTCATCTCCAAGTATGGCTTACCATCACTGCATTAACCAAACAGCATAATCCATACCAATTCATGCATAAAATTCACATCAATTTTAACATTCTAGCAAGAAATTAGGAGTGATAGAAGCATAGAATTCAAGCATAATCCATATCAATGCAAGCATAGAATCTTTGTTTTTTTTTTTTTTTTGCCTATTTGGTAAGATTTCCTTATTCCAAACCTTTTAAACTATCTTTTCCTTTCTCTAGCTTTTGGGTAGTCTTCGAGGTCTTTTAATCAATCAATCACGACCTTCCACCTCAAATCTCATATCTTTCTAGATCTTTTATTTCTTTGATCAGAAATCTCATATTCATTTCCTTTATTCCTTTTCCTTTCTCGGACAATTCCATCATAAGTTTTCTGGTTTTTCATTGTTGCAAGGCAATTTCATCTTTTCACACAGCAACCTTCTTCTGAAACATTATTTTTGGCTTTTTAGAGCTATTAATCTAATTCATGCGAGACAAACATTTATCAATTTGTAACTTCCTCAAATCTTATATAGCCAGCAAACGTTGTTGATGGCTTCAGTGACATTACTACAAGTGATTCTTTGGATCTTGAAAATTGGGAGAGGTAGTTTCTAGAAAATTGAAAGATAACATCAATCATAGTTGATAGCTATTAAACTAACATTCAAACATAATCAGATGAATTCCTAAATGAAAATGACCTCACTTCAAAACTCTCTCTTGGCGAAGCTTTGTACTAAAGACAACAAAACTTTTAGTTCAACTCAAACAAATTCTCTTTGTCGACGCCCCCGCTTACGCTTGAGATCGTATGCAAATTGAGACGTCAAAGATGAGTATCACAGGGAAGTTCACCCCTCATCGTATCATGTATATATATATTTTTTTAAAAGCAGTGAATACAGATTTTCGCAGCGGAAAAAGGTTATACCATTCTAAACATACATCACATGGCTCGAAGACTTTAATATCCCGAAGTACTTCATTACTATAAATATAAATACAACGATAATTCATAATTGTTTCTTCTTCCAAAATAACGGAAGCCCAAAGTAACTTCATAAACCTTTAGAGGCAATATTACCAATGTATCTAGCTCCATAAAAGTGCGTTTCCCAAAACAATGGGAAATTCTCCAAAATATGAACACGTAGATACAAAACAACATAGGCGAATTCCATCGCCCTTCTTTCTAATCCAATGGCTCCTTCTTTATCCCCTTGAAATCAGGGCCATAACGAAGATGGTCCAGACTCAACCTGGGCCTTACGTCACAACTCATCTCAGAGGATGACTCATATAGGTGTCCCAAATGGAGGGACTCGTCTACTCCGAGGACCAAGCAACACCCTATAGGGCATAGGTCTGCCAAAAAGTATGTCGCCAAAGGCAATGACTCCGTCGCCCATCGGCCTAACAAGCTGAGAGTCACTGGCTCGACGATAGTGGACTTAGTCGGGCCCTTGGGGGTCCGAGGTGTCGTCTCGGGATCATACTCGGTAGATCTACCATCACCTGCAACTACTTCTATCATCCCCAATAAGGAATGATAGTGGGAATATAAAAGGGTGAGATTTCGGGACAAATCTCAATAAGTACGTTAATATCTTAACAAAAGTATTTCAAGCATACAGTTAAGTGAATAACAAACAATCATAGGTGCATCATGCATTATGGGACTCAGAACTTTACATATGCACATGCTCATGCTCATGTCACTTTCTTCAATTTATTTTTCTTTGACTTTTTCCATGTGTTTGCTTGTAACTTCATGTGACAAAATACTTGAAACATCTTTTTAAAACTCATCATTTTCAAATACTTTTTTTCTTTTCTTATCTTAGGCACCACTTCTCATATGATATCATATCATGTGGCTTGTAAACCCATATTTTCGTTATGACCTCTTATTTGGACACATCATCGCTCCCCTACGCATTGCGTGTTCCCTGCTAGTTACCGTAGCATCCGGCTACCCTATCAAATCTAAATGGCTACATTTCGCTCCCTTCGCACTCTTCATTACTCGATGATTGATCACTCACCGAGTGACTACAAACTTATTCATATAACGGTAAGGAAAAAGCCAATACCGCTTTTGGGCATCCTCTAACTTTAAGTGCGACCACGCTCCATACACATTTTGGAGCCATACATGGTCCGCGACTGTTCTTCGTCGACTCAAGAACTTTCACTCGACTTTAATCACTCCTGAGTGAACAGGGAGTTCTACTGGGGCACTATCCCATCCCAGCCTTTGGGGTTCTTATAAAATTTTAATTCTTTTCTTTTCTTTTAAAAACATGTTTGATCCAAAATATGGTTTTCGTGTTTCATGCATGAGACATGCAACTCATAACACTTAACATGTGAAAGGTGAGACGAATACACGTGTACTAAGTGTCATACTCTTTCAAAAGTCAAGCACCAAAGAATTCTACTTCTTTTCCATCTAAAATCACACAATGGGCATTGCACACATTTAGGGGTGCTCGGCCCTCTCCCACTAGGGTTGGGTCGAGACCCTCCCTTATTTGTTTCCTAATATTTTCTTTTCTTATCCTCCTCCAAATACTTAAATCCAGCCTCAATAAAATAATCGGATAATTTTAATACCACAAAAGGTCTTAGCCGAAACCTAGGGTCCTTATGTTTATTATTTGGATCACTTTTCTTTTCATCAAGGTAGCTCACTTAACCATACATGTGAAAATCGAATATCATGCTACTAAATTCCTCTAGTTCTCATACCTCTAATTTCTCCAAGTATTCAAGATTAAATCATAATGTAACACAATAGTTGAAAAGAAAGCTCAATCCAAAAATCTTAAAACCCGAAACATCTATATGTACCAATCTAACATTCCTCAACTCCAAGTTAAATTTTAACATGCATACATATCATCATCGCTTATCATGGTGATCATGCTACATTTTTCCTTTGTATCAAAGTATCCAAATCCACAAAATAATATAACCTTTAATCTAAAATGATACTTAGACTAAACATGTATTTTGCCACCCAATGAACAAAACATTTCCTTCAAGTCATCTAACCCACATTAACCAATATTCTACAAGTTAACCTCAATTAAGCATGCATTTCTTCAATCTACGCATCATGTTGATTTCTTTGAAATAAGTTAACTAAAACTACCCATCATTTCATATTCTCAAACTTCAATAATCATAACTTTAAACATGGATTCATACCTAGCTAAACATGTTATTTCACTAAGGAATTTAATTTTAGTATAAACAAACAAGGGTTCAAACAATACAACCAAATTCTCTTAAAAATATACTAGAATTGCTAAGGGCAAGATAAGAATATACTTACAATACTCCTAATAGGCTTAGCTTAAATCTGAATATATATATATATATATATAATATCTATTAGATTCACTATGAACATGGAGACTTGAAGAGAAGATTCTTGAAATAAGAATAGAGGTGTGGTGTGTGTGTTCTTCCTAGGCTTGAATCAACTTAAGCACTTACCTCTTCAACACTTTCCACTCAAGAATGCTTGCCTTATCTCCACTACACTTAGGATGTTCTTGTGTTTAGAGGATAGAAGGAAGAGAAGCAAAAGAAAATGGAGAGGGAGAAAGTGTTGGTCGAGAGGTAGAGAGAGTGAAAGGGTTTGTGAGAAAGTGAGACCAAGTGAAGGGAATGGGCATACACAAGGCCATTCGGCCATGACCTTCTCTCCTAGGGTTGTAGGACACTCCACCATACCTATAATTGAAAGACACTTGATTGACAAGAGTGATTGCATGACAAAAGAAAACAAATGATGGAAGTGTGTGGAATGGGTAACCGGTAGGTGTTTTCCAATTGGGGTTGCCGAGTTCCTCGTGGGAGATGGACTAGAATGGTAAGGTCCTATCCCATCCTAAAGATATCCTTATGATCTAATATCACATCATGGTCATCCCTTTGGAAGATCTTCACACTTTGATGTGAAAACTCTAAGGAACAACAAAGCTCAAAGCATACGGCTCCAAGCTTCCCCACTTGCCTCATCCGAAACTTCCATCCCTTTTGTCTTTCTCTCTTGTCACCTCAACTTTCTTACACACTCACCTTTCAACTCATGTGTCATTCTTCAAGATCTCAAGATCATATCTTTAGGAAAAAGGGCATGCAACTTTCGGCTAGCCCCATTTTGGTTTCAACCGAAACCTTCTTTCCCTCCTATGGGTTCCTCTCTTTTCAAGCAACTATCAATCATCTCATCACATCACCATGCCATCTTACACCTTGTACTTCACACTCTTACACAAGTCTCTCATGTTTCATCACCTAGGTTTTTAGTTAAAACCATTTGGAATACTCCAAATGAGGCTCATGGCAATACCTTACCCAAAACCTTCCCTTGGTTTCTTTTCTCCTTTTTCTTCCTTCTCTCCAATGATATCACTTCTTACTTGTCAATCACCTTGTCAACTCACTCTTACAAGATCTATTTTTGATCATTTACTTAGGTTGGGATTAGATTGCATGGAAAATACCCCAAAGGGGTTCAGCTATATGCCTCCACCGAAGCTCCCATTTGTCTTCTCTTCTATTTCCTATTTCAACCACATGTGTCACTTATCTAGATATGATATACTCCTAAGAAGACTAAAATAGAAGATTTCTTTGTACTTCCCAAGATATCCTAATGATGAGAAAATCTCATCATGAGATTTCACACTCCATCCTACAAAGCAACTCGCTAGTCAACTTCAAACTACTAGCAATTTCTACTTTTTATCTGCTTGTCTTGGATAACTAACTAGGGTTTCTCTAGAGATGACATGTGTCCCTTGTGTGGGTTTAGTGGATCATGGGTCAATCTCGTGGGCTTGTGGGCTTATTATTCCTCTCTTGGCCCACTAACTTAAGTTATACTTTCAAGATTTCAATTCTAAGTCCAAGCCTTCATCCTCACTCTTCTAAATTACTATTATTATTACTAAAATAATTACTTAAATAAAATAGTAAGAAACGAAAATCTCAGGTCATCACACTCTTTTCTCAAACACATTCTCTTTTATAAGGGCTCGCCACATTATATTTTGCATACAAATTTGAAAATGGCAAATGCTTAATGATATTTTTGGGGAAAATGTGCCTTTTACCCACCACAAACTATCGCTCCTTTTCATTTTACACATTACCACATGAGTTCCAATTTAGACCCAAAACTAATGGCAACTTTCACTCTGTAACCTCAATTCAAATCTAACTGTTAATTTTTTTTTACCAAAAATAAGTAGGAATAAAGCTTGAAAACACCAAAGTTGTTCAACTATTCCTAATTGCTTCACCTATGTCATCTCCAGCAACTCAAATGTCTGAAAACTATTAATAAGGTATTTGAGATTATCAAGAATTTTGGGTGCATAATGCTATGTGATTTAAGAACTATTAGTGTATGCGGTTTCAAAGAAAAGGTCAAGATCATTACTCACACTGCTTTCAAAAACTAAGCAAAATTATTGAACTTAAGAAACATTAAGAAAAATCAATAAAAAAATGAAAAATAGAGAACCTTTCACAAGACTAACAGTCATCAAACAAATATTTAATATTGAACAGCCAAAATATTTTAACATCCAAAATAAAGGAAAAATAATAATAAATTATAATCAAAAGATCTAGTACCTGTAGTTTAGGAATAAAAAAAATTCTTAGTACAACCATTGCGGGGATGGTCGTCGGTGGGTGTCGCTTGGTCGAGGGATAGCCATTGCGGGGTGGTGCTGGGCAGGTGATGTGGCCCTAGCACCTGCCTAGCACCTGCCTAGCACCCGCATCGCGAGGGGTGATAGAGGAGGAACAATGGGTAGCGTTGGACCGAGTGGTGTGGCCATCGCGAGGTGGTGCAGGGTGATGCGGGTGCTATAAACGCGGGATAAATCAGCTCGCGAGGAGTGGCTGACGTAGGAGCGTCGCAAGGTGGTGCTATACAGAGATCTGTTGTTGTGGGGAGGTGTTGTGAAGAGGAAGCCGATGCGTATTCTAGCGAGGAAGGAGGATGGATTTTCGCGGGATGCCAAAATTTGAATGGAATTCGAATGAAGAAAAAATGACCAGAACACACATTTTCCTTGGGGAAAAAAAGTGGCACGTGAGTGTGTAGTGTGCAACTGCTACAGTTGCTGACTGTAGCAAAACTCTTAAACTTTAATGCTTAAAATATATCTTTAACAATAGTCTAGAGGTTTTTTTTAAAAGAAAGTATCTTTTTAAAGATTTTTTAGATACATTTTTATCAAACACTAAACAATTTTTTAATTGTTGAGTTTTATACGTAAACTCTACAATTAAAAGTATAACTACTAATAATTGCACCCCTCTTCTCTCTTATTCTCTCCCAACCTAAAACGATTTCCAACTAATACCTCTACACATTTTCCTTCCTAGAAGAGGGGTGGAGTTTTAGCTCCCCACTCCCTCTTCCTTGTTATATTTCTCAGTTGTTAGACTTAGTTTTTTCAATTGTTTTTTGTCCATAGTAAGGAGAGTGGCCGATCTACTGCTTACCAAAGCTCTACGGCCTACACATCTGACACTACAAGCATACCAAGCCACCGATCTTTCGGTCGACAGAAGATTTTTTCAATCAGAGTGGCACGTGCATCACACGAGTAGATCTCATCCCGCATGAGATTCACATGCCGATGCATGGAGGTTGATCTACGGCCGTCACATGTGGCACTAGTGGATCTAGCGGCCTCGGTTCCTTCAAGACCGACGATCATCTTCTTCTCCAATGTGCCAAGTGCCACGTGCCACCACTGTCCTCTGGCGACTCGGTAGTCCTCCTACTTGTTATTTGCCTATATTTTCATTTTTCCTGATCAAGGATCACGAGAAAAAGATAGTGGAAGTCTCCTACAGCCAGCCCAAACTATCAAAGTGCAGTGCAAGTTTCTCTCCTATGACTTTTGGTCGTAGTTCAATAATCACTTTATCGGATTATTTTAAAACCGCTTTAAGTGGTCTCTTCCCTAACAAGAATCGGCTGCTAGTCAAACTTTTAACCATAAAATCTATTTTTATTTTTATGTGCTATGTTGTATTTGCTTATTTGGATTGTATGTCGGGATCAACCACTGTGTTAACTATTGTATTCTGTAATCGTTGTATTATTTATAATATTATTTATTTAAAGAAAATTTATATATAATTATTAAAATATATAGATCTATATATATTTTCTATCACAACTCTAAATACGCATAGTAATCAATCATAAGTTTTTTATTTTTAAGCAATCAATCATAGTTGAATTTTCTACGCTATCACCAGTTTTTGAAAGCTCAGAAAATTCAACTGAAAGAGAGAGCTGGGAAAATCCAACGGAGATTATAACAGCATGCTGTCAGCAATATCCAGATAAGGAAGATCGAACGTCCGACTACTTTTTTTTTTCTTTTTCCTTTAATTTTTTGAAGTCAAATTTGTACGTACATGCAGGATCATCTCCACGTAATATTTAGAAAGTGCTCGAGAAGTGTGGGCGATGAAAACAACGATTTATTACACTTCTGTCAAAAATTAAAAATAAAAAAACAAAACAAAAATTAGTTGAGCCAACACCTCATTTATTCGACTTGTCAAAGTTGTTGGTAGATGAATCGGATTTTTAATCAATTGCGGCCGACAATTAAATGGAAATGGACCCACCAAAAAAATTAAATATTTGAGCAGGTTACAGAAGAAGCTAGACAAGTAAAACCATTTTGACCACGCAACTCATGTATAAGTACATACATATTTGAAATGGATGGAGTGTTCTTTACGGCAAATCGAAAGGAACGCGTAAATTAGCACAAAACCGAAGAGCAAAATATTCATGCGATTTGACTGTGAGATATTTGGACCTCGTTTAGATATAAAAATCATTTCATAATCTTATTTTATTAATATAATTTTTTTATCGTAGAAAATAATAAATTTTTTAAATTTTAAAATAATAATAATATTAAAAATAATAATAATATTAAAAATAATATTATAATAAAATTTTTTAACTTTCAATTTTTATTTAAAATAACTTTATCTCATCTCATTATTTAAACCAAATTCTAATATTTTCCAAGAACAAAATTTTCACATAAAAGAAAAAACTTGAATATATATATATATATATGTATATATATCACTACAAGAAATATCACCATTTGCAGCACTTGTTTTGATTGCAAAAGCATGGAAAAATCAATGCAAAAAACTTTAAGCATCGGCTTTTGAGTCGCTTGTTGGATGTAGTTAATTGGTTATTTCTAAGTTTAGCATCAATTTTTTAGATTCGATGCAACAGTTTTTCTTTTGCATCAATTTTCAGCTGTTGCAAATAGTGTAAAATTTGCAGCAAATAGTCAATCCAACTCCTTATCCACAACGATGCCAATGCCCATTTGCATCCATGATTTGTTATTTTGCAGCAAACAAAATTCGTCCCAAATAGTCGTTTACAACATTAAAAAAAAAATTACAAAACCTTGTATGGCTTTTACAGCCTAAAAACACATAAATATTTGTTCACTAAGAAAATAAAAAACTACTGAAATTAAGAGATGGAACAGGAGATAACAACATCTTACATTGGTCAAAATCTTAATATAACATCAAATGCTTAAGACCACAAACCAGAAAGAAGACAGAAAATTGCACATCTTACATTTTAATAAACTGCACGTTCATTAATACAAACCCAATAATCGAAATAGGTACATGGAAGTTAACTCATTTAAAAAAAAAATTGTAGGTGGCAACCCAACAATAGAAAATGCATAGAAATAAAAATCAGAAAATCATTAAAGGAACCAATCTTTTGTTCAAACCTTATGAAATCTCACTGCAAGGAAGAAACCCCCAAATCCTACATATATAAGTAATGCTTTGAGGGTTAACATTAGGTACAAAATTTAAAATGAAGATAATTGTAAATGCAGCCAAAAATTGGATTTTTTATTCAAGATGTTTGTGGTGAAAAAATACAGCCTTGTAATGACGAACATTAAGCTAATAACATCATAAGGTGAGAAAAATATTAACATTAGTCATAAATAGTTTTAGATCCTAGAAAATTAAAAGACAAATATTTGCACTCCAAATCAAGAAACATTAGTTATAACTACTTTTGAAAGCAACCTGATAACATTCGAATAACATAATATGCAAATAAGAAATAATATTCAATTTTTACCAAAGTATTCAACTTTCACCAAACAATATTCAGCTTTTACCAAAGTATCATAACAAGAAACTTGAAAAAATAAAGCAGGTTTATGATCAATGGCTATTCGAAATTTCCTCCAAACTTGGGTTGGAATGTTTAAACCAAAATATTGAATAAACAAACCTAATTAATACATTTGTTATGGGAATTTCTTTCAAACTTAAAAATGCCCGCTCTTCGAAAACAAGGAGCTTTTAAGTAGGAATATTTACATCACGGTAAAGGCCTCTATCAAATGCTGAGAACAACAGGACGCAAATGCCTTTAAAAAACAGAAAAGTAACTTATATGGATATGGTTATGATTTTCATAAAATTGCATTAAAAACTAATAAAACAAAATATTTAAATCTAAAAGAAAAAAGTACCTAATGTGCATACCTAGCTGCAATTTAAAGGGAATATGAAGCATAAGTAGAGAGTAAACCAATATCACCTATACCTAAAGTAAGAACTTGTAAGCTCTTCTTTAACTGCAAAAGCAAACCCAGACGAGTATGAGGAAGAAAATCATGAATCTTTAAACAAAACAAACATGAATACACATATCTTGACAAAGGAAGCAAGCCCTGTCTTAATTACCAAAACATCACTTCCCAAAAGATGAACAGAGAGCATAGTAATATACACAATGCATATCAACAAATAGAGATGAAGCTCCACTATTGCTGTTTCATCTTACTTTGCCTGCATCCAATTTAAAAAAAATAGAGATGAAGCTCTATATAATCATTTATCATGTATTTATTTAATTAGTTTTGTGCGAGAGCTAATTTATGCAACTATAAATGTTGTGGGGTTTTCTTCATATCTCTCTCACTAATCTTACTCTAGGCTCTACCAAACTTTAGGTAGACAACAAATAAAATCTGTTGTTGAATATGAAAAAGACAGGTAAGACAAAATAATTAAGAAATGTATTATCTTTTATTCAACAAATGAAGATGAGAAGAGCAAAGAATCCTAACAGCTGAAAAAACAATGGGAAAAATCTAAAAGCAAAAGGGAAAAGTAGAAAATGTTCCACAAAAGTTATCCATCATGATAATCAAACCTGCAAAATATTAACATGTCAGATTTACCTGATTCTCCAAGTTGCCTAAAAGAAATGAAAGAGAACTAAGTTAATCTTGAACTAATAGCAAATAGTTTTTTAAGTTTAAAAAATAAAGTAGTAAACTTGTTCTCACATGAGTAAGCCTCAAGGCATCCTTTAGTGGTACTGTCTCCAAGATTTAAATGAGTCAAGAAATCATTTAGTCTGAAAAGTATTATAGAGAAATAAATATTAATGCTGACATCAGAGGAAAAGGTGGACTTATTGAAGTCAAATAAGTAGAGTTTAATTCTTTTACTTAGTTATTAAACAATTACCTGTCCAGAGGAGTGTATTTTAAGAACTTCATGGTGAGCATTAAACATGTAAAGTACTTAGAAGATGATAAAGAATTATGTACCCATTTTTGTCAATAGATACATTTTTAAATGCAACAAATGAAAAAAAGTCCCTAAAGGCCATAAATTGAAAAAAATAACCTATGTCAATAGATAACCAGAAAAAGATGCTCACTTCCATCTCTTTACCAAAAAAGCATGTTTTGGGGTCCCTAGTTGTTCGGCTCATCTTGAGACTCTTCCTCTTAACCAAGATCTCCTACGATCTAAGCAAACAATTTACAAAATCGCAAGTAGAAACCAAAAAACAACAGTAAATTCTAGAGCAAAACAATTATTGGAAGCTTACCCTAGGTTGAAACATGTACAAAATTTTTAGAGCAATCATAGATTTCCATTTCGTGTAAATTCAAAATTCCCAAAAATGGAAACCAAAATTTGGAGGCTTACCTATGTTTATCAATCTTTTTAAGGAGATTTAGGCACTATAAGAAAATTAGACTGTTGTGACATTTTTATAACAACCAAATAGATAGTTGTGGCATTTTTATGTCTCAAATAGTCTATCTAGCTGCTATAAAAATGCCACAACAGACCAATTTTCTTGTAGTGCGGCTAGGATTCCACCATTTGGAAATGACAGAGCAGGAGAGTGAGAGACGAACGAAGAGGGAGAGCACGAGAGAGAGCACTTGTAAATGAGACGACGATGACGATGACATGAGAGATCACAACGCGAAAGATCAGAGAGAAAGAGAGAGAGAGAAATGAATGAGTATCAGGGATGGAGAGATGAACAAGGGAGAATTTTGAAAGGGAACATAAACTAGGGGCGAGTTTATCGGGATTTGAGAAGATCAGTTTTAGTTGTTACGGCATTTAATCTAAAACCGCCATAATAGAGTCTATTTACGAAGTAAAAACTCGATGGAAAATGTAGATAACATATTGCACCGACAAAAGCGCTGCAATAACTTGATATTTCGCCAGAAAAGAGAAAAACCCTACTCAACTCGCATGGAAAGCCGAATTCTGCCCTTCCCACTACATCGAATTGGGAAACAACGCAATAAGTCACTTATTGCATCTAATTCTTTTTCAACGTAAAAGAAATTGATGGAAATAGCCATATTTTTTGTAGTGTATATATTATGTGAGTACCATGCTACTCATTTAGTTTGTTTTCTACTCATTTTTATTTTTGAAATGTTTTTTAAACATTTTTAAATCTTTTATAAAAAAAAAAAAAACACCACTACACTAATATTACTTCTTTAACTCTAAAGAAAAAATAAAAATAAAACAAAATATCCAAACAGTAATTATAAAAAAAACAAAAACACCACTACGTATCATTTAATTTCCTATATAATCGGAAAATGATAGAGCTACCAAGAATTCTACCGACAGTTAGTACGAAATCATGTGTGTTTCTATTTCTAGCATATATTTGTGTTTGTTTGTTTTTTTTGTATTGTGCGACTTTTTCAGTGCGACTTTTCTCAATGTGCATAGCATCGCCCTATGGTGGGTGTGTATATATATAATACTCTTGCTAAGATTTTCATTATTCAAGCCAAACATCTAATTAAATTGAGCTTTGAATCAAGGCCTGGGCCCCTGGATCATGATATATAAGATCTCCGTCAGTCAAAACCAAACAATATAACAAGAGTAGTGAAGACAATTTGTTTTACAACTCTTTATGTATATATTTTAAATTGAGAATATTTTATAAACGATATGACTTTATAAATTACTTTACGAAATGTTCCCTAATTTACAATTATAAAAATCTGTAAATAATTGTATGTGTATCTATCTCTCTTTCAATTACAAAAAAAAAGACCAAGTCATGATCTTAGACCACTTTTCCAGCCAATCGAAGAAGTATAATATATATGGATATAAATGTAGCAGTTTAGTTAATATTTTGTTAGGTAATAGCATAAAAAATATCGTAGAATAATAATATCATTATGAATGTTGCAGTTTAGAGTTTGTCTCCTCCCCATGTCTCATGGGGAGTAGATCACTACCATTTTTCCTTTTATACAGGAGTTAATTCTTACTTATGTATTCTAAAAAGAATAATTTTGCTTAATTATCTTCCTTAAACATTATATACTATATTTATTTTAATCTTTTTTTATTTCTTCAATTATTAATATATGATATGTAGATGATAAATAGAACAATTCAATTAGTTTAAGAAGAATATTCTCCCCACCTCTTATAAAAAAAAGAATAAAATAAAATAAAAAATAATATTAAAATATGTAAATTAGTGCGTAATACTGTAGGATGATGAGTACACTATAAAAAAATTTAGTATTTGTGGCCAACTATTCTCTGTCAAAATAGTTATAACCTGTCAATTTTTACAATAAATAGTCATGTTGACAGAGAATAGTTGGTCACAAATACTCAATTTTTTTGTAGTGATAGTTGATCTTCTAGAACAACTCAATTAGTTTCTATTTCTTCTAAAAATTATTACTTGATCTGTGATTTTTGGTGTGGTGTGTGGTACGAAGACGAGTATAAGTACTAAAACTATTACTCAATATCTTTATTTGAAATAAAACAAAATTAATATATATATATATACATATATATATATATATATTTATATATATATGTTTGTATTTACCTTATCCAAACGAGCAGTACATAGACACATAAAAAAAGGAAAATGATAGCATTAGTACCTATCTACAATTCCTTTAATACTTATTTTAGTTTTCAAAGTTTTTTAAAAAAATTTCTTTTACTTCTTTTTTTTTAATTTTTCTTTTACTTAATAATTAAAAAAGTAATTATTAATGAAATTATATATTTTAAATTTTATTAATGATTAAAAATATTAAAAAAATATTTAAAAGAAAATAATAAATATATATATATTTTAAAATTCACTCAGTTTGATTGTTGTGTTCGCGGATGGGATATTATATGCCTCACGACCAATACAATGAAATAAAAAATAACTCAGGTTTATAATAATGAAATATTTTAAATTATGATGTTTCATGGAGTTTTAGAGCACTGACATTGGATTAGTCAATTTTTTTTTTTAAAGTATAAGTTTGTACGCATATCAATTTTTTTTATCATATTTAATTAAAAATGAAGAGAAGAAAGTGAGAGAAGAGAATAAAAGTACTTTTTTTTCTTTAAAAGTAAATAGTAATCCTTCAAAACTTTTCATTTTTGAAGAATTATTATTTACTTTTAAAGACAAAAAGTACTTTTATTCCATTCTCGCATTTTATTCTCCTCATTTTGAATCAAATATGACAATTTTTTTTTTATATGTGTGCAAATTTATATTTTTTTTAAAAAAAAATTGACTAATTTAGTACCAGTGCTTTTAGGCAATGAGGGAAAAAAAATAAAAAAAATAATTATAAAATTATAATATTGTTATCATATAATTTTTTAATATTACTTTTTTTATGAAATTTAATGCTAATTTACTTTTTGGATTTTATTGAAAATTTTGAAAAAGGTTAAAATAATTAGATAAGAAAACTAAAATTTGAAATTGAAAAGTAATTACATTTAGGTGATGTTTCGTGAAAAAGAGATGAGATGATAAAATAATCCCATGCATGATCTCCCAAACAACCCCTTAACATAAAAACGATTTCATGTCTAAAGGATCTCTTTATTCAAAATTGGATCTTCAAAATTAAGTAATATATAAGATACAGTTATATATATAGAGGTTGGGAGATGTTTAAAACTTGATCATTTTTTTTGGAGACCAATCCTATTATCCTTCTGCTTTCAATCTAAAAAACCTTAGCAATATAAGATACAGTTCTAAATATATAAGCCTTGTTTACTTATTTTAAAAAAAAGTGGGGCCATTAGTAATAAGTAGATTTTTTCATCTGGGTCGACCTCTATTTAACAAATTTTTTAAAATAAATGTGCAGAACTTTCATAATTTAAGAATGTACAAATTGTTTCTCTTTAAACCTTGTAAAAGAAAATCTTTGAATTATTACATTAATATGTAAGTAGCAAACCTCATTTAAGAATTACTATTTTCACTAAATAATATAAAAATACAATTGAATGATTTTTTTAAGTTGAGAGGTGCATTAAAAAATAAGGTTGTACGGCATATTTTGACATGCAACATTAAGCAATGCGAGTAACAAGATTTTTCTGGAATATTTTTAGCCTACATATTATCTACGTGCATTAATAACTTGTTAATTAAGACACATGGTAAAGATTTTGTTGCATTTAATAATTAAGAAAATATTTTAATATTCAACCGCTTTCTTTATAATCAACCTGAATGAACATTGATATTCTGTTCGTCAAATTTAACACTCAAACTTATTTCATCAAAATTCTTAATTTTATATTTAATTGATGGAATGAATTATAACATGTTTTATACAGAATCATGATGACCAATTGGTTACAATATGCTGACTTTACGTGATAAATATAGAAAAAAGTCACTTACAGCCACACATGGGGGATCGAGATCCATCAGTGCAATTTTTATAATTTTTTTTACATCTTTTCATATATTTTTAATATTTTTAAATATTTAAAAAATCACAATATCATTAAATAATATATTCTTAATTACTAAATATTGAAATAAAAATCTACTATCGAAATCCCCTCCGTGAGGATTTAGCATTTTCACATAACAAAAACTCATGTATCACCTCATTTAAAAAAATAAAAAATAACTGACACTTATTATTATTTTTTTTTCTGAAAAAACAAGTCAAGTTATCATTAGAAAATCCAAAAATAAATAAATAAAATAAAATGAAATAAAAACTCATATTATTTATTTATTTATTTATTTTTCTGAAAAAGAAAAGTCAAGCTATATATGTCATTCAATCAGCTATCATTGGAAAATCTAAACAAGAAAAAGAAAGAGGAAACAGGGAGGATACGTGATGCATTTTCAATAGTACGAGACAGCTGGAATATTAATTATTTTCTGTAGATGCAGAAGACGATACTCGATAAACGACTCATATCTACTCGTCAATTCAGATTACGATTGCCACCAATTATTCTAACACATCCCCCCCCCCCCCCCCCCCCCCCCCGGGGCCCCCGCCGCATGCATTGAATTTTCTGGGTGGTTCTTCTTTAATGTTCTCGAACTCTCTTCACGTAGGTAGTGACAGAACCAAGGAAAAATTTGCCCATTTTTATTGAAATAAAGAGAGAGATTTAGAGGTGTTGGAAGCATTATCGGATGATGAGGATAAGTTACAAAGTTTAATGCAACGACTCAAACTCTTCAAATATCACAAATAAGGACTCAGAACTTTTGTAGAAATTTAATAATTACTTATTAAGGAACTTAGATCAAATGGAAATTCAACGCAAAGTGTAAACATATTAGAATATTACAAATAACAAACTCAATCAGCACCATTATATAAAATAACATTACCAATTTCTTAAAGAGACGATGTAAGATTTTGAATCTGCATGATGATTAATCTTCAAATTTAACATATTAGCTTTATTTATATAACTTCAATCCTTCAAATATTTAGTAAATGTTAGTAAGAAAAAATCATAAAAATATAACCCGTAAAAGAAGTCGTTTGCGTTATATTCACTATTTTCAAACCTATCACAAATTGTTTTCAGTCAAAAGATCGGACATCCTGAAAAGGATGTTGGTGCTCTTCATCCTTGTTGTCAAACTTATTGTAATGTAGATAATACTTTTCTTATATTTGCATAACGCATTATCTATAAATTCATTAATAGTTTTACGTTCCTTTTTCCACACAAAATTTATTTTGAAATCTTCCTAAACTTATTATACTAACAAGTCATTTGCGTATTCTATATTTTGCCTACAATACATTATATAATTTGAGAAACAAACTAAACATTACTAAACAATGCTTCTTATTATGATCTTTGACATCTTAGATGACTTTATGCCATGAATGTATAGCGAAATGTGCATAAGTTCATGTAGAGCACCCACATACAAAGTAAGCCAATTAAGCATTGGTTCTCCTTCGCCCCTAGTTTGATTATCTGTAATGTTAACTTTAATCTTACCTACTAGTTTATGATATTTTTTCAATATAATGCCTTAGTGTATTGATCTCGACAAGATTGTACTGTTAGTTTTAAAGAAAATCATATTTACAGTAAAGACAATGGTAATGATAAATTAGAATGTATTTAATATGTATGATTTCCCTTAATTGAACAGAATTTCTGATTATGTTGTTAAGTATTTTATTATTTTATTTTAAAATCTAAGTGGGTGTTACTAGTTTTGGACTTCTTTTTTTATCCTTTTAATATGAATGTATTTTTTTTTTGTTATAAACTATTAATTTTTTCCTAATTAATTATGTTGTTAAGCATGTTTTAAATTTTTTTATCATCTAATTGAGTGTTACGATTAATTTTCCACTTCTTTTTTCCCCCTTTAATATGAATGTATTTTTTTTATTATAGTGTTTATGAATAATTTGTTGTTGTTAAGTATGTTATATTTTTGTTTTATAACCTAATTGGGTGTTATAATGTACTATAAACTTACTTTTTTCCCTTTCTAATATAAATATACTTATGTTAAATCTTATTATGTTATATATAAATCTAATTGGCTTTTATATATTCATTTGTTTCTGTACATTGAAAGGTGTCAAAACGTGTCATTGTGTCGTATTTGTATCGTGTCAGGACATGTACATTACACTTAAAGGGTCAACACGAACACAACTCGTTAAGGATTTCGTGTCAAAAATTTCAATACTAACATGATCCTTTAAAATAACGTGTTGACACGACACAACACGATCTGACACATTTCAACTCGTTGACATGTTTGACACATTTAGACCCGTTGACACATTTGACACGTTTAGACTCGTTTGATGAGTAATTTGTTTTATTATTTTATATAACTATTAAACTATAAATAATAGGTTGATAGCTATAAAACATAAAATATTAAAATACACCACAAATAATCAATATGATGGACCACAGTCACACCACTATAGTTCAAACATTATAAAATATTAAAATTATATCACAAATATAAATAATAATAAACAACACACATTGTAAACAAATTAATTTTACAATGTCAAATATGATAAAACACAAATTTAAACACATTTAGAACTTGTAGAAGGAAGTGGTGCTACTGGATTATCGTCATTGTCCTTGTTGATGTTCAATTCCATTACATCTTTGGTTATCTCATCCAATTCAAGATTTTCTTGTATTTCTAAATATATATATATATGTATATATCAGTAAACAAAATTATTAAGCATTTCCTCTACAAGTTGACAATGCAAAAAAAATGTATAGGTAACTAAATTATTCAACCAACATTATTCAAATAACCCGTTTACATATAATTTCAAAATCTTACCTTGCTCATCTGAAAGCCCTCAACCAATCTGCTTCATTTCAATGATATATATTGATCAATTCAGAAAGTAACCATTGAATTCAACTATTGGATAAGAAGAAAAATGTTCATGATCTGCAAAACAAAATACCAGTTGAGTGATCAATCTAATCCATTAAAAGAACAAAAAGAAAATAGAAATGGTCAAAGTCAACCCTAAAAGCTTAAGTTATAAAAAAGTGGGACAACATTGTAGATTAATCATACCCATAATAACATTCTCTGGGTAATAATTACTAAAGAACAGAACCAAGAAAATAACAAGAATACTATTAGCAGATTTTATTATGCAATGACACTAAGTTCTTCAACACCCAAATGCTGAACACCCCCCTTTCTCCTTTCACGGTCCTATCACGCATTCAATTGTGCATCTTAATGATTAGTTTATTCTAATAATTGAATCGAATGCAGAATGACACTTATTGAAGAAAACCCAGCTCATTTATGATATAAATGTAAAATGGAAACCCAATACAGAACCACTTTAACAGGATTGATGACATGAGGCAATCTTACAAAGCACGGTTTCCTTCGTAGCTCTATTCACACAATTTTTCGTGCTTCTAACCTCCATATGTGTATAACATAGAAATTCAAAGCGGTGGAATATTTGAGATATGCCATTCATACCACCTCAAACAATAGAAAAATGGCACAGTTGTTCTTTCCCAAAGAAAAGAAAGTTTCAAGATTTAAGTTAATCAATCACCTGGCCAAGAACTCGAAATATAGACAACCACCATTAAAGGCAATATTAGACCATGCTTAAAAGGAATAATATTGAACAACCGGTTGATCTAACCATCTTAGTTAAACCATATTGAACATAAATAGTCGAAACTCTGGTCTAGTATGCAAGCAAAAATAAAAGGAATACTACAGAAACCGGAGTGACATGCTTTCACAGATCTCGTTGAGAAAGAAGCTCACAGATATAAACGAAGAAAACCAAATTAGATAATCCAACCGAGCAATACTACAGAAACTGGCAACAAACACAAGATAATGCATTGATTGAAGGAAATCAATGGTCAAATAAAGACGATATATGTTGACTTAAATCGAAAATGGAGTGGCACGCGTTCATTACTTGTAGATCTCAGCCATAAAACCAAGAAAATATGAAACAAATGACACTACAAACGTAGATCAGTCACACATCCACCAAATTCTGGATTCTACACGGCGTGAGAAGAATGAGGGGTCAAGCCGTCGAGGTACAGCTGCGTCGCTGCCTGGGCTGACGACGGCAACGAGACATTGAACTTTATTATTTTGAGAGGCCATGCGTGGGTTGGCGATGCCACAAAGAGAGAAGTAGCCGGAGTGTAGGACAGGTCACGGAGATGCCGATTTGAATAATGGAAGTGGCGTGGGCTGCCGACAACGGCGAGTGTAGAGTGCTGAGTGGGAAGTCTGGAAGCGTCGGGAGGGAGGCAGGAGCATGGCAGAATCACAGATTTAGTGGGACTGTGGGAGCAAAACGAAATGAAAAGGGATAAATGAAAATAAATTTTGAGGGCGGCATAGTTGTTAAATTAGGGATTTAGGGTTTTTAGAAATGTTTAAAAAATTAAAAATAAGGTATATTTAATCTGTTATGACCTTCAGCTAGGATTCGTACTCGAATATTAGACCTTCAACTAGGATTGAATCCCTTGGAAGTCCATTTCACTAAAACATATGAGTCCATTATCCACAAAACGTTTCGCGGCAATAAGGTAGAAAAATGGCCTAGAACGACTTATTTCGGCCATTGTGAATTGCAGCATGCTTGCAGATAAAAAAACGACAATTATGCTACCTCTTTCGGCAAAACACCAGATAGTGGAAATAACATGCGTATTGCGGCAAAACTTGTTCTTGCTACTAGGCATAAAACCGGTTAGCAATGTCCCCAACATCTGGTCTAACTTTGATCAATATGCAGAATTTCCTCAAAGGGTCATTGCCACAATATGTCAATGCCCTCAATAAGCTTCTCTCTATTGCCTATTGGCAACCATTATATATTGCAACAAATGGAATTTATTGGCATGCAGTTCCGCCAATAAATTAGTTTTTTTGCAATTCATCATCCTCATATTAGTTGTTATAGATGATTTTCAACAATCGACAAAATTAGCTTTTTACAAGCCACTACCACTGAAAAAACCTAATCCTTGCAATAATAGATCTATAGAAAAGATTTATTTTGGCAAAAGCTGTGATAATCCAGATTTTTAAATATTGTTTTAGTTTTTACATTTGTCATGATTATGTTTCTTTAAGATTATTTTAGGGAACTTTTAAAATTTTGGATATATGTATATAATTATTATAAGCCTTTTATTGGTATTAGAGGAAAAATTATTGGAGACACTAAACATGATGAGAATATATAGTTTTTGAATATTTAAGAAAATATTGTATAGAAATTGAAGGAAAAATACAAAAAAAGTCAAGTGGTATGAGTAAAGAATATATCCTATGATATTTTCGGATTAGGCAATCTTAGACAATTTCAATATCTTTTGGTAATATAGATATAACTTACTCATTTTATTTCGGATTAAGATGATTCAAGATGATTTGGAAAGCTAAGAGAAGTATCTACCATTATTATGTTATGAGTTTTAAGGATATAGAGCTAATCAAATATGAAATTGAGATTGAAGTGGTAGAACAGAATTAGATATATATAGGCATTAACTTGGAGTTGACTAGTGACCTTGAATAAAATTAAGTCTTTAGATTATTTTCTAAATTATCCTAAAATCATGAAAATTATGGAAAATAAGGAGGTTTTATCTAGGAAATCTCGTGTAAAACAAAATGGATTATTTATCAAACACTTGGTGTGCCCGGATTGGTGCTCTCGGGCTGATCTGTTGACTTTCAGTAGAATAATTATAACTTGGTCATATGAGCTCCAAATGAAGTGATTTCAGTTTCTATAGAACCTTAAAAATGAGATATAGAACTTTTATGATTTGGATTTTTGAAGATAAAGAATTCATCAAGGACTAAATCTGGTATGAAGTGGACGAACAGGAATACAAGTTAACTGGTAACCGACTTAGATGAGTTGTTTTATGTTCGGCCATGTGATGAAAATTGTGATTGGCTATCAAACTTTCTGAGGTATTGACATGTGTGAAAACATGTGAAAAGTTTATAAGAATTGATCTAGAAGCCTTGGTAGGCAAGAGAACAAAGGAAAATAAATGGAGAACTTGGATTGGGGGTTCTCGGGTGGTTTCGACATATTTAGGTAAATTAATCATATCTCTCTCATTTGACATCTGAGTAAGGTGATTCAAAATCCTATAGAATCTTAAGAGTATTATCTAAAACTTTCATGTTTTGATTTTTCTCATACTCATATCATATCAATGACCTATATGGGATGGAAGTGGCCAGATACACCTCATTAGAAGAAACCATCATACTACTTTATCTTTACCCCACGTGAGTTGGGTCTACTTGAGCCATTGATCAAGAAGATATTTTAGGCATCTCAAAAACTGACTCTTGGATATCCATATGACTCACCAAACCTAAGTTTAGACTAAATCATCTCACCTAGAACAAGTTAGAAACTTATACACGGCAAAGGAAGCAAATCCGAATGCCTTAAGCCCAAAAGTCTATCATCTTCTTGCATAAGGTTTGCCCCCTTCTATAAATAGATGCTTGAAAGTATCCTAGCTCCCTTCGGGAGAAAAACCACACGGCTAGCTTGAGTAAAATAAGAAGAAAAACCTTTCTTCAAACTTATTACTTCCTAAACAAACAAAGAGTGAGTTTTGGGCTTATTGGAGAAGAGATCTTGCAAAGGCTTAGTTTAATCATCAAACAAAGTTTAGGAGAAACTAGTAAGTATACAATTTAACCTAATCTTGGCATATAATAAGTGATTTGATGATTAAATCATATTTGTTGTTGGTTTGAGCTTAAACCTTGCTTATATGATTAAACTGAAATCTATTGTGTTTTGGATTGGGTTTTGTTATCATAAAAAGCTAAGAAAATTAAAAGAATATAGATTTATGTTTTAATAAGTAAAAATAAGGTTTATGTGAAAATATGACATGTTTTAGATTGAAAAACTTTATAAACCGAAACCTCGCTCGACCTTTACTCGACCTATGGATCGAGCGAAGAACAATCAGAACCTAAGCTAAAGGATCGCTCAACATCTGGCTTGAGCGATGTACAACCTGAGATTTTGCTCGACTCTCACTCGATACCTTGCTCGAGCGAGAGACAACCTGAGACTTCGCTCGATACTCGCTCAATACCTTCTTTGAGTGAGATACCCTGATAGTTTAAATTCGGGACTTTTCCTTGGATAAAAGTTTATGAATCAATAAAGAAGAATTATATGTGTAATATAAGTGTATGATTTGTATGATATGTGTTGCACTAGATACATAGCATAAGGTTTAAGAGTACATGCATGTTTTATTATGTGATAGGTTTTAAGAGAAGGGCCACGACATGTATTTAAGAAAAATCAGAAATATTCATAAAAATAAGAAATGAACAACTAAGAATAAGAACTATGGATAAGTTAGTCACGTCATGACGGGGACGGCGATACGTAACTCCCGTATGACTGATGTGTCGAAGGGGACGGTAATACGTAACGCTCACTATGCTAAGTTGTGTCATGATAGGGAAGGTGATACGTAACGCCCGTATGATATGATTAGCGGAGACGGCGATATGTAACGCCTACTATGCTAAGTATGTTCTGTGTCATGATGGAGACGCCGATATGTAACGCTCGTATGTCTGACATGACAAGCGAGAACGGCAATACGTAATACCAACTATGTTAAGTATTTTCCATGTCACAACTGGGACGGAAATACGTAATGCTCGGAAGACTGACAGGAGACTCGTCAAGACGGGGATAGCGATACGTAACGCCCGGACGACTGACAAGTTATATGTATGGAAACCCGATGGGGACGGCGATACGTAATGCCCATCGAGGATAAGAAATAAGTATAACCCACAAGAAATATAAGTTTTAAGTATAAGATGATGGGTCAAAGTAAGGTCTAAGTTGTATGGAAAAAGTGGTCATCTGCATGCATAAGTCTTATACAGCATTTTCATAAGTTATGTGTAATAGCCCAAATTTTCTAAGGTAAATTATTTTATGGAAATCACTTTAAGGAAATTTATTTGATGTATTTATTTTCTAGGAAAATAGAGTGGGAGACTTAATTGAGGAATATGAGATAACACTTGGTATTGGGAATTATGCATTCTCGGATTAATCTGTCGACTTTTAGTGAAATGGGCATAAGTTATTCATATGAGATCCAAATGAGGTGATTTTAATTGGTATATAACCTTTAGAGATAGATCTAAAACTTATATGTTTTAAGTTTTTCGAGATTCGGAAGGGATCAATAACTTATTTGGGAAGCAAGTGGGCAGCTCTGGAATAGGCTAAAATGGAACTCGAGTTGGATGAAGTGAACTAATTTGAGGCACGTAACTAATTAGGCAATTGGTTTTGAGATTTTCTGGGATTAGGACATGTGTAGGGATAGTTGGAAATGGATGGAAAGTTTATTTGGAAGTTAATTGGTTAGTTAGTGTGATGGAAACACAAAGGGAGTCAAAATCTAGTTAATAGGTGACTAAGTGGGTTAGATTTGGCTCTACCCTAACTAAACTAAGAAGTGACCTTCTAGAACTTGTTAAATGGAGACTTAAGGGAGTTAGAAAGTAACAAAATGAGTGGGAAAATCTGGAGAGGGGTGTGTGACACAAGGAGAGGGCTGGAGATGGGAGGTGCATGTATGGTTAGGTGAAATGCCACCTCACCTCTTATCCCTTTAGCTCACTCCTCAGCCATGGATCAAAATTGGCAACAAAAATATCTCAAATGTGAGCCATTGGATGACTAATCCAGCTGCAAAGTCTAGGATTTGGGAGGCTTAAGCCTCATCATAAGATATGCTTAGGTGGACACCTCATCACCCATGCAAACAGACAACTAGTGCACCTTAGGGTCTTTCACTCTTCTCCCCTCATGTTGGTCGACCACCATCCTATAAATAGATCCTTGAGAGCTTTCTAAGCTCCTTTAGAAGGAGAGAACACATTCCTTTTGAAAGATAACTCCAGAAAAACCCTCCCAAAACCCTTAAAGATTTCCTTTGTGAGCTAAGTGATTGAGTTTGGGAAAAAGCTTGCAAGAAGTTGGTTGGATCCATTCTCTTGAACTTTGAAGAATTTTTAAGTCCATATTCTAGCTTAACTTAAGCATGTAAATGGTTTATTGAAGTGATTGAACTATGTTTACTAGTATTGAACTTTTAAGAACATGATTAAGTGACAAAGTGACATATGAGTAAGGTTGGATTTAAATTGTCTTGTAAAAATGTTCAATAAAATTTTAAGAAGTTAGATTTAAGTTTTTAAGAAGCCAAATAAAGTATAGCAAAAAGATTGGCATGTTTTGAGTAGAAAAACTCCTAGAGCCGTGATCTCGCTCGACCATCACTTGACTTGTGGGTCGAGCGAAGGCAAAATATGACTCCTCGCTAGAGTATCGCTTGATACTCCGCTCGACCGAATTTGAACCCGTGACTTCCCTCGATATTCGCTTGACACCCACTCGAGCGAGTTCCAACCCTGACTTCGCTTGATGATCGCTCGACACCCGCTCGAGCGAGATACCCTGTTTTGCTTAGACTCAGGGTTTTCCTGGAAAAAAATCGGTGTTCCAATTGGAAAGGGTTATAAGTATGAATAAGAAAGGAACTACTAAAAAGAAAACGATGAATAAGAATGAGTTAGTCACGTCGTGAGTGGGACGGCGAGACGTAACGCCCGGATGACTGACGTGCCAACAGGGATGGCGATACGTAACGCCTGTCATGTTATAAGAGTGTGTGGTCTTCACGGGGACGGCGATACGTAACGCCCGTGAGACTGATCTAAATAGTGGGGATGGCGATACGTAACGCTCGCAATGATATATGTATATATTTCGTGTCAAGACGAGGATGGCGAGACGTAACGCTTGGAAGGTTGACACGAGACTCATCACAACGGGGATGGCGAGACGTAACGCCCGGATGATTGATGAGTATATGTGATGAGGACGGCGAGACGTAACTGCCATCAGTGACAAGAAAGAGTAAGAACTTTTAAGGAAACGGTGTAATTCTATATAAGATTACATATTCGGTTGAGCCAAGAAAAGTACCAATTAGACAGTGGTCTTATGATGTATATCTTAGGGTAAATTTCCCTAGCCATTCAGTGGTGAAAATATCATGGTTGATTTTTCCCTGTTTCTTTTAAGCTACTTATGTACTTACTGAGATTTCAAAGGAAATCTCACTCTTTTGTGGTTCTATATTTTTTTGTGCATATCAACTATATATAGGATTCAATGACTAGCAAGGAGAAAACACTGATAAAGCAGGAGACTTCGGGGAGTCTTGAGGGACTCTCCGACTATAGTCCTTATATGAACATTTCTTTTATTTCCTTCGGACCTCCTATCAGTAATCAACCTACAAGAGTTTGAAGCCTTGACGCATCCATTTTTGCTGAGGAAAGGCGACGCATAGGATGTTGTTTAACATTAGAACTAGATGGCTCGTTATCCATGTGTGGGGTTTACGTGACTCCACAGGGACAACAGCTCCAGTGAGACTTTAGTGTTAGTATGGATAGGTTTCGCTATGGGAGAGAATTCCCTGAGATCAAGAAAGAAAATGAGTGAGGTGAAGGAGAGTATTTTGGAAAAATGTAATATATGTTTTTTAGCTAACTTGCTACCATTTGGGCTTTGTATATGTAAAAAGGTACAATGTTAAGCTATTAATGAATGACGTAATGTTATGAGTATATTTTCCATGTGATCTTTAGAAAGTTTTATATCTAAAACTAGATCTGCTGCAAATCACATGATATATGCATTTTATTCTTGTTAAGTACGAGGGTGAGTAGCCAAGTGTTACTTATCCAGACACTTTAATTTACGTTAAATCTCATACGTAAATTGGGGGCGTCACAGAGTGATATCAGAGCTATTACGTCTCTGGGTAAAATCCACAGTGTCCTAGGAGAAATGGATCACATGGCACAAGAATAGGCTTGAATCTTTATCAGATTGGAATTTGGAGTAATATGGATGAATGTTTTGGACTTCAGGAATTTTGAAGTTTCTAAAGCAAGTATAGCTTATGGTAAAGTTGGGTATGTTTCAGGAAAACAATATGCTAAGAGGTCGTCCTCCTTTGAAATGAGTAGACGTGGTAGCCCAAAATCCTTCTCTGGTTACCCCTCCAAGTACAGAAGAACAGACGACACCGAACCCACCGTTGGGAGAAGGACAGATGGCACCGAACCCACCATTGGGAGAAGGACAGAAGGCCCCGAACCCACCGTTGGGAGAAGGACAGATGACACCGAACCCATCGCTGGGAGAAGGGTAGATGGCACGGAATCCACCCTTGGAAGAGGGACAAGTGGCGCAAAACCCTCCATTAGAAGGAGGCCAGGCAATAGCTGAAGCTATTCAGCAAATGACGGAAGTGGTGAGAAATCAAATAAAACAGAGCCGTTATCATCAGCAGAATCAAAATAGAAGAGAAGCTCAAGGGTGTCCGTATGAGAAATTTCTGGCGTACCGATACCCACCCTTTACCGGAACGGATGGAGCATTAAAGGCAGACAAATGGATTGTAGACCTGGAATGTACCTTCGAAATCAGTAGTTGCACCGAAGTTCAGAAAGTGCAGTATGCGGGACATTTGCTACAAGGAGAAGTAGGACTGTGGTCGGACACGAAGCGAAAGCTGCTAAAGTTAGAATTGAGAGAAAATGTAGTACCCACATGGGAAAGGTTCGAGAAAGAATTCGACGATCGATTCTTTCCGCAATCTGTGAAGCGACAGAAAGCTTTAGAATTTACTACGTTAATACAAGGCAGCATGACGGTGGAACAATACGCAGCACGATTTATGGAATTGGCAAGATTTGCCTCGCATTTGGTAACCACTGAAAAGATGAGAGCCCAGAAGTTTCTGGAAGGACTGCAGCCACGAATTCGTATGCAGGTGGCATGTTTGCAAATTGAGAACTTTCAAGAACTGGTGAATATAGCAGCCATAGCAGAAGCTAAACAGAGGAGTGTTATGGCACAAACTCAAGCATATGGATAAAGAAGATTTCAATTTTCTGGGGGAAAAGATGCTAGGAGGAAACCAAATTTTAGATCCATGGATAGAGGAAAGGGAATAGCAATTAATCCAAATGTGCCGATTTTATTTCCGCAATGTGCAAAATGTGGGCGTTGACACCAGGGAGAATGTCGAGTGGATACTAGAGTTTGTTTCAGATGTGGCCGGCCAGTACATTTGATCAAGGATTGCCCTCAGAATACCCCTCAAGGAGTAGCTCTACCCAGAGGAAAAGCAAAAGCTCCCACGAAAGCTAAAGTTTATGCTATCACGCCTGGAGAAGTAGACATGGAGGCAGACGAGACTATAGATGCTAATGTTATTACTGGTAAATTTCTAAGTCCCCTCTTTTAGTCAATGAATGGATTCTTTGGGAGTGGTAATAATAATAATAGTAGAATAAAATTTTCTTTAGGTAAGGTTAAGCTGAAGCAATGCATGGTCTATGCCTTGTTTGATTCGGGAGCGACAAGATCTTTTATTTCATATGATTGTGTCCAAAGGTGTGACTTTGAAACGGAATTCTTGGCCCAAAAAGTTATGGTAGTCATGCCCAATGGAAAGGTAGCAGGATGCCACCGGATGGTAAGAAGTTGCCCCTTGGAAATTAGAGGTTCATAGCTAGTCGCTAACCTGATACTATTCCATTTGATGGAATTTGATTTAATTTTAGGTATGGATTGGTTGGCCAAGTATTATGCTAAACTTGACTGTCGCAAAAAGGAAATAGTTTTTGGCTTACCCATGGAGGAGAAATTTTGTTACAAGGGGGAAATATTAAAGGCAGTTTCCTCCATAGTAACTGCTAACCGAATAAAGAAAAGTATTAACAAAGAGACAAAGGGCTACTGGGTAATTATGTTAAATTCCTCAGAAGTTGTTAAGAGTATTCAAGGAATTCCCATTGTGGAAGACTTTCCTCAAGTCTTTTCTGAGGATCTGCCGAGACTGCCTTTTGATCGAGAAATGGAATTTGTTATTGAATTGGAACCAGCCACAACTCCAATTCATAAGGCTCCGTATAGAATGGCACCAGTGGAATTAGAAGAATTGAAAGCTCAGATTGAGGAACTTTTAAGGAAAGGATTTATCAGGTCCAGTTCATCCCCAAGGGGAGCACCAGTACTGTTTGTGAAAAAGAAAGATTGGACAATGCAGATATGCATAGACTACCGAGAATTGAATAAGGTCACAATTAAGAATAAATATCTGTTGCCACGGATAGATGACCTGTTGGATCAATTAAGAGGAGCAACTGTATTTTCAAAAATAAACCTTCGGTCTGGCTATCATCAGTTGAAGATCAGGGAGCAAGACATACATAAGACGGCTTTCCGAACTCGATATGGGCACTTCGAATTTTTGGTTATGCCATTCGGAGTGACGAATGCACCAGCGGTATTCATGGACTTGATGAATCGGATATTTAGACCATATTTAGACAAGTTTGTGGTGATTTTTATTGATGATATTTTGATCTACTCTCAGACTGACGAGGATCATAAAGAACATTTAAAAGTAGTAATGGAGATTTTACAGAAACATCAACTGTACACCAAACTTAGTAAGCGTGAATTTTGGCTACAAGAAGTTAAATTTTTGGGTCATGTTATCTCAAGTAAAGGAGTTTCCGTGGACCCAGCAAAGGTAGAAGCAGTGACAGAATGGCAGCAACCAACCAATGCACACAAAATACGAAGCTCCTTGGGATTAGCTGGATATTATAGAAGATTTGTGGAATGATTTTCCAAACTGTCTGCACCTCTGACAGCATTGACCAGGAAGAATGCAAAGTACGTTTGGAGTGAACAATGTGAAAGGAGTTTTCAAGAGCTAAAGAAGAGATTGACTACAGCACCAATTTTAGCCTTGCCAGAACCTCATAAGCCTTACGTCATATATAGTGATGCCTCAAAAATGGGAATGGGGTGTGTATTAATGCAAGAAAGAAGAGTAGTCGCGTATGCATCCCGACAGCTTAAGGACCATGAACAGAATTATCCCACACACGACTTGGAGTTAGCAGCTGTAGTGTTTGCTCTAAAGATTTAGAGGTGTTACTTATATGGAGAAAGATGTGAAATATTTACAGACCCTAAGAGTCTCAAGTATCTTTTTAGTCAGAAAACCTTGAATATGAGACAAAGAAGGTGGATAGAGACTATAAGTGATTTCCAATGCGAAATCAAATATCACCCTGGAAAGGCTAATGTGGTAGCCGATGCCTTGAGTAGGAAAGTTCAAACGGAAGAATTATCAGTGCTGGCAGTAATGCGAAAAATTCTGGTAGACAGATTATCACAGGACCTTAAGCTAATGGAGATTCAAGAAATTGTTCCTTTAACGGACAAGGAAATTAAGGAAGAACAACAAAAGGATGCTAAGCTGGAGAAGATGAAACAGCAAATACTAGAAGGAAAATGATCTTTTGCACTTTATGATTTCAGGCAATGGAATGCTATACTTTGGGAGAAGGAAAATCATTCCAGATACCCCAGAATTGAAAGAAAGGTTGATGAAAGAAGCTCATGGTACACCATATACTGCTTATCCTGGAAGTACTAAGATATATCAAGATTTAAAAGAAAAGTTTTGGTGGGAAGGAATGAAGAAGGATATCGCGACCTTTGTAGCCAAGTGTCCAGTGTGTCAATTAGTAAAAGTTGAACACCAAAGACCAGCCGGTAAGTTACAACCTCTACCAATTCCCGAATGGAAATGGGAGGATCTATCTATGGATTTTGTGGTAGGATTTCCAAGAATATCTGTGGGAAAAAATTCGATTTGGGTAATAGTGGATCGGTTGACGAAGAGTGCTCACTTTTTACCTATCTCCAACATGGATTCTATGGAAAGATTGGCAAAAATTTATGTGAAGGAAATAGTTCATTTGCATGGAGTCCCAAGACTATAATATCGGACAGAGATCCTAGATTTACGTCTCGATTTTGGCAAAGTTTACAGAAGATGATGGGTACCAATTTAAATTTTAGCAGCGCATACCATCCTAAAACGGACGGACAAACAGAAAGAACTATTCAGACTTTGGAGGATATGTTGCGAGCCTGTGTATTGGATTTTGACAAAGATTGGGAAAGTCTGCTACCGTTAATTGAATTTACTTATAATAACAGTTTCCAAGCTACTATACAGATGGCGCCATGTGAAGCACTTTATGGGAGGAAATGTAGGTCTCCTATTTATTGGGATGAAGTTGGTGAAAGTAGCGTTTTGAGACCCGAGTATTTACAAGAAGTCAAAGAGCAGATTATAAGGATTAGAAATCAGATAAAGACGGCGCAAAGTAGACAAAAGAGTTATGCAGATAATCGTAGAAGGGTTTTAGATTTTATGGTGGGAGACTGGGTGTACTTGAAGATTTCGCCTCTGAAGGGAGTTCTGCGATTTGGTAAGAAAGGGAAGTTGAGTCCTCGTTATATTAGACCTTATGAAATTCTGGAAAAAGTAGGTCCAGTGGCTTACTGCCTAGCCCTACCTGGTGATTTGCAAGGAGTTCATAATGTCTTCCATGTATCTTCTCTGAAAAAGTGTTTGAATGATCAGCTAGTGGCAGTAATGGATCCGTGTCCTATTAATTTGCGTTCCAATTTAACTTATGAAGAGTGGCCTGTACGAATTGAAGATCAGAAAGAAAAAACCCTTCGGAATCGTACCATAGTGTTAGTGAAAGTACTCTGAAACAATCCTGTTTTTCAGGAAACCACCTGGGAGCGTGAAGATGTAATGAGAGTTAATTATCCCCACTTGTTTGAAACGTAGTTGTAATAATATGCGTCATAAATTGAATAAGCTGTATGAAATTTGTATGAAATTTGTATTTTCTTTTATATTAATATTCATTAATATTTGACCTTACTCAGGATTATGGCTCCAAAAAGAAATGCACGTATGTCAATCACCCCTGTAGATCAGTTAAGGAAAAGATTTGAAAGAATTAGAGAGAGATTCCGTAGGGAAAAACTGAAGCAATGGAAAGCTGAGAGATTGAGCTGGTTAAATAAAAGTGAGAGACACAGAACCCATATTATGGACATAGACAAAAAGGGTAATCTTGTAAGTAGAAGAGCGTTACCAGGTGAGGAAAGACAACCCGCTCGAAAATGGTTAAAAGCAGAGAAAAGATTTTTGAGAAGAGAGGATAAAGGAAAATCTGTCATATTAGAGTCATCTGATAGATCTGAAGATCAGAAACGTCAATGTGAAGAGGGACTCATAATAGAAGAGACAGAGGCAGAGAGATTACGTGCATTGCAAGAAATGAGTGTGAATATGTATTATGATCCAGATGTAGACATGATATTTTACTACTCTTAAGATTCGCTTCTTAATGAGGAAAGAGTACCTACCTCTTCAGAAGAATCTATTGTTGCTAGCAACTAAGGTATAGATTCCTTAAACCCTTAATTATTTCTATCTTAGCGATTTCGGGGACGAAATCCTTTTTAAGGGGGAGAGGATGTAATAGCCCAAATTTTCTAAGGTAATTATTTTATGAAAATTACTTTAAGGAAATTTATTTGATGTATTTATTTTCTATGAAAATAGAGTGGGAGATTTAATTGAGGAATATGAGATAACACTTAGTATTGAGAATTATGCATTCTCGGATTAATCTGTCGACTTTTAGTGAAATGGGTATAATTTATTCATATGAGGTCCAAATGAGGTGATTCCAATTGGTATATCACCTTGAGAGATAGATCTAAAACTTATATGTTTTAAGTTTGCCGAGATTCGGAAGGGATCAATAACTTATTTGGGAAGCAAGTGGGAAGCTCTGGAATAGGCTTAAATGGAACTCGAGTTGGATGAAGTGAACTAATTTGAGGCACGTAACTAATTAGGCAATTGGTTTTGAGATTTTCTGGGATTATGACATGTGTAGGGATAGTTGGAAATGGATGGAAAGTTTATTTGGAAGTTAATTGGTTAGTTAGGACGGCGAGACGTAACGCCCATCAGTGATAAGAAAGAATAAGAACTTTTAAGGAAACGATGTAATTCCATATAAGATTACATATTCGGTTGAGCCAAGAAAAATACCAGTTAGACAGTGGTCTTATGATGTATATCTTAGGGTAAATTTCCCTAGTCATTCAGTGGTGATAATATCATGGTTGCTTTTTCCCTGTTTCTTTTAAGCTGCTTATATACTTACTGAGCTTTCAAAGGAAATCTCACTCTTTTGTAATTCTATATTTTTTTGTGCATATTAACTATATACAGGATTCAATGACCATCAAGGAGAAAGCCCCAATTAAGTAGGAGACTTTGGGGAGTCTTAAGGGACTCTCCGACTATAGTCCTTATATGAACATTTCTTTTGTTTCCTTCGGACCTCCTATCAGTAATTAACCTATAGGAGTTTGGAGCCTTGACGCATCCACTTTTGCTGAGGAAAGGCGACGCATAGGATGCTGTTTAACATTAGAACTAGATGGGTCGTTGTCCATGTGTGGGGTTTACGTGACTCCAAAGGGACAACAGCTCCAGCGAGACTTTAGTGTTAGTATGGATAGGTTTCGCTATGGGAGAGAATTCTCCGAGGTCAAGGAAGAAAATAAGTGAGGTGAAGGAGAGTCTTTTGGAAGAATGTAATATATATATTTTTTAGCTAACTTGCTACCATTTGGGCCTTGTATATGTAAAAAGGTACAATGTTAAGTTATTAATGAATGACGTGAATGTTGTGAGTATATTTTCCATGTGATCTTTAGAAAGTTTTATATCTAAAACCAGATCCGCTGCGAATCACATGATATATGCATTTTATTCTTGTTAAGTACGAGGGTGAGTAGTTAAGTGTTTCTTATCCAGACACCTTAATTTACGTTAAATCCAAGACGTAAATTGGAGGCGTCTCATTATGTATCTTTGATCATTGTTATGTATGATAATTCCTGATGTTATCTATGTTTTATTTCGTTAACTGTGTACTTATTGATATTTCTTGGAAATCTCAATCTTTTAAGTTTTATCTATCATTCCTTATGGAATGATAGATGTTATGCAGGATTAAATAAATTACAATGAGACTTTGACAGTATAGGAGATTTTGAGATACCCTTAGAGTATTATAGAATACTCCTCTCAGAATGGACTGATCTCTCATGTACATAATCAAGTGGAATAATAAAATTACCCAACGACGGTGGGATACGTTTTTTATTTTGAGAAAACTAACTGGGTTATGTAAGGTTTGAATACAATTTGTTTTTGTAAATATGAAGTTATAAAGGTTATAGTTTTACTATGACATGTGATCTATTTATGTAAGAGTTAGATCTCTTGGCATATATTGAAAATTTACCTTTTTCTGCTATATTTTGCATTACATTTAATTAGTAACCTTAGATGTATGCATGCTATTCTTTACGTTTATGTAGGATAAGTAGTCTTGTGTTACTTTTCCGGACATTTTGATTTACGTTTTAATTAAGGCAAAAAATCGAAGCGTTACAAAAGCATTCCTTGCAAATACTATTATTGACAACTCAGGATGAACCCTAATCAAGTTTTTCAGCTATTATCACTTCTCAGTTTTCTGCTTTAATTGATGAAGCTTTTAGCTGAGAAAACTCTATGTTGAAGATGATCGTTTGCAACTAATGTGCAAATCCCACCAAAGTTTGCATTTCTACAAATAGACAACCAACTAGCTAGATAATTACTATCGCAAATGTGGAAACCTTGTGATATTTGTTTGCCACATTATAGTTATTTTCGAAATTGAACAACACTATTTTTCCCACAAATGATTTGTGTTGAGTATATATATATATATATATATATATGTGTGTGTGTGTGTGGGGATTTTTAATTGCTACTAGGCAGCACCTACTAGTATGATCAACCTGCGATCTCATTTTTCCTGCAATTATACATTGCCCTTTTTTTTTTAGCACCACCACTCATATATATATATATATATAATATACATACATATATATAGATATTCGATTGTGGTTGGATATTCCCTATAATACATTTTCTTTCCTTCCACTTAATTGCATATTAGTCATCTTATTTTTCATGCTTATTTCCTATCTATTTTAAGATGAGGCCATCATCCATGAATCCAATGAAAAATCATTCACCAAGTTGTTCCATTGGCCCTCGTGATCATGAAGGATATACATGACAACTACATGGTCATGAAACACAAAAAAAATAATTATTTGTCATCTACACTACTATACCTTGCAATTTAATACTATGGACACATGCATTACATAAACTCCAAGACAGCACATAACCATTTAAACACATACACATCTATTTTATTTATTACTTGATCTGTTCATAAGAAACATGACCCACATATATTTTATACATCTAGGTGCAGCCAACTTAAGCAACATAAATTGAAATTTCCTAGGGAATATGGAAATTTCCAGTACCAATGTTCACACATCTGGATTCAAGTTTACAACATAATAAAGTAATTCTAGTCTTCCCTAACTAAAATAGCCTATCTGTGGGTTTGGATAAAAAACAAACCTCCAAACAATCCTCAGCGTTGCTGTCTTAGCTAGACTCATTGTGGTTTTAGACCCAAATTGGTTTATCAAATAGGTAGTAGAGTTGCTAGTTATATAGACCTGCAAAAATATAGTGCAGCTTGCATTAACCACAACCTTTATATGCTTTCTGACTATAAATATATAACATAGCACACAAAGGCAAGGAAATATCATACATAGCAAACATATCCATGCCTTCATGCATGATGCCTGGACAGATTTATTGGTGATGGTTACTTGGGTATGTATCCAATGGAACTAATGCAATCAACTATATCATTGCTAGTAATAGTTTAGAGGTTGAAAGATGGAATGCACACACACACACACACACACACACACACACACACACAAACACATATATACTAGTAGTGGCTCAACGCGCCTAGTAGGAAGAAAAAAAAATTCTTAAAATGTAAAAGTCCTCTATAGAAGTAGAAAATAGCACAAAATAGAGTGAAAATGTGTTTATTACATTTAATATTTCCAGACAACTATTCAAATTCCCTAAAGTAAGGACCAATGCATGGATGGATAAAATGCATGAAAAGAAAGTAATAAATCTAATGATAGGCTGGATGCAAGTTTGGTGGAATTGAAATCTGCAGGAAGATGAAACAGTTGCTACAAATTATGGAGAAACAATAGGCAACTTTACAAGCAAACTAAGCGAAAATCACAAGGTTATGTACAAGTCACGTTTGATTTGTATGAAATGTTTTGTAGAACAATATTGTGTGTGATATCTAGAAGATAACAAATGGATTGTACACTAAACAACTTGCTATGCATGCATGAAATTGATTTAGCAAGCTAGAAACATCAATGAAAAGGAAGTCATAAGTGAATCTTGAACTCTATAGGAAGTTGCACTGAGGTCTGTTTTGCTTATCACTCTTTTCCAAATATATTTGCATGGATAAGCAAATCAAAAATTTAATAGGTAGTGTTGTAAAAAAAAAAAAAAAGATAGCAAGAGTTGACTGTCAAATATACTAAGTTGCACTGAGGTCTTTGATTACCAATCAAAAAAAAAATATCACCACTATCAAATATATCTTAGTATAAAAGGAAATTTTAAGATGTTTAATTACACCTATAGTTTGTAGTTCTATATATCAACAAAAATAGGTTCTGCTTGCAAGTAAGAAAAGCACATCAACTATAATATACTCATACATGAATAAAATCAAGTTTAATTGGAAATGAGGTCTCCTAATCAGTAAATGCCAATCGACTAGGTTAAACTTCTGGATATTGCTTTAATGCTCGACCATAGTTTGGTGTTGTTTCAATAAAATATTTAAGAGAAAAAATTGATTTCATCCTTGCCATCTAATTTCCAGAACTGAAAGAGTACGTAAACAATTTCATGAATATAAGGTATTTTTGGGTAACTACCAAAATTAAGTTTGTGTGTCTAATATGTGCAGGAAAGCCAGTCTTTTATAGGTAATAGTTTTATTACCAAAATCCAATCAATGGATCCTAACGCTTCTAATTGTTGCAAAATTTTAATGAACTAAATCAAAAGAAATTAAGTGTAACAAAGAGTTATGGTCTTCTTCCATTTAAATTTCATTTATAAGTAAATAAAATTATGCAATGACTTCAAATTCTCACAAAGGAGTCTTTTCCATTAAACTATAATTATGAGTTCTTGGTTCAAGGGCATATTTTACTAGGTATGTTTAAAGTGACAAACTAATTGGGCAGACTCCTAACATATAAAGTCAAGATAACATTAAAGTAATTTAAAATCTCCCTTTGGAGATTAAAGAAACATTTGCACCCAAAACCCACTGTTATTTTTAACAACATACACCAATCAAATCACGAAAAGGAAAAAAAAATAGTAGTGCTCTAAATAAAAAAGTGCACGAGTGAGATCTCTTCTCCAAACCACCTATGACACAGTCTATAATTGCCTCAAAATGTTCCATAGTGATCTCTATGCTCTCATTCCTTGCGGCAATCAAAGTAGCTTCATTGCAAACATTTCAATGCCTGCTACAGAAAGAAAGAAAAAAAAAATCGGAGTGTTGGAAGTTTTCATTCATGTACATCAAAAGTTTCAGGAGCTTTAGGATTACTTTTAGTTGTTGTTAGTTAATAATAGTTTATATGAATTACAATCCGAATAGCAAAAACCATGACCATTATACACCTTTCAGTTTATACAATTTAATAACACATTGTGGGATTGTTAACATATATATATATATATACATACTAGTTGGAATTGCAGCGTGCAAAGCACGTTTGCCTAGTTGCAAGAAAATGTTATGGAAAAAAAATACTTTCATTGAAAAGAATCAAAATATCATATCAAGATTAAAAAAGCTATGTCATAAAGGTTATCATATCAAAGATGAAAAAGCTTCTTATCATAAGGACGTAATGTTATCATATCAACACAGTCATATTTGCCAGAGCTACAAAAACTTTACAGCTTTTTAAGAAAAGATTTAAAAAGCTTGTATATTTGACTTTGCACATATATGAAGAACATTGGTAAATGGACAAAACATTCATATTCAAAGAGGGAATTTGTCATAATTTGTTGGCCTAGTTAAGCTTCTCCCGATCATCTAATGTAACAAAGTTCAGGTAAGGGAACATAAAAGTGCAAGCACTAAGCCTCTTAAGGCAAAGATGCAACAACTATACCAACAGCCAGCAAATGTCATGTTTCTGGATAGTTGCTCCAATACATCTTTGTGTAACATGCTAAAATTCATTTGACTCATTTCTCAGGAATAGATACAATGTACCTTGATAATAATGCAACCAAGCAAGTTTGCAAGCCCTGCATATACAAGGAACTACAGAGTTAGGCTTCACTTAGAAACAATAGAAAAAATGTAGACTAAATAGAGTATAATGTAACAAAGGCAAATTGAGTCAAATACGTACACATTTGAGTCAAGGTTCATATTACTTGTGTGTGATGCTTTTCTGTGTCCATATAACAATACAAGCATGAAGGCAAATTCATAATTATGAAGTAGGGAATACCTCTATACCACCTATGCAAAAAAGAACAACCAAAAGCTCAACGAACCAGAATGACATAAGTTTGTCCAGGATAACCAAGCAGCACGAACCAATAACAACAAACAGGACAACAGATGTTATGTTATCTAGAAAACGGCTAGAAACAACGAAGCTGATATCATGTAAGCCAAAAAAATCTTAGGTTTTTTTAAACGATAAGAGTAAAAAAAAATAAGAACGTCACTATTGGGCATACCCTTTCCAACCAAACCAGTAAAACATAATCAAAGACACCCAACACAAAGAACACACCACCAACACTATCTTGCCCTAAGAATTGTATCCCCAATAATCTCCACAAGTCTACAAGTCATTTGCATGGCCATACTCAAGTATAGAGGTTAATTAATGATTGAGCCAAACTTTATTTTATTGCGTGCCATCTCTAGGATCATGAAAATGAGCAGGAACTTACACCCAACATGTAGCTGTCAAAGTATTAACCAGCGTAAACGTTGTTAGTTCATTTTGTATTACTCTGTATCAGTAGCATTCGCAGAAGAGAGTAGTTGTATTTTCCCTCTCTACTCTTTCATTTGGTATTTATATATAAACAAAGTTTATCTTGTGAGTAACTAATCAATGAGAATCATTTTCTTCCCTTCATCTTCTGCCTGGGATAAAACTTGATTTTATTAACTTGGCATAACATCATGCTTAGTTCTTTAACAACATCCACTTCCACTTCCAATTTATTAATCTCATGAAAAAAAGCATAAATGATTGTATGCTATAAAAAGAATAAATAAAAAGTTTTATGGGGAAAAATATGAACCTAAACTTATTTACTTGCCACCGGTACCATATTCGCAATCTTTGGCTTAGCAAAACCTAGAAAGAAAAAAGAAGGAAAAAAAAAACAATCTTAGCAAACTCTTTAGTCGCCTCTACTATGAAAATTTAAATTGAGCTCAATTCTTATAAAAATATAATTGGTGAAAACGCTTACATAATAATTAAAATTTGCCCAGTTTTACAAAACAACTAAAAGGGTTACCAGTCTTTAGTACCAGTTAGTGCCCATGGACAATGGGCCTGTGCAAACAAAAGCGCCAAACACCCAATTAATCTACACATACAATAACATGATAAGTATCATATATGCATGAGCATGCTCATATACACAAAGACCCAATGAAATGGAAAGAAAAATAATAAATTTGTTACCTTTAGTTATACCAGGTATGGCCTACCCTCCACAGTGCAATTTATGCAAAGTATGAATTTCGAGGACAACTTGCTTGGTCATTGAGGAAAAAAAAAGAACCTAGAACACTGTTGAGGAAGATGAGTAGGCTGTCAAAATAGAAATTCATAACAGAATGCACAAACTCATTATAGTAGCAACCATACACGCACAACTAAGGAAATCCCTCACAGTAGAAATCATGCTAGCACAATAGAGGAATTCCAACACAGTTGGGACTGCGTCATAACAACAAAGAAATAAAAATCATTCTAGAAATGTAAATATAAGACAAGTGTCCTCTAATCCTACCATTGTGGAAAGTTGTTAACAGCTATAGTTATCTATAAATAGTTTGTAATACACGATAGAATGCCAAAAAGAGTGAATTAAAATAATGCATATTGTTCTGAGCAATATATCGAACACTTGTTACGCATATTGAGAATTCATGTAATAACCCCTTATATATTTATATATATATACATTTCTAGGAATATATTCATTTACAAATTTATTTATTCTTAAGGGAATTTTAGGAAAGCTATGGTAATTGGGAGGAAGATTTAAACTAGAAACACCTTAAGTAGTCATTGAAATAAGGAGAATTATGATCAAATATTTTATTTTTTTTAGAGAATAAATTAGAATATTTTAGATTTCATCTATAGAATAATTCTATCAAGGATATTAAGAGGAAAATTTGAGAAATAGGAAGTGGAGTGGAAAAACACTTAGATAGCCTAAAAGTAGGTTCTCGAATTAAAAGAACATGTTTTGGTAAATTGATGATCTCTCTCTCATATGACCTCATATTTAGATGATTCAAAAGCCTATGGATCACTAAGAATATTATCTAAAACCTTCATGTTTTAAGATTTTGAAGCAGCGAAGTGTATCAATGTGTTAATTGGGCTGGAAGTGGACGGATCAGATTTGAGGGTAAACTGGAGCCCGAAAATAAATCAAACCACCGACCTACTTTAGGAGCCTCAATTTGATTGGTTCTCTATATTTTTATCTTCTAGATATGTGTGAAAAGGTTTATAGATGGTGGTGGAAGAGTTTCTAGAAGAAAATTGTTTTATAATCATGGAAGAAGTGGAAACAAAATCTGATTGAAGGAAAACCAACCAAACCAGCCAACTATCCCCGCCATTTTTAACCAATTGTCAACCAAGCCATAAGGGGATTCTTTCAAGAAGTCCTAAGGGTGTCAAAAAAGTCTGAAACATGTGGCAAAAGGTGAAGAAAAGAGGTAGAAATCGTGGGAGCCAGCCAAAGGCCAAGTGGCTAGACTGATTTTATCCAAGATATATCTAGATTTTGTTTGATTTTTTTTTATTTTTTATTTTTTATCTATGTGTTGTAATTTTTTTTAACCATTGATCTGAGAGATTTTCAGGTATGGAAGAATCTTATCCATAAGATGAAAACCTTAGGAAATCATGACATTTAGATGTGATTATAAGGCCTAATGTCTAGGGGTACAAGTCACCCCATTCAGTCAAAGGGGTTGCTGAGACACCCCTGCTTTCTCTAGCCCTCAAGCAACCTTTTCCCTCCTATAAATAGACCTTTAATCTTCCCTTTGCTTCCTTTTAGAGAAGTCACACGAGTTCCTTGAGATAAAACTAAGAAAAATAGCAGAAATTGCACTCACAACACACACACACATTAAAAAGAAGCTAAGTGAGAGTCTTGGAGAGAAGTGTGGTACAAAATCAACTCAAAACTACTCTTTTAGCTTTGAAAAATTTTTTAAGTACACTTCTTAACATACTCTTGGTGTGGTATAACTGGCTTAATTTTCAGATTTAAGCCTATGCATCATGTATGAGGTAGCTTAAATATGTTTTATTTATGAAGTAATTTTTGTTGTGGAAAAATACTAGGAAAAATTTTAGTAACTTATGAATATGTTTTATGATCATATAATAAAAGGAATATGTGAAAATATGAGGCCATGATTTAGAAAGAATTGATAGAACGACCTTAGTAACTTTCGGACCTTAAGGAGGTTGAGTTAATAGATTTACCCTCTTATAGTAAAATAGTCATAACGTTTTAGTGGGAAGTCAAAATTGAGTGATTCAAAAGGTTATGGAAAGCTAAGATAGATATCTACAATATTTGAGTTTTAAGTTTTAAGAGATAAGAACTCTATGAAAAATGAAATTGAGAATAAGTGACGGAACAGAATAGGAAACCCTTGAAAAAGGAAGATTTCCTTCCCTTTTAAAACTTCTAGTGAATGTTTTGAATGAGTTTTTTTAACAAATATGATAATTTTTGGAAACATAATATATTAGGAGGATTTTTAAAAATTATTATTTTAAAAAGATAAAATAATAATAATAAAGTTTTATATAGATAAAGATCGTTTAAGAAATACTTCAAAATAATTAAATTAGGAAATTATTCAAATTTGTGGGATTGAGTTGAATATGATAAAAGGAATAATAACTAAGGATAATTTCTATAAGATTTTGGTCAGCCCCTTGATTTAATAAAATTTATAATTTATTTAATTGCATACGTATTATTTGCTAAACTTTGATGTTACACATTTAAGTGACGTATGTGCATGTAAGCTTTTGTGATGTACTTTTCTATATCATATGCTTTACAAAAATAGAAAGCATGCATGTCACAAGTCTAAGGTTGCATGTATATTACAATTCGTCACATATGTATCGTCACAAGTCACGACGTGTATTTTAAGAGAATACGCTAAGAAAAACGTTAAGGAAAAATGATAAGTTAAGTGTCATGTCACGACGGGGACGACAATACGTAACGCCCGCTATACTAAGTTATTCTATGTCAGGATGGGAATGGCGATACGTAACGCCCGAAAGATTGACACGAGACTCGTCAAGACGGGGACGGCGATACGTAATGCTTGAAAGATTGATGAGCTTATGTATGGCTAAGCTGGCGCATTATGTTGAGAAAATCCGGCCGGGTTGACGATACACAATGCCCGTCGAGGTGATGAAATACGTATAACCCACAATGTTACGAAAGATATTACAAGCAATAAGAATTTAAGTATAATAAGAGTGGGTCCAAGGAAATAACAACTAATCATTTGCTTGTCACTCATACGCATGAGACACATAAGTTAATTCATATGTTATACATTTATCATGATCTTGTCATGTGTTTTATGTTGTACTTTATCCATACATTGTTATGTTATAAGTGTACTTACTGAGATTTATAAAGAAATCTCACTTTTATTTGTTTGAGTCTTTCTGAAAAATTTAATTATTGTACAAGACCATATGGCGGACAGGAGAAAAGCCCTTATGTCTCAGGGAGCTTAGAGGCACCCTGATGGACCTTCTGATTTTTCTTTTTTTGATTTTTTTGACTCCCCTGTTTTGGATATCTATGATCGACCGATGGGGATATGGAGACACGATGCATCCGCTTTCTCCGAGGAGCAGAAACGTACTGGATGCTGTCTGATATTAGGCTTAGATGGACTGTTGTTCGTGTGCGGGGTTTACACAACTCCATATGGGCAATATCTTCATCGGGACTTTTGTATTAGTCTGGATAGGTTTCATTATGGGCGAGAGTTTCCAAAAGTCAAGAAGGAACCAAGGTGGTTCTAGTGTGGTAGTTGGATAAATATGTATTATTATTAGAAGACTGAAAAAACGAAATAGGTTATTTATAATAGTACAATCTGATATTATAAATGTGACAATGTGAATATTATGGTTATATTTTACCATGTGATCACTAGTTTATTTTATCAAATTTTTTATTTAGATCACTTTCCGCTATAAGTCTCATTATACATGATCTAAGAATAGGTGTACGCATCTTAAGATCGATACGTATGGAGTAAGTAGCCTAGTGTTACTTACTCAGACTTTCCAATTTACATTAATACCCTTAGCGTAAATTGAGGGCGTCACAATGAATCTCTTTATGTCATCAAGAGCCCGTTAAAGACCAACGTTATTTTTTTTACACAGCCATATGGCTTCAGATGACTCTTCTCCCAATTTTACTACACAAATCCATCACCCAAACATCATAGCCATGATATGAACAAATAAATTAAATGACATAAAGCCAACAGATGCATAACAACAACATAAATCATAATCAATAATGAGACTAAATTTATATGTCTTTATCAATCATAAATACTTATACCGGCATTGGGAAAAAACCGATAAAAAGGGGTGAAAGGATTATGAAACTCACAGTGAATAATAGCATCTTCAGGATATCTCTTCAAAAACTACTTTGTGGCAAATCTCCAATTTTGAGCATTGTAGGGACGCTTTAAGCCATGATTAAGAGTAATCAAACTAATCCAAATTCAAATAGAAATATATGGGGTTGATGGCTACCTACCAATGAGACCGCAAATAAATTAAATCATATAAAGCCTAAAGATGCATAACATCAATGTAAATTGCAATCGATAATGAGACTACACATTTATTAATAGAAAAAGGCTATACAATGCTTAAGAGAAGTTTAAACTCTGAAAAAAAAAAATCTTTATGCTCCAAATCCAAGCACCAACCTTCAATAAAGGTATATGTATGTCACTCAAAGTATCATTCCGTGTAATCAAAGCGACCTCAAACTCCTTGGTAGAGAACTGCATGGAGATATTCAGAAAAGGCCTAAAGAGCAAAAACACAAAATCAAACATTAACCCTAAAGCACAAAAAGACAAATAAAAATGACTTTGAACAAAGAAAAAATTCCAAAGATTCCATCAACAAAAGTTCTAAAGCCTCTAAAAAATCAAAAGTGAGACCTAATCCAACCCAACTGTGAAAAATTAAAAGCAAAAATCAATAAACCAAGAAAAAAAATTAAATTAAACAACCAGTAACCAGTATATATTGCTTTGACTCTTGTGAAAAGAATCCCACCAAAAATCGACTGAAAGCCTAGGTTGTGATCAAGATTAGAGAAATAGAGGCAGGGAGAGGTGTTGCGGCCAAGTCTCACGGTTTTGATGGTTTGAGAGGTTGCATCTAGCGTCACTACTGCTGTGGGTGGGCTAAGTTGGTGGTTGGAGGAGATGCACGACATGGCTAGCAACGAGAAGGAGAGGAATTAAGGAGTGAGAGAGCTATGGGATGAGGGGGTTGCATCTGGTAGTTGAAGTGAAATTGTGTGTTTGTTGTGGCAAAATAACCTCAACAAATTATAGATTTTTTAGTAGAGTTTGGAATACTTTTTTTAATCTTTATTTTACACCAAAAATGCCATATAAATTTGAACCTGGAAAACACACTAATATATGGAAGCATTTTTAACAAAATATACAATTCCAACAAAATATATAAAAGAAAAATAACATCGCAACTTCTCAAAACATACAAATGTAACCAAATATATAAAAATAAAATAACATAGCAACTTCTTTTTGTCCAATAAAAAAAATTAGAAAGCGTCATTTTTTCTTCATACTTAGAAGAATATCTACCGCAACATACAACCTCAAAATAGTATAATCCTCAAACCAAGCAGTCCAAATCTCCTACAAAAAGCAATAATCATCTGTTAATTTAAAAAATAAGAACATAAAGGTATTAGAGCACCAATATTTTCATGTAGTTCATGAAAAAGAACTTTGGGTTGTGAAAGAAAATTAATATAAACTCCTAATAGAGTCTACCAAACTCACCCATCTCTTTTTTTATATAAGTAAAAGTTTTATTAGTTAAAAGAAGGCAAAAGCCAATTACAAAAACCAAACTCACCCATCTCGTGAAGCAGGATTCCATAGAGGTGATATAAAAATAGAGCCATTATTACAAATGCTACCTTTTCACTCTTAGAAGTTTCCTTTATATTCCTCTACCATTAAAAGTACAGTTTAAACATATTTTTTTTATCTTTATTTTGCACCAATCATGCCATAGAGATTTGAAACTGGAAAAAAAACACTTTTAGATGGAAGCATCTTTAACAAAATATACAATTCCAACAATATATATATATATATATATATAAATACATAGAAATTTCTTAAAATAAACAAATCCAACCAAATATATAAAAATAAATAACATAGCAACTTCTTTTAGTCCAACAAAAAAAATTAAAAAACATCTTTTTTCTTCATATCTAGAAGAATATCTACCCCAACATACAACCTCAAAGCAAAAAAGAAAAAAAGCAAACAAAGAAAATGGAAGAGAACAGAAGTAATAAGCAAGAAAAAGTATTAGCATAGTAGTCAAGCCATCTCGTAAACACAAGAATAGCACTGGTCTTGCCATTTGTGTGGTGGGTCCTAATTCCTACATTTATAGTGACAATGAAGCACCCTTAATCAAGCTTTGTTGGATATAAAAACATATTGTAGAAAATCACAGAAAAATATTGCACCTAACACCTAACACCTTTATCATCAACCGTTCCTACTACATATTAAACTTGTCAAAACACAAGAGAGAAACCAGATATTCCAAAATAGATTATAACTTTACATAGTTAAGTTCATTCTCTTAACTATCCAACCACAAACATTAGAACAATATGACACATGGATGTCCTCTTAAAGCTCAACACCATATAAAAATTGAAGATGCAAATATGGCACATGGATTTGACCTGTATCATTGAAAAAACATCCTCAGAAATATGTTCACAATAGATTCACCAAGCCTTTTGGGGATTTCTTGGATAAGATTTGCTTTTGGTTGAATTTTATAAATTATTACCATTAGTTGATGGCTCAAAAGTATCTGCTCTGCATGCTTTCATAAACAAATGCAAGAAATCAATATAAGAAACAACATCAAAGCTATAATGTGCACACATAGGGTTCGCATATAGCCACGAAAACTTAAAATATGTAACCATTTTCGGAGCAAAAAAAATGCATTTGAAAATTTGATAGTAACCAAAAGAAAACATCAAAGTTCTGATATATGTACTACTCTCCATTTTATTTCTTTCTTCAGTGGCAATAAGTAATTGTCTTTTGAGATGTTGAACCTCTTTTTTAAGATTCTTGGATGAACAAATCTAAGAGAGTGTAATGAGTCCAACCAAATCAAGCATAAAATTTTAGATTTCAACAGAGAAACAGAATCATACAAACATTTAAAAAAACCAACACAGCAATATATTCAAACTACATAATATAAATTTGAATGCATTCAATATTTAATTTTAGTCACCTTTAACCAGAGTTTTGTTTGTTCAAAGCCTAAGGATCATCAAAATTATACAAGAATTAAAAGAGAAAAAAAAAGTGAAAGAAAAGTCTTAAGAGACCAAACCAGCAAAATTTCATGACCATATAAGTAAAATGAAATGGATAAATAAAAAAGTCCAAACAAAAAACAAAACAAAATCACTTAACACAATGGTGACATGACATCATCTCAAATCCAAACATTTCACAGAGGACATTGAGATTCTTGCCTGCATTACATGTGTGAGAATCCGTAATTCTACTACTTTTGTAATGTAATATTAAATATGTAGAGTTTATTAATATAAATATTCTATTATGAGTTGGTTGATATTAATAATATTTTATTGTGCTTGTGATTATATATTTGGATATATCATCTTCATCTAAAGATTATTTTCATATGTATTGGTAAATTAAATTATTTCCTCTTATTAATTTATTGTGATACATTTAATTTAATATTTGAATTTAATCTCATTATTTTACTATATTAGTATTTGAGTTAAAGTGTGTAATTTATTCATCTTAATTTAATGTGTTTTAATTAATTTATAATATATGGTGTTTCCAGTTGGGCATGTATTTATTTACTTAGAGTTATGTTTTGGGTTTTAATTATTTGGGTTAGTGGCTTACGGGTTATATATATATATATGTGTGTGTGTGTTTGCTTTTAAGAAGCCCAGCCCGTGCAACCATAACCCAGTCCTCTCTTATTGCCTAAAACAGTGTCGTTCAAATTATGTATGTGGGTTTTGGCCACTTCATTTTCGTGGGACGCAAACAGCCTTCTTCCTCTTCGGTTCTTCTTCTTTCATTTCTTCTCATTTTCGTTCCCTTGTTCTTCCTTTGTACACCCGTGAAATGTAAAGCTCTGATCTTTGCAACATTTTTCCTTCTCTTTCAATCACGCACGACTCCTTTAGATGTGTAAGACATTACCGAATTTTTTTTTTAGTGGTTTTCATCATGATCCGTGCATTCACGTGCCCAGAAAATCCAATTGAACCTTGCATTTTCAGTCTGGTTTTGTCACCAATTTTCATCTGTAAATCTGAAATTTCTTCTGTAAATCTGAAATTTCTTCTCCTTTTTCAGCGTGAATGTCTTGGCTTGATGTTAGTAAACTTTCTCGTGACTTATCCCGCCCTAAACTAGTGACCTATAAGCCGGTTTCAAGCCTATAAAATACCCATCTATGCGAAAAACTCATGCTGAAAACCTCTCAATGTCGTGCTTTGTTTTGGGTCTAAAATCGTGGGTTTAACCTCTCCTTTTTATTAATTTCTTCTTCTCAACTCAAACTTGAGTTAGCCCTCTTCAAAACCAATCAAAATCCGAAAATTGTAGTGGAGTTTTTAGTGGGTAATTTCTCGCCGTAAGACACCGTATTTTAACGTTTACAATACTTTTGGTAAGCTTTTTCTCTAATTTAATTGATTAAATTGTTTTTGTGTTAATATTAATTTATTTTTGTGGTATGATTTTATTTATGATCAAGTGTTTAGTTTAGTTAGTTAATAATTGTATTTTATTTATTTACAGTAAAATGATTAATTTGTTGGGTTGCAATATTTGAGATTATTTTCTGTGTTGGTTATTTATAAATAAATGTCGTTCTATTTACGTGATCTGTTTAATTAATCTGTTAATATTAATTATTGTTTTTATTGATGTTACCATATTTTATTGGTGTTTTAGTTATGTTTATTTTAATTATTTTAGTTGTTTTCGATATTGTTATTTATTTACTTGTAATGAATTATATACATTGGCGCTTTGGGCGTGATTATAGCGGTGACTACGCGGGTGGAAGTGCGGAATCGCTGTTCGGCATTTGTGGTAATTTCAGGAATTATTAGCGAACGTACTGTAAGTATTTTCCAAATAAATTTTAAGATTTAAATATATTTTTGGCATCAACAGATATTGTGTTTGGTCATTGTTGAAAATTATCAGTTGTTGGCTATTTGATGCATGGTCGTCTGCATTGTGTATTTATGCGCATATTCGTGTATTGGAAAAGAAAACTGGGTTTTCATGTGTTTATGATTTTCGGGTACATATGTGTCACGACCCCAAGCCGAGATGGGGTATTATCTCGATGGAGCTCCTCTGGTTACTCGGGAGCGAAATATACTGAGTGACGTCCCCTGGGTCATTGCCGGGCGACGACTGGATCAAACGGGATGGCAACACTCTCGTGCCAACTCCGTGGCTTCTCTGCTAGCGGGAGCTAAGGGATGCCTGGTCATGGTACGTGCTGGGCGCGGTTAGTTAGGCATCGCCCGTTCTGAAGTCATATGCGTGGTCGTTACTTTCGGTGTGATGATGAAAGCCAGGGTGTGCGGATGGTCCCTAGGAGAGATCATGATGCATACGGTTAATAAAATGGATGTTTAGGCCATTTTCTGGGAAGATGGCGGGTTTTTATTATTGGTTTTACGTGAACCATTTTCTGGAAAAATAATTGGGGTTTTAATGGATTTTCGGACATCATTTCCTGGGAAAATGATGGATGTTTTTATTGGAGGTTTATCTTAAGATTTTGAAGTATGTAGTTTATTTATTTATTTTGAAGGTGACGATTTTAAGCTTCATGCATATGGTATTTTATTCATGCTTGTTGTTGTTGCATTCATGTATTTATTATCTTGGGTTTGTTTGAGATTTTACTTACTTGCGGTACTATTTTGATATCGTAGATTTTGATGCAGAGGACGAGGAGGTTGAGCCTGAAGAGGCAGCTCCGCCGTTGGAGTAGCTTGACCTAGTTGTATATTGGCAGATGTTTTTCCCTGCTTGTTAATTATGTAAATGTATGTTTGGTCTTTAGATGACTGTATTAAATCTCCTGTTGGAGAATTTATGTTAAACTGGTTTGTAAAATATTTCAAAAAATTTTTGTACTTAGTTATCGACTTTGTTATTAGCTGCGATTTTTGTTTATGTATATCACATGTGCACACACGTTTAGCATTTGTTGTTAGGATGTGTGACCCGTGTTGTCATCATCCTGACGCCTCGATTCTCGTATTATTTTAAGGAGAATTTGGGGCCGTTATAGGTGGTATCAGAGCAGTTCGACTCTAGGTAAATCTATATGATACCTAGGGACAGTACCAGATAATTTTGTTTGTTTTATTCGTTTAAATTTGGAAGAGCAGGGTTGAAAGTTCGTTTTGGCAGGACAATCGTGAGACCACGTGTACCGCAAACTGTTCCAGATGATGGATTGCCAAGAGGCGATGAAAATTTTGCTTTAGCCAGAGCTTTGAATCGTATGACTGACTTTCTTCGACAGGGTTCTCGATCGCAGCCTAGAGTTGAGCAGGAGGGATGATCTTATGAGCGATTTTTGGCACACTGTACCCCACCTTTCTCAGGCAAGGAGGATCCGCTGAGGGCTGATAGATGGATTAAAGATATCGAGAGGACATTTGAGATTTGTGGCTGCACGGAAGCTCAGAAAGTTTTGTATGCAAGCTACTTGCTCCAGGGTGAGGCGGCATCTTGGTGGGAAACGAAGCGAGAACTTCTGGTAGAAGAACTTGAGTCATTTGCTAATGTGACTTGGGAGCGGTTTAATAAAGAATTTGATGATCGTTTCTTTCCAAGATCAGCACGGTGCCACAAGGCATGAAAATTTACCAATCTGATTCAAATAAGTATGACAGTGGAGGAGTATGCTCGCAAGTTTATGGCGCTTGGGAGATTTGCTAGTCACCTTATAGCCACTGAAGAGTTGCGAGTGGAACGTTTTCAAGAAGGTTTGCGCATGGAAATTCGTCGACATGTGGCTTGCCATCAAGTGTCAACATTTCAACAGCTTGTCGACATTGCATTTATTGTTGAGCGAGAATTTGCTATTCCTATTGGTTCTCCTCCAAGCCATAAGAGAAGAAGTTTCAGCGAGGGCAGTTCTGGATCGCCCCAGAAATTTGTGTCGAGGACCGGAGCCCATCCCCAACCATCTACTAGAGTCCGTATAGGAGGATGAGTCCCAGTTTATGGAAGGTGCAATCGAGCTCATGAAGGCGAATGCCATCCAAGGAGAGATCAGTGTTTTAGATGTGGCCAATAGGGACACTATGCTCGTGAATGCCCAAGCACAGGTCAAGGAAGTCATAGAGGCCATCGTGATGGCAAAGCTAAACAGAAGCAACCAGTGCAAGCCCGAGTTTTTGCCTTGAAGCCTTGTGATTATGACGAGGAAGCTCCCGAGGCACAGGATGCAGGAGTCGTCACAGGTATGACTTTATCTCATCTTTGGGTTTGTTGCATTGTTTGGTTTAATTTTAGTTTCAAGTTGGTAAATCCTGATTTTGTCAGGAAGGGTCCGTTTGTATGAATTTCATGCCTGCATTTTGTTTGATTCGGGTGCGTCACGATCTTTTGTGTCGGCTACATTTGCCCAGATTTGTAATCTTGCAGTAGAGTCTCCATCTCAGTCTATGGTGGTGGCTCTACCAAATGGTGAGACGGTGTGCTGCTCTAAGATCGCTTTGGGTTGCCATTTGGGTCTCAGAGATTGGACACTTGACGCAGATTTGATTGTGTTTAAGTTGCTTGGCTTCGACATTATCCTTGGAATGGATTGGTTGTATCGACATTTTGCTGGTATAAATTGTCGGAGTAGAGTTGTCAGTTTTCAACTTCCTGGAGGTGATTGCATGGAATTTGCAGGCAACAAACTGAAAGAGAGACCTGCAATTGTGTCTGCTATTCAAGAAAAGAAGGACATTGCTTGCAGGGCGGATGTCTTTTTGGTTCAATTGGTATCTTCTTCATCTGCGAAGGAGTCAATAGTTGGCATTCCAATAGTAGAAGAATTCCCCGATGTGTTTGCAGATGACTTGCCTGGGTTACCGCCTGTTCGTGATGTGGAATTCACTATCGACTTGGAACCTGGAGCAGCTCCAGGGCATAAGGCTCATTACCGTATGACACCGGCAGAGTTGAAGGAATTGAAGACTCAGTTGCAAGATTTGTTGAATAAAGGATTTATTCAACCTAGTTCGTCACCTTGGGGAGCGCCGGTGTTATTCGTAAAGAAGAAGGATGGAACCCTCAGGATGTGTATTAATTATCGAGAGCTTAACAAGGTGACTATCAAGAATAAATACCCTTTACCTCGGATTGACAACCTGTTTGATCAGCTTTAGGGTGCCGCAGCATTTTCGAAGATTGACTTAAGGTCAGGGTATTACCAGTTGAGGATTAAAGATAAGGACATACAGAAGACAACTTTCAGATCAAGGTATGGGCACTATGAGTTCAAAGTGATGCCATTTGGATTAGCTAATGCTCCAGCAGCTTTTATGGATATGATGAATAGGGTGTTTCGACCCTATTTGGATTCTTTTGTCGTTGTCTTTATTGACGATATCTTAGTTTACTCTCAAAGTATTGAAGAGCACGCTTATCATCTTCGTCTAGTTTTGGAGAAGCTAAGAGAGCATCGCTGTATGCGAAGTTCAGTATGTGTGAGTTTTGGATGGAGGAAGTCAAATTTCTTGGTCATGTTATTTCTCAGGCAGGGGTAGCAGTAGATCTTAGCAAAGTGGAAGCTGTGTTAGCATGGCCACGTCCTTCCTCGGTGCACGAAATTCGAAGTTTCTTGGGTTTAGCCGGTTATTATCGAAGATTTGTGGAAGGATTTTCTCGCTTGTCTGCACTCCTTACCGCCTTGACAATAAAGGACGCTGCTTTCATTTGGTCTGACAAGTGCGAAAGGAATTTTCAGGAGTTGAAGAGAAGGTTGAATTCGGCACCTGTCTTAGCACTTCCTAACAACACAAGTCTTATGTGGTTTTTAGTGATGCATCCAAGTTTGATTTGGGATGTGTCCTTATGCAAGAGGGGCGAGTCATTGCTTATGCATCTCGTCAGCTGAAAGATCATGAAAAGAATTATCCTATGCACGATTTGGAATTGGCAGCAGTAGTCTTTGCTCTTAAGATTTGGCGACATTATCTGTATGGTGAAGTTTGCGAAGTTTACACTGATCACAAGAGTTTGAAGCATCTATTTTTGCAAAAGAACCTTAATATGAGACAAAGAAGATAGTTAGAGTTGACCAGTAATTATCAGTGTGAGATCAAATATCATCCTGGCAAAGCAAATCAAGTCGCCGATGCTTTAAGTCAAAAGACTTATTTGGCAGATGAGTCTGAGTCATCAGAGTTGGGTTCCCTTCTTTTTAGTATGAGAAAATTGCTGGTGGAGAGTTCACAGCAAGATGAGGAAGTTTTGGTTACAACTCTTAGTGTTCGTGTTGCTGATTTTGCAGAATTAAAGACTCATCAAAGGAAGGATCCAAAGCTTCTGGACATCCGGAGAAGAGTTAGAAAAGATAGAGGACCTGCACATATCAGTTTGGATGGAGAGGGAATTCTCCGATTTCAGAATTGACGGGTAATACCATCAGAATCAGAATTTAAAGAAAGGATTTTAGCGGAAGCCCATGCTGCTCCTTACTCAGTTCATCCTGGTAGCACGAAGATGTATCAGGACTTGAAGAAAAGCTACTGGTGGGAAGGGATGAAGAGGGATATTGCTTTGTTCGTTGCAAAGTGTTCTACTTGTCGTCAAGTTAAGGCCGAACATCAGAGACCCGCTGGTACTCTTTAACCTCTTCCTATACCTGTGTGGAAGTGGGACGACATTGCCATGGATTTCATAGTTGGTTTACCAAGAACACTTAGCAGAAAGAATTCAGTTTGGGTGATTATCAATCGCTTGACTAAGAGTGCTCATTTCCTACCAGTTACTAATACTGACACCTTGGGTAAGTTAACTCGGTTATACGTTAAGGAGATCGTGCGTCTTACGGAATACCTAGGACTATAGTGTCAGATCGAGACCCTCGGTTTACATCTCAATTTTGGAAGAGCTTGCAGTCGGCTTTGGGCACCAAATTGAAGTTCAGTAGTGCATATCATCCTCAGACAGATGGCCAGTCAGAGAGTACCATTCAGACTCTTGAAGATATGCTACGAGCTTGCGTCTTGGATTTCAAGAGTAGCTGGGAGCATCACTTGCCATTGATAGAGTTCGCCTATAATAATAGCTTTCACGCTTCCATCCAGATGGCCCCATATGAAGCCCTTATATGGAAGAAAGTGTAGATCACCTCTGTTTTGGGATGAAGTTGGCGAGAGTCGATTGCTTGGACCTAAGATCATTCAAGAAATGAAAGACCAAGTTCGGATTATCAGAGACAAGATGGCGGCAACGTAGAGTCATCAGAAGAGTTATGCTTACACGAAAAGAAGAGATTTGTCTTTTGAAGAAGGAGATTGGGTTTACCTCAAAGTATCTCCTATGAAGGGTGTCAAGCGTTTTGGGAAGAAGGGGAAGCTAAGTCCGAGATAGGTCGGTCCCTGTCAGATTCTCGAAAAGATTGGACTTGTCGCTTATCGGATTGCTCTGCCAGACTACTTTAGTGATGTTCACGATGTTTTTCATGTGTCGTCTCTGAAGAAGAGTTTCGGTCCACAGGAACTGCGCTTCGTCAACCCTAAGAATATTCAACTTTAGCCGAATTTGACTTTTGAAATTGCGCCAACTCAGATCATGGATTGGAAAGAGCAGCAGCTGAGGTCCAGGACGATACCTTTAGTTAAGGTATCATAGGGAGATCCTCTGGCACAAGATTTCTCTTGGGAGAAAGAAGCGGACATGAGGGAGTGATACCCGTATTTGTTCGAAGACCTATAGTTGTTTTCTCTAATCGGATTTCTTGTGCGAATTTCGAGGAAGAAATTCTTTTTAAAGGGGGAGGATGTGAGAACCCGTAATTCTACTACCTTTGTAATATAATATTGAATATGTATTGTTTATTAAAATAAATATTCTGTTATGAGTTGGTTAATATTAATAGTATTTTATTGTGCTTGTGATTATATATTTGGATATTTCATCTTCATTTAAAGATTATTTTCATGTGTATTGGTAAATTAAATTACTTCCTCTTATTAATTTATTGTGATACATTTAATTTAATATTTGAATTTAATCTCATTATTTTACTATATTGGTATTTGAGTTAAAGTGTGTAATTTATTCATCTTAATTTAATGTGTTTTAATTAATTTATATTCTTTGGTGTTTCCAGTTGGGCATGTATTTATTTACTTGAGTTGTGTTTTGGGTTTTAATTATTTGGGTTAGTGGCTTACGGGTTATATATATATATATATATATATATATATATATATATATATCTGTGTGTGTGCGCGCGCGTTTGTTTTTAAGAAGCCCAGCCCATGCAACCATAACCCAGCCCTCTCTTATTGCCTAAAACGGTGTCGTTCAAATTATGTACGTGTGTTTTGGCCATTTCATTTTCGTGGGACGCAAACAGCCTTCTTCCTCTTTGGTTCTTCTTCTTTCATTTCTTTTCATTTTCATTCCCCTGTTCTTCCTTTGTACACCCGTGAAAAGTAAAGCTCTGATCTTTGCAACATTTTTCCTTCTCTTTCAATCACGCATGACTCCTTTAGATGTGTAAGACATTACCGAATATTTTCCAGTGGTTTTCATCACGATCCGTGCATTCATGTGCCCAGAAAATCCACTTGAACCTTGCCTATTCAGTCTGGTTTTGTCACCAATTTTCATCTGTAAATCTGAAGTTTCTTCTCCTTTTTCAGTGTGAATGTCTTGGCTTGATGTTAGTAAACTTTCTCGTGACTTATCCCGCCTAAACCAGTGACTTATAAGTCGGTTTCAAGCCTATAAAATACCCATCTATGCGAAAAACTCAGGCTGAAAACCTCTCAATGCCATGCTCTGTTTTGGGTCTAAAACCGTTGGTTTAACCACTCCTTTTTATTAATTTCGTCTTCTCAACTCAAACTTGAGTTAGCCCACTTCAAAACCCATCTAAATTCAAAAATTGTAGTGGAGTTTTTAGTGGATAATTTCTCGCCGTAAGATCACCATATTTTAACATTTACGACACTTTTGGTAAGCTTTTTCTCTAATTTAATTGATTAAATTGTTTTTTTGTTAATATTAATTTATTTTTGTGGTATGATTTTATTTATGATCAAGTGTTTAGTTTAGTTAGTTAATAATTGTATTTTATTTATTTACAGTAAAATGATTAATTTGTTGGGTTGCAATATTTGAGATTATTTTCTGTGTTGGTTATTTATAAATAAATTTCGTTCTATTTACGTGATCTGTTTAATTAATCTGTTAATATTAATTATTGTTTTTATTGATGTTACCATATTTTATTGGTGTTTTAATTATGTTTATTTTAATTATTTTAGTTGTTTTTAATATTGATATTTATTTACTTGTAATGATTTATATACATTGGAGCTTTAGGAGCGATTATAGCGGCGAGTACGGGGGTGGAAGCACGAAATCGCTGTTCGACATTTGTGGTAACTTCAAGAATTATTAGCGAACGTACTGTAAGTATTTTACAAATAAATTTTAAGATTTAAATATATTTTTGGCATCAACAGATATTGTATTTGGTCATTGTTGAAAATTATCAGTTGTTGGCTATTTGATGCATGGTCGCCTGCATTGTGTATTTACGCGCATATTCATGTATTGGAAATGAAAACTGGGTTTTCATGTATTTATGGTTTTTGGGTTCGTGTGTATCATGACCCCAAGCCGAGATGGAGCATTATCTCAATGGAGCTCCTCTGATCACTCGGGAGCGGAATATACTGAGTGACGTCTCCTTGGTCGTCGCCGGGCGACGACGGGATCGAACGGGATGGTAACGCTCTTGTGTCGACTCTGTGGCTCCTCTGTTGGCGGGAGCTAGGGGATGCCTGGTCATGGTATGTGCTGGGCGTAGTTAGTTAGGCATCGCCCGTTCCGAAGTCACATACGTGGTCGTTACCTTTGGTGTGAGATGAAAGCCAGGATGTGCGGATTGTCCCTAGGGGAGATCATGGTGCATACGGTTAATAAAATGGATGTTTAGGCCATTTTCTGGGAAGATGGCGGGTTTTTATTATTGGTTTTACGTGAACCATTTTCTGAAAAAATGGTTGTGGTTTTAATAGATTTACGGATATCATTTTCTGGGAAAATGATGGATATTTTTATTAGAGGTTTATCTTGGGATTTTGAAGTATGTGATTTATTTATTTATTTTGAGGGTGACGATTTTAAGTTTCATGCATATGGTATTTTGTTCATGCTTGTTGTTGTTGCATTAATATATTTATTATCTTGGGTTTGTTTGGGATTTTACTTACATGCGGTACCATTTTAATATCATAGATTTTGATGCTGAGGACGAGAAGGTTGAGCTTGAAGAGGCAGCTCCGCCGTTGGAATAGCTTGACCTAGTTGTATATTGGGAAATTTTTTTCCCTGCTTGTTAATAATGTAAATGTATGTTTGGTCTTTGGATGACTGTATTAAATCTCCTATTGGAGAATTTATGTTAAACTGATTTGTAAAATATTTCAAGAAATTCTAGTACTTAGTTATCGACTTTGTTATTCGCTGTGACTTTTGTTTATGTATGTCACATATGCACACACGTTTAGCACTTGTCGTTGGGATGTGTGATCCGTGTTGTCATTATCCTGAAGCCTTGATTCCCGTGTTATTTTCAGGGGAATTTGGGGGCGTCACAACATGTTTGCTTATGTACAGTTATAAGACTTGCATCCCAACCTGCAACTTAAAGTTTTAACACTAGAAATTAAGAATTGAGAAGTTGGATTTTGGAGAAACCATAAACAAATAAGAAGCAGCTAACATGTACATGTATGTTAATGAAGATTATTACTACTATAGATTTCTCAAATAAAAAAGAACGAAATAAATATAATCTCCCCATATCTTAAAAGATAAAGGTAAAGCAGAACAAGAGCATAAATGAGAAATGGCAAGAAACAAATTCAGAGGCCAGCTACATGTGGATATTGTTTTATCTAAACTGGCTGTGAGTCGTTTTTTTCTTATATCTATGGTCTCTTAATGTAACCACATTAAGGTTGTGCAAGAGACTGATATAGACAAGTTATAACTCCCAACCTATAAAATGATGTCTTGATCTTAAAATTAAGGTATATGCAATAGCAAAAAAAAAAAAAATTGCATGTTATGCTAGAATGGGAATCCCAAGTCATCATGCCGTAGGAACACTAATAATTTTCTTTCCAAACAAATTAGGCATAGAATCTGTAACACCATGCTCCAACACCCATTTTGCCTACTTAAAAAAAAATAGTTTTATAGGTATAAGGAGTTCGTTTGAGTTTTTGAATTATTATTATTTTCCTACATGAGAAGCTTATCCTTTTATTTATTTTAATAATTTTGTTATTGATTTCAAATGGCTAGGTTACGATTGTAGAGTCTTTTCTTTTATCAAAATTCTAATATTTATGTTTTATTGATTTGTTATTATTATATATATTTATATTTATATATCTAGATATATGTATTTTTTTTTTTTAAACTTAAGATTAGCTCCTAGTTGCTCTCTCCCACGTTTACCTTACATGCATGTTACATTAGCGACTGTTCCGGATAGTTTTCAAACCCAAGATCCTTCTCATTTGCTGGTTTACAAATTTCTATCTCTACATATATTCCCATACACTTACGTTTCTGCCCCCATCCTTAGGGTTTGTTTCCCAAAGATAAGCATGTTTAATTCCATGCTCATGCACGCGTATCCCCTTCTTTTCTCTAGGGTTTTCATATCACCCTTATAAATATACTTATACATCATGTGCATTGAGAAACATCACTGCCGCAACCCCACTACTACGTTGAGATCTTTCCCAAAATTCAAAGCCTCACGCTACAGCACTACTGTCGCCCAGAGTTAGCCACTTGCACATATCCACTGCAAAACACCTACCCTCACGGCAAGGAACTCTCCATCGAGAGCCAAGTATCTCCATGAAATCTCTTGCACCGTAGCCCCATCCACTACTTAGCCGAGTCAACCTAGCGCCGTACCTCCTCCCTCGCACCACTGTACTCAGCCACCGAAAGACCAAACGAAAGCTAGTCACCCTTACGCCAAGTCATCCCCTATTTTACCACACCAAAAACAGAGCGTCACACCATCTGCTACCACCTACCCCACCACGTTAGGACCACCAAGAACAAACCAGAAAAATGCCAATGATGCATCCCTGGGCCCTTCGACATCCATCACGTGCAATGCCATCGCTAACCACCGCGCCCAGCCACTAACCGCCTATCCGTGGCTATTCCGCACGCAACCTCCTCTCTCGGTGAACTCAAGAGTTTACCCTCGCGTCACGTAGTGTTAATGTCAGCTTCTATAAGCTTACGTTTCTTCTTTCCCTCAAATGTTTTCATTTCAGTGTTTCTCAATATGTTTAGAAGTGGTCCTTTAAATTCTAAAATACCCTTAAGCTCCTTGCTATCGATTCTTTCCTTTTCATTTGTTTTAATGTTGCGCTTCTTTAAATAGTTTACGTAGATAACCTTATTTTTATTTTACCTCTTTAACCTTTATTTAAGAATTGACTTTCTGTTGCTTTCTATGGGTTATGCAAAGTATGAATTTTTCTTGAGGAAATCACGTGTCTGTTTTCCTCGTTTTAGAAAACAAAAGTTGAGTTTTAATGTTGCAATTCAATGGCCTTTTACTGGATTTCTGTGATTTCATCTTATTTGTATGCGTCAGGTTAAAGTTGAATGTTTTAGGGAGGGACTCAGTTTGTAAATTTAATTATTTATTTTTTGGGATGGATATTATTTTCATTGGAACGACTTTTCAATGGATCAATTTTTTTCAGAAAGATACTTGATTTGTGTTGAAGTTTGGGTTAAGTGAATAATTTGTGAAAATGGAAGTATTGGAGGATTTATTATATTTTAGAGTTTTGAAGAAATCCTGGTATAGTCAAAGGATTTTTGGAGAGATGATATTATAGGATCTCGAAGACGTTTAGATTTTGAGGAAAGATATGATTTTATTGTCTCTAACCTTATTTCCAAAGTTTGTGATCAGTTAAAAATTTACGAAAGTGCGTGATTATTTTATAGGTGACAATTGATGTTGTTCGATACTATGCAGAAAAAATTTCTGAAAAGCTAAGAAGTTCAGGTAAGTAGGGCTCATATGCTTGACTTTACACCAACTGTGAGACTGAAGTTAACTTTCTAAAAACTTTGCATGTTTTTATTATAAATGAGAACTCGGGAAAAAAAACCTCGGTCAGTTTTTGCATTACTCATGAAATCCATGTGGAAAAGAGAAAAATATTTTTGTCATGCATTGTGTAGACATAAGCTTTGTTTTGTCATGCTGTCTTGAAATGTGAAAAGAGCGATATTAAGAATTGAATATTTGTGCATTGATTTATGAAGATGCTCTTAGCTCTGTTTTATTTGGTGAGAATGATCTGAAAATACTTTGTAACTCAGTAATATTTTTTTGATGACTCTGAAATCCTTTAGCATGGTATACTGGTTTGTATCTAACTCTGTCTCTGCTCTATTTGGGTTGGTACCAACTTTTCTGTCTCTGAGTGCACCCATTTTGGAAACAAAGTGGTTTATTGTGGACTTTTCTATGTGCACACTCAGGGCTCCGATAATGATTAAGGGAAAGTTTCACATCTGTCTCTGCCTGGTTTAGCCACCGGAATTAGCACAATCCTACCATGGGGGTTAAACATGGTCTCTGCTTTGTAAGATGCTCTGTTTTGATATGATGATGATACTCAACTTTGTTATGCCAAAGTACTCTGTGTTTTATATGATTTAAAAACCATCGCTCTGTTACATTTAAAAATGTGTTTTATTCTGCATATTGTACTTTGGAAAATACTCATGTTTGCACTCTGGTATATGTCCTCTACTTACTGAGTTGTGGTTAAACTCATCCTTTATCTCTGAATATTTTTCAGATGAATTTGGATATTTCAGCCAAGGATTGGATTATGAAGCATTGGGTGAGATGATTCAAGAATGGTTGATTAAGTATAGAGAATTTATATGAACATTAATAAGGTTTAGTAAGAAAATATTATTGTATTCTAGTGACTTACCATTTTTAGAATTAATGATATTAAGGAAGTGGGTTTTAAGATCAAGCTTTATATGATATTTGGAAATTTGGAATCTATAATTATTGTGTTGAATGTGAGTATATGTGGTAGGTAATAACTCTAGGACCCCTGCGGGATCAGGGCATCACAGAATCTTTGGCAAAATTAACATGGAAATGTAAAACACAAACTATGGGATGAATCAAATAGCATTGACATGAGCCAACAAGCTACCAGAAGGAAAAAAACTAGCACTAAACATTTATAAAAGTGGAAATAGTTTTGGGCAATATTGAAAAAGATAATAATACACTTATATAGAGACATAGAACATTACTGTCGCAAGATTACAAGTACTAGACCTCATATTTGGTTTTCTTAATGGATCGCTCTGATAGCCAAAGAAATGGGAGGAAGAAATATAAATCCATGAGCTTCTACCCCTGAAGAAAGAAAAGATCCAAGATATGGCACTTAAATTTCATAACACAACACAGGAGATTCATTATTTACAACTGTCAATTTTGGATATCGAAATTAGCATACAAAACCCATAAAAACATAACTATACTTACATGCGGAATATATATATATATATATATATATATATAAGGAACAAAATGAAAGCAAACAAATAAGGCATCAAACTATAGATAACTAATATGATGTATCTTCTCTCTAATTGATCCAAAAATTGGATAAAAATTCATTGGTGAAGAGACAAAACATTAAAAAGTTGTCATTTCTCTTTTTTGTAGGTAAAAGGATGCCTTTTGGAATCAAATTGAAAAGAAGAATTAATTGTTTTGGGCATGATTGTATTATGGGATATGTTTGAGTTGTAGGAATATGATTAATAATTTATCTCAGAAATGCATAGCAGTTGTTTGTAAAAAAGACTCAATGAATCTTTTTATTATGTATTGTTTATAAGTAGCATTATTATTCTTCTTAATGCCTAGCATGTCCACTTGCGCTTCCTGAAGGATATGAAAGGTTGTATTATCAACGTTCTTATAAAAAAATATATTCACATTTCATTTTAGGGACTCAGATCCAAAGCAAATTCATGGATTTGAGCACGCCCACAAAATAATATTCTAGAATAAATACGAGATTGCCAAAGGTCACCATGAATTATGGAGTCTAGGAGCGACCCTTTTCTGTCCACATGCTAGTCTACTACCAAGACCAATGCTGAAAAGATGCAATAAAATGTAACTCATCTACACTACAGTTGCCAATTTCGAGAAACAAGTTAAAAACAAATTATTCTTGATATTCTATGACCTCTACATAGAGCAGCTAAACAACGAGTAAAAGGAACTTGATGATAGGTAATCAAAAGATTGTGGACAATATCATCGATATATAACTGCAATCAACCGATGACTTTAAAAAGTAAGAAATAATGAACCAATTCTCAAACATGTTCCTTTTTCTGGCAGAAATACTCAAAAACCAATGATAAAGCTTTTAATAGCAAAAGAAAAGCAAAACAAAGAAAATAAATACAAAAAGTCCATCAAAAGAAGTGTAAATTGTGAATTGCTCTAGTATTTTTTATTATTGTTATTATTTTATTTTCTTCAATCCTACCTTTGTAGATGGTTATTGCAGGAAAGTTCTCATTCAACATTATTGTCTTCTGAAAATTTGACATCAAAAGGGGAGAGAGGGGATGAGGGTAATATGAACTTGTGTTGACAAGACAAATCACTTTGGTTTGGGGGGATGAAAAGGAAAGAAATAGAGAAGTGTTGCAGGGTCCTATGTGTCTTGGTGTAGGCTGCATGTAGACTAATTAATTACATGTCCTCTTGAATAGTTGGAAGGCTGGTTTTGGGGGGTTGGGGAGAGATCAGCCGAGCTGTCCCAAAGTGGGACTGATCTATGTAAAGTCTATACAAAACTATGGCATACATAGCACACAACTCAAACTCACAAACCTTCTCATCATTGCATCAGCAATGAGGCAAACAATATTAACTCAAAAACCGGAAACTCTTTTCTTGATAGCTAAGTTTTATTTATAATAATAGGCATATAAGCCAAGGCCTATTTAAGAATAATACCTAACAAGGAGACTAAAAAATTAGAATCAATCTATTATAAAATCTGGGGCACCCCTAACTGAAACAAAAAATATCAAGTTCAATGGCCAAGAATGTCTTGATAAGTCAACACAAAAGACCTTTATTATGCTAAAAAAAGGTAATACACAAGGACATAGGAATTATGAAAAAGCATACATCTAACTAGGAAAAACAGAAATCAATGGCTATGAATTGAAGCCCATATCCTAGGGATAAACCATATATTGGATTCATAACTTAAATCTAATACCAAGAACTGCATGAGTAACAAATAAATATTCAACAGTAGACAACTACCTCAACCTAGCGAATCATTAAAAATACTTTTACCATAAATTTTAAATAGAGAAAACTTATAAACCACCCATTTCCTTATAGAAAGTATTTTCACTTTGTGTTATAGGCAAATTATTGCTCCATCAGTTGACCATAGAAAAACTCCATGGCCATAAACCATTCAAAATGTACCAATCCAACTAAAAAAGGTAGAAAATGACATATGTAAATGTTGATTTTGACAAAGTGGGCTAAGATTTTTGTCTTTCCCAGCTATCAAATAGGAATGTGAATCAACAAATGATCTCACACTATCTTATGAATTGACATATTTGACCAATTAGAAATTATTCAGTCCAAGTGTCAACTGGAGAAATCATGTCCATGTAAAATCAATTTTCATTTGGAAATTCAATGATTATGTAAAACTGCCTCGACAGCAAATTTCTAATGACAAGCTGTAGCCTAGAAAAATGCAAGGACAGAAACCTGTCTACGATTGCTAGTGCTACACCACTGAGAATCTTGTCAAAAATTGACAACAAAAATGAGTATGTTATGGTAATAACATGGTCCACTTTTATGACCATACAAATACAAATTCCAATGAGAAAAAAAAAATTAATATAGGTGGTAGCAGTACTGAGATATCAAAAGTACATGTAAAACCCCAACACATGAGAATCAAAACGTTTTCCACTAAAAAAAGGGTCTTTTTTGTGAATAACTTCAAAGAAAGGAAGGTTTTTTTTTATTACTTGTGATTTTCAAATGTTTTTACCTTTATATCGATCTACCCACAAATCAATTTTTCCCTTTGCAGGCCTTCAAATCTAGTACTCTTTTAAGAAACTGCAATGAAAATTTTGACACCTTGTGCGCGACAACTAATCTGACTAATTAGAGGGTTACAGACCTCCAATGGCTGCAAATCTAAGCTTTTTCTAGTCTCTGTTTGGCAAACATAATTCCCTGGATTTTATTGTTGCAACAAAAAATGGGGGAAGCATAGATATAAGCAGGAGAAATGGGTATTACCTCAAAAAACCCCAAATGATTGGAGGAGTGAGCCGCAATGCCCTGAAATCCAACGTGCCTCTGAACTAGCCACGAATCGCTCTATTATCCCCCAAATGCATGTATAATAGGGTAGCTAGCTAATGAGAAGGACTTGGTAGCATTTTCGCATGTTACAAAACATTACAGTATTTATATATCCGACTTATAACAGCGAGACCCCCTTGTCACACAAAGGAGTTTTTAGTATTATAAAGAAAATTTTAATTGCGGCAATCACACATCGTTAGTACAAAGACATAAAGTGCCCACCAATGACTTTTAACCACCATATTATTTGCATTGATAGCTTTTTGCCGCTAAAAAAGTTTATTATTGCCAAATTCTACCTCATTTACTGGAAATGTCAATACGGTAAATAAAAGTGACTTATTGCTGCAAGTTCTTATCCGCAGCAAAAAAAATGGTAGTGAAAGGGCCAAAATGTTGTAGTGTTTGAACATTGAAATTACGCATTCGAATAGTATTACACATATAATAGCTTGCAAGGGCTAGGGGTTGATTTGGATTTTGAAAGCTCTGCAACCCAACTCCCGCCTTCATCACCACCACCATCAATCATCATTTCTACCCAATAGGTACTGGCTACTAAGTAGACTCGGCCAGTGTCGATGCATGTGTTTCCTACGTCCAAGTTAATTCTGTCAACTTCAAATTAGATTTTGTACTTGATCCAGTCATTATCTCTTAAAATTAAAAACATGAAATTTATATATATCTTTCTTAGTGTTCTATAGAATTTTGAATCACCTTACTTAGATATCAGATAAAAAAGTTATGACTAATTGAGCAAAAGACATTGAAACTGTCCGAAATAGACCAATCCGATTTCACCATGTGGTACCACTTGATTTCTTTTTCAATTTTCATATCTCAAATTTTCCTTGAATTTTCAAAGGCCATATCAACTAGATTTCTATTTTTATTTAGCTATATAAAAAAAATACTATAAAATAATTTTTATAGTTTTTTATTTATTTTTCTAATACCTAAGAAAATCCACATGCATATTAAATATATTTCTAAGAAATCCTCACAATTAACCTAAAATAATTTTCAAAATAAATAAAACCATTCTATTATACAATAAAATTAATAAAAGAAATCAAGTCATCACATCCTCTATCCCTTGCCAGCAGAGAGACCAAGGAGTCGACACGAGAGTGTTACCGCCTCGTCTGATCTCGTTGTTGCCCGACGACAACCCAGAGGACATCACATATATTTATTTCACTCTCGAGTGACCAGATGAGCTCTACCGAGACAATATCCCATCTCGGCTTGGGGTCGTGATCCACACAATCCATACAATTATTTTATTATGCATGCACCATGGTATCTCCAAAGGACCATTTGCATACTCTGACTCTCTTCGTCATACCACAGGTAACTACCATGCATGTGACTTCGTAACGAGCAATGTCTAGTTCCGTCCACACATACCATAACTGTGCATCCTCTAGCCCTCGCTAGCAAAGAGGCCACGAAATCAGTAGGAAAGCATTACCATCTCGTCCAATCCTGTTATCGCCAAGCAATAATGCAGGGGACACACATCACCCAATCCCAGATTGGGTCGAGACACACATGCTCGCATACCAACCAACACACATCACCCAAATTCTCAAGCACAAAGGATGGAATCATAACACAATTAAATAATCCAAGCAATTAAATAAAAGTGTGTATGTATGACAAACAAGTATTGGGTGACATGACAGACCACTCAACAGACAAATGCACAATACTACGGCAAGCACAAACATAACTCCACAGCCACAATTTCACAAACAGTGTCATAAACACAGTTTCACAAACATGGTTTTTCAAACAATTTACAAATAGTTTCACAACCAACTACACGCATTTGCCCATCGTCCATTATCGACCTCAAGCCCAACCAACTTTGCTCCAACAAATTCCTAGACTCCACCAGGCTCAACTAGGCAATATAATATATTAATGCATAAATATTATTTTAAACCCTAAAATGCGTTAGAAGATTACTAACAGTGAGTATAAGTAAATATCCTGGTAATCGAATACACGCCAGTCTATGGTGTCCTGCGACTAGACGAGTGCACACCACAACTCGAACAAGCACAAAACCGTTAGATTAACGTACAAACATAACACAAAGAGTAAATGCAACCACAAGGTAAGATTTACTCACTGAGGTGGCTCCAAAAGCTGCAAAGCAGCGACGGGGCAGCGACGAAGCCACGATAGCACACGGTGGCAGCAGCCAAGAAGGGCTATGAAATGAGGGCGGCTGGCTCTCAAGATGGTCACGCAACCCCTAGAAGGAGAGTAGGAGTGATTAATCATGGTGAAACCCTAGGCAGAAATCACTAAACCAAATGGAGAAGCATAACCAAAATAGGGGAAAAGAATATCGTGGATGAGGATTAGATATGCGAGGGCTAATGTGATACCCATGACTCCCCCCTGGGATTTAGAGGAACTCACGACACCGGGATAATCATCACACATGCCAATCATCTCATCGTTTAGTGTTCTCAGAGTATGTGTGAAACATGCATTAGTGTACAATTAAAATTAATCGCAACAGAAAATAAAAAGTCATTCATCCTAGTACTAGAAAATTTAAAAACTTACAAACTAGTGTGAAATATAATTCTCCAAGTAGAGATTATACCGTCATCCAACAGAAAGTAATAAAAGATAATCAACATCATCTAGGATTATAACCCCTCTCTTATCATCACATAGGATCCTTCGGAGGAGCCTGCCTCTCGACTTCACCCTCATCCTCTACATCAAAAACTACGATTTCATAAAATAGAATTGTAGGTAGACCAGGTACACCACAAGAGATGTGAATCTCAGTAAACAGCAGTCAGCACACAAACAAATAATTACAAACAATAATATGCATAAAGTTTTAATGAAGCAATTTAAATCCACACTCAAGACTTCCTTTCCAAGAAAGGAATCTCACATGAACACTAAACCACCATTTCCCAGAATGAAGCGAAACACAACACACCAACGTCCTTTCCCAGAAAGGAATACAACACAACCAACCGTCCTTTCCCAAAAAGAAACGCATCCAAAACCATCTTTTCCCAAAAAGGACCTCATACATAAACCCTCCAAAAACCCAATTTTTGGCTCTCAACACAATTCCATTTTATTAATTAACTGTATACCATGGTCTCTCTTAGGAACCATCCATACATCCTAGTTCTCTTCGCCACACCACAGGTAACGACCGTGCATGTGATTTCGAAACGAGTTATGCTCAGCTAATCACGCCCAGTGCGTACCATGACCAAGCATCCTCTAGCCCCCACTAGCAGAGGAGCCACGGAGTTGGCACGAGAGCATTATCATCTCGTCCGAACTCGTTGTCGCCCAGCGACAACCCATGGGACGCCACATCAGTATATTCTTCTCCCGAGTGACCGAACGAGCTCTACCGAAATAATGCCCCAACTCGACTTGGGATCGCAATACACACGCACCCACCATTACGACCAGAACAAACTATACCACCCAAAAATTTCCATCCTCATGACACCTCAAAATTAAAATAACCAGATCATATAAGAAAAAATATATGTGCACGAGACAGTTATTGGATGGCATGGCATTACCACACAACGATTAAGAAGCATTTTACTAAACAATTATACATCCAACAGATACTATCCAAAAGTTCATTCACAGCCAAACTAAACTATGGGGTGATCACAGCCTCCATTTAATGGTCTTGGGCTCAACCAACCCACTCCCAAGTTTTATTATTATTATTAAACAGATACCAACACTTCAAGTTGCCAAGAAAAGTTAGTAATAAATAATAAATCTAATCAAATCACAAATTACAAATTACAATTGACTGCTACTTACAATACATTCGTTAAAAACTCTGGATGATCGCGAAATGTCAAAACATCAACCTGCTCCTTAATCAACAACCATACCGCTAAACTAGCACGCATCGCACCAACGTAAATAAGATACCATAAATAAAACAACACCAATAATTATAATAAATATTATGAACAAAATAATTAAAACACTTAAATATAAATAAAATAAAACTACGTAAATAAATTACAAATAACACATAAATTAATTAAATAACAAAATAGGTAAAGAGGCTTACCAAGGGGTATGGTAAAGCGGTGAAAACGGCAACCAAAAGGTTAGAAAATAACTACTAAAAGGACCACCAAAACTTTGGATTTTGAAGGGTTTGAAGTAGGAAAACTGTGAGGCCTCTAATTTACGTTCATAATTCTACGTAAATTGAAGTGTCAGGGTAAGTAACACTAGGCTACTTACCCTCGTACTTATCAAAAATTTAATGTAAATCGCAGCGAAAAAGTTCTGATAAAAAATTTGCTAATGATCACATGGTGAAATAAAACCATAATATCCACATCATTCATTCTTCTAATAACATGGTATCCTTACATGCATAACTCAATTAGTTTTCTTGACCAATATACAAACTTTTCAAAACTTTGACTTAGGGCTGCCTAGGCTCCTTCTTCATTTCAAGAAACTTTTTCTCCGTACCATTGTCGGTCCCTACTACTATCAACGGGTTCAAAACTTATAAATAGAGAGATAGAGTACTCCGAGAGCCCTTTAGGGTTCCTCCGAGTCCCTCAAGTAACTTGAGCATTGCCCATACTCGATATCGATACCTTGTAGTGAAGTTTAAATTTTCAAATAAGAAAAAGAAACATACAAGAATGAGATTTTCTTGAAAATTTCAGTAAGTACACACTTAACTTAATAAAAGCATAGACATAATAAAATATTCATATACAAGCCAGACAACCAGAATATGCATTTATGGCATGCTTCATGTGACTCATGCATGACTTAGACTTATCTTTTATGTGCACTTACACTGATATCCTTCCTTCATAAACAAACTCATATCATGCATGGACTTTTCATTCTTATCTTAAAGCTCTTGTTCTTATGAGTCTTTACTTATAACCACTATTATTACTCGTGGTTAGGCCATATCCAGTATCGTTATCCCAGGTTGGGCCGTATCCAGTATTGTTACCCCTGGTTGGGCCATATCCATATTCTCGTCATTTGTCCGAGCGTTATGTATCGTCGTTCCCGTCGTGATGAGCCTTATAATATTCATCATACGAGCGTTACATTTCGTCGTTCTCGTTATAACGTGACTGATTCTTAAATCTTTTCTCTTATAGAATTTTCTTATCTTATTTCTTATATACTCGTCATGACCATAACGACACTTACATGAAGACATGTAAAATAAACTTTTCTTAAAATAGACGTCATGACTTATGACGACATATATATGTGATGAAATACACATACGCATAAACTGAGACTTATGACATGCATGTTTCATGTCCTTATAAACCTTATAACATGTGAATTCATATCACAGTAAGACACGTCACATTTATAATTATTTACGTCACATCAATTTATAACATTAGTATATAACAAAAATACTTAAATAACAAAATAAACTATTAAAATATCATTAACTCAAGTTTGGACGAAACTCATAGAATTAAACATTATTTCCTTCTTATTCAAATCGGCCCAAAATTCACATATATAACCTATAAAACTTTCCCTAATTTCAATAATCAATTTCAAGCCTATTTGCCTAGTTTTCTTGACTATTTCCTTAAATAATTCTTGAAAATCTTCCTTGTAAATTGGAGTTTCTAAACTTACCATACTTATTAAAATCTCCTTCAAATAATTAAAATCAAGTCACTAAAAATTTAGAACAGAAAAAATACACCAATGAAATCAATGCCTACTATGATAGATTCTGTTCTGCCACTTCAATCTCAATTTTGCCTTTTATTGAGTTCTTATCTCTTAAAACTCAAAAGTTGTAAATCTTTATCTTAATTTTCCATAGCCTCTTGAATTATCCAATTCAAATGTAATAGCCCAATTTTTTTTAAGATAAATTATTTACTTGAGAATATTTTAAAAGAATTTATTGGAAGTATATTTTTTCATGAAAATAGAATTTGAGACTTAGATGCATTCTAAGATAAATTTTGGATGAACCTTTGGAAATTTTAGCATAGTGTCAACTAGAGAAATTCAATTTGGACCTAGAAAAAACTAAATTTGTGAAATTTGAGAAGGAAATTCAAGAGGAAGTAATTCAACCAAAGATCAAACACTTGGTGTGCCTGGAATGAGCTATCAGGCTGGTCTGTCGTGTTTTCGTGTAATGAGTATAATGTTTTCATATGAAGTCCAAATGAGGTGATTCTAATTTTTATAGAATCTTAAGCGGAAAAATCTAGAGCTTTCATGTTTTAATTTTTTAAATATAAGGACTAGATCAAGGACCAAATTGGATGTGAAGTGGACGAACAGGAATAGGAGTCAACTATTAACCGACTTAAGCAAAGTATACCGACCTTGCCATGTGACAAAGATCAAACTGGTTTCTTAGGTTTCTAAACCTCTTGACAAGTGTGGGAACAAGTGAAAAGTTGATAATATTCATATAGAAACCTTGGTGGCTAAGAAAACAAAGGAAAATAAATGGAGAACTCAGATTGGCTATTCTCGGGTGGTTTTGATGTATTTCGGTGAATTAATCATATCTCTCTTATATGATCTTGTAATGAATTGATTCAAAATCCTATAGAACCTTAAGAGGATTATATAAAACTTTCATGTTTTGAGTTTTCAAATAATCGGATTGTGTCAAGGACTTATTTGGACTAGAACGTGGCTAACCCCCCAGGGAAGCCAAGTGGCCAGATACACCTATTGGAAGATTTCTTATGATGTTGTTTTGTCTTTACCCCCATGTGTTGGAACTCTTTGAACCCTTGATCAAGATCATTTTATAGGTAGATTAATCTCAACCATGGGATTAAAATATCAGCAAATCTCTATAAGATTAGAGGTGATCATGAGACCACAAGTGTAGAGGACACATCACCCCAATCAGCTAAAGGTGTTGCTGAAATGCCCAAGCTTTTTCCCCTTACTCCCCAGGCCTCTTGTGACAACCCCAACTTATGCCTGGGATTTAATGTAATTCAAGGTGTCAGGATAAGTAACACTAGACTACTCACCCTCATACGTATCAAGATCTTAGTGGATAAATTATAGGAATTATAATATACACAGCAGATAAGGTCTCAAGTATAAAAATTTCTAATGATCACATGCAATAAAACTTATCCTTCAACTCCCACATCTTTCATTCATTCACATAACATTGTACTGTTATATACACATGCCCAAAAGAGTTATCAAAGTTAACAAAATACTATTACATATCAAAAGACCATCTTTATGATCACTTGGGTTCTTTCTTAATTTCAGGAAATTCCCTCCCATAACGGAACATATCCAAGCTAAGACAACGGTCTTACTGAAGATATTGCTCCTGTGGGGTCAAATAGACCCCACATATAAACAGGGAACCATCCAATCCCAAAGTCAGGCAACATCCTGTACGATGCTCCTCCTCAACAAAAGCGGGTGCACAGTGGTACCAAAACTTCACTGGCTGATCATATATATAAAGTCCCAAAGACGCAAAAATGAAATCTACATATGGACTATAACTAAAAAGTCCCTCAGGACTCCCCAGAGTCTCCTGCAGCATCAGGGCTTTCCCCTTGTCGGTCATCACATCCTGTTTATAATTTATATGTACAAAGAAGAAATATAAAATCACAAAAGAGTGAGATTTTCTTAGAAATCTCAGTAAGTACATTATTAGCTTAATAAAGCATAGACAAGACTACCACTAATCTTTTTAGAAAAAGATACTAAACATGATCAAAAACATGTTTCATGTAACTTATTACTAACCTATACAGGTATGCACTCTTATAAAAACTTATATTCTTTTTCTTAACAAATTTGCATTTTTCAATGCTTATTTATTCCTTATTCTCGATAGGCGTTACGTATCGCTATCTCCATCACATATACTCTTTTAAAGCTTATTTATTTCTTATCCCCCAATGGGCGTTACATATCATCATCCCCATTGCATATAACTCATCAATCACCTGGACATTACGTATCCTCATCCCCGTTATGATGAGTCTCGTGTCAATATTCCAGGCATTATGTCTCGCCGTCCTCGTCTTGCATGGAACATACGTAGCATAGTGTATGTTACGTATCGCCGTCCCCGCTAATCATATCACTTCCACGGGTGTTTCGTATCACCGTCCCCGTGATAACACATAACACTCTTATCATATGACAGGCATTACGTATCACCATTCCTATCGACACATCAGTCATTCGGGCAATACGTCTCGTCGTCCCCGTTACGATGTGACTAACTTATTCATATCTCTTATTCTTAGTTGTTCCTTTCTTATTCTTAGGAAGTTTCTCAAGTACATGCCATGCCACTTTCTCTTAAAATTCATCACGTACTAGAAAATGCACGTACCCTTAAACTTTTCACATATTCATATATATATGCTTGTAGCATAATTCTTGCAACATATCTTACACAAGCTATATGTTTAGGTAACACATAAATAATTCTCCCATATTGCAACTTCAACTTTTATTCCAGTCAGAGCCCTGAATTTTAGCAAAACAGGGTATCTCGCTCGAGTGAGGATCGAGAGAAGTCTTTGTCTAAATCTCGCTCGAGCCAAACATCGAGCGAGAGTCGAGCTAGATTTCTGCCTAAAACTCGGGATTGCCAATCAAATCCCAATTTCATCCATTATTTAGTCCTTATCTCTCAAAACCTTAAACATATAAGTTGTAGATATTTCTCTTATATTTCCATAGCCTTTTGAATCACCTAAATCCGATATCAAATGAGCAAGTTATGACCATTTTACCAAAAGACATCAAATATCTCTCTGTATATAGCTCGAGCCAGACGTCAAGCGAGAATCGAGCGAAATCTCGGGTTTAATGGTTTTTCAAACTAAAACATGCAATATTTTCACATAAACCTTATTTTTACTTATTAAAACATAAATTTAGGTTTTTCTAAATATATATAACACATTTCCTCAACAAAACCAATCCAAATATTCTTATATTCCATTTCATCACTTAATCATGGATTTAAGAGTTCAATACTAGCATGCAAAGTTCAACCACTCAAATAAACATTTCCATACTAAAGTTAAGCTACAATGTGGACTTACTAGTTATCAAAAACTTGTTGGAGATGATCAAAACAACCCTTGAAAGCTTCTTCCCCAAAAACACTCACTTAGCTCACTTAGGGGATGTGTGGAGGTTTAGGAACTTGTGAAGGGTTTTTCTTTGGTGTTCTTCAAAGGGAATGTGTGCTATGCTTCCAAAGAGAGTTAGAAGACTCTCAAATGTCTATTTATAGGGGTGATGGTCGACCCATATGAAGGAAAGAAGAGGAGCAACTTGGTAAAGACAATAGGTTTCTGGTTTGCATGGGATGAGGTGTCCCTCCTAACCCTTTCTCGTGATTAAACTAAATCCCCAAAACTCTTAGACTTTGCAGCTGAAATGATCATCCAATGGTTAGCATTTGAGATATTTTTTCAGCCCATTGATCAATGGTTGAGGTGGAAGCTTATGGGATAAGGGATGAGGTGGCATCTCACCTAACCATGCATGCATCACCCTTTCCAGCCTTCATCTGGTTAGCCACGCCCCTTAGCCTTCCCTAACCCATTTAGTTACATGCTAACCCCCTTAAGACTCTACTTAACAAGTTCTAGAACACCCCTTCTTGGTTTAGTTAGGATAGAATCTAATTTGGATCCATATTCTCTAACTCGAGTCTGTTTAAGGTCAGTCTAGAGTTATCCAATTCCTTCCAAAATAAGTCATTGATAATTTCCAAATATTCGAAGACGCATAACATGAATGTTTTAGATATATCTCTTATAATTCTATAAAAATTTGAATCACCTCATTTGGATCCCATATGAGTAACTTATGCTCATTACACTAACACTCGACAGTTTAATCCGAGAATGAGCACCAAGTGTTTGATTTTTGGTTCAATCACTTCCTCTTGCATTTACACCCTAATTTTTGAGAATTCAACTCCTTCTAAACTTAAAATGAATTTCTCTAGTTGATACCTTGTTCCAAATCTCAAATATTCCTCCATAATATTTTTTTTCTATAATACATGATTTCACTTATTCCAAACTCAATATTCTCATTCAAGTCTTCATCTCTATTTTCCTAGAAAATATACCCAATATATATAATCCTTCTAAAAGGAATTTTAAATAAAACTTCATCTCAGAAATTTTGGGATATTACATCCTCTTCCCCTTAAAAATGATTTCGACCCCAAAATCGCTAAAACATGAATTAAGGGTTCAATGAATTAATACCTCAGTTGTTTGCAGCAGTAGACTCTTCTGAAGAGGTAGGGATTTTTTCCTCATTTGACAATGACTCTTGAGAATAGTAAAAGATCATATCGACATCCTGATCATAATACATATTCATGCTAATCTCCTGCAATTTATGCAGTATTTTCGATTCTGTTTCTTCTAGGACTGGTCCCTCCTTACATCGACGTCTTCGATCTTCAGACCTATCAAATGACTCCAATATGATGGATTTTCCTTTATCTTCCCTTCTAAAAAATTCTCTTTCTGCTTTTAGCCATTTTTGAGTGGGTTGCCTCTCCTCACCTGGCAAAGCTCGTCTACATACTAGGTTACCTTTTTCATCTATGTCCATGATATGTGTTCTATGTTTCTCACTCTTATTTAACCAACTTAATCTATCTACTTTCTATTGTTTCAGCTTTTCCCTACGAAATCTTTCTCTAATCCTTTCAGATCTTTTCTTTAACTAATCTACAAGAGTGACTGACATTCGGGCATTTCTTTTTGGAGCCATAATCCTAAGTAAGGCCAAACATTAATGACTATAGACATAAAGAGAACACAAGTATCATATGAATAACATTATGCACATACATCTGAGTTGAAATGTAAAACACTTATTAATACAACTAAGTTTCAAAAAAATGAGGATAATTAGATCGCATCACATCCTCACGTTCCCAGGTGGGTTTTTGAAAAACAGGATTGTTCCAGAGTACTTTCATTAATAAAATTGTGCGATTCTAAAGGGTCTGTTCTTTTTTCTCTTCAATCTGTACTGGCCACTCTTCATAAGTTAGATTGGGACGTAAATTAACAGAACTTGGATCCATCACCGCCACTGGTTCATTACTTAAACTCTTCTTCAGGGAAGATATGTAAAATACATTATGAACTCCTTGCAGATTATCAGGTAATGCTAGGTGGTAAGCCACCAGACCTACTTTTTCCAAAATTTCGTAAGGCCCAATATAACGAGGACTCAATTTTCCTTTCTTATCGAATCGCATAACTCCCTTCATAGGCAAAATTTTCAAATACAACCAGTCTCACACCATAAAATCTAAAGCTCTTCTGCGATTATCTGCATAACTCTTTTGCCTACTTTGCGCCATTTTTATCTGATTTCTAATCCTTGTTATCTGCTCCTTAGTTTCTTGTAAATACTCAGGTCCTAAAATGCTGCTTTCACCAACTTCATCCCAATATATAGGAGACCTGCATTTTCTTCCATAAAGTGCTTCATAAGGCGCCATTTGTATGGTAGCTTGAAAACTATTATTGTAAGCAAATTCAATTAATGGTAACAGACTCTCTGTAACATCCTAACCCAAAACTTGAATTTATTTTAAATTATTATTATTATTTTAAAATATGTTTATACGATAAGGTTTAGATTTAAATTTTTTTTTTTTTCCTTATCAACTCTTCCATATACCTTATTATCTCTTAGGATTTCAATTTGAATAGAGGAAAACCAATTCTAGATCTACTTGAACTTCAAACCCATCTCATGATCAATTTTAAACTCCAGAGCAAAACACGTAACCTCCTTCCCCATGCATGCATGTCTCTGCTTTAGGGTCACTTATTCATCTATAAATATATGCATGCACATGTCTAACACTCCACATGGCAGCAACCAACCTCCATCTTCACGTAAAACTCCAAGCCGCAGCCCTCTACACGCATAGCCACCCTCCATGCTCAAGCCACGACTCAGCCTGCTTTTAACTAGCACCGTAAAACACCTGCGCAGTGTGCACATAAGCAGCCACTGTGCAGTGTCAAAACCGCCAACAAAGCTACCTTGAACCGCCCGTTTACCACAAATAATCCCTTATTTTAAACTTCTGAAAACAAAGCACCCAACCCAGCCATCTTCTTGCATGCTGGAAACCACCGTAAAAGCTATAGAAATCGCCGATCACCTTGAACCCATCAAAGCCGCCGTCAACTTCCCCCAGACCCCCATCGATCCCGCAGCAGCCCCTCTCGGTGAGTCCCTCTTCCAGCGCATGGTTCCTCTGTTTTATGCCCTCCCTGTAAGCTTGCTTCTTTGTATGCTCCTCTATTGTTTTGGTCTCCTTTAAATAACTCAAATGCCTTTTTGATCCTTTGCCGAGCCCTTGGTTTCTTTCTCAAAGACTTGATGTTTTTATATTACTATAGCGTTGAGTGGGTCCTCGAGTTTTAGGCTCACTTCAAAGTAGTGTTCTTATTTTAAATATGTTGATTTCTTAAATAAAATGTCTTGGACCTCTCTATTCTTTGAAGAGGATTTTTAGGTATATTTTTTTTTATTATTTTATTATTCCAATTTTATGATTTTAAATATTATAAACGCCACGACATGATTATCTAGAAAATTAGTGACGATTAATATCTCGTATAAGTTATGAGCTAAGATGTGAAACCAAGACGCAGTGCTAAAGTGGTAAGTAGCATGATCATATTTTCACGCACGTACGGTAAACCTATTTTATAAAATTATTATGTATGTATAGCCATCATTTGGAAGCCCATTTTTATGTATCCCAATCATGAAAAATTATGAAAATCCATATGTATGATTTAGGAGAAAGTTTATGCATTAAAATTATTTATGAAATATCATGATTTTATGCATTAAAGTTATTTATGAAAAATCATGATTTTATATGAGAGTATGCATAAAATTAGTTATGAAAGATCATGAATTCATGTGAGGAAGCATGCATCACGACATGTTACGAAAGTATGCAATTTTTTTTGCAATCTATGTTATGATAAGTATGTAAGTATGATAAGATATGTAAGTGGCCTATGTATAATATGAAATCAGTACCTATATATGGGCATATTGCATTGCCAGGTCGTATATGCTAGTAGTGCACCTAGTATGTCTTCCTTATGTATAAATTCCACAACCCGCGGTCATGGGCGGAATCAGAATCTTTTTAGATTCGCTAACCCTAACTCACGGGGGTCAACAGTGCGTAACGGCCTATGATACGAAATGATATAATATGATAAGATAAGCTCAAGTTCATGTTTATGTTTTATGAAAAGCTCATGATTTATGAAAAAAATCATGTTTTTAGTATTTATAAAAAAAAAAGTACATGTTCAGCATTTATGAAAAATTCATGTTCACGTTATTATGTATTTATCTATGAGTATGCATATTTTGAGAGAACCGATGAGTATTATTTTTACTGTATGATGTGTTACATATTGAATATTCGACTCATTTTATTTTTATTTCTATGTTTCCTTTTAAAAATCATCACAGGTGATGAGGATACATAGTTAGCAGGATTTGATTCAGAGAGGCAATGCAGATGCCTAGATAGTGTATTAAATTTAATTTATGGTCTTTAGTGAATAAAATATTTTTTTATTATTATTTTTTGTAAACACATGAGATTTCAACATTTTATTTTAAGTAAATGCTTCCGCTAACTCTCTTTAAGTTTTATAAAAACTATTTCATTTATTTAAAAACGTTCGTATCTAGTGCATTTTTATAAAGAAAAGTTTTAGTAGCACACTGACTCGCTAAAATATTTTCAAAATGCTATATTCGGGAGCGGAGTGTTTCACTCTCCCAATCTTTACGAAAATCCAATACACAAGCTCTCAACATATTTTCTAAAGTCTGAATAGTTCTTTCTGTCTGCCCGTCCGTTTGCAGATAATATACACTGCTAAAATTTAAAGTAGTACCCATCATCTTCTGTAAACTTTGCCAAAATGGAGACATAAATCTAGGATCTCTATCTGATACTATGGTCTTGGGCACTCCATGCAGATGAACTACTTCTTTTACGTAGATTCTTGCCAATCTTTCCATAAAATCCATGTTTGAAATAGGCAAAAAGTGGGCACTCTTTGTCAACTAATCAACTATTACCCAAATAGAATTTTTTCCTGCCGACGTTCTTGGTAATCCTACCACAGAATCTATAAATATATCTTCCCATTTCCATTCAGGTATTGGTAGGATTGTAACTTACCGACTGGTCTTTGGTGTTCAGCTTTCACTAACTGACACACTTGACATTTGGCTACAAAAGTTGCAATATCTTTCTTCATTCCTTCCTACCAAAACTTTTCTTTTAAATCCTGGTACATCTTAGTACTTCCAGGATCAGCAATATATGGTGTACCATGGGCTTCTTTCATCAATATTTTTTTCAAGTCTGATTTATCGGGCACTATTTTCCTCTTTCCAAAATATAGCATCCCATCACCTGAAATCATAAAATATGAGGACCCTTTTTCTTCCAGTATTTGTTGTTTCATCTTTTCTAGCTTAGTATCATTTTGCTATCCTTCCTTGATTTCCTCATCTGTTAAAGGAGCAATTTCTTGAATCACCATTAACTTGAGTTTTTGGGATAACCTATCTACAAGAATCTCTCACATTGCTACTAACACCAATAATTCTTCAGTTTGAGCTTTCCTGCTTAAGGCATCGGCTACCACATTTGCCTTTCCAGGGTGATATTTAATTTCACATTGAAAATCACTTATGGTCTCTATCCATCTTCTTTGCCTCATGTTCAGAGTCTTCTGACTAAAAAGATACTTGAAACTTTTATGGTCCGTAAATATCTCAAATTTCTCTACATATAGATAGTGTCTCCAAATCTTCAATGCAAACATCACAGCTGCTAACTCCAAATTGTGAGTGGCATAATTCTGTTCATGATTCTTAAGCTATCGAAATGTATACGCAACTACTCTTCTTTCTTGCATTAATACACACCCCAGTCCCATCTTTGAGGCATCACTATATATCACATAGGGTTTGTGAGGTTTCGGTAAAGTTAAAATTGGTGCCATAGTCAATCTTCTTTTTAGCTCTTGGAAACTCTTCTCACATTGTTCACTCCAAACATACTTAGCATTTTTCTTGGTCAATGCTGTCAAAGACGCAGAAAGTTTGGAAAATCCTTCCACAAATCTTCTACAGTAACCAGCTAACCCTAGAAAACTTTGTACTTTAAGTGCATTAGTTGGTTGCTGCCAATCCATCACTACTTCTATTTTTGCTGGTTCACGGAAACTCCTTCACTCGAGATCACGTGACCCAAAAATTTAACTTCTCGTAGTCAAAACTCACATTTACTAAGTTTAGCATACAATTGATGTTTCTGTAAGATCTCCATTACAATTCTCATATGCTCTTTATGATCCTCATCAGTCTGGGAGTAAACCAAATTATCATCAATAAAAACTACCACAAAATTATCCAAATAAGGTCTAAATATCCGGTTCATCAAATTCATGAATACCGCTGGTGCATTTGTCAATCCAAATGGCATAACCAAAAATTCAAAATGTTCATATCGCGTTCGGAAGGCTGTCTTGGGTACATCTTGCTTTCTGATCTTCAACTAATGATAACCAGACCAAAGGTCTATTTTAGAGAATACACACACTCCTCTTAATTGATCCAACAGATTATCTATCCGTGGCAATGGATACTTATTCTTGATTGTGACTTTATTCAGATCTCGATAATCTATACACATCCGCATTGTTCCATTTTTATTCTTCACGAATAACACTGGTGCTCCCCATGGGGACGAACTTGGTCTGATAAATCTTTTCTTCAAAAGTTCCTCAATCTGGGCTTTTAACTCTTCTAATTCTACCGGTGCCATTCTATAGGGTGCTTTATGAACTGGAGCCGTAGCTGGTTCCAGTTCGATAGCGAACTCCATTTCCCGGTCAGGAGGTAATCCTGGCAGATTATCAGAAAAGACTTGGGGAAAGTCTCTACAACTGGAATTCCTTTGATACTCTTAACAACTTCTGAGGAATTTAACATTATTATCACATACACCTTTGCCTCTTCCTCAATACTTTTCTTCATTCGTTTGGTTGTTACTATGGAGGAAACTGAATCAATTATTTCCCCATTGTAACAAAACTTCTCCTTCATTGGTAAATCAAAAACTCTCTCCTTTTTACGACAATCAAGTTTAGCATTATACTTGACTAGCCAGTCCATACCTAGAATTAGGTCAAATTCCATTAAATGGAATAATATCAAATTAACGACTAGCTGAAAACCCTCAACTTCCAAGGAACAATTTCTAACAATTCGGTGACATCCTGATATCTTCTCATCAGGCATGACTACTATAACTTTTTGGGCCAATGATTCCACTTCTAATTCACATCTTTGGCCACAATTAGATGAAATAAAAGATCTTGTTGCTCCCGAATCGAACAAAGCATAGACCATGCATTGCTTCAACTTAACCTTACCTAAGAAAGTTATCCTATGGTTATTATTACTAATCCAAAGAATCCATTCATTAACTAAAAGAAGGAAAAATTATAAAGTTACCAGTAATAACATTAGCGTCTATGATCTTATCAACCTCCATGTCCACTTCTCCAGGTGTGATCACATAAACTTTAGCTTTCATGGAAGCCTTGGTTTTTCCTCCTGATAGAGCTACACCTTGCGAGACATTCTGAGGACAATCCTTGATCAAATGTCCTGGCCGGCCGCACCTAAAGCAAGCCCTAGTATCCACTCTACATTCTCCCTTGTGTCGAAGCCCACATTTAGCACATATTGGAAATAGAACCGATATATTTAAATTATTTGCTATTCCTTTTCCTCCATCCATGGGTCTAAAATTTCATTTCCTCCCAGCATCTTTTCCCCCATAATATGGAAATCTCCTTTTTCCAGTTACTTAAGTTTGCACCATTACGCTCCTCTGTTCAGCTTCTGCTATGGCTGCTATATTCACCAGCTCCTGAAAATTCTCCATTCGTAGACACGCCACTTGCATACGAATTCGTGGCTGCAATCTTTCTTGAAGTTTATGTGCTCTCATCTTCTCAACGGCTACTAAGTGTGGGGCAAACCTTGCCAATTCCATAAATCGAGCTGCATACTGCTCCACCGTCATGTTGCCTTGAACCAATGTGGCAAACTCTAGAGCTTTCCGCTGCTTCATAGATTCCGGAAAGAATCAATCATCAAATTTTTTCTTAAACCGTTCCCACGAGAGTATTATATTTTCTCCTAACTCTAGCTTCAACAGCCTCCGCTTCGTGTCCCACCATAATCCTATTTCTCCTTGCAGCAAATGTCCCGCATACTGCACCTTCTGAATCTCAATGCAACCACTAACTTCGAAAATACGTTCCAAGTCGATAATACATTTATCAGCCTTTAATTCTCCTTCCGTCCCTATAAAATGCGGGTATCGGTAGACTAGAAATTTTTCATATGAACATCCTTGGTTTTCTCCTCTATTCTCATCCTGCTGGCGATAACGACTCTGCTCTATTTGATTTCTTACCACTTTAGTCATCTGTCGAATGGCTTCGGCTATCGCCTGGCCTCCTTCTAATGGAGGGTTTTGCGCATCCTGTCTCCCTTCCAAAGGTGGATTCTGTGCCCTAGGTTCCCCTTCCAAAGGTGGGTTTGGTGCCATCTACTCCTCCATCCTTGGAGGAGTAATCAAAGGAGGATTTTGTTCTACTGTTTCTACTCGTCTTATAGAAGGACGATCTCTTGCCATTTTTACCTTATCTGAAACATACCATACTCCATCATAAGCTATAGTTTCTTTAGAAACCTCCAAATTTCTAACGTCGAAAATATTCATCCATATCACTCCAATTCCAATCTTGTAAAGATTCAAGCCTATTTTTGTGCCATGTGATCCCTTTTTCCTAGGACAATGTGGATTTTACCCAGAAACATAATAGCTCTGATACCACTCTGTGACGCCCCCAACTCACGTCTGGGATTTAACGTAAGTCAAGGTGTCAGAATAAGTAATACTACGCTACTCACCCTCATACGTATCAAGATCTTAGTGGATAAATTATAGGAATTATAATATACACGGTGAATAAGGTCTCAAGTATAAAAATTTCTAATGATCACATCCACTAAAACTTATCCTTCAACTCCCACATCTTTCATTCATTCACATAACATTATACTGTTATATATACATGCCCAAAAGAGTTATCAAAGTTAACAAAATACTATTGCATATCTAAAGAAAATCCTTATGGTCACTTGGGTTCCTTCTTAACTTCGAGAAATTTCCTCCCATAACAAAACATATCTAAGCTAAGACAACAGTCTTGCTGAAAGTATTGCCCCTGTGGTGTCGAATAAACCCCACATATGGACAGGTAACCATCCAATCCCAAAGTCAGGCAGCATCCTGTACGCTGCTCCTCCTCAGCAAAAGCGGGTGCACAATGATACCAAAACTTCACTGGCTGATCATATATATAAAGTCTCAAAAACGTAAAAGTGAAATCTACATAGGGACTATAACTAGAGAGTCCCTCAGGACCATCTGGAGTCTCCTGCAGCAGATTTCCTTAAAACTCTCGGTAAGTACATAATTAGCTTAATAAAGCATAGACAAGACCATCATTAATCTTTTTAGAAAAAGATGCTAAATATGATCAAAAACATGTTTCATGTGACTTATCATTAACATACATAGGTATGCACTCTTATAAAAATTTATATTCTTTTTCTTAACAAATCTGCACCTTTCAATACTTATTTATTCTTTATTCCCGATGGGCATTACATATCGTCGTCCCCATCACATATACTCTTTTAAAGATTATTTATTTATTATCCCTAATGGACGTTACGTATCGTCGTCCCCATCGCATATAACTCATCAATCATCCGGGCGTTATGTATCGCCGTCCCCATTATTATGAGTCTCGTGTCAATCTTCCGGGCATCGTCTCGACATCCCCATCTTGATACGGAACATACGTAGCATAGCGGGCATTACATATCACCATCCCCGCTAATCATATCACCTCCACGGGCTTTACGTATCCCCGACCCCGTGATAACACATAACACTCTTATCATAAGATAGACGTTACGTATTGCCGTCTCTATCGGCACGTCAGTCATTCGGGCGTTACATATCTCCATCCCCGTCACGACGTAACTAACTTATTCATATCTCTTATTCTTAGTTGTCCATTTCTTATTCTTAGGAATGTTTCTCAAGTACCTGCCAAGCCATTTTCTCTTAAAATTCATCACATACTAGAAAATGCATGTACCCTTAAATTTATCACATATTCATATATATATGCTTGTAACATAATTCCTACAACGTATCTTACACAAGCTATATGCTTAGGAACACATATAATTCTCCCATATTGCAATTTCAACTTTTATTCCCGTTAGAGCTCTGGATTTTAGCAAAACAGGGTATCTCGCTTGAACGAGGTATCGAGCAAGAATCGAGCGAAGTCTCTGCCTAAATCTCAATCGAGCCAAACATCGAGCGAGAGTCGAGCTAGATTTCTGCCTCAAACATGGGTCTACCAATTAAATCCCAATTTCATCCATAATTTCATCCTTATCTCTCAAAACCTTAAACATAGAAGTTGTATATCTTTCTCTTATATTTCTATAGCCTTTTGAATCACCTAAATCCGATATCAAATGAACAAGTTATGACCATTTTACCAAAAGACATCAAATCTCTCCTTATATCTCGCTCGAGCCAGACATCAAGCGAGAATCGAGCGAAATCCTGGCCTGAATCTCGCTCAAGCGAAACGTCAAGCGAAAATTGAGCGAAATCTCAAGTTCAATGGTTTTTCAACCTAAAACATGCAATCTTTTCGCATAAACCTTATTTTTACTTATTAAAACATAAATTTAGGTTTTTCTAACTATATATAACACATTTCCTTTACAAAACAAATCCAAATATTCTTAAATTCCATTTCATCACTTAATCGTGGCTTTAAGAGTTCAATACTAGCATGCAAAGTTCAACCACTCAAATAAACATTTCCATACTAAAGTTAAGCTACCATGTGGACTTACTAGTTATCAAAAACTTGTTGGAGTTGATCAAAACAACCCTTGCAAGCTTTCTTCCTAAAAACACTCACTTAGCTCACTTAGGGGATGTGTAGAGGTTTAGGGATTTGTGAAGGGTTTTTCTTTGGTGTTCTTCAAAGGGAATGTGTGCTATGCTTCCAAAGAGAATTAGAAGACACTCAAATGTCTATTTATAGGGATGATGGTCGACCCATATAAAGGAGAGAAGAGGGACAACTTGGTAAAGACAATAGCTTTCTGGTTTGCATGGGATGAGGTGTCCCTCCTAACCCTATTTCATAATTAAACTAAATCCCCAAAAATCTTAGGCTTTGCAGCTGAAATGATCGTCCAATGGTCAGTATTTGAGATATTTTTGCAACCCATTTGATCAATGGTTGAGGTGGAAGCTTATGGGATAAGGGATAAGGTAGCATCTCACCTAACCATGCATGCATCACCCTTTCCAGCCTTCATCTGGTTAGCCGCGCCCCTTAGCCTTCCCCTAACCCATTTAGTTACATGCTAACCCACTTAAGACTCTACTTAACAAGTTCTAGAAGGCCCCTTCTTGGTTTAGTTAGGATATAATCCAATTTGGATCCATATTCTCTAACTCGAGTTCTGTTTAACCTCAGTCCAAAGTTATCCACTTACTTCTGAAATAAGTCATTGATACTTTCCAAATATTGAACGACTCATAACATGAAAGTTTTATATCTATCTCTTAGATTTTTATAAGAATTGGAATCACCTCATATGAGTAACTTATGCTTATTACACTAAAACTCGACAGTTTAATCCGAGAATGAGCACCAAGTGTTTGATCTTTGGTTCAATCACTTCATCTTGCATTTACACCCTAATTTTTGAGAATTCAACTCCTTCTAAGTTTAAAATGAATTTTTCTAGTTGATACCTTGTTCCAAATCTCAAAGATTCCTCCAATATATTTTCTTTTTATAATACATGATTTCACTTATTCTAAATTCAATATTCTCATTCAAGTCTTCATCTCTATTTTCCTAGAAAATATACCTAATATATATAATCATTCTAAAAATAATTTTAAATAAAACTTTATCTTAGAAATTTCGAGATATTACACCCATCATGCCTATAAATAGATGCATGGGCTTCTTCCTTTCCCCATGAGAGATACCAGTCGGCCATAATGAGAAATAACCAAGAAAAATATACAAAAACTCACTCACATCACCTAAGTACCAAATCAGAGCTAATTGAGAGTATTGGAAAAGAAGTGGTGCAAAACCTATCCTAAGCATCAAATCTGGCTTTGAAAAAAATTGTAAGTTAATATATTAACTTAATCTTGGCATAAAATATATATTTTGGTGATTCGATTATATTTAATATTTATTTGAGCTTAATCTTTGTTTATGTGTTAAATTAAAACATATTGAATTTTGGAGTGATTTTTGCTATGGAAAAATGCTAGGAAAATTATGAGACTTTAGAAATATATTCTATGATATTATTTGAAGAGAATTATGTGAAAACATGAGATTTTTCTATGAAAATGAATGAAAAAACAACTCTAGTGAATCTCGGCCTTAATATGATTATTATTGACAGATTTGACACCTTTTGGTAAATCGGACATAACTTATTCATTTGATGTCAAATTTAACTGATTCGAGAGGCTATGGAAAGTTAAGAGAAATATATACAACTTTTTTGCCTTAACTTTTAAGATATAAGGACTTAATCAAGGATGAAATTGGAATTGAAGTCAGAAGCAAGTTTATCATAATAGGCATTGACTTTATGAATGGATGTGACGTAAATGTATGTGCATGTGATGTATGCTATTATAAAATATTCTCACATGTTATAAAGCTCATATGGACATAAAATATGCATGTCTTAAGTCTAAGTTTATGAAAATGCATGTCATAAGTCTAAGTTTATGCGTATGTTGCATTACGTCACATATATGTGTTGTCATAAGTCATGAAGTCTGTTTTAAGAAAATACGTTAAGAAAACTTCACAAGTGAAAAGATTAATAAGGCAGTCACGTCATGATGGGGACCAGCGATACATCCATATAACTGACGTGCCGGCAGGAACCTAAGTCTGTCGATGATACGGAATCCGGCAGAGTCCTAAGCCTATCGAGAATATAAAATAAGTAAGATCCGACAGGGACCTAAACCTGTCAATGATACGAAATAAGTAAGATCCAATAGGGACCTAAACTTGTCAATGATACGAAATAAGTAATATGACAGATCCTGGGGGGCAGACGGGCTGCCCCCCCTAACAAAAGCAGCCCACCGCCACCGGCGGCGGCTCCGTTTGCTCCATGGCCGAATCCCCTCTTAAATTCATCTACATTTTATTTTTTTATTGTGTTTTTTATTATATTTTTATTTTTTTATTATGTTTTTTATTGTGTTTTTTATTATGTTTTGTTCATTTTATTTTTTTAATATATTTTTAATCTTTATTTTTTTATTTTTTCATGTGTTTTTCATCATCAAGCAGCCCAACTAACGTTGGGCTGCTTTGGACGCTGGGGACAGCCGGACCGGTCCCCAGCGTCACTCAAGTAATATTCGATAGGGACGCCTGTTGATGATATGAAACAAGACTTACAATGTTACGAAAGAAAATAAATAATAGTTTAAGTATGATAAAATGGGTCCATAAAGAACATAAGTCTAAGTCATGCATGAGTCACATGAAGCATGTCATAAATGCATACTCTGACTATCTGACTTGTATGTGATTATTTCACGATATCTATGCCTTTATTAAGTTACGTGTGTACTTACTGAGATTTCCAATAAAATCTCACTCTTGTATATTTCTATTTTTTTGAAAAAATAAAATTATGTGACAGGATTGATACTTGAGAAAAGAGAAGGTCTGATCACTTAAGAAAACTCAGAGGAGCCTGGATGATCATGAAGTTAGTTTAAATTTTAAAAATAAGTTATGTATATGACAAACAAAGCTAACTGGGTTATGCATGTAAAGATACAATGATATTTTTAATAATGGATAATGTGGATATTGTGATTTTATTTTACCATATGAGAATTATAAAAGTTTTATTCAGAACTTTTTCGCTACGATTTACATTAAATTTTGATAAGTACGGGGATGAGTAGCCCAGCGTTACTTATCCTAACACTTCAATTTGTGTTGAATTCTGAACGTAAATTGAGGACGTCACATCAGACATCACACTAAGAAGTTATGTCCGATTTACTAAAAAATGTCGAATCTTTCAATAATACCCCTATTAAGCCCAAAACTTTCTAGAGTTGGTTTATCATTTTTTTTTTCTAAATCTAGACCTCATATTTTCACATAATCCTCTTATATTGTCATAAAATATATTTCTAAGATCCTACAATTTTTCTTAGCATTTCTACATAACAAAAATCACTCTAAAATTCAATAGCTTTCAATTTAACACATAAATAATACTTAAACTCAAATAAATATAAAAAATAATCCAATCATCAAACCACTTATTCTATACCAATATTAAGTTAATATATGCACTTACAAATTTCCTCCAAACTTGAATTGATGTTTAGGATAGGTTTTGCACAACTTCTTCTCTAATGCCCTCAATTAGCTCTCTTTTGATGCCTAGGTGATTTAAGGGGGTTTTTATGTATTGTTTTGGCTTTTTCTCACCATGGCTGACTGGTATCTCTAAAGGGGAAAGAAGAGGAGTTCATACATCTATTTATAGGCAGGAGGGGCGTTGGAGGCAAGGGGTTTGGGAGGAAATTGTTGAACCCGTCTGCTGCAGCCTCCCTTAGCCTATTGGGGTGATGTGTCCCATAGATTTTTAGTTTTATGATCACCCCTAAATCTTAGACTTGGTAAGTCATATTTTTATCCAAAGGTCAGTTTTTTAGCTATCTAAAAATCTCCTTGATCAATGGCTCAAGTAATTCCAACACATGTAAGATAAACACAAGATAGCATGATGGTATCTTCCAATGGAATGTATATCCGGTCACTTCCATCCCAAATAAGTCCTTGATCTAATTCGATCCTTCATAAACTTAAAACATGAAAGTTTTATATCATCCTCGTATTATTCTATATAATTTTGAATCACCTTATTCCGAGATCATATGAGAGAGATATGCTTAATTTACCGAAATACGTCAAAATTTACCCGGGAACACCCAATCCAAGTTCATCATTTGTTTCCTTTCGTTTTCTTGCCACCCAAGACTTCTAGATGACTTATCTCCATTTTCCACATGCCTTCCCACATGTTTCCATATCAGAGATGTAATATTCCGAAATTTCTAAAATAAAGTTTTATTTGGATTTCTTTAAAAGATTATATTTTGGGTATATTTTCTAGGAAAATAGAGTTGGAGACCTAAATGAGAGTATTAGATTTAGAATAAGTGAGATCATGTATTAGAGAAAATATATTGTGGAGGAATCTTTGAGATTTAGAACAAGGTGTCAACTAGAGAAATTCATTTTAAGTTTAGAAGGAGTTGAATTTTCAAGAATTAGGGTGTAAATGCAAGAGGAAATAATAGAACTAAAGATTAAACACTTGGTGCACATTCTCGGATTAAACTGTCAAGTTTTAGTATAATGAGTATAAGTTATTCATATGAGGTCAAAATGAGGTGATTCCAATTCATATAGAATCATAACAGATAGATCTAAAATTTTCATGTTATTAGTTTTCGAATATTTGGACATTATCAATGACTTATTTCAAGAGCAAGTAGATAACTCTGGACCGTACATAAATAGAACTCGAGTTGGAGAATATGGATCCAAATGGGATTCTATCCTAACTAAATCAGGAATGGGCCTTCTAGAACTTGTTAAGTAGAGTCCTAAGGAGGTTAGCAAGTAACTAAATGGGTTAGAAGAAGGCTAAGGGGCATGGCTAACCAGATGAAGGCTAGAAAGGGTGATGCATGCATGGTTAGGTGAGTGCCACCTCATCCCTTATCCCATAAGCTTCTACCCCAACTATTGATCAAATGGTTTGCAAAAATATCTCGAATACTGACCATTGGATGATTATTTCAGCTACAAAGCTTAAGGATTTTGGGGGATTTAGTTAATCATGAAAAAAGGCTTAGGACACCTCATCCCATGCAAACCAGAAACCTATTGTCTTTACCAAGTTGCCCCTCTTCTTTCCTTCTCATGAGTTGACCACCACCCTTATAAATAGACATTTGGGAGTCTCTTAACTCTCTTTGAAAGCATAGCACGTAATCCCTTTGAAGGAAACCAAAGAAAACCCTTATCTAGTCCCTTAACCACCATATACATCCTAGGTGAGTTTAGTAGGTGTTTTGAGGAGAAAATTTGCAAAGATTTGGTTTGATCATCTTCAATCAGATTTAGAGAGTGTGTAAGTTCATATTCTAGCTTAAGTTTAGTATGGAGATGGTTTATTTAAGTGGTTGGACTATATATGTTAGTATTGAACCCTTATATTCTTGTTAAAGTGTTATAATAAGTCTAAGTATTGTTTGAAGTGGTTTTGTTAATGGAAATGTGTTAAATGATATTAGGAGAACCTAAAATTATGTTATAATAAGTAAAAATCAAGTTTATGTGAAATGTTGTGAGTTTTGAATTGAAAAACCCCATACTCTGTAACTTCACTCGACCCTCGCTCAACCGAAGGATCGAGCGAATAATAACTGTAAACTCTCGCTTGACTCTCGCTAGATGTTTGGCTCGAGCGAAATACAACCCAAGACTTTGCTCGACACTCACTCGATGTTCTGCTCGAGTGAGGTCTAACCCAAGAACTTGCTTGAATCTCGCTTGATATCTTGTTTGAGCGAGATACCCAGTTTGCTTAATGTTCGCTTGATACTCTGCTCAACCGAGTTCCAACCCGAGACTTCACTCGAGTTCCAACCCGAGACTTCACTCGATTTTCGCTCAATACTTCGCTCGAGCGAGATACCCTGTTTTGTTGAATTTAAAGCTTTTGTTTGGATAAAAGTGGACATTGAAATAAGAAGAAATTATATGTGTTATCTAGGCATAAAGCCTGTGTAAAACACTTTGCAGAATTTAAGATACATATATATATGTAAGTATGCGATAATTTAAGAGTACATGTATGTTCTAGTATGTGGTAAGAATTAAGAAAAGTGATACATTATGTACTTGACAAGCATTCCTAAGAATAAGAAAGGAACAACTAAGAATAAGATATATGGATAAGTTAGTCACGTTGTGACGGGAACGGCGAGACGTAACGCCTGTCGTATGATAAGAGTGATATGTATTATCACTCTTACAGTGATACGTAACGCCCGTGGAAGTGATATGATTAGCGGGGATGGCGAGACGTAACGCTCGCTATGTTACGTAAGTTCCGTGTCAAGACAGGGACGGCGAAATGTAACGCCCAAAAAATTGACACGAGACTCATCATAACAAAGATGGCTATACGTAACGCCCGGGTGATTGATAAGTTATATGCGATGGGGACAGTGATACATAACGCCTATTGGAGATAAGAAATTAATATGCTGTAAAAAAGTTATCTGCGATGAGGACGGCGATACGTAACCCCTATTGAGGATAATAATTGAATAAGTTTTAAAAAGGTGTTGATGGTTAAGAAAAAGGAACATAAGATATCATAAGAGTGTAAACCTATGTAGGTTATGGATAAATCACATGAAACATGTTTTTGATCATGTTTTATTAGTTTCATTTCCTAAAAAGATTAATGATGGCTGTGTCTATACTTTATTAAGCTAATTATGTACTTACTGAGATTTCTAAGGAAATCTCACTTTTTTGTGGTTTTATGTTTCTTTCTTATATGTATAAATTATATACAGGATGTGATGGCCAACAAGGGGAAAGTCCTGATGACGTAAGAGACTCCGAGGAGTTCTGAGGGACTCTTTAAACATAGTCCTTATGTAGATTGCACTTTTGCGTCCCTGGGACTTTCTATGTATGATCAGCCAGTAGAGTTGTGGTATCATAGTGCACCTACTTTTCCTGAGAATGAGCAGCGTATAGGTTGCTGTTTGACTTTGGGATTGGATTGTTCCCTATCTATATGTGGAGTTTATTCGACACCACAGGGATAATATCTCAAGTAAGACCGTTGTCTTAGCTTGGATATGTTCTGTTGTGGGAGAGAATTTCCCGAAGTTAAGAATGAACCCAAGTGACCATAAGGATGGTCTTTTGATATGTAATACTATTTTGTTAACTCTGACAACTATTTTGGGCATGTATAATTAATAGTACAATGTTAGTCGAATAAATGGAGAATGTGGAAGTTCAAAAGATAAAGTTTTCCTTATGTGATCTTTAGAAATTTTTATACTTGACCTTATCCGCTGTGTATAAGAAAATTCCTATATTTTATTTATTAAGATCTTGATACTTATGAGGGTAAGTAACCAAGTGTTACTTATCCTGACACCTTAACTTACATTAAATCCCAGACGTGAGATGGGGACGTCACAAGAGAAATGGAAGGAACCAATCAAATTTAAACACCTAGAGTGAGGTGGTGGCACACTTTGTTTTTGGGTTCCAGTTTTCATCCAATCTAGATCAGTCTACTTGCAGTCCAAATAAGTCATTTATCCAGTCAAAATCTTCAAAAACCCAAAACATGAAAGTTTTAGATCTGCCTCTTAAAATTCTACAAAAATTAGAATCACCTCATTTGGACCTCATATGAGAAAGTTATATTCCTTACATCAAAACTCAACGGACCAGCCTAAGAACTCGTTTTGGCACACCAAGTATTTGATGTTTTGTTCTATCACTTCCCTTTGAATTTTCTCCTCAAATTTCATAAATTTGCCTCTTCCTAATCCCAAATATAATTTCTCTAGTTTATACCTTATCAAAATTCTCAAAGATTTAACCATAATTTATTCTAAAATGCATAATTAAATCCCTTTCTTGGCTCAAAATTATTATCCAATTCTCAAGTTTTATTCCTATGGGAATTATACTCCAAAAGCTCCTTAAAATATAATTCTAAATTCTAAAAATAAATATTTTAGCCTAAGGGAAAAATGAGCTATTACAAAAACTCAAACTTGAGTTGAGATGAGAAGAGATCTAAAAAGGATGGCTTGGCACATGATTTTAAGGGGAAAGAAGAGTATTTCAGGTGTGGGTTTGCAAGGGGTCGACGAGCCTATTTTTAGGCTAAAAGAACACTGGTTTGGGCAGGAAAAACCGATGCGTGGCACACTAAGACCGAACCAAGACAAAGGTGAGCTTCCAAAGAAGAGATTCCTTAGCTTTTACAGACGAAACCGAGGGAGAAAACAATGGGTAGCTCACTGTTTTGGGGTGGTTTTGAGCATAGATTCAGAGCACATGAAGCACAGATCGGGACTAAAATTGCAAATGCCACACTGACTAGATGATGGGCTTTGGAAGAGAGGATGCATGGCTGAAGAACAGGGACAAAAAGCTGAGAGTTTGGGGCTGGAATTCTTGGGTACATAGAAGAGAAATAGGGGAAAAGAAAATAAAAGAAAGAAGAAGAAGGAATGTCGGCGTGAGGAAGAAAGGCCTGGGTTCATTAAATCAAATGATCAAAACGGTGCCGTTTTTAAATGTAAAAAGGGGCTGGTGTACGTGAAGATTAAAGGTACAAAAAGTCTATTTGCACACGGGGTTGATACCCCGCGTACACGGCCCTCCAAGTGTATAAATAAAAAATGGCGTGTTTTGTGTTTTAATGAGTGGGTCTCCTTCTTCTTCTCTATTTGCAAGCTTTCATTTTCACAAGCAGGTCTTCTTCTCATCTTCTTTGAGCATCCACGAAGACGAACACAGGTAGGAAGCCACTTAAATTTGTGTGGGTATTATTAAGGGAGTTATTGTGTGGGTAATATTAAAAAAAGAGTAGTCAATTTCTTCGTTACTTAATTTGAGAGCTTCAAACAGTACCCAAATATTGTTATAATATTTTCCAACAACTTGCAAAAAAAATTAAGAAAATCTTAGAATACTTTTCCATTCGAAGTTTGAACTAGTGTCGCTGTTCATCCTTAATATTTTGCAAGATTTTCTTTCATTTGACCACTATTTGTGGACCGTGGATTGGAAAACGAAGATGACTCTCACCCAGTGCGGCTTTTTTCTTGTTTTAGAGATGCAAGATTTTCTCAGACGCTAGCTTCCTCAACAATTTCGACACTAGATTCATGTTTTGCGAGTGACGGATCTCTTTCACCGATTCGGGAGTTTTGTGAGCAACGATCTCTCTTAGAAGCTAATTTCAATTTTGCTCATTTTTGTTTTTGTGTGTGTGTTTTTTTATATATAATATAATATATTGGTTGAACTCAGCCGATTCCCTTAAAGGGTTTCATTAAACCCTTTGATCTAAACGACATCATTTTAAGAAGAAAAAGAGGCTGGGTTTTAAATGGCTTAGGCTTGGGCTTGCATAAGATCAAATCGATTACTTAAATCCAACACATTAAAACCCAACTCAACAACAACTTATCTATATGTATAAGCCCCTTGAAAATTAATTAAAATAAAATACAATACATCAAATTAAATACAACACGATAAAATAAAGAGATTTAAATTTCAAGCATTAAAATAAATGCATCACAACAAAGTAATAAGAGAAAATAAATTAAATTGAATATCACCATATGAAATAGAATAAAATAACAAGACCCAATAATATAAAATGCTCATTAGATAAAAATAAAATACAACCAATTAAACTATAATAAAACTAAAATAATTAAACCAACAAAATAATAATGCTAATCATTCAAATTAAAAGACCAATATTAACGATTACATAAAATAACTACAAACACAATAATTAAGGAATCTCACAAAGACTTGTAACAACATCAAAACTAAAACCACTAAACTAATATCGATAATAAATTAAATGATAAAACCGATAATAAAAATTAAAGAACAAAAAGTACTAAAATCAGAGATCTCACAAACAACCAATATCAATAGTAAATAAAACAACATAACCTGCAATAAAATAAGCAAGAAAACCATTAATAAAATTTATTAAATTAAGTTAAAACAGCAAACGATAAGAATAAAAGCAATACATAAAATATGCAAAACCTAGGGTCTAACAGCTAAAGTGCGAGAAAGAGAGAAATCAAAGGAAAGGGAACCTTACCTATACAAGATGTGAATGGTGAACCCAAGACACAAAAATCACGAGTGTGCAAGAGAGAGAGAGAAAGAGAGAGATAGAGAGAGAGAGAGAGACTCGCATAGAATCAGTGCCGAGGAGCTCCAACGACGATGGCGACGACACATGGCAAAGCTCGGTATACAATGGTGGCAGTAATGTAGGGAGGTCACGACTTGGGAGAAGAGAAAACCAAGGAGGAAGAAAGGAGATCAGTGGCGCAGCAAGGGAGGGGAGAAAACGATGAAGCCTTAAGGGCTTGACCAAGACGATGTTGCCCTAGGGGGAAACGGCGTTGCATGCTGGTCTGTTGGGGAGAAATTTGAAGAAGAATATGAAGTGATAACATCAGAGGGGGAAAGAAACATGTTGCGCAATTGGGGGAGCAAGAAAATGGACTTAGGGTTAAAACCCTAGTCCAAAATGCAGAGTTTTACCACTATTGGGGCTGGGCTTGTTCTGGGCATGGGCTTCCCATTGGAAACAGGCTAGGCCCAAAATGGTCCTCCTCCTTAAACTAAAACCGGCTTAAACAATACAAAAGGCCCACTAAACACACACACACACACACACAAAAACTCTAATACGAAAATGAAGTATAAATAAAATAAAAATACATCAAAATAAAATCACACAACTTAGCAATAATAAAAATCAAATCACTAAAACCCAAAGTACTACTTAATAAAATTAAACTAGAGAACAATTAATATAACAAAATAAATTAAAGTAAACACACCAAATAATAATACCAATAAAATACACAACACAAAAGCCTAAGCTCAAAAATATAATAGAAGAACAGATTCGATAACTTAAACTAAAATACCATAATAAGAAAAAGAATAAAATAATAAGATCCAATAATTTAATAAGCTCAAATAAAAGAACCAATCCGAAATGATCCAAAAAGTAAAATGCTCATAAAATAAAAGAAACAGAAAAATTTAAACTATAATAAAACTAAAACAATTAAACCAAAAATAATAATGATAACAATTCAATTGAAATAATCAATAATAATAATAATAACACATAAAGTACCCAAAACTTGAGGTCTCACAGTGTTCTAATGGAAACACTATTAGTGTCATCAAGAATAGAAACTATCAGGAGGACATTCGGATTTGAAGGATGCTTTACAGTTCATCCAGTGGGAAGGATTGGGGGTTTGGCATTATTATGGAAAGTGGAAGTGAACCTTATCATTCATAATTTCTCACATAGACACATAAGTGGATGTGTATCATGTATGAGAAAGTCTAACAGGTGGTTAATCACAGGGTTTTATGGTGCCCTAGAGGTCAGCAAAAGATTTCACTCTTGGGAATTATTATCTAAGATCAACTCATGTAATTCTCTATGGTATATAATGGGACATTTTAATGAAATTATGATGCAAGCTAAGAAAGTAGGGGTATACTTAGCCCAGTTTATTAGATGAGAGCTTCCAGGGAGGCTGTTGAAGGGAATGCACAAATTGATATGGGTTGCAAGGGGAATCTATTCACTTGGAGTAATAGGCACATTGATGAGAGTTTCACAAAAGAAATATTTGATAGAATCTTTATGAACAGTTCATGGAAAACTAAGTGCAGTAGCAATGTTGTTCAAGGCTTGGTGGCTAGGAGCACAGATCACAAGCTTTACTAGTGTCCATCGTGATAAATGACAAAAATCAGTAGAAGATTAGGAGAGCTTTTAAGTTTGAGCTATGTTGGACAAAAAATAAAGGTTGCAACAAGGTTATTGAGGAGGCCTAGAGAGATGAGTCATCTGGGAGACCTACAATGGAAATATTACAGTCTACTATGAGGAAATGTAGTAAAGAGCTTACTCAGTGGAGCAAAAGTAGATGCTTTGGAGGGAGAAGCTAATTGTAGAGAAGACGAAAGCTCTTAAAAGACTACATAAAGAGGAAGTGGTAGAGAATGTTAACCAGATTAAGAACCTGCAGAAGGAAGTGAGCCAACTATTAGAACAAGAACATCTCAAATGGAAGCAAAGGGCTAAGAAGAATTGGTACAAGTCTAGGATAGAAATACTAGATATTTTCATTTATGTGCCTTTCAAAGAAGAATAATAAACCGGATTCTTGGGGTGAAAGATTCAAAGTCCATTATCAAAATAGGTTAGAAGAATATCCAATAAGCTTTTGACAATCATTTTGGGGTGGGGTGGGGTGGGGTGGGGTGGGGGGGCGGGGAGGTAAGGGGGTTGTGCTCAACAAAACCCTCTAGGGATGCAATGGATGATGGTTTGGCAGCTTTGGGATGTCGTGTCACCAGGGAGATGAATGGAGAATTGGAAAGAGTTTTTCAAGAGTAGAAGCAGATCAAGCACTATCTTAGATGGGTCCTATGAAATCCCCTGGACCTGATGGATATGAATGTTCGCATAAAATTATCTACAAGCACACAAAATCGCAACAATTAGTAAAGTGTTTTATAGAAAATAGATGTCGAACCCACATAGATTAATTATGATATTGAATACCAAAATTCACTAAATTAATTACTATTTGGAAAATCGAAAATAAATTCAACGATTCTATTATTTAAATTAAATTAAAATATTTAGCAAAAATAAATATACAAATCAAAAATAACAAAATTTAAAATCTAAGTGTGACGCCCCCAACTTACGTCTGGGATTTAACGTAAATTAAGGTGTCTGGATGAGCAACACTTGGCTACTCACCCTCGTACTTAACAAGACTAAAAGGTATAAATCACTTAAATCGCAGCGGATCAGGTTATAGATATGAAATTTTCTAAAGATCACACGGAATATATATATACAACATTCATTAAAACTTAAACATTGTACTTTATACATATACACATCCCAACTGTAGCAAAATATATTACATACATCCCAAAAGAACTTTCCTTCACCTCACTCTTTCTCCCTCTTAACCTCAGGGTATTCTCTCCCATAGCGAAACCTATCCATGCTAATACTAAAGTCTCGCTGGAGCTGTTGTCCCTGTGGAGTCACACAAACTCCACACATGGACAAGGAGCCGTCTGCTCCTAAGGTTAAGCAGCATCCCGTACGTCGCCTCTCCTCAACAAAAGTGGATGCATCAAGACTCCCAGATCCGGTGGGTCGACTACTGGTAGGAGGTCCGAAGGAAACAAAAGAAATGTCCAAAAAGGGACTATAATCGGAAAGTCCCTCAGGACTCCCCGAAGTCTCCTGCCTCATCGGGGCTGTCCCCCGGCTGGTCATCGAATCCTGTATGAAATAATATGCACAAAATATATGGAGCCACAAAAGAGTGAGATTTCGAATGAAATCTCAGTAAGTACATAAACAGCTTAAAGGAAACAGGGAAAACAACTATAAAGTTATACCACAACTGACAAGGGAAAATACCCTAACATACCCCTCACAAGACCACTGTCTAACTGACACTTTTTTTTCTTAACTCACCCATGATCTTTTATTAGCTTACCCCGTTTTTCCTTAAGATTTTTATATTCTTTCATATCACGACAGGCGTTACGTATCGCCGTCCCTGCCGGCACGTCAGTCATACGGGCGTTACGTATCGCCGTCCCCGTCATGACATGACTAACTTATCAATCATATACTCATCAATCATCCGGGCGTTACGTATCGCCGTCCCCGTTATGATGAGTCTAGTGTCAATCATCCGAGCGTTACGTATCGTCGTCCCCGTTATGACACGAAATATATACACGTAGTACTGCGGGCGTTACGTCTCGCCGTCCCCGCAAGGATCAATCACACGGGCGTTACGTCTCGCCGTCCCCGTGGAGATCACAATTTCATATCACGACTGGCGTTACGTATCGCCGTCCCTGCCGGCACGTCAGTCATACGGGCGTTACGTATCGCTGTCCCCGTCATGACGTGACTAACTTAATCTCGACAGGCGTTACGTATCGCCGTCCCTGCCGGCACGTCAGTCATACGGGCGTTACGTATCGCCGTCCCCGTCATGACGTGACTAACTTATCTTTTAAACATTGTTCTCTTTCTTTATATTCTTCTCTTATACACATGAGTCATCTCACTTATAACCCTTCCCATTTGAAACACCACTTCCATTCCAAGAAAACCCTAAACTTAAGCAAAACAGGGCATCTCGCTCGAGCGGCCTGTCGAGCGAGTATCGAGCGAAGTCTCGGGTTGGGACTCGCTCGAGTGGGGTATCGAGCGACAGTCAAGCGAGGATTCAGATTTTGCCTTCGCTCGACCACCTGTCGAGCGAGAGTCGAGCAAACTCACGACTCTAAGGGTTTTTCCACTCAAAACATGCCAATCTTTTTCACACACTCCATTTATCTTCTTACAAGCTTAAATCTAAGTTTCTACAATTTTATTAAACACATAAACAAGACAAATACAATCAACCCTACTCATATGTCCATTTCCACTCAAGCATGTTCTCAAGTGTTCACTACTATGAAACATAACTCAATCATGCTAATAAACCAGTTCCATGCTTAATTTAAGCTAGAATGTGGACTTACAATTTCTTCCAAGCTCTAGGGAATTGATCCAACCAACTTCCTCCAAGTTATCTCTCACACACACTCACTTCACTCACAAGTGATCACTTTGAGGGTTTGGGGAGGGTTTTCTGGTATGGCTTCACAAGGCAAGTGCTCTCTCCTTCTAAAGGAGCTTAGGAAGCTCTCAAGCCTCTATTTATAGGGTGGTGGTCGACCAACATGAGGGAGAGAAAAGGAATTGCACCTAAGGTGCCCTAGTTGGCAGATTTGCATGTGATGAGGTGTCCATCTAGGGGAAATCTAATGATGAGGATTAAGCCTCCCAAATCCTAGGCTTTGCAGCTGGATTAGTCATCCAAGGGCTCACAATTGAGGTGGTTTGGCTGCCCATTTTGATCCATGGCTGAGAAGCAAGCTAAAGGGATAAGAGGTGAGGTGGCAATTCACCTAACCATGCATGCATCTCTCATCTCCAGCTCTCCCCCTTGTGTCACACGCCCCTTCCAGATTTTCCAATCCATTTGGTTCCTTCCCAACTCCCTTAGGTCTTCCCTCAACAAGTTCTAGAAGGTCACTTCATAGTTTAGTTAAGGTAGAGCCAAATTTGATCCAATTAGTCACCAATCAACCAGATTTTGGCTCCCTTGAGTTTCCATCACCCCAACTATTCAATTGACTTCCAAATCAACTTTCCATTCATTCCTAACTATCCCTACACATGTCCTAATCCCAGAGAATCCTAAAACCAGTTGCCTATTTGGTTACATGCCCCAATCTAGTTCAATTACCCAACTCGGGTTCCATTTAAGCCCATTCCAAAGCTGCCTACTTGATTCCCAAATAAGTTATTGATTCCTTCCGAATCTCAGGAAACTTCAAACATAAAAGTTTTAGATCTATCTCTTAGGGTTCTATAACATTTGGAATCACCTCATTTGGACATCATATGGCTGACTTATGATCATTTTACTAAAACTCGACAGATTAATCCGAAAGTGCATAATTCTAATACTAAGTGAAATCTCACATTCCTCAACTAAATCTCCCATTCTAATTTCCTAATAAATAAATACATCAAATAAATCTCCTTAAAATAATATCCATAAATAATTTACCTTAGAAAATTTGGGCTATTACATCCTCCCCCCCTTAAAAAGGATTTCGTCCCCGAAATCGCTAAGATAAAATAAATAAGGGTTAAGGAGTCTATACCTCGGTTACTAGCAGTAGATTCTTCTGAAGAGGTAGGTACTTTTTCCTCATTAATTAGTGAATCCTGAGAGTGATAAAATATCATGTCTATATCGGGATCATAGTACATATTCACACTAATCTCTTGCAACATACGAAATCTCTCTTCCTCGGTCTCTTCTATTATAGGTCCCTCTTCACACTGACGTTTACGCTCCTCAGATCCATCAGATGACTCTATTATGACAGCTTTTCCTTTGTCCTCTCTTCTCAAAAATCTTTTCTCTGCTTTTAACCATTTTCTAGCGGGTTGTCTTTCCTCACCTGGTAACGCTTTTCTACTTATAGGGTTACCTTTCTCGTCTATGTCCATAATGTGGGTTCTGTGCTTCTCACTTTTATTTAACCAGCTCAATCTCTCAGCTTTCCACTGTTTCAGTTTTTCTCTACGAAATCTCTCTCTAACTCTTTCAGATCTTTTCTTTAACTGATCTACTGGGGTAACTGACATACGTGCGGTTCTTTTTGGAGCCATAATCCTGTATAAGGTTAAATATTAATGAATATAAATAAAAAAAAAAAGAACACAAATATCATACAAATGCAAGACAGTTAATTCAATTTATAATGTATATTATTACAACTATGTTTCAAACAAGTGGGGATAATTAACTCTCATTACATCCTCACGTTCCCAAGTGGCTTCCTGAAAAACAGGATTATTCCAAAGTACTTTTACTAATACTATAGTACGATTCCGAAGGGTTTGTTCTTTCTGATCTTCAATTCGTACAGGCCATTCTTCGTAAGTTAAATTGGAACGTAAATTATTAGGGCGCGGATCCATTACTGCCACTGGTTGATCATTCAAACACCTTTTCAGAGAAGATACATGGAAGACGTTATGAACTCCTTGCAAATCATCAGGTAGGGCTAAACGGTAAGCCACTGGACCTACTTTTTCCAGAATTTCATAAGGTCCAATATAACGAGGACTCAACTTCCCTTTCTTACCAAATCGCATGACTCCCTTTAGTGGCGAAATCTTCAAATATACCCAGTCTCCCACCATAAAATCTAAAGCCCTTCTACGATTATCTGCATAACTCTTCTGTCTACTTTGTGCTGTCTTTATTTGATTTCTAATCTTTGTGATCTGCTCTTTGACTTCTTGTAAATACTCGGGTCCCAAAACACTACTTTCACCCACTTCATCCCAATAAATAGGAGACCTACATTTTCTCCTGTAAAGTGCTTCATATGGTGCCATCTGTATAGTAGCTTGAAAACTGTTATTATATGCAAATTCAATTAACGGTAACAGACTTTCCCAATCCTTGTCAAAATCTAACACGCAGGCTCGCAACATATCCTCCAAAGTCTGAATAGTTCTTTCTGTTTGCCCGTCCGTTTGAGGATGATATGCGCTGCTGAAATTTAAATTGGTACCCATCATCTTCTGTAAACTTTGCCAAAATTGAGATGTAAATCTAGGGTCTCTGTCTGATACTATAGTCTTGGGTATTCCATGTAAGCGAACTATTTCCTTCACATAGATTTTTGCTAACTTTTCCATGGAATCTGTGTTGGAGATAGGTAAAAAGTGAGCACTCTTTGTCAATCGATCCACTATTACCCAAATCGAATTCTTTCCCGTAGATGTTCTCGGAAATCCTATCACAAAATCCATAGATAGATCCTCCCATTTCCATTCGGGGATTGGTAGGGGTTGCAACTGACCGGCTGGTCTTTGGTGTTCAGCTTTTACTAATTGACACACTGGACACCTGGCGACAAAAGTCGCAATATCCTTCTTCATTCCTTCCCACCAAAACTTTTCTTTTAAATCTTGATACATCTTAGTACTTCCAGGATGAGCAGTATATGGTGTACTATGAGCTTCTTTCATCAACCTTTCTTTCAATTCTGGGGCATCCGGAATGATTTTCCTTCTCCCAAAGTATAACATTCCATCTCCTGAAATCATAAAGTGTGGAGACCCTTTCCCTTCCAGTACTTGCTGTTTTATCTTCTCCAGCTTAGCATCCTCTTGTTGTTTTTACTTAATTTCTTTGTCCGCTAAAGGAACAATTTCTTGAATTTCCATTAGCTTGAGGTCCTGTGATAATCTGTTCACTAGAATTTCTCGCATTGCTGCCAGCACTGAAAGTTCTTCTGTTTGAACTTTCCTACTCAAGGCATCGGCTACCACATTCGCCTTTCCAGGGTGGTATTTGATTTCGCATTGAAAATCACTTATAGTCTCTATCCACCTTCTCTGTCTCATATTCAAGGTTTTCTGGCTAAAAAGATACTTGAGACTCTTATGATCCGTAAATATTTCACACCTTTCTCCATATAAATAATGCCGCCAAATCTTTAGAGCAAACACTACAGCTGCTAACTCTAAATCATGCGTGGGATAATTCTGTTCATGATCCTTAAGTTGTCGGGATGCATACGCAACTACTCTTCCTTCCTGCATTAACACACACCCCAATCCCATTTTTGAGGCATCACTATATATCACATAAGGTTTATGAGGTTCTGGCAAGGCTAAAATTGGTGCTGTAGTCAATCTCTTCTTTAGCTCTTGAAAACTCTTTTCACATTGTTCACTCCAAATGTACTTAGCATTCTTTCTAGTCAATGCTGTCAGAGGTGCAGACAGTTTGGAAAATCCTTCCACAAATCTTCTATAGTATCCAGCTAATCCCAAGAAACTTCGTATTTCATGTGCATTGGTTGGTTGCTGCCATTCCATCACTGCTTCTACCTTGGCCGGATCCACTGAGACTCCTTCACTTGAAATAACATGACCCAAAAATTTAACTTCTTGTAGCCAAAATTCACACTTGCTAAGTTTGGCGTACAGTTGATGTTTCTGTAAAATTTCCATTACTACTCTCAAATGCTCTTTATGATCTTCGTCAGTCTGAGAGTAGATCAGAATATCATCAATAAAAACCACCACAAACTTGTCCAAATATGGTCTGAATATCCGGTTCATCAAGTCCATGAATACTGCTGGTGCATTTGTCACTCCGAATGGCATAACCAAAAATTCGAAGTGCCCATATCGGGTTCGGAAAGCCGTCTTAGGTACATCTTGCTCCCTGATTTTCAACTGATGATAGCCAGACCGAAGGTCTATTTTTGAAAACACAGTTGCTCCTCTTAATTGATCCAACAGGTCATCTATCCGTGGCAACGGGTATTTATTCTTAATGGTAACTTTATTCAATTCCCGGTAGTCTATGCACATCCGCATCGTCCCATCTTTCTTCTTCACAAACAACACTGGCGCTCCCCATGGGGATGAACTAGGCCTGATGAATCCTTTTCTCAAAAGTTCTTCAATTTGAGCTTTTAATTCTTCTAATTCCACCGGTGCCATCCTATACGGAGTCCTATGAACTGGAGTTGTGGCTGGTTCCAATTCAATAACAAATTCTGCTTCTCGATCAGGAGGTAGTCCCGGTAGATCATCCGAAAAGACTTGAGGAAAGTCTTCCACCACGGGAATTCCTTGAATACTTTTAACAACTTCTGAGGAGTTTAACATGATTACCCAGTAGCCCTTAGTTTCCTTGTTAATACTTTTCATTATTCGCTTAGCAGTTACTATGGAGGAAATTGCCTTCAACATTTCCCCCTTGTAACAAAATTTCCCTTCCTTGGGTAAGTCAAAAATTATTTCCTTTCTGCGACAGTCCAGTTTAGCATAATACTTGGCCAACCAATCCATTCCCAAAATTAAATCGAACTCCATCAAATGGAATAGTATCAGATCAGCGACCAGTTTTGAACCTTCAATTTCCAAGGGGCAATTTCTCACCATCCGGTGGCATCCTGCTACCTTTCCATTGGGCATGACCACTATGACTTTTTGGGTCAACAATTCAGTTTCTAATTCACACCTTTGGACACAATCATAGGAAATAAAGGATCTGGTTGCTCCCGAATCAAACAAGGTATAAACCACGCATTGCTTCAGCTTAAGTTTACCTAAGGAAAATTTTATTCTACTATTATTGTTATTACCACTCCCAAAGAATCCATTCATTAACTAAAAGAGGAGACTTGGAAATTTACCAGTAATGACGTTAGCATCTATTGTCTCGTCTGCCTCCATATCCACTTCTCCAGGCGTGATAGCATACACTTTAGCTTTCGCAGGAGCTTTGGCTTTTCCTCCGGGTAGAGCTATTCCTTGAGAGGTATTCTGAGGGCAGTCTCTGATCAGATGTCCTGGCCGACCGCATCTATAACAAACTCTATGGTCCACTCGACAATCTCCCTGGTGTCGACGTCCACATTTTGCACATTGCGGAAATAAAATCGGCACGTTTGGATTAATTGCTACTCCTTTTCCTCTATCCGTGGATCTAAAATTTGGTTTCCTCCTAGCATCATTTCCTCCAGAAAATTGAAATCTTCTTTTTCCATAGGCTTGAGTTTGCGCCATAACACTCCTCTGTTCAGCTTCCGCTATGGCCGCTACATTCACTAGTTCTTGAAAATTCTCAATTTGCAAACATGCCACCTGCATACGAATTCGTGGCTGCAGTCCTTCTTGAAACTTCTGGGCTCTCATCTTTTCAGTAGCTACCAGATGCGGAGCAAATCTCGCCAATTCCATAAATCGCGCCGAGTACTGTTCCACCGACATACTGCCTTGTACTAACATAGTAAACTCCAAAGCTTTCTGCCGCTTCATCGATTCCGGGAAGAATCGATCGTCGAACTCTTTCTTGAACCTTTCCCATGTGGGCACTACATTTTCTCCCAGTTCTAACTTTAACAGCTTTCGCTTTGTGTCCCACCACAGTCCTGCTTCTCCTTGTAACAGATGTCCTGCATACTGCACTTTCTGAACTTCAGTGCAACTACTAATTTCGAAAGTGCGTTCCAAGTCTACAATCCATTTATCTGCCTTTAATGCTCCTTCCGTTCCCATAAAGGGCGGGTATCGATACGCTAGAAACTTTTCATACGGACACCCTTGAGTCTCTCTCCTATTTTCATTCTGCTGAGAATAACGGCTCTGTTCTATTTGGTTTTTCACCACTTCCGCCATTTGCCGAATAGCTTCAGCTATTGCCTGGCCTCCTTCCAATGGGGAATTTTGCGCCACTGATCCCCCTTCCAAGGGTGGGTTCCGTGTCCTCTGGTCTTCTCCCAATAATGGGTTCGATGGCGTCTGTCCTTCTCTCAACGGTGAGCTCGGTGCCGTTTGCTCTTCAGTACGTGGAGGGGTAACCAGAGAAGGATTCTGGTTCACCATGTCTACTCGTTTCAAGGGAGGACGACCTCTTGGCATATTGTTTTCCTGAAATACACCCAACTTTACCATAAGCTAAACTTATTTTAGAAACTTCCAAATTTCTAAAATCCAACCATTCATCCATATTACTCCAAACTCCATTCTGATAAAGATTCAAGCCTATACTAGTACCATGTGATCCATTTTTCCTAGGACACGTAGGTTTTACCCAGAGACGTAATCGCTCTGATACCAATCTGTGACGCCCCCAACTTACGTCTGGGATTTAACGTAAATTAAGGTGTCTGGATGAGCAACACTTGGCTACTCACCCTCGTACTTAACAAGACTAAAAGGTATAAATCACTTAAATCGCAGCGGATCAGGTTATAGATATGAAATTTTCTAAAGATCACACGGAATATATATATATACAACATTCATTAAAACTTAAACATTGTACTTTATACATATACACATCCCAACTGTAGCAAAATATATTACATACATCCCAAAAGAACTTTCCTTCACCTCACTCTTTCTCCCTCTTAACCTCAGGATATTCTCTCCCATAGCGAAACCTATCCATGCTAATACTAAAGTCTCGCTGGAGCTGTTGTCCCTGTGGAGTCACACAAACTCCACACATGGACAAGGAGCCGTCTGCTCCTAAGGTTAAGCAGCATCCCGTACGTCGCCTCTCCTCAACAAAAGTGGATGCATCAAGACTCCCAGATCCGGTGGGTCGACTACTGGTAGGAGGTCCGAAGGAAACAAAAGAAATGTCCAAAAAGGGACTATAATCGGAAAGTCCCTCAGGACTCCCCGAAGTCTCCTGCCTCATCGGGGCTGTCCCCCGGCTGGTCATCGAATCCTGTATGAAATAATATGCACAAAATATATGGAGCCACAAAAGAGTGAGATTTCGAATGAAATCTCAGTAAGTACATAAACAGCTTAAAGGAAACAGGGAAAACAACTATAAAGTTATACCACAACTGACAAGGGAAAATACCCTAACATACCCCTCACAAGACCACTGTCTAACTGACACTTTTTTTTCTTAACTCACCCATGATCTTTTATTAGCTTACCCCGTTTTTCCTTAAGATTTTTATATTCTTTCATATCACGACAGGCGTTACGTATCGCCGTCCCTGCCGGCACGTCAGTCATACGGGCGTTACGTATCGCCGTCCCCGTTATGACACGAAATATATACACGTAGTACTGCGGGCGTTACGTCTCGCCGTCCCCGCAAGGATCAATCACACGGGCGTTACGTCTCGCCGTCCCCGTGGAGATCACAATTTCATATCACGACAGGCGTTACGTATCGTCGTCCCTGCCGGCACGTCAGTCATACGGGCGTTACGTATCGCCGTCCCCGTCATGACGTGACTAACTTAATCTCGACAGGCGTTACGTATCGCCGTCCCTGCCGGCACGTCAGTCATACGGGCGTTACGTATCGCCGTCCCCGTCATGACGTGACTAACTTATCTTTTATACATTGTTCTCTTTCTTTATATTCTTCTCTTATACACATGAGTCATCTCACTTATAACCCTTCCCATTTGAAATACCACTTCCATTCCAAGAAAACCCTAAACTTAAGCAAAACAGGGCATCTCGCTCGAGCGGCCTGTCGAGCGAGTATCGAGCGAAGTCTCGGGTTGGGACTCGCTCGAGTGGGGTATCGAGCGACAGTCAAGCGAGGGTTCAGATTTTGCCTTCGCTCGACCACCTGTCGAGCGAGAGTCGAGCGAACTCACAGCTCTAAGGGTTTTTCCACTCAAAACATGCCAATCTTTTTCACACACTCCATTTATCTTCTTACAAGCTTAAATCTAAGTTTCTACAATTTTATTAAACACATAAACAAGACAAATACAATCAACCCTACTCATATGTCCATTTCCACTCAAGCATGTTCTCAAGTGTTCACTACTATGAAACATAACTCAATCATGCTAATAAACCAGTTCCATGCTTAATTTAAGCTAGAATGTGGACTTACAATTTCTTCCAAGCTCTAGGGAATTGATCCAACCAACTTCCTCCAAGTTATCTCTCACACACACTCACTTCACTCACAAGTGATCACTTTGAGGGTTTGGGGAGGGTTTTCTGGTATGGCTTCACAAGGCAAGTGCTCTCTCCTTCTAAAGGAGCTTAGGAAGCTCTCAAGCCTCTATTTATAGGGTGGTGGTCGACCAACATGAGGGAGAGAAAAGGAATTGCACCTAAGGTGCCCTAGTTGGCAGATTTGCATGTGATGAGGTGTCCATCTAGGGGAAATCTAATGATGAGGATTAAGCCTCCCAAATCCTAGGCTTTGCAGCTGGATTAGTCATCCAAGGGCTCACAATTGAGGTGGTTTGGCTGCCCATTTTGATCCATGGCTGAGAAGCAAGCTAAAGGGATAAGAGGTGAGGTGGCAATTCACCTAACCATGCATGCATCTCTCATCTCCAGCTCTCCCCCTTGTGTCACACGCCCCTTCCAGATTTTCCAATCCATTTGGTTCCTTCCCAACTCCCTTAGGTCTTCCCTCAACAAGTTCTAGAAGGTCACTTCATAGTTTAGTTAAGGTAGAGCCAAATTTGATCCAATTAGTCACCAATCAACCAGATTTTGGCTCCCTTGAGTTTCCATCACCCCAACTATTCAATTGACTTCCAAATCAACTTTCCATTCATTCCTAACTATCCCTACACATGTCCTAATCCCAGAGAATCCTAAAACCAGTTGCCTATTTGGTTACATGCCCCAATCTAGTTCAATTACCCAACTCGGGTTCCATTTAAGCCCATTCCAAAGCTGCCTACTTGATTCCCAAATAAGTTATTGATTCCTTCCGAATCTCAGGAAACTTCAAACATAAAAGTTTTATATATATCTCTTAGGGTTCTATACCATTTGGAATCACCTCATTTGGACATCATATGGCTGACTTATGATCATTTTCCTAAAACTCGACAGATTAATCCGAAAGTGCATAATTCTAATACTAAGTGAAATCTCACATTCCTCAACTAAATCTCCCATTCTAATTTCCTAATAAATAAATACATCAAATAAATCTCCTTAAAATAATATCCATAAAATAATTTACCTTAGAAAATTTGGGCTATTACACTAAGTGTATGAAAATATAAGAATGGATCTAGAACGGTTGATTTTACCTAACAAATCCTACACAATTTATTCTTCCTAATTATTAAATTCTAATAATCTCATGTTGATGATTAAAAATTTCTTAACTATTCAATATCTTATCTCAAATAATATTAAAAATATCTCCAACTAAAAATTTAATATCTCTATTTGAATTTAATTAATTGGAGACTCATTATGTTCTTTGAATTTTTTGAAAAATCACACTAGTTGCAGTAAAGAAGTATATCTACTTTCGCTCAATAAATGGTGTTTAATTCTAAAACTAAAATAACAAATCACCTCTCAGTCTCATTATAATTCAATTGATCAAACAATAATTCGTAAAAAAAATTGCAAGCATTAAGAATAAGAATTAAACACTCAATTATAGAAATATTAAAAATAAAATAACTCAAAATATAAAGTGTGTATTCAATGCTAGACTACATCAACACTCTAGAAAATAAAATTTACTCCATAATAAAATTAAAAAGAAAACAAATAAAACTCATGTTCTTTGTTGAAGTCAGTTGATGAAATATGCAGCTTTCGCCTCTATTTTTCAGATCATTCTCCTTAGAAAAACTCCAAAGAAAATCTCCAAAACACTCTTCTAGACCTCTTGGCCATAAGCTTTTATTTTTCTCTCTGGTCTCAGGTCTAATGTCTTCAAAGCTCCCCCCAAACAAAAACATATATGTCAATATGTTTGCTGCGCCGAAACTCCAATCCTCGTCAAAGTCCAATTGTCATGCCCTTATAAAATTCCATTTCCGAATTATGTCTAGGACTCTAGCTACAGTTTTTTTCCCCAATCCAAGTACATTGTCGTGCCTTCAATTAACCTCAAACCATGCAGCCCATTAAGTGAGACATGCAACATGCGGGCCCAGCTATGAAGAAAACTAAACATATATATATATATATGTGTGTGTGTGTGTGTGTGTTTTTATAACTTGAATGCAGCCCTAACGAAAACCTACTCTAATATATATATATATATATATGCCTCATCATGCAACGTGACTTTTTCTTTTGCGTAAAAAAAGAAGTGGAGAGCAGCTTAATTGATATGGTGCGATGAGAGTAAAGCCCATATGGATTGCGGCTCTTTAGCAAGATGAATTTTTGCTAAATTGAAAATGAAGTGCTACGGCACATGATTTCTCCTTAAAGTGGAGTCCACACTAAAATGAAGCACGGCTCATTGTTATCTCTCTCCTTTTTGCAAATTTTCTTTTTCTTTTCTTCTAATTCCTTCACACAAACAAATAAATAAAATTTAAATTAAATTAAGTTAAAAATAAAATAAACTAAAAATTTTAATAAGTAAAAGAGTAATAAAAAAATCATATAAAAATTACACTTGTCAAAGGACCATATTTTTTTCATAAGTATTGGCAAGTGGTAGGTGATGTGGTTTCTAGAGCAATGCTAGACTTTGAATGAAGGTAAGTTTGATAAAGAGTTAAATAGTACTCATAGTGTAATGATTCCTAAGTAGATATGCCTACTTCTATAAGTGACTTTAGGCCTATAAGTTTATGCAAAGTGGTGTATAAAATTATTTTCAAAACACTTGCAAATAGGCTAAAAGAGGTTCTACCTGAAATAGTATCCTATAATTAGAGTGTTTTTATACTAGGAGGGCTAATTTCAAACAACATTACGATAGCCTATAAAAGCATTGCATACGGTAAAGGCTATGTAGAAAGGTAGGAGAGGAAGTGTGGCACTAAATATATATATATATATGTCAAAGGCTTATAATATGGTTGAATGACAATATTTGAGGGCAATAATGGAGAAGGATGGTTTCAGACATAAATAGATAGAGCAGATTATGAGATATATTTATACAGTGAAGTACTCAGTCTTAGTGAATGCTCAGAACAACAATATAATACACTTGCAAGCTGGGGTTTAAGACAAGAGGATTCCCTTTTCCCTTAATTGTTTCTCTTATGTGCAAATGGATTAACATATATGTTGTATAATGCCAATACAGAGAGGTTATAAAGGGTGTGGAGGTAAGCAACGAGTATTAGTATCAATAATCTGCTATTTGCATAAGAATGTATCATCTTTTAAGGCTGAAATATAGCAATGGAGAGCATTGGACACTATATTGAACATGTATGAAGAGCCTCAAGGTAGAAATTAAATATGTAGAAAACATCCTAATTCATTAGCTCTAATACTAGAAGGGAAGAAAGAGAGGAGTTGACAAGAGCTATTGTGGCAAGAATTTGTAGGGATGCAAAAAAGTACTTGGGGCTACATTTTTATGGTGGATAGATCTAAGTATAAAGCCTATGAAAGCATTGAAGAGAGGGCATGGAAGATAATTAATAATAGGTAAAACAAGTTTTTAACTCAGGCAGAGAATGAGGTGCTAATAAAATCAGTTATACAAGTTATCCCGACATATGCCATGAGTGTATTCAAGATGCCAAAACAATTGTGCAGAGAGAATTTTCAAATGATGGCTAAATTCTGGTGGGGATATTTGAACAATAACAAGAAATTTCATTGGGAGTACTAAAGCAAGGTTAGAATTGCCAAGGGGCAATGAGGGATGGGGTTTAGAGAAATGGGTTGTTTTAACTAAGCTATGTCGTCAAAGTAGTACTGAATATTGATTATAAATCTAAACTCTCTTGAAGCAAAGATAATGACTAGAAATATTATAATCATGATGATATATTAAAGGGTAAAGTGGGTTGTGCCTCTTCACTGATGTGGAGAAGTGTATAGGGAGTAGATGACCTAGTTATAGCAGGAATGACATAAAGGGTGGGTAATAGTTAGAAGATCAAGATATGGGTTTATCAATGGTTACCAACTCCATCTATCCATATGATTCAATCCTCAATAAAGAGTCTTACAAAGGGAGGTTTATGTCAAGAAATTTATAGATTCTGCAAGTAAGTGGAAGGTAGAGTTAATAGATGAAGTGCTTGATAGTTAGTAGGAAAGGGTTTGAAGATAAATTGATATGGGATTGGTCTAGAAATGGAATACTCTGTTGAGATTGCCTACATCTTGTAGTGCCAAATAAAGCAAGCAAATGTAGGTGAAGCTTCAGCAACACACTTGAGTTCAACTATATAGAAGAAGATGCAGGATCTTCAAGTTCCAAATGTGGTAAGAGTAATTATATGGGAAGCTATAGGTGAAACACTACCAACAAGGAGTAATCTGCTTACAAGGAAGATCATTAAAAATGGCTTATGTCCGATATGTTAGAAATATGAGGAGACAAACAGCCATACTTTATGGAATTGTGTTACAACTCAAGATGTATGGTCAAATTCTGCTAGCATATTATAGAAAGCAAAATGTATAGAAAGTGAGTTTATCAACATTTGGAAAGACACGATATCAAAACTAAACAAGTATGATATGAAGGAAATAGTATGTGTGTTAAGAAGGATATGGTTTAAATGCAATAGGATAGTCTTTGAAGGCATAATTGATTACCTAAAGAGGTATGGTAGGGTGCAAGGCTGGAAGTGGAGGATTTTCAGCAAGCACAACAATGCATGAGGGCATCAATAAAAGGGTTGAAGGTGAGGAGCAAAGGGGAGAAATGGTGTAAACCTACAGAAAACTGGTATCAAAATTATTATTGTCAACACCCTCGCTTACGTTTGGGATCAGACGTAAACTGAGACGTCAGGGATAAGTAAAACAAGGATACTCACCCCTAGTTCATAACATAAGTACAGGCATGCGTATAACTTAAAGGCAATGTATAAAATTATCACAGCGGAAAAAGGTCAATGCCGAGTAAAATTTAGGCAAGAGACTTAAACTTGCCACACGTCACATGGTATAACAAAAATTTAATTCCCAAAAGAAACTTCATATTAATAATTATCACCAATTGTATCAGTTTCCACAAAAGATGAACTTTCCATTAACAATGAGAACCATCAAAATAAACTAGGTATAAACAAAGGCAACAACAACCATACGTTGACCCCAACCATACGTTGACCCCACGATCCGCCACTAGAAAGGGGATTCATCCTTGACCTCCTTAACCCCGGGACCAAACAGAAAGTGCCCCAGGCCCAGCCTATCCTCACGCAAGATACCCACCCCTGCTACTGAGGAGTAGACGTGGTCCAAAAACAAGGATCAGTCGATCCCTAAGGTAAGGCAGCATCCTACGTAGTGATGACCGGCGACCTCAATAAGCACACTCTTACGCATGTCCGAGATAAGTTGGTTGAACAAAACAGGGGTCACCACGTCAAAAAGGGAGGGGATCACCAGACCCTCAGGGGTCTGGGGAGTCTCTCCGAGCGTCAGACTCATCAAAAATATTTTCACCTGTAACCACTTCTATCGCCCCAACAAGGAATGATAGTTGAAAATTAAAAGAATGAGATTTCGATAAATCTCAGTAAGTATACAGTTATCTCAATGAAAGCATCACAAGCATAAATATAATTGAATATCAAAACAAAAGATATGTCATGAATATGAGACTAGTGACTCAACTGATGCACTTACACATGATAACTTTCATAAACTTGGCTTTCTTTAATTCATACACATGCTTTTCAAAAAAAGGGTTTGTCGTGTGACATAATTCTTTTGACTCATGTTTAAAACCCTTTTTCATAAACTTTTCGTTTCTTTTATGATTTCTTATCTTAGGCGCCAATTAACATGTTCACATCATTTTTGGGGCTTAAAAGCCATTCTTGTCATGACTTTCTTGTGGACACTTCATAGTTCCCCTATACATCGTGTGTTCCCCGCTAGTTACCGCATCACCTGGCAACCACTCAAACCCAAAGTGACTACATTATGCATTACCACATCATTTGGCAACCACTCAAGTCGAGGTGACTACGTTATCCGCTCTTCATCACTCAGTGACCACTTAAAACGAATGACTACATCCTTGTTCTTATAATGTGAAGGTATCAAATTGTGTCAACAAATCGTGTTCGTGTCGTGTCAAGACATGTATATTATACTATATAGGTCAACCCTAACCCGACTCGTTAAGCTTATCGTGTCAAAATTTCAAACCCTAACAAGACCTGTTAACATAACGTGTCGTGTCATGTCAACCCGTTATGACCTATTAGTGAATATTACGAAATAAATTAACATGATAAAATATGATACGTTTCAACCTATTTATGTAAATGTGTTGAATATGTCCGAAATTAACCCGTTTGGCTTAATTAAACTTAGCATAATTTTATACAAATGTTAAAATCACAATATTTATAAATTATAATACTAACTAAAAATATGAATTATAATCTAAATAAGAAAAATATTAAAATTAAAATACTAACAATTTTATTTTTAAATGTAAAGGTATATTTGTAATTTTAACTTTCTTAACGTATCATAATATGTCATAGCGGGTTAAAATAGGTTGACCCTCTATCAACCTATTAAGCAATCGTGTCGTAACGTGTCAACCTGTTTTGACCTGAAACCCATTAAGACTAAACTCTAACCCGATATTATCGTATCGTGTTTGTGTTGGGTTAACAAGTCGTGTAACATATTGTCACCCCTATTATAATGGCAGGGCGAAATGCCTTGACCATCCTTGGGCACCCACTAGCTTTAGGTGCGACCACGCTCTAGACTTCTTTTGGAGCCATACATGGTCCGCCGACTGTTTTTTGTTAACTTAGAGATTTTCACTTGACTTTAGCCACTCCTGAATGAACAAGGAGTTTTACTGGGACACTACCTCGTCTCAGTCTTTGGAGTTCTTATAAAAACTTAACTCTTTCTTTTCTTTTGAAAATACATGTGGACTTAAAATCATGGCTTTTATGCTTCATGTATGTAACACGAAACTCTTCATGCTAAATGTGTGGTTCATGGAATGAATACATACACATGCATGATCATCTTCATTCTCAACCAAACCACCTCATGAAATCATCAACATTTCATAGAGACATGCAAATAATTCATTCAAAAGGAACACAAGTGCTCGGCCCTCACCCCTAAGGGTTAGGCCAAGCCCCTCCTAGGCACCACACCTAGTGTTTTCTTCATCTTGCCTTTTCTAATTATTCAAGCATGTCTTAATAAAATTGTCAGGTAACTTGATCACCACCCAAAAGAGCTTGACCGAAACCCCTAAGCCCTTAAGCTAAATATTTTTAATTACTTTTTACCAAGCAATATCCACACTTGATCCCCATAAGAAATCTAAATCTTATGCTAATAGGTTCTCCAAATTTCATGTTTCTATATTACCCCAAACATCTAATACAAATTCATCTCATAAAGGAATAGTTGAACATTGAAAATCTTAACCCTAAAACCTTCAAAGCCAAAATATACATATACACTAAGCCAATCTTTTCAACCCAAAAACATTATCATGGTCATACATGCATTTGTCACCAAATACTATATAAATATTCCTTATGCTCCTTTGCAATAAGATAATTATATTAACCACTTTAGCATAAATTTCAAGCCTAAAAATAACATCATTGCTAAACATGGATTTTGCAACTAAATATACAAGGAATTTCTTCAAATAACTAGCCTAGCATCATCGAGCATTCAACAAACAATACAATTACATTCACTTTAAACATATACATGGAATGCTATGGGTAAGATAAAGATGCACTTACAATACTCTAAGTGTAGATAAGAATAGTTCTTAAAAAGTATAAAAATAATAAGATTAAAATAAAACTACAAGCATGTAGTAAAAAGGAAAATAATAGAACATAAGGTTTAGTGTGTATGTGTGTGTATGATCAAAACCTAAGATTCTATGCATAAAATGGCTTAAGGAATAACTTACCTCTCCAAAGGAAGCTTCCACTCAAGGGAACCTAGCACAACTCAAACTTAACTTAGGAAAATTTGGTGCTTGGATGGTAGAAGAGCACAAGAGAAAGTGAAGGTAAAGAGAAAAATGAAGTTGTCGTGTGGTATGTGGGGTAAAGGAAAGCAAAAGAGGTATGAGAGGGTGTAAGGCCATTCGGCCAAGGGGTGTCCCTAGGCACTCCATTCCCCTAGATCTTTGAGTGACACAAGATGGATTGGATTGACTTTTGATCGACCCCCATCACTAGAGCAAATGATGCCTAGTTTTAGCATGTATTATGTTTAGTTTCCTCTTCCCATTTTCACTATGGCTGGCACCTACAAGAGTGCATCTCACTCTTCCTTCTATTACATCATATCTCATTCTCTCACTTATCACTTCACATGTTACTTACTAGGATTTTGGAACTCAACTTAGGAAGATGGGCCATGCAATAGTCAGCCAAGGCATTGTCCTTTCTCCATCAAAAACCATCCCTCCTCCAAGTGTTTTCTCTCCTCACAAGTAAGCCATCAATCAACTTATAAGTCACTCACTCTTACAAACACGTCTCACACTCCCTTACACAATCTTACATGTCATGATCACTTAGATATGGAAACACCTTGGAAGACTACAAATGGAATGGGCAGCTACCCCTTCTCATGTCTCACCTGAAACACTCCTTCACTTAAGCCTCCATTTCTCTATCCATTGATGCCTTGTCTCTCCAATCACTTTTCACCCTTCTTATCAAATATTTTCTTTAGATTTTATCTAAAAATAGGGATCTATTGGGGCAACAAAGAGTCAGCCAGCCTTCCCCCTTTTAGTCACCGAAAGTTCCTCTTTCAAAACACTTGTCTCAATCTCAACTTTCACTCTTACAAGATCTATCACATATCAATCACTTAGATAGGATAGCCACCCAAGGAAACTCAATTAGAAGATTTGACTACATCCCTCCATTGCACCCCATGTTTTCCATGCTTTCCACATGATGAAAATCTCTTTTTGTTTTCTTCACACTCTTTTTCCAGAAACCCACTAGTCAAACTTTCCATTCACTAGTTATTTCTCTCATAAACCTACCAGTCTTTAAAGACTAAGATAGACTATTCTAAGTGTGACAAGTGTCTCACTACATTGGGCTTGGTTGGCCTTGCATCTTTTCTATGGGCTTATAGGTCTTGCCATTCCATTTAATACACAAGTCATGCCTCCAAGGTTCAAGCCCATGCCTCCAAGATTATCCTTATAATAAATCAATAAAATAAAATGGAAATTCCGGGTTGTCACAATTATGGTTGTCATACTTTGTGAACAATGTTCTTGTTAGGGAAATACCAACATTTTGTTTCAATTCAAAGTTTTTGTTGTAGACTTTAAAAAAACTTCCCAACTCATCTCATCTAATAGTTACAAGTTTTCTAAATTTTCATATAAAATAAAATAAACAAATCTAAATTTTCAAATCTAAAAAATATATCTAACAATAATTTATTCAACTTTCAACTTTTATTTCAATTCATCTCATCTCATCTACGAAAACAAACGAGGCCAAGAATGATTTTGGTCTTGGATTTTCTTGCGTACGTTAATTACTTCAATGATGGCAACCAAAGAAGTCTACAAATTACATAAACCCCAATGAAAATAATTTATAATGTTTTGTGATGGTCTTCATTTACAAATTCACAATCTTTAAAATGCAAGCTACTACGGACATATAAAGCTATTGAATAACGGTTAAGCACATTGTTAAGCACACATATTCCTATATTTATGTATATATACATGTATATATAGAGAAAGGTCAAATCATGTTAATAGATTGTGTTTGTGTTGTGTCAAGACATGTATATTATACTATATGGGTCAACTATGAATACGACCTTTTAACTTTATCGTATCAAAATTTCAAATCTTAATACAATCTATTAACATAACGGATTGATATGACACGATCCGTTTTGACCCATTAGTGAATACTACGAAATAGGTTAACACGACATTACATAACCCGTCTCAACCTATTTATGTAAATGGGTTGAATAAAAATTAATACATTTGACCTGATTACATTTAGTATAGTTTTATACAAATATTAAAATCGTAGTATCTATAAATAAAAAAAAAACAATAACTACAAGTCTAAAATTATAATCTAAAAATAAAAATATCGAAGTTAAAATTCCAAAAAGAAATTAGGTATAAAGGTATAATTTTCATTTTCATTTTCTTAATGAGTCATAATGGGTTACGGGTCAAAGCAGGTTGACCCATTATCAATTCATTAAGCAATTGTATATCAATGGGCCAATCCATTTTGACTCGAATCTATTAAAACTAAACTCAAATTCACTATTATTGTATTATATTTATGTTGAGTTAATGAGTTGTGTGATCACCTATATATTGCCACTCCTAGAGGGAGCTATTAGAATTTATTAAGTTATCAGTTCTCCTAAAACTTGAACCCAATACTGCAAGGTTAATAGAGCTATACAACTTCAGCCATCTAATTAATACTTCAATCATCTCATGACATGTGATGAATCAACTACCTCTAAATAAGTGGCCAGTTCAATGCATGAAAGATCGTGTGATATTTGATCATAAGGAAAGAAAGAAGAGTACTCCAAGTTCTGAATTTGGGATCAATTTTCGTATTTTGCTCAGTACTATTTAACTGACTCGATCGCCTCATTCAAATTTAAATAAAATAGTTATGGTAAGACTCAATTTAATTTAGCGAAAAAAAAAAAACCTTCAAGTTCTTGTCCAAACTCAAGTCACAACTAGCTATGGTCAAGTAAAACAATAACAATTGATCTTCAGATAAAATTCATATCTCTAATTTGTACTCTAACATCTTCCCAACTCAAACTCAACATGAGTAGGGCTACAAATGAAAAGAGTAGTTCGTGAATAGCTCGAGTTCAGCTCGCATATACTCGATTTGAATTCAATTCATTTAATAAATGAGATGTTTATAAATACTAATATAGGTTTGAATATTAAATGAACCAAACTCATATAAACTTGGCTCAACTTGTGATCAAAACTCGTATAAGCACAACTTGACTCGTTTAAATTCGTTTTGAAGCTCATAATATGTTTTATATATGTATGTGTTATATATATATATATATATATATATATTACATGTTAGTTATATTTTATATACTTAATTATATATTATTAATTTATTTATAGTTAACCTTATTTAATATATATATATATATATGTTATGTTCCCAAATTGTGTATAGGATAATTTGTATAATAATATATCATACAACTACAACTATTAATTTATTATATTATCTATATGTATTAAATAGTTTAGTTTATTACATTTATCTTTGTATTATTCTTTTAATTTATAACTATAAGTTATTTTAATAAAAAAAAAGTTATACCATAAGAACTTTGAATTAAAATTATTTGGTTCAATAGTTAAATGGTTTAACTTTTTTTTAGTAAAATTTAAAATTATTTTATTAATCTAAAGATAAGATTAAAAATTTCAAAATAAAAAATCGAGTTCAAGCTCAAGTAACTCGAGATTGAGTTTGAGTAGCTCAAGATCAAGTTGTTTGTTTATTTTTAGTCGAGTTCAAGTTGAATTTGAACAATATCAATGGTTAATGAACCGAGTTCGAGTAAAAATATTTGATTTTTATTCGAGTTCAAGCCCAATTTGAGCGAGTAAACATGTTAATCGAATTCAAGTACCCTTATTATTCGACTTGATTCGATTCATTTGCAGTCCTAAATGTGAGGTGATGGCAAACCACTTCACACGGGATTGTTCATGTATCAGCTTTTGATTGGCGGCTATTCTTCAATAAATCACATTGTTCCTTAAGCATTGAAAATCTAAAACCTAAAGGGAGCTAAGATAGGTGTGTAGAATACAACTAAGCTTTAATAAAATTCCAGATTTGAGTAATTTGCAAAGCTTAATACTCGGCAATATCAAGCCTTTGTGAGAATTCAAGCCCAAACTTAATACTGGTTAGAAGATCATCCAAATCCTAAACACTTAAAAGGGCTACGGGACATTATATTGGTAGAGTCCATTCAACTATATATTGCCCAGCCGACCCCTGTCTGACTATATATAAGGGAACTTGTTTCAGAAAATTAAGTTTTGAGCCCAAGACTAGACTTCAAAACCCAAGCCCATTTTGTGTTGTAAACTGCACATCGTCTATATTGTTTTTTTGAAAAATATCATCTACATTGTTGAAGGGGGAAAAATAAAGACCTTAACAAAATTGGAATAGGTTTGGAATTATCACTCTATATTGGAAATAATTTTCATATTTTCATCTAATCTCTCGTCTTATTTCATTTTCAAGCATCACTTAGGCACAAATGCATTCAAATTAATCATTTAAATTTTTCCAAACTCTAAAATAATTTGCTTTTTCAAATTTTAAAATTAGAGTAATATTAAAAATTAATATTTTAACTTTATAAAGTTTTTTATTAAATTTTTTTCTCTCACTTTTTAAAATTTAATAAATATTCAATTAAAATTATTATATTCATAAACTATCTTATTAATACTCTCTTCATCCTATCAAAAAAAAATCTATACATAAGTTTTACACATCACATATCATATATTTTTTTTCTTTTTTTCTTTTTTTCTTTTTTTCTTTTTTTCTTTTTTTCTTTTGTAAAATAACTAATGTATAAATAATGAGTAGAAGATTCAATTAGTTCAAAAAGAATAAATTTAGAAAAAAAATTGCAAATATATATATATATATGATATATAATGTGTAAGTTTATATATAACAATAAAATCCTTGTATCTAATCTTCATCTATTTATTGCTGCTGGGCTGCAACGCACATACAGCATAGCTCTTTCGCGTGGCGTATGTGGGAAGGAGGCAGATGGGTAGCTTTACCCGTACATTCTATCACGATCTAGGGTGTTCTTATGATCGCCGGTGCAGACAGAAACTGACCAGAAGAGGGTCCGGATCAAATACCTATGGAAAGTTTGTACTTTTATCTTATAATATTTAAAAGACATATGATCAAACTTGCTTACGATTTATATATATTATCGAGTCACGTGGATGTCTTTGGTAGGTATCGAGTCAACCAGCGTGCATATAATATTGCACCGTTCAAATTGTAAAAATATTTTATATCATTTTATTTTATTTAATTATTATAATTTTTATTTAAAATATAATACATAATTTAATTTATTAAAATATTAAAATAATATTATTATTAAAAAATAATATTTTATTTAATTTTTAATTTTTATCTCAATTTATTTTGTCTTAGCTCAATTCACCATCTAAACAATATCTTAAATATCGGAGGCCAGGTATTAACCATGTGCAACGAAGAAATAACAATAATTAAATCACAAACGAACAAACAAGAAGTAATGTACTAATCGCGCGTAATCATGGACGTACGTATACGACATGAAAATTGAAACAAATTTTATAAAAAGAGATGATCATGAGTTATGTTATACACTATAATTATCATGATTTGTTCTCGTCACATTATATTCATATCAATTTCTTCATCAACCATTAGTATTACATCAACTTGTATTTTTTAAAATAATAAATTAAATGACTGATCTATCGATATTATCATATTAATCATGATATGTAAGATATAAAATAATGATATGATAGTGCATACGGATGTAGTGCGCGCATAATAGGAATAATTTTATTCTATTACCTTTATATATTTATACACGGCTATCCGCTTGATATAATTTGATTAGAAAGATTTAAATTTTAAATTTTATAAATCAAATCATGTCATCGTGTGAATAATGTGTGGTGTGAAAGCTTTCAAAGAACACTACTCTTTCTCGTAAGAGTTATTCTATATATTTTTCCATACTCATGTAGCTAGAGCATATCTTTTGTAACATTCAACTTTAAAATTTATCTTTTAAATCAAATTACGCCATATAATTACTTTATTAGCTCAGACGTTGTGCTCTACTCACTTATTTGACAATAGAAATTTTCTTTTCCTAAAAGGTTGGGTGTATGGAGACTAATTTTCTTTATATATATATATATATATAGTCATGCCAATTAATTTACTATACTCTGCATGAATGTATATGATAAAATTTAGAGAAAATTTATTTATAAGTCTTATTTTTTATGCATGTAGAAGTTTTTCGCATTAATTATGCTAAAAAATTATTGAAAAAATTCTTTACACTATACTACTATTTTATTTGCATCCTATTAAGTAAGATATAACATATTTATCATCATTAAATAATTACTTATTATATACTTTTTTATCATCTAATATTAGTGATGAATGCAGTATCATGTCTTATATAGGGAGATGCAAATGAAATAATAATGTAGTCTATAACATTACTTAAAATTACTAATATTTTGATATATATATATATATATATATGTATTCTTGAAGTTATAGTGAATCTAAACTTGCGTGTAGCACAATTATAAAACTTTAACGTAAAAGAATCATAAAATATGAATTAATATCAGTAAAGAGCTTACATTCAAAACAAGACAAATATCATGTAAGAGATTACGAATCTACGATGATATGATCTGCCGCAAGGGTCGCTTTACGTCCGCTTATTTTTCAACCATAAACAAAGCCAATTCATAGCAATAGCAGCAATTTTCCACGCCTAGAAAACCTACACATTCACACGACTGAAAAGATAATAATAAATATTATTCATTGATGAACGAAGCCAAGCGTTGAATCAAGTTCTTCGCCTTTTCGCCGTTGGGATTAAGGATATGGAAGACATGATCTTCTCCTTGAGTTTCCATGATATCTTTCGACCCGCTCCATCCACTTTTCACCAAGTTTTCGTAGTAAAGCTTTCCCCTATCCCTCAGGATGTCTTTCTCGGCGACGATGACGAATATCTTGTCGCAGGCCAAGCCGGCGAGACTCGGCGATCCCTCGGTAAAAGGGTTGATGAGCGGATGATCGCAGCTTTTGTCCTCAGATGGACAGACGTAAAGCCACCAGTTATCCACCATTGCCTTTCTCTCCGATTCTGTGACCTCCGAACCGATGGGGGTTTCTCCCCAGAAGTAGGGATGGATTAAGCCGATGCCGAGGATCTTTAGGTTTCCGGCGAGTTTGGTGTTCATGGCACGTAGAGCTAAGTGGTGCGAAATATTAGCTCCGGCACTGTCTCCGGCCAAGAATACTCTCCCAAAGTCAACGTAATCCTTTAGCCATGGCTCCGGCTCTTGATGATCTCCGACAGCTTGGGCAGCCACCCACCGGAGCGCCGTCCAGCAGTCCTCGTATGCCTTCGTAAGGGGATGCTCCGGGACCCGACTGTACTCCACGGAGATGGCGATGGCTTTAGCATCAGCAACCAGCATGTTGAGACTGTGGTGGTAAACAGGATCAGCGACTGAAGATATGCAGAATGCTCCGCCGTGAAAGTAGAGAACTAGAGGAACCTTTTTGTGGTTCTTTTTGGGGAGATTTGGACGGTAGAGTCTGGCCGAGACGCCGGTTTCTGGTGCGATGACTATGTCTTTGGATTCAACACCTGTTTGAGGATCGACGCCGGCGGGAACGACTTGGGTCCCGGCGATCCTTTCCACGGTTCCATCTTTGAATACTCTAAGGTAGGGAAAAACCTCAAGAGCTATCTCTGGGTCTGGCTTTAGCTGGCTTGGATCCATTTCTACGTACTGTTCGTGTGTTTTTGGGCAGGAGTTTACTCAGAGATCAGAGTCAGAAAGAGAGAAATAAAAAGTGTGAGAGACCGGGGAAAGGGCAAGGAGATTATGGTCCCTCAATTAGCGGCAACAATTGTAATTAGAAAAATGAAAAATGAGTGGGACTATTTAATATTCATTGCATTCATCTTATATAAATAATATTATAAACACGATATTATTCATATGAGATGGGTATAATGGAGGTTGACTATTTCCAAGAAGGACTCTAGAAAAATCCATGTCCACGGTTTTACATCTTATTTTGGTATTTTATATATTTTAAATTTTTTTATTTAATAATTAAAAAATAATAATTATTAATATATTAATTTTTTATGTTTTTAAAAACATTTTAGTATGATAAAAATTAAAAATTAAAAAATTAAAAATTAAACGATACTACTCATACGAAAGAGTAATACAGTCTTTGACATTATATTATTAGAATAATGCTACAGAAACTGATAACTGATCAAAGAATCCAACGATTACAGCAAATGCAAATTTTTTATTTTTTATTTGAATAATTTTTTTATATATTTCTAAATATTTTTAAGAAAATATAAAAACAAAATATTAATTTATTAATAATCATTTATACTTTCTTAATTATTAAATAAAAAATACAATCAATCAATCAGTTTTATCGGCCACAACATTTTTCGTAATATTATATAGTAGATCTCTGTCACCGACAATAGGTCTACAGATCTATTATCGGAATGTGAGGAATGATACAGATAAATGATACTAATTTATGTTTGAATGTTACTTACGTCAAAAAAAAAGGCTATGTTTGAAAATTAAATCTATTTTAATCTATCTCAGATTAATTTTAAATGGATCTATTATTTTTTTAATTTTAATAAAAGAAATAAACATTTCTCAATCTAGCTATTTTATAAAATCTAATTGCTAATCTCAAACTACTTTATATATTTCAATAAAAATCACAATTACTCCCATAATATGTATATATATTCCAGCACCCAAATGCAGCCAAGACTCCCATAAATAATAATAATAATAATAATAATAATAATAATAAATTTATTATTGAACTTATTTTTTTCAAATGAGTTATTAAGATTGTGGTTTCATCAAAATAAATTATTAAATTTTGATAAAAAAATATAAATTTGAACACATATTTTAAAATTTACGTCATTAAAATTTGATGATTTATTATTTAAAAATTAAACAAAAAGTATTTTTATGTTATTTCTCATACTTTTTGTTTGTTATATTTGATCAAATGTGATAAAGATTTTTTTTGATATATATATAAATTTATATTTTTTTTATTAAAATTTGATAATTTATTTTAATGAAATATCAGTCCCCTGAAAAACGTTGTGCTTTGACTGTGTCGATAGTAGGTACTAGGTATAGTATGTTGACAAATCAAACTTTCCATAGCAAAAATTAAATAAAGTTTATAATATTTAATGATTATTTAATGTGTAAAAAATTTTATAAATTCATATAAAAATTAATAAATAAAGAAAAATTGACTTCATGATGTATATATCTTTCTTGTCGAGAACATCCAATCTAGATTTCGATTTTATTTGTATTTGTAATTCAGCTTAATTCATCTTAATTTTTCTTTATTTTATCATTATATTTTTTAATTTTTTATATAAAATATAAATTCCTATATATTTTTTTTAAATCTTAAAATAATAATAATATTAAAAAATAAACTTAACTCATCTCAATTTATCCCTTCTTCAAATTCAAACTGCCGAAATAAGGTTTGAATTAAGAACTGTTCTTGCAGGTTTGGTGAGTGATCCGAGTTGACGAAGGAAAACTCGCTCTTTTGTCTGCTACTGGGGAGGGATTTTGGGTAGAACCATGCTTCCACTTTATATGAATATACCATTAAAAACGTACCCACCACCGAATAATATTGGCTTTATTAAATTGCGTTAAATTCTTTAAATAAGGGTCAAAATAAGTGGCTAGTTCATTTGTATTTGAAAGTGCTTTCGTGTTGGGTAATAGGGAATTCCAGCCACCAATAGAATAAAAAGGGAAATTCCAACTACCTGCAAACAGGAGGAAAAAATTATGATTAAGGATGGGTCTCATTCCAAGTTGTAATAATTTTACCCTTGTAAGCACCCAACTAACGAAGCAAACAAAATCTATACGTGGTAGTTCTAAACGAATGAAATTCAAAAAGAACATTTCGGGTCATTAGTCCAATCTCTCTTTTTCTTTTTTTTCTTTTTTTAATTTTCTTGTGCTGCATGCAGTGGTTGTAGTGGATGCTTGTTAGCATAAAAAAATTCCCCATCCAGCTCTCCAAGTCCCTTTGAAACCTCCTCCTTTTTGGAAGGTGGGGTGGGTTACTTCTAATTTTAGAATGTAATTTTCAAATAAACCACATATTAAAATTGAAATCTCTATAAATTTATCACTTAAGAGTTTAGAAGTTACAAAAATATCGTCACTTTTTGTGTAGAGATATTACAGATTAATATTTAGTTTGGCTAATAATACGAGTATCTTCTGTATTTATTGATCACAGATATAATTTCATTTTAATGCAATGAACTGCCGTCTTTCCATTAAAATAAAAACTGCCTTTGCAACCTCGCTTCTAGTTCTTCCATCCACATTGCAGATGCCATATATCCCTCCCATCATTTTTCATTTGAAAACACACATGAAAGAATAAAGAAAAATGAGACTGGTAACGCGTTTGAACAATTTTTCTAATTGTAACTTTCTTTTATTTGCTGATCCAATTAGTTCTAAATTAAGGAGTTTGTTGGGATACTCCCACCCTCATGTACTAGTTTGTATAAATAATAATGTATATATAATCATCATTAATTGGCAAAAACAGATACAAGAAAAACGCTAGCAGACATTTTTGCAACTACTTCTTTAATCTAGATCGTTCATTTACATGAAATTTATTAAAGAGGGAATGCAATTAGACACTTGATCTAAATGCAGGAATGAAACACTTACATTAATATTATAGGGCACTAGAAATTCATAAAAAGGGTGGGTGCTAGCAAGTAACCTCCAAAATAAACCATGTTCTTAGGCTTTAAAACTCGATTTAATTATGTGAATATATATTGATGATTAAAAATTTTAAAATCTTTTAGAGTAGGGGTAGACAGCAAGGTCCCGTACCCTGCTACTCTGCCCCTACATGGCGAGGCAGGCAACCCCGCTCCGCCTTTTATTAAGAAAGATTGCAAAAATCATGCAAATCAGGATTCAAGCTCAAATTCTTAGTTGTTACAAATCTCCTCAATTATTTTATTATTAGATATCTTCTCATTTATTGTAAATTATATTTTTCAAATTACAACAAATGTACGTATGTGGTTGCCTAAAATAGGCTCTGTAAAAGCTGTATATATTTGATTCATCATTCAATAAAATTTGTGTGGTGTTTCCATTGAAACCATGTGCATCCTAAAACTTAATATGGTATCAATAGAGCCCTTCTCTAATGAGCAATAAATATTACCTTCTAAACATGTCTTCCTCCACAGATCAAACACATAATCTTCGGACTAACAGTACTCCATCTCCTCCAACAAAAATTTCCTAAATTCTCTCAACATCATTGTACAAATCAATGGAAAATTGACACCATCTAATTTTCCTCAATAGAGAGCACAATTTGAAGCTCTTCTTATAGGTTATGATCTCCTTGATTATGGGTGGGGGGGGGGGGGGGGGGGGGGGGGGGGGGGGGGGGGGGGGGGGGGGGGGGGGGGGGGGGGGGGGGGGGGGGGGGGTCAATATAGTTTTCATTAGTGTCCTTTCCCCCCTCCAACACAACCTACACCGAGTTTCAACAAAAAACTCATTAG